>CM059040.1:9245897-9869647 GCA_030279155.1 Forsythia viridissima | reverse complement strand
CCTGAATGGCTTTACTTCAAATCCCACAATTCTCGCAGCACCAGTTTGTTCATCCTTGTGGTACTTTACAGTAAATGTCAAATGATTGTGAATAAAATACTTCTCCTCCTTGCTCTATGTTCACCACAAAGTGGAGGAGTCAATACCCTATTTCCTGTCACAAAAAGAGATTGGAGAGTCCAAAAGCAAAGCAAAATAACTTACTCCTGTGTATTGTCCTTTGATACCAACATGGAAACCGTGCTGATACACCAGTGAATCTATATCCGATCTTTTATAAGGCACAACTAGAGGTAGATTATCTAAAATCCTGTTAAAAGAAAGCATCAAAAGTAAAAAGTGAGATATACAATAAGAGATATTTAGAATGCTAAAATTTCTCAATAAGGTTGTTTACATGTTCACCCGGTAATCATCATCTATCTTCTCCTTAAATTCCTTTGCTTGTTTCGCATTAAGCGTAATACGGCAAACAACATTGCACATCTGTGGTTCTTGCATTTTAAACTGCAAAATTAAGCTTCAGTAAGAAGTTCACTTTCTCACACATAACGCTTGTAACTTCTTGTCTGAAAAATGACCCAAGGCAATAAGGGGTTCAGTTGACTTAATTGTAGGGAAGAAAGAGAGGAAAGGAAAAAAAAAAAAGGACCATGACAGAGACTTACCACATAAGGAGAGTTCTCAATGCGATCACCACGAAGAACTTCCCCAAGATTCTCAGCACTGTCCACGATTTTGCCTGGTTTACAGGATGGAAGGGAATAGTAGGAGTAGGGAAGTTGAGTTTTTATAGAGGTCAATTTGTTCACTTTTACATTCAAAAGATCGCCCTGCGTAGAAGAAATGTCAAAACGAATAATTCACATTGAGACAAATTCAACGAGAGCCCAGAGGCAGGTATAGAAAGTATTGTGCCGTTCACATATTTCAGAGTTTAGGTACTGAAGGTTTGCGGCGAAAATTGCATAAACGGGTCCATATATTTAGTAGTCTTGAAAAGTAGAAATCAAAATACGCCCACATGATTGGTTAAATTTAAAACCATCCATTTTACAAACGTGGTTCGCATGTACAATTACAATTTGAGGGAGGATTATTTTTCAAATTTCCACCATTAAATAGTGGCGTTCAAATCTTTTATATCAAGTCCATAATCCAAGGAGAGCAAGATTATGCAACAGAGAAACATATATGTGCAATCAATATAGCTATACAATTATGGTGCCTGTGAAAAATGGAGTTCTAAACATGTTATCAATATTTTTTTTCTGGGGACCTGTATAGACTGCTGTTACAATGTACACTAATTTCCGCGTTATTTTCCTCTTACAGTGGAAGTTAACAGATTTTTTTTTTCTTTTATAAATGTAACAGAATTGCATCCTCACAAAACTCTACTACCATAAAGTTGATGTCACACTACCATGTGAATTCTCCAAATTTTTGAAGGCTGCTAGAAGATTTGGATTGCAGATTGTTGGAATATGACCAACTCTTTTTTTAATCAAGAATATTTTTGGTACTTCTGATTCTAAAAGGGCTCCGATTCACAAACTAGATGGAGTTTTGGAGGGAGTGGCCGGTGGCAGTTGGAAGGATATAGTAGAAAGGGAAACTTATGGTTACCATAAAAAAAATGGATGCGTAAACCGAGCTTTATAACTTTGTTTTCACTCATGCTGTTTGTGGGATAAATAACCCCCAGCTCCACCAGCCATTTTTTAGTTATTTGTGCATGGGAGAAACATCTACATGTATGATTCATCCAGCTCCACCTTACTCCAAAGAAATGCAGGATGAAACAAAATAGCCATCTACCAGCCTCATCCCTTTGCACCAAGTGCATATAAATATTCAACATTAATTCTTTGTTTTTCACAAAGAGATTGTTTAGCCCCAGGTGCAGCTGTTGTTAGACTACCATATGAAGTGTTGTAGAATCTGTAGATTGATTGGTTTTTGGCAACACATCTCTAAAAACAATCATACGTGTTTTGGAATGTTTAAATTGTCAAAATGAACATTTCCTAAATAAATAAAAAGAGGCTTAGCATAGGCACTATTCAAGTGGTCATCGAAAACGACACTGTTTTGATGACATCAGCATGATCTAATTTTTAATTTTTTTTTGATCCCGTGAGTGATTAAACGGCATCGTTTGAAGCATTGAGGGATTAAAAGGACGTCGTTTTAGTCTAGCTGTGGCCCTTTTGTTTTGAGTTTCAGACATTCAAACCTGACACACGCAATACATTGTAACACCACACACTCAACCACATATTTCTCTCTCTACATTCTCTCATTTCCGAAGCACTGGTTCTCTATTTTCCTTTCTCTTTGTTTGTCTCCCACTTGAATGGATCTGTTCTGGTTCTCTATTTTCCTCTCTCTTCATTCATCTACTTATTGAACGGATTTGCTTATTTGGGTATGTATATCCAACGCTTGACCTTTATTTGCTTTGATTTCTTCTACAGTTTTTGGGGTTTCCAAATCGCGATCTACATGTATTATTATTTGATTTTGGTCAATTTCTCGTATTTAGGGTCAGTTCTCTGTTCAATTTTGGTTTGTTTTGGGTTCATTTGGTTTGGGTCAGTTTTTGAAATTTGGGGCTTCTATGTTTTGATCTGTCTCTGTAATCTTCGATTTTTGTTGTAATTGTTTAGGTTTTGAAATAGAGAATTTAGGGTATTTATGTTCAATCTGTGTATGAGTTGTTGGCCCATTTTTTCTTCTACATGTGCACACTCATGTTCATCATAATCAAAATTTCAAATCAAAGCAGGAATGTATTATGATTTGGTTTTTTTAGATTTGCAAAACTAACACTAACTACAGTGCTGTTATTTAGAGAATCGTAAACATATTTTATTATTCTTGAAATTTATATATCAATCTTAAAATGGATTTAAGAAGAATACTGATTATTTTGCTATTGTAAGGTCAACCCATAAAGACAATAATTAAGCTCTACAATTTAACAATAATTTTTTGCTAATGAGAGTGTATTTTAAACTTGCATATATGTTTTTGAATTTCTGGAGATATAACTTGCAATAATTTTCCACATTTATCGTAGCTTACTATATTCGTAGGATACATTTCACATCTAGTTAGCATTCAAATGAATATTTGTGTTAAATATCAAGTCACATTTTTTTCTTTATTAATTTTATAAGCTTGAAGACATACTTAACATTTTTCACTTTTCACGGAATACATTTATTTTATAGCAAGTTAATAAAAGTTTTGGCTACTCGATCATTCTTTCCATTATGCAAGATCCATGACTCACTGTGAGTTATACGTTATTTCATCTATTTTTTCATTTAATTTTATTATACAAATGTAGACTCAATTTAGTATGAAATTTATAAACCAATTCTTTGTCTCCTTGCTTCAAGATTTGATCTGTTTTGCTTAAAGGGAATACTACTAAGAACATAATATTAGAGAAACTCAATCTTGATCTCAATGAACATGAAGATTAAAGCAAGGTAGGTATTAGTACAATTATGAAGATATTTAACCCTTGAACAATATCAAATGTCAATCTTGGTTTGACAAGTTAACAATCGTGTAATTGCTCCTGCTCTACTCAATTCTCATGGTGATGAGCCAAGTTTATTTTTTATTCAAATTATAGCTTCATATAAGTATTGAAGATACAATCTACATATTTAAAAATTGTTAGTGGTACATTTGGATGAGAGCTACTTTTTTAACACGGGTCATCTTAAATCATGCAGGGAGCTGCATGGCTTTGGCTTTTTACAGTTTGCAAATCTTGTTGATACTAAATAAGCCAAATATTGGATGGATGATTAAATTATTCTTGGGCAAACTTTGACTGTTGTATTTGTAAAAGAAAATTGGAAGAAGCCCTCTGAGATGAAGGCTTAAGAACAAATAAGGTCAAGTGCTTAAGTTCATTTTTGTTAATATTTAAATTCTTAGTTTGGCACTTTCAATACAGTGAAGAAATGACCTTTCTTTTCTTTTTTTTCCTTTCAACATCTTAAAAAAATTTCATAGAATGCAAAAGCACTTAAAGTTCTATTTTGTATTGTATATCATGCTGCTTTCAGTCAAAGAAGATCCCCACTTTGTTATCGTCGATCACCTCACTACACACCATATTCTTGCTTACCAAGTTATGCTTGAACTTATTCCGTAGAACATGATTACTATTCTCCATCTCCAAGAAGAAGAAGCAACTTGAGGTTATATAATTAACTGTTTTGGTTATTAAATAGGTTTCACCTTAGACATGATAGAGTTTGTGTTTTGTTCTATCCTTTGGTAATTGGTAATTTCATTTCAAATGATGGCTAATATTTTGAAAGAACGTTCTTTTTTGCCTATTAATCTTAACACTTTGGAGCAACATGAAATTTTTAGTATTTGGAGAATGATGTTGCTTGTAGATCTTGGATTCTAGACTGAACGTTATGTCTTTAGCATCGTACTATATGAAGCTTGAAGGTAAAGTCTTGTTGGAAAAGATTTTTGAGTTATATAGCTGACAATTAAACGTGGGTTCATAGATTGTGTTATCATGTGGTTAGAAATGTAAATCTTTGGTCTTGTGAAAAGTAGTAAAAGATGGTCATATTTTTTAATGAATGTGACTCAAGACTAAATATGGGTTTAGAATTATGTGTATTTCTCGTGTCTGTGACTGAATTTTGTATCTATAAATCTATAATAGTTATAGTGAGAGGTTTATGAAGGAAAAATGACTGAATTTTGTGTCCCTTTCTTTTCTTGGATTTGAATTTCTTTAGACTACGTTCATGGCAGGAATTTAATCTGAGAATTGGGTTGAGGTATTTGCAGGAATTCTAGGAGGTTGATTATATTTCTTAGAGAGAAATTGCTTATCAAAATAATTGTTGATTTTATTATGAAAAGCTTGCGCAAACATCTCTGATTTTTTCTCCGTCCTCAAGATTTATTTCTCTCTCTCTCTTTTTATAGTTTGAAGCTTTCTTCTCTATATTGGTGATTCATTTTTTTTTTTAATTCGAATAGTTAGAACTATATTGAAATTGGGTTGTTTATGCTTTAGGTTATCTTCTATTCCAATAGATGCACAAAACAAAGTAGCGAAAAAGGATTCAATGTGGCTGCCTCAAGGAGGGGAAGGAAAAGGAACAAGGCTCGTAAACATTTATGCTTTAGGTTAGAAGAGATTAAGCATATAAAAGAAATAGTTTATGTTTTAGCCTGGTTTGAAATCTTCAGTTGAAGCCACAATACTCTATTCGCTAACTATCTTGTCTATGACACTCCCTTTAAACACGGACCTTGTCGGTTTGATTAACTTCTCGTTATAACTGAATATTTTACTTCTTTATTGTAGTTATTAGTTAAAATATTTCAGTTTCAAAAGAGATGATTAAGAAGATACCGACAATGGTGAAAATTTTGGGATTTAGCAAAGAGTAAATCAGTTCGACAAGAATGGCAAAATATACCCCAACCTTAGATAAAAATGTACGCTAATTCATATTCAAATTGATCTCAATTTTAAATTTTAAATTTTGGAATATATGTTTAAATTATAATCTAATAAGAAGATACAATGTTTAAATTTCTAATTTCCTCAAATCCATACAGTTTGCAGGTTGTGTTGCTCCAAACGTGGGATAATTCCGTACAGCAATAATGTGTTGAAATAACAAATTTGCTAATGAAAAAACCAATCATTGTTGGTAAACATTTGAGGATCGCTTTATTCAATGGGAAGAACAACATTTATCACTCAACCATTTACATTAATATTTTCACATGCAAGTTTCACTAATTGCTGCACATTAATATACCTGACAAGATTACCAATATCTACAAAAATGAACAGCTCAATCTCCATCAATCCAAAATTTGAAAGTGCAGCTGAATTGAAGTCATAGTGACCCTTTTTGATAACAAAATTTATCTTTGTTTCTGTTGCATATTTTAAGAATAAATTGGTGTATTTATGTGACGAAGAACACACCATGAATACAATATATTTGCCCTATTGTATGCACATTAGTATTCCAAATACAGAATTCTATAGTTCAAAGTGTACTCTTTATGAAATCGAATTATTGCAACATTGAAGTAACATTCTTTATAATATATTATTTTAAACACTATCACCAATTTAGAACAAACTTCTATATCATTTCGACTCAATTACTAACTGTTGCATTTCACACTAACACTTTGCCTTTTCACCTCGATTCCACACTATCACAAACACAATTTCTACAGCATCACGTGCAACGCACAAGGCAACACTAGTTATATCAAAATAACTTATGATAAATCTTTTAGTACATTTGTTTACTATTGATTTTATATAGAGAAAATTTTAACAAAATTTATAAAAACTCATTACTTAACAAACATATTAAAAGTATGTTGAGATATTTTTCTATCATAATACATAAATAACTAACTTAATCCTTGCCTAAGTAAAATACTTGTACTCTTTCAAAAAAAGGTTATTAAGAAATTACAGGGTAACAAATTAACATTTAATATAGTTACGGTATTAAATGCCCTTTTTAAATATGAAAACTATTAAATTCATCTCCATTTCTCATTAGTGAAAAACCAAGTTATAATTAAGCTAAATGATTGACAGCCATTTTTACGAGATTCAGTGCTTGTTTGGTCTAGTTTAAAAACTAGTTTTTCAACACAAAATAGTTATTTGATCATAATTTTGCCTTCATAGCATGACATATTTGATCATTTTGTGTTGAAAAACTAGTTTTTAAACTAGACCAAACAAGCACTAATTGGTTCCCCAAACAGCTTCCTACATAGGCTTGTTTGATCTAGTTTAAAAACTAGAACAAACAAGCACTAATTGGTTCCCCAAACAGCTTCCTACAGAGGCTTGAAGTTTATTTTTGAAATCTCTAGAAGCTGTAAAAGAGTGTCGACTTCGGCTTTGTTTGTGGGTTTTTGAAAAACGCTGGGGCCAAATAGCTACGAAGTTCAGCTCTTATTCTCATAGCACAAACATGCAGCTAAGGTACGAAGTGGTAGCTGTAAAAGGGCAGAATAAACAGTGATCTCAATTTTCTGAATTTCAATCATCTGATCAAAACTATCGTTGGCAACTATCAATTATAAGATCCAACACAGTGTGGTGTCACGCATTATGTTTCAGTTATCACATCCACTCCAACCTAAAAAAAAATTTTAAAAAAAAATTAAGAGAAGAAAAGCAGATACTATGGTTGTAGTAATTTGGCCACGGGTGTGCTACATCAGTGTTTTTAAGCAATCCTTTTTATGTTACAATGGAAATCTTAATCGGTGTTAGAATGAAAAATAAAACAAAACATTCTTCAATCTTGATTTAATATTAGTGGATTCATCAGCAGATTATTTAGAAAATTCCATAATAACTAGCCATGGAAATTACTAACTCATATTTATAATTCTCAGCGATCTGAGGGAAACTAGACCCTGTACAATAAGATCGCAATTAAGATTGCATAACTGAAAACTAAACCAAGTTCACAAAACCCATCATTTCTTGATAAATACATACAAGCACGTGTCCATTAGCATGTACGTAAATTGGAAATACAATTCAAATATTCTACCACAGAAACGCATACATGTATAGCAAACACTGAAAATCGGGTCATGAAGAAACCAAAAAACCAATAGAAAATAACAAGATTCAGAGTATAGCGAATAGTCAACCCTACAGGAGAATTGAGCATACTACAAATAAATGCATGTACGGGATTAAGGTACCTTGGCGAAGTCGTGGGGAGCGACGCCGGGAAGGTAAAAGGAATGAGCGGCGGTGATTAAGAGGAGGAGCGTGACGCGCACACATAGCCGAGTCGCGTGAGGTGTTCTCCCCACGACCACCATCTTTGATCTTTCTCTCTACAAATTCGCTGATCACCGAATCAAAAATTCAGGATCTAGATCCACACACACACAAATGGTGAAATTATCTCTCTATAATCATATGTGCGTGTTTGTGTATATATGTGTGTGTTTTATATGTGAGGACTGAAAAACACGGAAGAACGATGAGACTGGAAGCAAAGCGAGTACCCAACCCAACCGTCGAGAGTGATGCAACAAAGTATAGCATATACGAAATTATAAGAGCATCTTGACCGTTGACTGTATTCGAGATAAATGGTAGACGGTGCGATTGGATCTATGGAAATTTGTTGGTTGATATCGTTTACGATTAATAGTCTGGTTTTCAAACAAAAATAAAAAAGTCATAAATGACAGTGTTTGATTAAAACTTAAAAGTAATAATTAATGAATATACTATGTGGATTTATTGACCAATAAATCGGCAAAAGGAAATTTACAAATGCAGTCCCCAATTTTTGGGATCTTAGTACTTTTATATCTAATTATTTTTCTTGACATGAGTATTCATTTTTTCGTTTATTGGTGGCCAACGTCATTACTAATAGAATACGTTCAAAATGGACGTTCAATTTACATAAAAAGACATGTTTATCTTTCACAGTAAATAGAAAAAATTGTCGTCACAGTCGTCAACCTTTAGGTTCTTGACACTTTTATTCTTAATCTTTTTTTCTTGGCACGCTATTCTTAATTTTCATTTCTACTGATAGAATATGTCTAAAAATCTGTTAAATTGATAGAAAAGACATATTTGCTTTCTCAATTAAATAAGCAAAACACATAAGCACCCCCATCTCAACCTAAAACATCTCGTTTGTAAAGAAGAAAGTGGATAATCCTTTAAAAATTAAAAATATTAAAGAAAAAAGTGTCAATACCCCAAAGATTGAGAACGACAAATGCAATTTCTCTATTTAATGTGTAGGGTGTATATGACTTTTTATGAAAATTTAACGTTCATTTTGGACGGATTCTGTTGGTAAGGACATTGATCACCAATAAATGAAGTGGTAAGGATACTAATGCCAAGAAAAAAAGATTGAAAATAAAAGTATCAAGACTTTCAAAGTTGGGGGCGTGGGCTGCAGTTTTCCCAAATAGAAAACATGGAAGTTTTCCTTGTACTTCTTTGTCCAATCAATAGATTCATATTGTATTCTAGTCATTTAATAACATAAATACGGACTATTATTGAACTTTGGTAGGTTTAAGAATATTTGGAAGGAATCGTTAGCTCATTTAAGCACTAAAGAAATTATCATTAATGACTAAAGTTCGGACTATCATTACTACAATACGCGAGTGAGATTATCTTTTGGGTACAATTTGTGCTCAAATTACTTGAAATCAATTAAAACACTTGAAATTTAGTTTTATAAAAAATGGAGGACTTCTCAATTTTATTTTATTTTTCCTTTTTTCAATGTTATAAAGTTTCGATTAAACCTTTTAGTTTGATTGCAGAAGTTAGGAATCGGACTAAAATGTAGTTTCCTTCTATGTTAAAAACACTAAAATAGAAAACCAGAGTTCCAATTCAATCAACTGCCCATTCAACTGGAATGGGATAAACTAGTTACAAGTTGATATGGTTTTCGGATCAGTTTCCATTTTAGCACATGTTTGAAATTACTTAAATTATAATTTCAACTAGTCAAATAGATGAAACATAATTTTTATCCATACATTTCGTAGGATCCACAACTTACAATCCATTTTTTATCCATACATCTACCAACAACTTATAATTTTAGCACTACCAAACATGCGCTTGGAAAGAAAATAGGAAAATTTGATTAACGAGCTATTCAAAGGTGATGTTTATTATGCTACGTTGTTATAAACATTCTTTATATCATTTTGGTAATTGACAAAATTAGTTTCAATTTGTAGTTTTTCACAATATACACACAAACACATACGTGTATATTAATTTATTTAATTACTTTTGACATTTTTTATCTCGATTAAATCTAAGGTTTATAATCCTTTACCGTTTCCATTTCAATGGTGGATCGAGTATACAAGCATGTACTTCTCTCATTTAGGTTTGAGATGGGTTTGGTAAGGGGTGGGGGATCTAAATGACTTGAAATGAACTCTACTCCAAATTTTGTATTATTGTCATGAAAATTAAAGGATAAATTGTAGTTAGTGTCTTCAACTTTTGACTTTATTTATATTTGTATTCTCACTATTTAATTCTTGACATTCATCACTCTAACCTTTTATATGATTAGCAGCTAATGTCTTCATATGAGGACATTTGATGCTAATTATATAGAAAGTTGAGGTGATGAATGCCAAGATTTAATACTGAGGATACAAGTGTAAATGAAGTCAAAAATTGATAACACCAGCTACAATTTATTTGGTACCACAAGTTAAATCACAGTTGGACAAAACCTCAAATTAAGTTATTAAAAAATGTGTTTGTTTTGACTGTTGATACGTCTTTATCAAATCCCAGTCAATTTTGGATGAACAAATTATCATTACAAAGCCTTCAATTTCTCTTAGCAGCATTCATCACGAAAAGTCTAATTTAATCCTACACTCTCAGACTGTGTTTGGCTAAGTCTAAAAATATTAAAGCTACTTTTAATTGATTTTTTTTTGGTCTCCGAATATATTTCAATAATATACTTTTATAAAGTTGCTTTTTTAAACACACAATTTACTTATTTCTAATTCATCTATAAAAAAATATTTATTTTAAATGTAATTGTAAGTAAACTTTTTAAGTTTTAAATAAATTTTTTTTTCTCACACTTTTTTTTAACCATATATTTTATAGGACTCACAACTTTTATCAATTTTTCAATCACACATTTCATTATTTTTTATTAGAATCTCCTAAAAAATACTATTTTTAAACACCACCAAACAGGCACTAATCTCGGATCAATATATATTTATTATTTTGATTCGATCAATATGTTTACTGTTTTAGCAAAGAGCAACCTCTTTCTCAATTTGTTTTCAAAATCCCTGGAGAAGTTAGTAGATAGGCAACTTTATTAACTCAATTTATGTGATTCATGGCTGGCCACGGCATACTACTCATGGGGCAGATTGGCAGCCATATTTTCAGATATTTGGAGACTTTAATGGGTGCATTCTGCTCTACCTGACCACAATTCAATTTCAGATATTAAATAAAGGTATATGACTTGTTTGTTTCTTTTGCAAAGGTTAAAAACTTATTTTTAATTTTTTAAAATTTAAACTAAAGGCCTATTGATCCTTTTTTTAGTTAAAAAAAAGACCAATTATATATCAAAATACATAAGTTAGAATGCCCGTGCCAAAAAACAAACGATTTGCACAAGAATTTTCTAAATTTTAAGTATTCTACCAAGATTTTACACTTACAAAATTGTTTGATAGATGTATTTTAAGGTATGTGCTTGACATTATTAAATAATAAAATAAGCTAAAATTTTATTTATAATATAAATCAATTTAATACTTGTTTGGTAAAGTTTTTTTAGTAAATTTTGATATAACAAAATAATTATGAAATATGTGATTGAAAAGTTAATAAAAATTGTGCGTCCCATAAAATATGTGAGTAAAATTAATTATTGACTTTGATTTTAACTTTTTAACATATTTTAAGCTAACCAAACAAGCTTTAGTGTAGTATTGTGTACTCAATATCTTTGACAAGCACTTCGTAAGAGCAACTCCAACCATGATTTTTAAAATAGTGCAATTTTCACACTATTTTTTTACTTATCTCCAACAACGATCTTTAAAAATTGCACCAAATGAATATTACTTTTTTTGTTTCCTTATTTTTTTAATTTTCAACAATTTTTTGATTTCAAAAATTATCTAATTAAATATGCTATCACTACTCAAATTTATAAATGAAAAATTAAATTTTTTTTATTACTAAATATTATAAATTTTAATTATAATTTAATTACCTTAAAAATTGCATTTATCACAACAAGTTTAAAAAGGCATTACAATTAATATAATAAGGCATTTATTAATCGATTATAATTTTTTATATTAATAAAATAATAATGAAATGAAAAGAAACATAAATAAAATTAAACCATAAAATAATAAAAGAATATGAAAAAGAATATATAAGAAAAAACAAATTTGACAAATATAAAATGAAGGACAAAAATAGAATAAATCTTTTTTGACATTTTCACGCCAAATGAATAGTGCTGCTCCAGGCGCAACACCATTCACTACTCCATTTTGGAGTAGGGATTTAGCGCTCCATTGGCGTTGGAGTTGGCCTAATTCATTTACACCTTGTTTGGAAATGTTTAAAGTATAATTTTTATCTACAATTTACAATTTATTTTTTATTGACACATTTCATATAACATACGACTTATAAATATTTAAAAAATAATTTCAGCATTACCAAATATACACTAAGCATGTCAACGTTTGCCTTATTCTGCACTTACATTTATTACCTTTTATTTTTTTAAAACTCAACTGCTAATATTACTTTTTAATAATATTTTATCTGAACAATCAATTTAATTGATTGAAGAGACAAATACCTTCAAAATTAGCGAAAAATTAATAAATATAAAAAAGGGCAAAAACAAAAAATATAAAAGCATTATTCTTCCGACTCTATGTAGTGTGAAATTAAGAACAATAGTCCTTGAAAATTGTAGAATCCGAGCAAATATTTTGTACATAAAAACATATATTCTTCCGACTCTGTGTAGTATGAAATTAAGAACGAGAGTCCTTGACAATTGTAGAATCCAAACAAATATTTTGTAAACTTATCAAAATATTGTGATTTTATTTTTAATTAAAAAAATGCAAAAATGCAGCCATTTCAATTTGAGCGTCTTCACCGTAAAATAAAAATAAGAATAAAAAAATCAAAAATCAAAAGGTTCAAATATAACTCACTTAGATCTATTCAGGGTTGATCTATTCAGGGTTGTACAGGTAATAGGACACTGCCGAGCTCGCACTTTTTCAGCTTTTATCCCTTCCCAAATGTAGGCTGACTTCTCCCTTCTAAAGGTCAATAAGTTAAAAACAATAAATAATTATGTATTTATACCTTTACATGGTAGTTAACATAGAGAAAAACTTTCACTAGACAAGTAATCAATACAAGAAAAAGTAACAAATCAATCATAATTTAACTTGATTCGTTTAATAAAATTGTTATCTTCCAAATTATTTAACCTTAAGATTGAGTCGTCTAAACTAACCGGAGGAAATAGTTTGATTTAAATTCAAACTCAAACTTTTATAAATCCCTCTCAATGTTCTATAACTAGTGTAACATTGAATGGAAATTGGAGTAAATGGTCCTTAAATTATAATATTAGTGCACAAATAGTTCATAATCTTTTATTTTTGACAGAATGGTTTGTAACCTATCTATTTAGGTGCGCAATTGATCATTTTTTACGGATTTCGTTAAAAATTCTTAAAAACCTTTCTATTTAGGTGCGCAAATGGTCGCTCTCATTTTTTTTTTTTTTTGTCTTTATTAGTGAGAGTAAAATTGTCAAGTTATATTTTTTCTTTCCATTGGCGCAAATGGTCCCTAACCTTTACCTTAGTATGAAAATGATTCATAACCTTTGTTTTTTGGCGCAACAGTCCATAACCTATATGTTTTGGTGCATAATTAGTCATTATTTAATAAAAAGATAAAAATATCCTTAGTTTTAATTAAAGAAATTTGCAACTGAATTCTTAATCTTTGCAAAAAATAAAAATGGGTCAGATACTTTAATGTTTTTATTAAAAGTTAAAAGAAACTAACAAATTGATAATATAATAAATTATTTTGTATATTTTATGAACTATTATAAAATAACTAAAATTTAAACTCATAATTATTAACAAATATGTTAATTAAAATTATTTTACTATTATTAAGTAATCATATTATTTAAAATTCAAACTTTAATTTTATCATTACAACATAAAAAGAAAAATAAATTTGTCACAAATAAATTTTTTAATTATGCTCAAATTAAAAATTTTAATTTGTACATGACTCTAAATAAATTTGTCATTAAGGATATTTCTGTCTTTTTATCAAATAAAGATCAATTACGTACCAAAATATATAGAAAATAAAATATTGTTAAGGGTGGTATTAAGCCTGTCAAGGCTTCATTCAAAATAGACACTCTTCCATCTCTTCGTCTGGTTTCAACTTTCCAAAATGGTCCTTTTATCTGATAATTCATCATAAGATCAATCAAAAACTCTCCACAAATTAATCAAAATATTGAATATGAAACTTGAAAAAAATAAAAAATAAACTTACCTTGACTGTAACATCCCTAACTACTAGAGCTACAATGTCAGCACAAGAAACCATCCCGGGGAATGCCTTTTCTACTGCAGTCTTGACTATTAACATATATTTACTTACCATATTTCTACATTCACCTTATTGGTAAAATTGTATTTACAGAAAGATATCATATATGTAATATTTATATATTTAGGCAGATTTCTTTTCTTACTAGTATATATACATTGTACTCTTGTAATATTCATTATTCAATCATTCATACAATTGAATCAATATAGAGAATTATTTCTTCACACATATTCTCTTTTATATTTTTTCATCTCTTTCATATTTCTTCATGGTATCAGAGCGACGATTCTGAGCAACGATGTCTGGCACAAAAACTATAGAAGCGACAATTGTCCAATCGGATTCTATGGCTCTACAGCAATCCGATCATCCCGACTTAATCCCCGTTTCTAAACCACTTAATGAGAAGATCAAAGCACCAGGACAACATTCAATTAATTGGAGATCGAACTGGAAGAGTGAAGATCGGCCGAACCGGTCGACCGTTTCATCTTACCGGTCGATCGTTTCGACGGAAACTAGACAGCGACAGTGCACCCACTGTAGGATGACTGGCCACATTGTTGATACCTGTTATTTCATACATGGCTTCCCTCTATGGCACAAATTTCATGGGAAGGATGTGAAGCCACGAAACAAACGCTTCACAAACACTGTTACCGCTTCTACACTTAACCCAAAGGAAGGAAGAACGCTCACAGCCAAGGAATACGAGCAGAACATGACACTTTTGAACAACAAGATAGGTAATGATAAGTCTTATGTTAACACATCAGGTATCAATTCTTCTACTACTTCTTTGAGTAATTCATGGATTATTGATAGCGGGGTCACTGACCATGTGACGAAGGATGAGATCGTTGAGAATAAATCCATGCCAAAGCACAAAACTGTTCAATTACCGGATGTGGGTCATGCTCTTATTAAATCTATTGGTGCAGTTGACTTGGAGAATAATATGACTATTGATAATGTGCTTTATGTTCCCAACTTCAAAGTTAATCTATTATCTATCAGTAAACTTACTAGAGGATTAGGTTGCTATGTGATATTTTACCCTGATTTTTGTGTCATGAAGGATTTGACTACGAAGAAGACAATTGGCTTGGGAAGGCAAAGCAACGGTCTATATTACCTTTCACAAAAACTACAAATACATCATACTACCAGTAGATCCACCAACCTATGGCATAAACGTCTTGGGCACCCTTCCGCCTCACCTCTTCAATTCCTAGCGCAAAGTATTTCAGATATTAGTTTTGATTCCCACGATATTTGTGATGTTTGTCATTTGGCTAAACAATCTAGACTACCCTTTAAGGTTAGTCAAATTTCTAGCAATAAACCATTTGATCTGATTCATTGTGATATTTGGGGACCTCATAGAATTTATTCTTATTCTGGTGCTAGATATTTTCTTACCATTGTTGATGACTTTTCTCGTTATACTTGGGTACACCTCATGCGTCACAAGTCTAAAACTCAAAACATAATTAAGAATTTCTTTGCTTGGGTTAAAACACAACACAACCTGACTATAAAAGCCCTAAGATCTGATAATGGTCAAGAGTTTTTATCCTTGCAAGCATTTGTAGATCAAAATGGCACCAATTTTCATAGGTCATGTCCATATACCCTCAACAAAATGGAGTAGTAGAGAGAAAACACCGTCATCTCCTTAATGTAGCCTGTGCCATTAGATTTCAAGCTAACCTTCCATTAAAATTTTGGAGGGAACATATCAAAACGGCTTGTTATCTTATCAACCGGATACCTTCTCCATTGCTTTCATACAAAACACCATACGAAATATTGCACAAGAAATTACCACCTTATTCCTATTTGCGTGTCTATGGTTGCCTATGTTTTGCCACCAACCTTAAACCCAGTCATAAATTTGACACACGGGCCAGACGGTGTGTGTTTCTTGGATACTCCTTAGGACAAAAAGGATACCTTTTATATGACATCACCAATAGAAAACTAGTGGTGTCCCGGGACGTCGTGTTCCATGAAACCATATTTCCATACGCCTCCCAGCCAAATGAAGACACAAACTCCATCTTATTATCACAATCTATGCCTCTGGATGTTGACATGCCACATTTACCTTACCCTGAGGACCAACATATAGCAGAAACAGATTCATTGCCTGAGAGTCCCGCTCACTGTTCAAACGGTCGACCTCCATCATCCGTTCCAACAGAGAGCTCAAACGGTCGACCGCCTTCACCAACCGATCGACCAGTTCCCTCATCCGTTTCAACCGATCGACCAGATCACTCATCCGTTTCAACAGAGAGCTCAACCGGTCGACCGCCTTCACCAACCAGTCGACCGATTGAGCCTAAACAACCCCCACATCGTCCCAAATGACCACATTCGACGATTTACAAGGTCAATCCAAACCCCAATTCACCTGAAAGATTACTATATCAATCATGCTCTGCCTACTCAAACCGGGTCCCTTCCGGTCAAATCCAGCACTCGACATCCTATATCAAGGTATGTATCATATAGCAATCTTTCTTCTATTCATCGTGCTTTTACATACAATATTTCTTATATTGTTGAGCCAGCAACATATGAAGTAGTATGTCAGGATCCCAAGTGGGTAGCTGCTATGAATGATGAAATTCGTGCATTGGAAGAAAACAACACTTGGTCCCTTGTCCTACTTCCTCCGGATTCTCATCCTATTGGTTGTAAGTGGGTGTTTAAGGTCAAATTTAATTCTGATGGTACTGTTGAACGTTACAAAGCACGACTGGTGGCAAAGGAGTTTACACAACGAGAAGGGATTGATTATAATGAAACTTTCGCTCCAGTTGCAAAGTTAACAACAGTCACATGTTTACTCGCTGTCGCCTCTATTCGCAACTGGACGCTTCATCAGATGGATGTCCACAATGCCTTTCTTCATGGTGCCCTTGATGATGAAGTCTATATGACTTCTCCACCTGGATTTCCTCGACAGGGAAAGAAACCAGTTGTATGTCGACTTCATAAATCTCTACATGGATTGAAACAGGCATCTCGTTCTTGGTTTCAAAAATTTGTATCTGCTGTTATTCAGTTTGGGTTCAAACAGTCACATGCAGATTATTCACTTTTTACCAAGGTCAGTGGTGATTCATTTACAGCTGTTCTATTATATGTGGATGAAATAATTGTCACAGAAAACGATAAAGAAGCGATTTCTTCTACGAAGACGTTTCTTGCATCTCAATTCAAGTTGAAGGACCTTGGCACGCTAAAATACTTTCTTGGAGTAGAAATTGCTCGCTCGAGATCAGGGATCTCGATAAATCAAAGAAAGTATACTCTTGACATTCTTCAAGAGGCCGGTTTACTTGGAGCGAAGCCTGCGGCATTTCCCATGGAGCAGTCATCAAAATTTAATTCGACAGATGGAGAATTGTTGAAAAATTTTACATATTATCGACGGTTGGTAGGGAAGCTCATTTATCTCACCATTACTAAACCGAAAATCTCATATTCGGTCAATACACTCAGTCAGTTCATGCAGGCACCTAGACAACCCCCATCTTGATACAGTTCACCAATTGCTCCGATACTTGAAAGGAGCACCAGGACGAGGATTATATTTCCCATCAAGTGGAAAATTGCAGCTAGCAGGATTTTGTGATGCAGATTGGACTGGAGACATTACTACACGGCGGTCAGTTACGTGATATTGTGTATTTTTGGAAAAGACACTTATATCATGGAGAAGCAAGAAGCAAACAACTGTGTCCAAATCTTCAGCAGAAGCAAAATATAGGGCAATGACTTCCATTACTTGTGAGCTTACATGGTTGAGTCAGTTACTGACAGACTTATGTGTGGATCACCCACAAACAGCAACTTTATATTGTGACAATCAAGCAGCAATACATATTGCGGCTAATCCAGTATATCATGAGAGGACAAAGCACATTGAAATAGATTGTCATATTGTTCGTGAACGAATCATTAAGAGAGAGATCAAGACTGCCTATGTTTCAAGCACCAATCAGATTGTAGATTTATTTACTAAAGCACTGGGCAAGGAAGCATTTCACAGTTTTACTCGCAAGTTGGGCACTTTTGACATTCATGCTCCAACTTGAGGGGGAGTATTAACATATATTTACTTACCATATTTCTACATTCACCTTATTGGTAAAATTGTATTTATAGAAAGATATCATATATGTAATATTTAGATATTTAGGCAGATTTCTTTTCTTACTAGTATATATATATATATTGTACTCTTGTAATATTCATTATTCAATCATTCATACAATTGAATCAATATAGAGAATTATTTCTCTACACATATTCTCTTTTATATTTCTTCATCTCTTTCATATTTCTTCATTGACTTTATCTACAATTTGAAATCCTCTCAGGCTTAGATTTGGAATAGCATATTTTTCAGATTGATTGGTTGGAGACTCCAACAGCACTGATCCATCACCGCCCTGCAGGCAGAAAAATGCAGAAGAAAATTTATAGCAAGTTGCTACAACAAACTAGTTATATTCTCGATAAATTTGGAGACTGTTCGTTGTTATAACTAGCTAATGATCTAAAGAAACTAAAGACGCTCAACACTCATATATACTAAGATTCATGACACTTAAACCCCTCTGCCGAAATCCTAGTTTTAAGGTACTAGTATTTGCAAAGGGTGGTATTAATCCTGTCAAGGCTTCATTCAAAATAGACACTCTTCCATCTCTTCATCTGGTTTCAACTTTCCAAAATGGTCCTTTTATCTGATAATTCAACATAAGTCTATATGTTTTGGTGCACAATTAGTTCTTATTTGATAAAATGGCAAAACTATGATTAGTGACAAATTTATTTAGAGCCATGTACAAAGTAAAAATGTTAATTTGAGCATAACTAAAAATTTTATTTGTGACAAATTTATTTTTCTTTTTATGTTGTAATGATAAAATTAAAGTTTGAATTTTAAATAATATGATTACTTAATAATAATAAAATAATTTTAATTAGCACATTTGTTAATAATTATGAGCTCAAATTTTAGTTATTTTATAATAGTTTATAAAATATACAAAATAATTTAGTATATTATCAATTTGTTAGTTTCTTTTAATTTTTAATAAAAACATTAAAGTATCGGACTCATTTTCACTTTTTGCGAAGGTTAAGAGTTCAATTGTAAATTTCTTTAATTAAAACTAATGATATTTTTGTCTTTTTATCAAATAATGACCTATTGCACACCAAAACATATAGATTAGGGACTATTGCACCAAAAAACAAAGGTTATGGACAATTTCCACATTAATTAAGATAAATGATATAGACCATTTACGCTAATGGAAAGAAAAAATGTAACTTAACAATTTTACCCTCACTAATAAAGACAAAAGAGGGACAATTTGTGCAACTAAATGGAAAAGGGATTTAACGGAATTCGTCAAAAAGGATCAATTGCGCACATAAATATATACGTAGGGACCATTCTCTCAAAAATGAAAGGTCATGGACCATTTGCGCACTAATGTCATACGTAAGAGACCATTTGCACAATTTTCCCAACATTTGGAAGAAAACACGATTGACAATATTTGAAAATTCACCCGACATAAAAAATTATGTTTTAATGTTATGATAAAAGTAGGTACTTAGATTATAAAAGTAAAATCTATTTATTACGAGTTTCTGGTTCAATTATAAGTGTCTTAATAATTTTATCTTAAGTATATAAAAACCAAACAATCTTGAATAATGTGACGAGCGGTGAAATCGATGAGAAAAAGAAAGATATTTAGTCGCCGTTTTCGACCTTTACTTTTTTTGTACTTTTATTTTTAACTTTCAAATTTTAACATTAATATCCTCAACTCTTGTTAAATTGGCAATTACAATCCTCAACGAAGATCTCCATTCAAAATTTACGTTAAGCAGATATAAAATGATAAATTTGCCCTTAAATTTTAATCTACAAAAAAAAAAAAAAAAATTAATTCATCTTCAACTTCCAGTCAAACGCAAATACTAACTTATCAAAAGTTAAAGATATTAATGTCAAGAAATAAAGGTTGAGAAGAGTAAAGATAACTTCTATTTACGCTTAAAAAAAAAAAAAAAAAAAAAAAAAAAAGAAGTAATCGTAGGGTTTAGACCTAAGACAACCTTTGACACATCAATAAGGGAGAGTGGGTCCCTGAATCTAAGCAATCTTTATATAGGCCTCACCTGACCTAGGTTGTTCTTTGTGTGTCCCATTGGGCATGTCGGTTTCAGTGTCAGAAAAAATGTGTACTTGTCTGAAAATGTGCTGTTGTTTGCAAAGAAGCAATTGGCATTCAATATTCTCCGCGAGATAAGACAAAAAGTGTCTTGAAAAGACATTACCATGCCCAAATCTGCTTGCTTTGACTCAAAGATCGGCAAGTTGCATGGATAGAAAAATCTGTACAGTTAATTTTTCGTTTTGATTTGTTTTTTCTAGGGTTCGATAGATTGGATTTTTGTCCAGAAAATGTAAGGGTGTGTTTGATTCACAAATTTTTCATAGAAAATGTCACTTCCATGGAAAATCTTGTCAAATCAATGTGTTTTATTTTCTTACTTTTGTGTTTGATTGGCACATGGAAAATGGAAAATATTTTCAAAGTACAATTGTCTAAAGCACACATTTGGCCACTTCCTTGGAAAAATTTTTCTCACCCATTTGGTGGAATTTCTTTTCCAACTTACATGGAAAATATTTGCATTTTCCATGGAAAGCTATCAAACACACCCTAATGTCCAATTTCATCAATGTGCTGCCCCAATGGATGACAACTTTATGTTCACAAAGATTAAGTGCCGTTGAGATGGTCTCGTAGTTCCTTACGGGATAGAAATGATGGGATTGGTCCTACGGGATAGAAATGATGGGATCGATCCATAAATTTTTCTTCTTTTTTTTGGTCGCATTTTTCTAATTAATAGATCCTATGAAATGCGTGAAAAAAATTATAAGTTCTACAAAATTAGTAGATAAAAACAATATTTGACCCCCTTTTAAATATTTATAAGCACGCACAAATTAACTAGCCATAAATAAATACATGTGTAAGCCATTTCATTTAGAGTGGGCTTAACAAGTGTTATAACAAATTAACTTATAAGATTATTATTACATTTTGTTCATGGCCTTGATTCCTTCAACCTAGTGGTGGTATTAATTAAATTTAAACCTTCATTATTTTGTTAAGCTATCGTCATTCATTTTTTATTCATTATTTTTTCACGTGAACCAGCTACATGGGTCTACTGTCTATGGAATACATTGTCAAGCCTAGATAACTTAAACTATTTTCATAGCTTTATTTCAACTTAGAGGGTTTATGTGATGCCCGACTCTCACAGGGTGGGGCCTCGACTCGGGCAACACATTTTCTGTTTCAACTCATTGGACGAGGTCACAACTCAAAAATTAACCTAATGATGACAAGTATTTGTGTGAAGTTATTAAACAAGAAATTGATAAAGTGTAAACATATTAAAAGGTCATTATAGTCTCTGACACATTGCTTATTTCATTACCTCAACTTGTATAATAAACAATATAGCTCTACAAATAAACTTACATTTTCCTCGAAATAAGTGTATTAATTCCTAGTTTGTTTGAGATAGTTTTTTAATAGATTTTAATAAAAAATAAAAAATTATGTAATTAAAAAATTGATTTTCATAAATGTTCTCCATATCCAATTGTTTGCTTGTTGTTTACATGGCGAATTTTTAAAGAGGTCTTCTATAACGGTCAAAGTGGGAAAAGGTCCCTTTTTATATATATTTTTTTATCAAAAAGCTTTGTGTTGAAAACAAGTGCAAGAGGCTCCTTTTAAGTGATAGGTCCTGTATCAAATAATCCCACAACCTCCGCTGTTCATTTTCATTTGCATGCGCAGGTTGTTTTCAGGTAGTCCATTTTTCTTATACACATAACATACTTACATTTATGTCAACATCTTCTTCTTCATCTTCTTCTTCGGCAGAAGAAGTCCAAGGAGGAGATGGCGGCGGCGGCGGCGGGTTTGAAGGGCCGTCGTCGTCTCGTAGGCGGATGCGCTCCAGCAATGGCGTTTGGCCCGAGCAATTCGTTGAAGCACTTGCATTCCAAGTAGCCATTGATTCCTCTCGCACCATAGGCCGACTTGCTGCTGCCCAAGCTCTTTTCAACATTTTTCAGGTGCCTCTCTCTGTTTCTACACATAACACGGACTTCAAATTTTGAATGTCTATCCATGCACGTGAGTTTTGTTCTATTTATGTTTGTGTTGGCTTAGCTTAAGCCTTAATGATTGTGAAATGAATTGAAGACTGAAATAAGCACATGATTCTTCTAATTATTTCAGTCCACATATACTACCTATCACCTCACATAGCTTGAGAGCCCAAGATAGACGGTAAGTGCGTGTCCGATTCTTGATACTAGACACGAAGAGACAGTATACCAAAGATGACATAATGGTGTGTTGTGTTTGTTGAACTATGTACTTGGGCTCGGACGATTGTGTTTGAGAATGGAGATCCCATTTTCAAGTCTTTTTCCAAGCAAATATGAAAAATATATAATACTGTGCTTGTTTTTTAGCTATGAGTGGAGAAAGTGAAGAATCTCCCATCTCTGCCATCATAAAAATTGTCCACTTATGGGCTGGATTTGTCTTGAACAGAGTCGTTAAATCTTAACACGAAAAAGGGTTCTTTTGATTCTTTTAGTTTTTTTCCCTTTCTCTTGGTATCCTTTTTGAGCTCTAGAAATCCATTACCTTTTGACTTAACTTTCCAAATCTTCCTCTCACCATTGGGATGCTTTTGCTGTCAATTTTTACTACCTTTTTTGCTTTTTCCAATTATTTTGCTTCAAACTTGTACAATCGAAAATATCCAAGAAATTAACAGAAAAAAAGGGAAAATAAAGGACTTGTTGAATCTTGATATTCATCTTTTGAGTAGTCACAGTATTATGTAGGATGAGATGACGCTTTTATTCAAGTAAGAAAATTATTTGACAGACAGATAGAGAGCCATAACTAAGGTTGTCTGGATTTGTACTTATGAAAGAAATCTGCACCTACATTGGTAACGTTTAAGAGATAAGCTGTCAGTTCTTTATGGGATAGGATTTATCCATGGCTACAAGACAAGTCGAATAAAATATACACTTCCCATGGCCAGTTCCCTACGGCCCTGATGACACTCTGACTCCGTTGATTCTCTCTCTTCTTTTCTCTCTCTACATCTCTCTCTCTCTCTCTTGCGGAAGTTAACTGAGCTGTCTGTCTGTCTAATCTTTGCTGCGTGCTGATAGCAGAAAGCATGCCTGCCTAGCATCGTTCCTTGAGTAGAGCCTCGATAGTTAAAAATATGTTGCGCATGGCATGGCATGGCATGGCATGGCCTTTTGATAAAGGTAAGATTTGGCATGCCTGCATCATCTTGGATATGTAGCCCACAGATTTTAGGGCTTCCCAAGGTGGGACAGCAGGAAAAAACTTAGGGTGTGTTTGATTGGCACATTTTCTATAGAAAATGTCACATTCATGGCAAATGTTGTCACATCCATAGAAAATCTTTTCCACCTTTTGTTGTTTGATTGCACATGGAAAATGAAAATGATTTTCAAGGTACAATCACCTAAAGCATACTTTTGACCACTTTCTTGGAAAATATTTTCTCACCCGTTCGGTGGATTTTTTTTCCACCTTACATGAAAAATGTTTTCATTTTCCACCATTTTCCATGGAAACCAATCAAACACACCCTTAAATATGAATCTTGGAGAGTTCTGATTACTATATTCCCAAGAGGAGGATCGATTTTGTACTCTGGATAACACTTATTGTTATAGAATGATCCCATGGTATGAATCTTGGCGAAACCCTTCACTTTTTCTGACCTAAAATACATTATAATAATCAACCGGCATAATAAAATAATAAATACAATTCGTATTTATACTAATACAAACCTTAACCTATATAAAATAAAAAACTCTATTATTAATGCTAATATATTACTTGTATAATTCTAACATATATAATATACTCTAATGTGATCTCTTATTCGTTAAGACGAGTTTGACGTGTTACGATATTTGTTGTGAATTGCCTTGTCTCAAAGCTTAACATTTTAGAAAGGTGTTATATTTATTTTATTAAAATTAGATTTAGTTCAGCTGCGAATTAGTATAGAGATATCACTTAACTAACATTAGCAGCAAAAAGAAAAGCATTCACATAGCATAACAAAAACTGAGGGTTTTGCAAACGTGATGATATGATAACCACACAATTTCCTTTTTATAATATTTTGTTGGTGGTGTTGTTTTGCCATTTTTTGGGACTAGGTTCATGATAAGAGCAAGATTTGTCTAGATGATCAATTTTTATGAATGCACTATTATGTTCATCGTCTTTAACTGTTCTCATCAGTGATTTACACCACAAATTGTGGATGCTTCAATTGCATAATCGATAACGTTATCAAAGTTTTGGAATTCACTTCAGAAAGGACTAATTGCAGGTATGTTCTACATGGCGAGCCATATCACGATCCGAACTCTTATGGCAAAACGTCACACCACATATCTGGAATATCAGACATCGCCTCCATAACACTTGGCGGGAGGAGTACATATACCGCCACCGCACCGCCACCAACTTCCGCCTACGTAGATACGAATACACCACCCTTCATTTTGTCCCTGCAGATATCAACAACAGTGACAGCCTCTCTTGCCACCGCTTGGCGCTCTCTGATCACCACCTAGCAGCCGGCTTTTTTGATGGTTCTGTTCACCTATTCCACCTTCCCACTAGACTCCACCTCTCTACCTTCTATCCTCAGCCTCGTGATCGCCTTGGTCACTTCTCCAGTGCTATATCCGGAATCATATTATCCGATACTCAGCTTGTGTTTGCCACGCTAGATGGTGATATTCATATTGCGGTACTTAATGATGTCGCCCCACTACGCCGAGCCCTTGTCGGAGATGTGGTTAATGACGGTGTTTTAGTCGACTTCACGGGCTGTAACCGGTGGTGGGTTGGCCTCTATGCAGGTGCTCGCAATTCAACATTAAAGTAACCTTTTTAACTAACAAAACTTAATTTTCTAGAAAGTCTTTTAACATTTGTTCTTTTACTATTGAATGCAACTTTTACAGGTGCTCCGGGCCGCGCTTTTCATGTGTGGAATAGTGAAACCGAAGAGCTAGTTTATGTTGGTGGTGAACTAACAGATCCAGAAGCAGTAATGGGGTGGCATTTACTGAATGAATTAACCGAACTCATTGGCCGAGTTCGAGTAACAAGCCATGGAACCGCTGTAGCATGCACAAGCCTTAGGGTTATTGTTCTTGATTTGCGAAACCAAGGTATAGTATTGCAGGATGAAGAATTTCCGAGGGGAATTGCGGTCAGCTGCTTCGATACGAACGGTGAATCAATGGCAATAGTTGACTCGCGGGCCAGGGCTAGCGTCCGGCGGGTGGATACTTTGGAGGAGGTTTGTAGGTTCACAGTTAGGGGAGGCTCCCAGAGAGGCATTTTGGGATGTGTAAATGGTGGATATGGACTAATGTGTGTAGGGGGAGTGATTAGGGTTTGGGAAATAGAACATGGAGCATATTTATACAATTTTAGAGAGAGAATAGGTATATGCAATGCCCTTATTGCTGATGAAAGGCATGTAGCTGCTTGTTCTGCAGATGCCACAATTCATTTGTGGGATTTTGGGGCTCAATAGAGAAACAACAACTAAAAAAAGGTTGTTTTGTTTCATCCCAAGTCAATTGTTATAGTTTTATTCTAGGAAGGTCCATTTATTAGATCAGAGGTGACGGAGGGATTAGGGAACAGACTATTATTCTACTTTTTGGCTTGACCCTTTAAAAGGTCAAAATACACTGTTTTGGTTTTTCCTCTTATAACTAGAGCAAGATCTTTCACTTTTTTGGCTCTTGTATTTTGTAGTTTTGACTTTTGATGCTCCCTCCTGTACCATTTTCTATTCCATTTTCATGAAAGCAAATATTTGTAATCTTTTGGTCAAAGAAATTGCAACTTAATTCTTTTTCTATATATGTCAATGTGAAGCAAATCCCTTAACCCTAACAGAGTGAGGCATTATCTAGAAGAAAAGAAAAGACTGTGTCTCTAATTACTTGTTTGGTTAGGGAACTATAAAATACTGACAATATAGATATTAATGGAGCTCGTTAATTGTCCAGTTGTGAAATAATCACATCTTTTAGTTTGTAACAGTCATCTTTTTTTTGTCTTTTTTAATAAATCTTGTGGAAGTCATCTTTATATAACAAGTGATTACTTTTTAAAAAATTGCATTTAAATAGCATGACTTTCGTTTTATAAGTGCATGTTTGCTTCACTATAGAACCAGCTCAGTAAATAACGTCATGAGAATTCCACATAAGACAATGTATCACGAGGCCTTCTAGCTCATAAAAGGGCATCGTGTGGTAGTAGTCTACTCCGTTAGACTATCTTTCGTCTATGCTCAATCGATTCAGTAAACAAAGACACTTTGAAAATAGCTTTTGCAACAAAATATTTGAATGCATAGAAAATAGTTTATTCATTGATTGATAAAAGCAGTAAATTATAATTGTTGGACGGGGGTGAACATTAGTGAACTTGACAAGACTTCAAATACCAACTACTCCTATAATAGTTTAAGTGAGAAAAACCTAAGTTATATGAATAGACGTTTAAAAGCTGAGTAATCATAATAAATATTTACAAACAGCAATGTTATTTTATAACTGATACAAATTATTACATTTGAAAAGAACTAATAACTTAAACTAATATTTACAAGGTGCGGCCGAAGTTGGACAAACTGCGGTTGCAAGTGGTCAGTAGGCTAAGTATAGCTGTGAGCCCTAACATTCTCCCCTATTTGTTTTGGAGATATCATCGGTGCCATCATTGTATTATATACTTCAAGTAGAGGTTTGAAGGCTGCAAGGTCTTTAACTCTTTTCCAAACATTCTCCTTACTGTTGCATCTTCTCTATTTCACCAAGCACTCCTGATGATCTTTCTTGGAAGCCAGGACAACTCGGTGATCAGGAATAGCTTTAGTAACCCTATTTTCTATTTTCTTCAATTCAAATTCAGGTCACTTCAGCTTATTTTTGGATGCGTCTTCCTTATCTGAAAAATATGGTTTGAGTACATTAACATGAAGGACATTGTGAGTTTTGCACCATGAAAAAAGTTCTATTCTGTATGCGAATTTTTTGATCTGCATCATAATAGGTAATGGTCCGATATATTTTTGGCATCAATCGAGAATCTTTTCCTCTTGTTGTCTTATAATGGTTTTTGTCGGAGAGTTTAACCATTACCAGATCTTCCACAAATTCTAAGAAACAAATTTTTATATCAGCAGCCTTTTTGTATTATTTATGTATTTTCTCAAGATAACTACGAGCAATTTCAATACTTTGTTTCCATTTTTTAAAGAAGCTCTTAGCTTGAGGAGACTTGATACTTTGATCAATATCTACAGTATGAGAGAGTAACGATTGCTGGCCAGTAACAATCTTAAAATGACTCTTATTTGTAGAAAAGCTCTTTTGGGCATTGAAGTAAATCTAAGCTGCATCTAAAAGTTTTACCTAGTTTTTTTGTGAAGTGGAGTAGGGATGGCAATTTGTCCCGCCCTTCACCCCTGCCCCCTGTCCCAAATAATCGAGTATTGGGGGCGGGTACGGAGATGGGATAATTGCTCCAAGTCGGGGTCGGGGCAGGTTTGGGGGGGAGCTACTCCGCCCTAGACCCGCCCCAGACCCGCCCCAATTTTTTTAAAATTTTTTAAAATTTTAAAAAATATTTTGATGAAATGGGTGTTGAAGGAGTCGAAATTAGGTTGTGAACATTGATTTACAATTCCTAACCACTACACCAAGACCTATTGATTTGTATTGTTTTCATTTTGTTTAATAAATATATTATACACAATTTGTTTTTTAAAATCTAACCATACCATTTAGAATTAACTTTAATTCTCCATTTCATAATTTCATATATTGCCCTCAATGAAAATCACATTTACAAAAAAAATAAAAAATAAAATTAAACATGGCAGTAAGCTGCCCCGCTCCGCTTTAAGTGAGGGAATGGAGGCGGGTATGGAGGTGAAAAATCCCCTATGGGGGCGGGGGCGGGGGCGACTGTCCCTATCCCAACCCGCCCCGCCCCGCCCCGTTGCCATTCCTAAAATAGAGATAAAGTGCCGAAGATATTCTTCCAGCATATAATTGAAACGCTCCATCTGTCTGTCAGATTGTAAGTGAAAACAAGAACTCATGCTCAAAGTTGAATGAAAAAATTTGAATAACTAGGTCTAAAATGTGCTGGTGAATCGAGGATCTCGATCATTTACTATATCTTTAGGCAACCTACAATATTTGACAATGTGTTTGAAGAAGAGTTGAACGGTCTCATCGGCGGATACATACCTAAGTGCTACGATGAAAGTTGCATATTTTGATAAATAGTCCACCACGACAATAATAGTGTAAAGACCTCAAACATTTGGCAAGCTAACAATATAGTCTATCGATACACACTCAAATAGATTAGTTGGGACAGGAAGAGGCTCTAACAAGTCTGTATTTTTTTGATGATCTAGCTTAACCTGCTGAAAAATTAGACAAGTTTTCACATAAGTCTCAATGGCATCCCTCATTTGTGGCTAATAGTATGCACACTGTAACAGTGCATAAGTATGTTTCTCTCCCTATTGTACTTGTTTTTGCAGATCTCCAATTATTAGTACATGGAGACGGTTTCCTTTTGTCTTCAATAGACTCTCATCCAGACAAAATTGATGAGTTTTGCCCTACTTGTTTTGGTCGGGACATAAAATGACTAACAGTTGTATTATCGATCTTCATAATGAAAGGAGACCTAATTAGATAGTAACGTCATACTATGGATGCTCACTTGCATTAGGATTCTCCCGAGAGCAAAAGTTGATACATCTGTCTACACTTCAAAAGCTTTAGCCATATATGGTAAGGCCAACATCGGATCTATCCACATAGCCTCATTCAGTTTCAAAAAGCAGAATAACATTGTACCAACTAATCCCAAGCTTTTTCCTTCTTTGTTAATTCGGTCAGTGGTAGTGCGATATTTGAATATCCTTTCAA
The DNA here is from genome assembly GCA_030279155.1 of Forsythia viridissima. Taxonomy (NCBI): domain Eukaryota; kingdom Viridiplantae; phylum Streptophyta; class Magnoliopsida; order Lamiales; family Oleaceae; genus Forsythia; species Forsythia viridissima. The sequence continues at coordinate 9,840,161 of CM059040.1, read as the reverse complement.
AAATCTTTGATAATATTTGGTCAACCCAAGAAACGAACGTACATCATATATGTGCATTACCGGTTGCTAACTTTTGATAGTTATAACCTTCTTCGCTTCCATGCAGACTGTTCTTTGCTCGATAATGTGACATAAGAAGTTGATTGAGATTTGGGCAAATGAGTACTTAAACAGTTTTGCATAAAGTTCATTCTCCCATAGTCAAATAAGAACCTTTCTCATATGTTGCACATGCTCTTCTAGGGTCTCACTGTAAATTATGATGTCGTCCAAGTACACCACCACAAAGTCATCTAGAAACCAGTCTAGTACCCGATGCAGAACGTCGCCGAAGCATTTGTTAAGCCAAAAGGCATAACCTTGAATTTGAATGCTCTATATCTGGTTACCAATGTAGTCTTCTCTTTATCCCATTCTTTGATTCAAAATGTCTAGTATTTAGACCTTAGATCGATATTTGTGTAGTATTTCACCTTACTTAAAATGGTCGAAGCAATTTGTCACTAGCAGAATTGGATAACTATTTTTCAGTGTGATTTTGTTCAAGGTTTAATAGTCACATCACATCCGAAGAGATCAACCATAAGCCTTTTCCGAAATAGCACATGGTGATTTGACAGGTAAAGAAAATCCTATTGTCCTACATTTTAGTCAATTGCTTTCGGTAGGGCGCCCTAGCAGGAGGTTTGACACTTGGAATAAGCTTAATTTCATAATCAATCGTCCTCTTTGGCAATTCTTTTGACATAACATATTCAAATTCATGTAGAAGTCTTCCAATAGATTTTGGGATGGGACCAGTTACTTCTCCAATCTCTTCCAATCGAATAGTGCATAAAAATTACGATTCATTTCGGTTGCAGCTCTTATTGAACTGCATGGCTGAGATGTTATTCTTACTTATTTTCCTGACTAGAGTGGTGATGAATCATGGCTTGCTCCCTATCATCATCAACGAGTCAGAATACGACAATACTGTTGTCTTCATATCCCAAAGAAACTTCAATCCTAAAATCAATTTGAAGTCGTCTATCTGAACCACCGACAAATTAGTCATTCCTTCAAAATGACCGACTTTAGTGGGCACGAATTTGGATACTCCGGCCATCAGTTGAGCATCTAAGTTGATTGCTTTGACTTTCCTACTACCTTTCTCCAGCACAAGCCCGATGTGCTCTACTTCGGTATTTGTAAGGTAATTGTGAATAACAACAGTATCTATTATGGTCTTAATTGGTTTTCCATTGATCTTCACATAAATGTACATCAGACATTTAGCCCTACACATACAGTGTTTTGATCTTCTTCTTTTATCTTTTTCTAAGAAATATCACCATTTTCAGTCACCTAGTGCGATATTATGCTGCACTGATGAGAAACTCCCCTAACGACATCCTCGTTCTTTTCAGAATCAACTTCGCAATGACTGCTTGCCAGGGGGACATTTTGCTTTGAACCCGACACTCAACCTGTCAGTTGGCTTAACTCATTTACAAACTATCCATTGCATAAAAAGCTCATATCTATTCTAGGAATAGTACCTGCTTTGCTCTCTGGTGCCTTTCCTTTGTTCCAATTATTTTGACAGCCATCCTGATAGTTGTCCTGATGGCTTTCCTTATGGTGAGAGTAGTGTTATCATCCATTTGAGCTCGATGTGGACTTGAAGGATCTATTTTCTCTCATTCTAGATTGACTATTTTCTTGTAGTCGTTCTTTTTAAGTTTAGATTAATAGTCCATCAAGCATTCGGAAGCTTCCATTTTCGTGCTTAAATCAACCACTTCTGTTTTTAGAGTTCAATTTTTGCCCATGGTTTCATCCTTCCATGAAAGTGAAGATCTTATCCTTTTTCGGTATGTCTTGAATATCCATCATAAGCATTGAAAATGTTTTCATGTAGTCATGAATGGAGCCAGTATGTTTCAGTTCTTGTAGTGCCCGTCTAGCTTGATATTCTACGTTTTTCAAAAAAAATTGTAATATAATCGCCTCATTGAAGAGATCCCAAGTGTCTATTCGGGCTCTATTGGCCTGAATATCTACATATTTTGTCCGTCACCATAGTTTTTCATCTCCACCTAGATATATGGTAGTTGTCGTTACCCTTCTTGCCTCATCTTCAATAGTAGCGGCAAGAAAGTATTGTTCCATGTCAAACAGGAAGTTCTCGACTTCCTACACATCGCGCCCCTTCCGTAGGTGCATAGTTCTAGAATTTTGAGTCTAGGTGCATACTCTTGTGCAGGTGTTTGCCCATTGCCAACTGCACGTTGAAGTATATGCAACTAAAGTCTCAAGGTTTTTATTTCTTCACGCATATCGAGAATAATTGCAACAGCATCAGTCATCGTTGCACAAATTGTTCAACTTTTATTCAGTTAGATGTTTAATTCGCAGATGTTCGCTTTTGCCACCTCGACATGTTCTCCAAGGGTCTCAATTGCATAACATAACATAGCCGTTTGCCCAAAAAACGCGTCCATGCGCTGTTTAGTACTCTTTTTGTGATCCACCACCTCCGTTGTTTGTGATATATTCAGATCCATCGTTTTCTTATCGGGGGTCGTAAACTGTAGTTCTGATACCAACTATCACAGGACGCCTTTTTTTTTTCTAGCTCAGAAAGGGACACCGTGCGACATTAGTCTACTATGCTACACTACCTTTTGCCTATTCTCGTTCGATTCTGTAACAAAAGACAATTTAAAGAAAACTTTACCACAGAAGATTTGAATGCATAGAAAATAGTTTGTTCATTGATTGATGGAAACAGTTAATTACAATTGCTGATGCAATGGATGAAAACTAGTGGGCTTGACAAGACTTCGAATACTAATTACCTCCTATAATTACTTAAGTATGAAAAATCTAAGTTACATGAATAGATGTTTAAAAGTTGAGGAACAATAATAAATATTTACAAACAACATAGTTCTTTTACAACTGAAATAAACTATTACAACTTAAAAGAACCGACAATTTAAATTAATATTTACAAAGTGCGGTCAAAATTGGACAAACTGCGGCTGCAAATGGTCAGGACACTAAGTATAGTTATGAGTCCTAGCACAATGCGTCTGGCAATTAATAAAAACCATTAAAGTAATGAGTTTGAAAAAATAAAACAAAAAATAATTAAGTGATTACAATGAAATTTCATCAAAGTTGGGTAACCCTTCAATATTGCAATAAAGTAAGGATTGGCATTTTAATTAGAACCAAACCTCCCGAACCGGAACTAGAGGTTCCGATCCAGTTCTCAAAAAATAAAATTCGGAACTGAAATCGAGAACTGATCGGGTCTGAGTCGATTCTTAAACTGGAACAGTGAGTACCCAACTTGAAACGAAATTTATCATTTTTTATAAATTTTTTATTTTCTTACAATTTTTTCACTCTGATCCAACCCAACACCACAGTACTAAAGACAATAGTCTAAGATCGAAACCCAAACCAAAAGTCAAAAACCTACCACCCTTAAACTCAAACTCAAACTCAATTGACACAATTTCAAATACTCAAATGACAAATTCTCAATCGCTATTTGCTCAAATATACAATACAAACATTGTCGTCTGTCTAACACTCTTGCTCAACACACAATGAACGACAAAAATGAAGCTTCTGTATAACTAAAACAAATCCTCAATTTTGAAAGTAATTTCTCTTTTTCTAATCATAATTTATGGATTTGCAATTCTGGTGTTTATTCTTTCGGTTGATATTTATATGTTTCAAAAATTATTTTAATATCTAACGTATTTTAATATTAATGGATTTGCAATTTTTATTTTTGTTCAAAGTACGTTGTCAACTCACGATTTAAAAAAATGTTATGGGTAAAACTGAATCCAAACCCGAACTTGGTTCGGGTTCGGGTTCCATTCTAATTATTACATGGAACCGAATGGTTCCATTTAAAAAATACTCGAAGTATAATGGATAGTTTCAAGTATTGAAATACCTGGACCGACCCATCCGACGCTCAGGCATACAATAAACGTACGATTGGTTGATCTTTTGATTCTTTTGGATGTAGATCTATGTTTGATTCGTTTTACATTGTATTAGATTATTTAATTTAACAAAACTAATACATCGTTTTAGAGGAATTTTTATGAGCAAATTTAGAGAACAATAATGGAAATTTTGATTCTTTTATCTAGTTCTCTCTTTGATTTGTTTTAACTTTTAAGTTATACATTAAAATTATTTATTCAACACATATAAAATTAGAAAAAAAATTCCTTATTCGTACTCAACCTTTGTGAAATATAACAAATCTATCCACTACATTTTTCAGGATTAATTACACTCACAATCTCCATTCTTTCAGTTTTGTAACAATATCATCCTCATTCAATTTTATTCGCAGATATTGTCTTCATCCTTTCATTTTACTTGCACAGACTGCCTCAAAATAAATTTTTTTGACAATTTTATCCTTGACTTAGATAAATTAAAATAACAGAAATAAAAAAATACAATAAAAAAATTACAATTAAGACCCTCACCTTTTCAAATGTACAAATAAATTCTAAACATTTTATTTATTTTATTTTTATTTTTATTTTTATAGATTTTCACTTAAATATACTAAAAAATGTGTCATCAAGTCCAAACCTTCTAATTGTGTTTACCGAAAGGACATTGGAGTTTGGTCAGATTTTGTTCAGATATCCATTAATTGACAAAAATTAAGCCCGTGACCTAAATTTGACCAATTTAACAAAAAAAAAATCATCTATTTACATTTTATTATTAAAAAAATGTAAAAAAGTAATAAAAAAAAAAGCAAAAAAAAAAAAAAAGGATCATCCACACCACACCACACCACACCACACCACACCACACCACACTACAAGCAATCGAGGGAATTTCTCTCCATCTCGTTTGCCGGCAGTTTGGGCCGGTGGAAACTGGGGAGGATAAATCTTTTCTAGTCGCGCGAATATATCTAATAATGGCTCTTTCAACATTAATCTTCATTCTGACAAGGCTGTAGCATTCTAAAAGCTCTTTGTGAAACACTTTGAACATGGTAATTGTGTAAAGCCTTCTAAGTTAAAATCTTCATTTCTTTCCTCTTTACGGCGTTGTTCTAGTGCTTGCTCATAGCGCACAACAAATTCATTGATGTGTGTATTGGCAGTCAAAAGCGAACTGAAATACGATTTTAAACTTCCATCCATAGGATGCCAACAAAGAATGTGCCCCTTATGTGGAAAGGAACCCAACTTTTACGCATTCTATACATTTCCTTTAACCAATCTTTTTCGCACGAATCATCCCCGCTTGCCGCTGGCCCAAACCGCAAACAGGAAATGGGGTTGGGGTGGGGTTGGGGGTGTTGGGAAAGAAGACTTTTGTTTTGGTTTTTTTTTTTTTTATAATTTTTTTCTTTTTCTTTTAATTTGTAAAAATAAAATATTTATGATTTATTTACAATTGTAAAAAAGATGGGGACTTCAAATATATATTTTTTCATTTTATTTACTCTTTAATTTATTTAAGTAAAGGGTAGAAATGTAAAAAATCATTTGGAGACCATCTGAACGAAAAAATGAAAGGATGGATACGATATATGCGAATAAAATTGAATAGAGATGATATTGTTACAAAGTTAAAAATATGGGGACTGTGAGTGTAATTAACCCTTCTGATAAAGATCACAATATGTACTAAAAATCAGTGTTCTAAAATTTTAGATACTTTTTCAGACCTATTGCCGATACTAGCATTTTATATATTTAAAAAAAGATGGAAAAAAATTCAAACAAAAAAACGCGAGACTAGGCGACGCTAGGTGCGCACTTTTTGTTTAAAAAATACAATTGACCGCTTAATTGTGCATCTATGGCTTAAGCGAGGAGTAGAAGTCACGCCTCGTACATAAGCAACTAGACGCACTTTTTAAAACACTGCTAAAAATTGATAAATTTCCTACATGGGACATAAAAAATGAGAAAAATATAAGAACATTCTCCCCATATTTACAATTTTTTCGCAATGGACATCAAAAATGAGAAAAACATAACAACACTTTCCACAAATTTTTGGATTAAATATAGAATAACCTTCACATTAATGATTAATGATTTGTATGATTTTACTTACAAAATTGCTAAAAAGATGAGGTCAAAGTCAACCATTAATTATAACCATTCATTTTATGGGACCTCTAATTTTTAACAACTTTTCGACAACACATTTCATTAATTTTTATCAATTTTTTTTTTTAAAAAAATATGATTTTTAGCAAAATTAAACGAACATTGAACATTATTTACCTTGTGGATATACAAATTGTCTTTAACCGCTCTGACGTTGGCATTTTTCCCTTCTCAAATTTGGTCTTTTCTTCGATTACTCAATTTTTCTTCTTAGTTTTTTTTGCTGATCTAAAATTTTATACACCAATTTTTTGAGTTAATCAACACTTCGAGTTATGGCCATGGATATGTTGATGGTAGTTTTGATTCTTCAAATTTTCATATGTAGTGAAAAATGGTGTTTCGTGCTATTTTTCTTGTTTTTATTGTTTTTAGTTAGTAAGTTTTGTGTTTCGTTAATTTAAGAATAAGAAGCAGTTGATTTTGACCAATTCGATGCATGGGACGAAATGCTGATTGAAGTCCCCGAATGGGAATAGTTTGGATTAAATATAGAATAACCTTCATATTTATGATTTGTTTGATTTTACTTAAAAATTTGCTAAATTTATGAGGTAAAAGTCAATAATTAATTTTAACCACACATTTCATGGGGCCTACAACTTTTAACAACTTTTCAACTACACATTTCATCAATTTTTTTTTTTAGAAAATATGATTTTTAGCAAAATTAAACGAGCACTGAACATTATTTACCTTCTAGACATATAAATTGTCTTTAACCGCTCTGATGATGGCATTTTTTTCCCTTATTAAATATGGTATTTTCTTTGATTACTTCCTTTTTCCTCCTTTTTTTTATTTTTTTCCATCTAAAGCTTTATACTCCATTTTTTTAGTTGATCAACACTTCGAGTTACGGCCATGGATATGTTGGATGGGTTTGTTGATGGTAGTTTTGATTCTTCAAAATTTCTTCCGCAGTGAAAAATGGGGTATCATGCAATTCTTCTTGTTTTTATTGTTTTTAGTTAGCAAGTTTTGTGTTTCGTTAATTTAAGAATAAGAAACAGTTGATTTTGACAAATTCTCGATGAATAGAACGAAATGCTGATTGAAGCTCCTGAATGGGAATAGTTTGGATTAAATATAGAATAACCTTCATGTTAATGATTTGTTTGATTTTATTTAAAAATTTGTTAGAAAAATGAAGTCAAAGTCAACAATTAATTTTAACCATACATTTCAACTTACAACATTTCAACCATACACTCCATTAATTTTTATCAATTTATTTTTTTAAAAAAATATGATTTTTAGCAAAATTAAACAAGCACCGAACATTATTTACCTTTTGGACATACAAATTGTCTTTAACCGTTTCGACAATGACATTTTTTTCCTTCTCAAATCTGGTCTTTTCTTCGATTACAATCTTTTTCCTCTTATTTTTTTTCCTTATCTATAGCTTTATACTCCAATTTTTTGAGTTGATCAACACTTCGAGTTACGGCCATGGATATGTTGGATGGGTTTGTCAATGGGAGTTTAGATTCTTCAAAATTTCGTCTGTGGTGAAAAATGAGGTTTCATGCTATACTTCTTGTTTTTATTGTTTTTAGTAAGTTTTGTGTTTCGTTAATTAAAGAATAAGATTTAGTTGATGTTGACAAATTCTCGATGCATGGGACGAAAAATTGATTGAAGCCCCAGAATGAGAATAGTTTGGAGAGAGAGAGAGAGAGAGAGAGAGAGAGAATACATAAAATACAACAAAATAGACGATAATAAATAATAAATTTCCAAAAAGATTAATAAATTTTTAGTAGTCTGATTTTTCAAATTATTTTTCAATTGTCTGATTTTTCAGTTAAGTAATTAGACTAATTTTTTCATATGTAAAAAAGTTTCATCTGATTTCATTTTCTATTAAAATTCCACCACAATTACTTTTTAATATTTTAAACTCTAAAAATAACAAATATAACAAATGTAACAACAAGTGTTATAAAAATAAAAACAGATTTTAGAATAAAAAAAAAGTTAAATAATATTTTTTAAATTATTTTATATTTTGTAGTTAATAGTGGAATGGCTTATTTGCATAAATGGTCCTTGACTTTTGCATTTACTGTGAGTTGAGGACCTATCTTTTTATTTTTGGCAGTTTAGCCCCTATTTCAAATATTTTTGGCAGCAATGATCCTTTTCAACAATTTCCATCCAATTGACCGTGAAATTTGACGGCGGAAGTTTTTTTTTTATTTAAAAAAGGCTTATTTGCACAAATGGTCCCTGACTTTTGTAAAGAAAAATTTGCAGCAAAAGTCCCTAATATTTTAGAAAGTGTTGAAAAGTCCCATAACCTTCTAATCCTAACACATATGACCCTAAATTTTTTTGACAATTTTACCCATAACTTAAATAAATTAAAAATAACTCACAAACATTTTCAAAAATACAAATAAGTCCTAAATCTTTTTATTTGTTTTACAGATTTACACTTAAAATAATAAAAAGTTTGTCATCAAGTCCCAAAACTTTTAATTTTGTTCACCAAAATAATATTTAAAATGTGTTTGATTAAAATCAAATTTTTTAGTAAAAGTGATTGAAAAATTGTGGGACCATAAAATGTGTGGTTAAAATTAATTGTTGACTTTGACTTTAACTTTTTAAAAAAATCAAAATTGAAAAGAAACGGGCTCTTAGAGTCTCTACAGATTTTGTCCAGTGGTCTATTAATTAACAAAAAAATTATATCCATGATCAAAATTTGACCAATTTAAAATTTTAATTTATTTTTTATATCAATTACTAGAGGTGGCAAAATGGGCCAGTCCAGATAGTCCGGTCTCTGGGCTGGGCTGGTCCAATAAAAAATTGATTAAATAAAAATTAGGTCAATCTAGTCCGATACAACTAGTTAACCAGGCTGGCCCGATAATTTTTTTTTTTTACCCAAGTCCCTACCCCACACTTCAAACACCCTACCCATCACTTCCCCGTGAAATGTGGCTGCCAGGGGTGGGGTGTTTGAAGTGTGGGGTATAGGGACTTGGGCAAAAAAAAGTTATCGGGCCAGCCTGGTTGGCTAGTTGTATCGGACTAAATTGACCTAATTTTTATTGGATCAACTTTTTATCGACTAGCCCAACCTAGAGAAGCCCAGCCTAGAGAACGGGCTATCTGGGCTGACCCATTTTGCCACCTCTAGTAATTGATATGAAAAATAAATTAAAATTTTAAATTGGTCAAATTTTGATCATGGGTATAATTTTTTTGTTAATTAATAGACCACTGGACAAAATCTGTAGAGACTCTAAGAGCTCGTTTGTTTTCAATTTTGATTTTGTTAAAAAATTAAAGTCAAAGTCAACAATTAATTTTAACCACACATTTTATGGTCCCACAATTTTTCAATCACTTTTACTAAAAAATCTGATTTTAATCAAACACATTTTAAATATCCTTTTGGTGAACAAAATTAAAAGTTTTGGAACTCGATGACACACTTTTTTTTATTTTAAGTGTAAATCTGTAAAAAAAATAAAAAGATTTAGGACTTATTTGTATTTTTGAAAAGGTTTGTGAATTATTTTTAATTTATTTAAGTTAGGGGTAAAATTGTCAAAAAAATTTAAGGTCATATATGTTAGGATTAGAAGGTTATGGGACTTTTCAACACTTTCTAAAATATTAAGGACTTTTGCTGCAAATTTTTCTTTACAAAAGTCAGGGACCATTTGTGCAAATAAGCCTTTTTTAAATAAAAAAAAACTTCCACCGTCAAATTTCACGGTCAATTGGATGGAAATTGTTGAAAAGGACCATTGCTGTCAAAAACATTTGAAATAGGGGCTAAACTGCCAAAAATGAAAAGATAGGTCCTCAACCCGCAGTAAGTGCAAAAGTCAGGGACCATTTGTGCAAATAAGCCATAGTGGAATTATACCCTGATTTAATCCCCATTAAAGTTGGGCTTGGGAGTGGCCCAATACGAGATATACTTGAATTCATCACAATCGGGCCGGACCACCTGAAAGCCTGATTACTAAACCCTCAGCAGCAGGTTAAAACCCTAATACCTCCTCCAATCTTTATCTTTTCCCTGAATTCTGTGAAGCAACTCTCAATGGATACTCCGCCACCGTCCGCCGCCGCCGCCGCCGCCGCCGCCGCCTCCTCCTCCGCCTCCGCCTCCGCCTCCGCCCTTTCTGGGTCGAGAATTGGTCAATCAACTATAGAGAGTGCTGTAAATGCCTTGTTAAAGTACAAGGCCAAGCAATCTGCCACCCAAAAGCCACAGCTTCTACCTCAAGATGACTACATCTACCTCAACCTCACGCTTAAGAAAATCCCAACAAATCCATCCACAAATCCCTTCAAAATTCCCCTTCCACACCCCCTCTTAGACCCCACATCCGAGCTTTGCTTAATTATAGACGACAGGCCGCACTCGCCCACCCCTCCCTCGGAAGATATCAAGAAATTGATCAAATCTCAGAATATACCCGTCTCCAAGGTGCTTAAAATATCCAAACTGAAAACAAACTACAAACCTTTTGAGGCAAAAAGGAAGTTTTGTGACAGCTATGACCTCTTTTTAGTTGATAAGAGGGTGGTTCATTTGCTGCCCAAGTTGTTAGGCAAACAATTTTTCAAGAAAAAGAAGTTGCCTTTGGGGGTGGATTTGAGTAAGAAAAATTTGAAGGTGCAAGTGGAGAGGGCTCTGGGAAGTGCGCTATTGTATTTGAGGACCGGAACTTGTTGTGTGATGAGGGTTGGGAAGGTGGCCATGGAGAAGGAGGAGATATTGGAAAACATTGTTAGCGTGATTGAGGCAGCGGCTGAGAGGGTGCCCAAAAAGTGGAATGGTGTGAGGAGTTTGCACCTAAAATTTTCTGATTCAATCGCATTGCCAATTTACCAGGCTTTGCCCGACATAAAGTTGAAAATTGATGGGAGGAGGGAGAGTAAGAAGGGAGTTGAGGAAGTAAAGATGGATGATAACGTGGATGAAGATAAAGAAGTTAGTGGAAGGAAGGAAAGGGAAAATGGGAAAAAGAAGAAGAAGAAGAAGAAGGGGAGGATTCACGAGGTTCGGTATATGGATGTTGGAGATGAAATGGTGAATGATGAGGTTGAGGGGACGATGAATGAGGATGATGTTGAATTTAAGGGGAAAGAAGGGGATTTGATGGAGGAAAATAGTGAGGATGCAGATTTGAGTGAGATGAGTTATGATGATGATGATTTGGGTGGTAATGAATTTAGGGGAAATAAAAGGAAGAAGGGAAGGGTGGTCAAGGCAAGGGATTTAAGCGACTTGAATGAGGAAAAGGAGGTGAAGAAAAAAGCAAAGTCGAATAGAGGGGACGGGAAACCAAAGAAAGATGAGTTGTCAGGGGGAAAGAAGGGGTTGAGAAAGACTGAGAACAAGAAAGAGGCAAGGGAAGGAATTACCAAGGTGAGAGATGCCAAGAGCAAGAAAAGAGTGTCAACAAAATGATCAACTTCAAACACAGTGTATGGCCTTCAGCTACTCAGTTTAGTGAACTAAAGGTCTGAGGCATTGCTGAAGAAATTTTTTTATCTAGCTTTTCTTTTATTTTATTTTATGGTGGAGGGATTTTGTAGTACGCATATTTATTTCATCTTAATTTGTGCAATTTTGATTCTTAAATTACTCTGGATTTTAATGCCTATCAATCATGTGCCATTTCATTATTTGTTGCTTGCATTGTGCACTGAGTGCTTTGCGTCAGTTTTTCTTAATATACTTCTTTCTTATCCATGAAAAAGAAAAATGATAACTTTTACTGATATGTGAGTTCTTTCAGAATGTTAATAGTAAAATGGTCCAACCTTTTCGTGCATGATGAGCTTACTTTAGGTTCTCCGTGCTCTGTGCTTTGGTGTTTTTATATGGGACTTGCAAGATGGATGCATACTTGATTCCACTGGTATTATGTTTAACATGTTAATTTGATCATTATTTTCTTATCCCGTTTAGATGTGATGCATTGCTAGAATTGAATTCTGATGTGGGTAAATGTTCAATGGGCGGTTAGGAGTTCATAAAAATGGGAAAATGAACTTGATTTGTTGGGTTCCTAAAAGAAGAAAAGGGGAGTTTATAGCTAGGAATAGGGTCTTGCTGACTTTAGCCAAGCCTGAATTGCTAATTAGTACTTTGACTATGTTACATTTAATACTGCTTCCAGGGTTCTAAATACAATTTTGCAGATGATGTTACATTAACTATTAAATTCATAACCTGATTATTTTTAGTCTGTCCAAGCTGAGTGTTTTTTGTTACATTATTTAATATTAACAGAACATTGGTGTATGAATTGGTACATGTTTTAAGGTGGTGTATGAATTGGTACATGTTTTAAGGTGCACTGATAAAAGTTCTTCTCGTTAGCTCTCGGACACTTGTTTTAGCTCATCACCTCAGGAAGAGGGAATCTTTGATTCGAACTTGGCCACTTCATTTCTTGATGTGTGTTATCTCGTACTAAATTCGCACTCGTTAATGTAAGATGGCATATCCAGCCGTGTTATAGACTTTTTCAAAATCAACTAGGGGGAAATTGTTAATTATAAGACCTTCCATCTAATTGAACTAAATGACCTGCCAAAGTTTTTTGTGCATAAACATCGTCTCTACAACTCGTCTTGAGTAGTTTGTAACCCGTAGAGTAGTAATGTGACACTTGTGTATAATCACATCGAACGACGGCTCAAAAGTACAAGAAGAATAAAGGCACTCTAATACTCATATTTCAAAGAAATAATTAAGCGTTTATATCCCCATAAAAGAGGCCAAGATCTTGCAATGGCCTAATTTTCTTCCTTAACCAACTTTATTCAAGCATATAATTCCACATGCCCCAGGATTATTCCTAATTTTCCCGGAGTCTATTTCAGTTTATATAGTATTTGCTTCTCAGCAGCACTGTTTAAACTGAAACTGAGAAGATATCTTTAGCACCCATTCAACAAGCGTTGCAACACCAAATCCAGTTGCGCTTTTATTCTTATCATTCCAAACAGGGCCAGCCATGTCAATGTGCATCCACTGGACCTTCTCATCAACAAACTGCAGAAAAACAGATTTCTCAACTACTAAAAACAACAAAATCATCGTTGGTGAAACATAAAAGATGCTGGGTTGGGAATCAAAGAATTACAGTAACATGTAATGCCAACTTCTATTCTTAAACGCAGCTGGTAATGTATTTCATTCAACAATATAAAGATGTTTCGATACAAGAGTATATGTAGAATAGGTGTTTACATAGGCTAAAACATGACACATATAGAGGCTAACGTGAATTTGATGCACAATATAAAGCCTGATTACACGATTGACATGAGTGAAACCTGAGTTTTACCACGATCAACCCATATTAGGTACTCTTATTATAATTAGAATAGTTGAATTTAAGTTCGAGGTTATTTCACAAAATGAGACCTTAGTACTTGTCTGATTGTATTTAATATTTTTGTCGAGGAAAACAAAAGTCGTACCTGCTTCAAGAAAAGAGCAGCATTGATGGCACCACCTTGACGAGCACCAGTGTTCACCATATCAGCCACTCCTGATTTCATGGACTCCCAATAACTTTCCTCCATGGGCATCCTCCAAAGTTTTTCCCCAGTAACCTCTGAGGCTGCAAGTACCTCTTTTGCCAGGTCATCACTGGGTGTAAAAACACCTGATTTCCATACCCCAGAAAAATGTAAATAAATTGGTGCAAGTATCTTTGCAAGGAATCTCTTTGTTCAAACATTTCAAGAATTTGAAATTCGAAGACAGCAGTAAGTGCTAGTCCTAAGGTAGTTCCTAAAGAAAGCAGGTATAGAATTCACAATCTCATTCCCTCCACATATCTGCAACAAGATCCATCCTTCACTGTCCTAATATATCACAATGCAATTCTCTTTTACTGTTGAATCCCACATAACTCTTTGACATTATTTTCATACCACCAATTCACTGAAAAAAAAAAAACTAAGATTTTAAAACCACATACCTGCTATAGAGGGTCCAAGAGCAACTACACAGGCCCCTGTCAATGTAGCCAGATCAACTATCTGCATGCAACTAAGAGTTCATTACAGACCCAAATACAAAGTGAAGAAAGAAAACAATGACCTCCATACTATACAGAAACATAAAGCATAGTAAACAATATAAAGGTCTTGGAAGTTTACGTATCTTTCATTAAAAATGAATACTTTGAGGTTCTCATTCCATAATGGGGACATATGGACCCCTAAGAGAAGCAAAGAAAATGCTCACTTTGAGGTTTATGTATCTTCTACTAAAAAAATGTGTTTGAGGTTCTCGTTCCAGAATGGAAACATATGGCTCCCGAGTACATGAACAAGTGATGAAAAGAGAGTAAAATATTTGGTGTTTCCCTAGTATAGAGATTCAAAGAAAATGCAGTTAAGTGTACCTTCTCTACACCTTGATTACAAGCATATACCAAAGCATCTGCAAGTGTAAGTCTTCCTTCAGCATCTGTATTGTTTACCTACAGGTGAGCAAATTTAATTATGAATAAAACTTGAGATTAAAACAGAAAGTAAAAACTATATATAAAATAAGGCACACCTGGATAAATCAATCTTACGAAATAGGATGATCAAGTAGATTGTATATTCAATATAGTAAAGTTAGTTATTGAAATTTCATTGTATATTCCATATAGTAAAGATAGTTATTGGAATTTCATGAGGAGCAAAGAGAATTGCTTTCGTTAAGTCAACAGTGAACTGCAATATAGGACAAAGTTAAAAGTAAAGTGTGACGTTTATTGTGGGATGAAGAACACTAGAACTTGTGGATTAGAGTTTGAGACTTGTGTGTTGAGTATGATGTCTAGGAGAGCCACAACCATTTCAAAACTAAATTATCTCAATTAAAGTAAACTACCTGAAAGGCATGGAATTAAAACCAAACTATGTACAATAATGAAGTAAACTAAATGTCCAGCCCATCGTTCTTGCAGTTAATCATGTGTTACTATTAAAGGACACAAGTTAATACAGAACTTAACATAGGGATATGAACAACTGCAAAAGTTTAAGTGTGAAAAGATCAGGTTCAATCCTATCTTATAAACTAGCTTCTAGCGTATTATCGCTAAGGACATTGTACCAGTGAGGGGTGCAGGCATCAAATCTTCAAACTCGATGATAATCACACATGACATGTTTCTTCGGTTTACATTTCTTTCAAAAAAGTGGTAAAATGATTTCCTCTGTTAAAGTGTTTCATGAACACTAACCTCACTTTAAGTATTCAAACACCAATTGAACATGTATAATATCTTTCCAAGCGGATCAATGCGATTCAATGAACACATTTTTTAACACCTGTGGCAGTAGTAAGTGTCCAAAATGGATAGTTCAATGTATTTAGAAGAGTCCGTATAAGCATACAGGAAACCACAGATTGAAGAAAGAATCTTAACATCTATCTTTTCACCATTCAACTTACTGCAAATGCCACAGGAAAGATTACATTTAAATAGGAACGCAAGAAAAGGAAAGAAACATCTTCTAAATAACATGCAAGAGCTTCAAAATCATACATGCAAAGCAAATGGTGACTGATCCATCTTCAGAGTAACTGAGCAACATGTTCCGGATGACAAAATGACTCAACAACATGAAACAGAGTCTCAAAACTTTCAAATTGAAACCTAATCCAACTACATTGTCTAAATACACCTAACTTGTGTTGGGCGAATAAATTGTCTACAAAATATAATGAGAAGAAAGATTACGTGAAAGATAAGACCAAAAGCATGAATGTTCAAAACAAATATGTACAAAATCTAACAAAGAACTATAAGCTATCAGTAATAGTGAATAGCCTTCAAGAAATTACCTCAATTGTCTTTCCATTTGATGCCGTGACGATATCTCCAGGTCTCATACCTGTTCCACTTATCATATTCTCACAAGCTGCAACAATGAAATGAACCTGCACAAACGTTACCAATTATCAGGTTCCTTTCGTCCAGTTGTAAATCCTAAAAGAAGATGATTAGAAGACATTTCAGAATGTGAGTTGAAGGTGTGAGGGGGGGATAAAAAGAAAACAAATCAAGTCAACGAACAGCATGTTGTCCCTAATAAACAAGTGACACTAAAAAATGGTCACCTCTACTCCAGCAGGCTTGATTTGACCGAGGGACTTTGCTGCACCTAACACTGCTGCTGACCCCCCCATGTCAAATTTCATGAGTTCAATAGAACAAAGTGGTCCTGTCTTGATATTGTAGCCACCACTAGAACATAAAGAAAAAAATTCAAGATTTTGTTTGAGCGAAGTGCCCACGAGAAGTAAAATAAATATCCCATTTCAGCTGGATCTCTGAATGGCATTCTTTTCTCTTCACAATTATAAATTAAAGACCTTTTGTCTTTCATAAAGACCTATATTCACCTGTCAAAAGTCAACCCCTTTCCCACTAAGGCCAGCTTGGTTTTGACTGCTCCACCAGGAGGCTTGTAACATAAATGGATGAAATGTGGAGGATTAGCAGATGCCGCAGCAACACCAAGATAAGAACCCATTTTCAATTGTTTGCACTGCTCCACATCCAAAATTGTTGCAGTAAAAACATCACTGTACTCTGAAGCAATCCTCATGGCCTCTCCTGCTAATATTCCTAATATATCCAAGTAACCAAAATTAAACTAGATAAGATGAAGTTTACCTTACCAAGGCAACAAATGAAATTTAGCATTGAAAGTGCCATATTAGAGGAGAGTTCCTAGCTTAAATTAAGCATTGACAATTTTCCAGATTATTTATCCACAATAATGCAAAAACTTAACAGGAAAAAAATACAGGACGGTGTGAAAGATAACTAACCAGGGGTGAGTACATTAGCAGGGGCATTTACAAGCTCTTTTCCAAAAATTATCCCAGAACAAACATCCTCTGCATATTTGAGTTTCTTGTCTATCTCCGATCCAGTTCCAAGACCAAGAATATCCACAGATTTGAGAGTTGATTTCTTTGGTTCTGACTTGAACCTATTATCTTCGTAAGTCCCCAGCACAACTCCTTTTGCATTGTAGAACATTCCAACAGGTTTAGCTCCATGAATTAGCAACAGATGGATGTTTGAAGGTCAAATGGAAGTGAAGGAATAAAGAAAAAAGTACCAGTAGCTATTGCTGAAGCAGTGGCTAGTTTTGATTCTGCAGAAAGCCCTTCAGAAGAAGCAAGTGCGATGGCAATTTTACTCGAATTAGCAGTCTTAGCTGCTTCACCAACAGCTTCTCCAAGACTGCGATAAGACGCAGTTGCTGATGTAATAGATCCAAGCCCAATTAGACCTATCCTTTTCGAGTCAAGACCAGGAAGCCTGAGAACTGTCGACTGTCCGGATTTCCCAGTAAAATCCTCCTCGGATGATGCTTCAGACAACAATCCACCTAACTCTGAATCTAGCTTAAGCAGGGTTGAATTCTTGAACTTCAAATTATCATTTTTGGCCATGTCCTTCTCTGTGACACCTACTGCGAGCATGTCTCCTTTCCATTCCACCAAATCAATCTCTTTTGCGGCAAATGAGATCTTCAATTGTTACAAAAACGTATCACATTTAGGACATGTTCGGTGTAGTTTTTTTGGGAAAAAATGGGTTTTTTTGGGTGTTTTATTGACTTTACAAAATTTTTTGTAGTGTAAAAAAGTTGAAAAGTCAAAAATTGTAAGCAAAAAAATGGATTTTTTTGGGAAGAAATGACTACCGAACATGCTTTTAGTAATGATACAACCACTGTAGCCCCCATGTTAACACACTATCAAACATGCACTTAAATACACATGCATAAGATACATATCTATGTTGGTGTATGCTGCCATGCACAGGCACATGTTTAACACACACGTGCACAGTGCATAAACACGCGTGGAGGACACACGCACAGGCACATGGCACATAGGACACACACAAAAGATTCTCCGGAACAAAAGTTGAAACTATTAACTTCATACATAACAACAGCGAAGAAAAATCATTAAATACTTTGAGGAGAGGCCCAGATGCAAAATTCAAGTTCTTAAGGAGTGCAGCCCAATAAATTGATTAAATTCAAAAAAATTATTTCATTAGCAACAAAACATATAATCTTGACGGGTATATTACAAACCCCCCAAAATACAAGTAATCTAATACATGCATGTTTTAATTAAAACAAATGAATCAAGATTCAGAAAGTCAAGACTCACGAAGCAAGTAAGGATGGCAACAATAAAAGAAGCATCCAAGAATAACTCTACTTTTGCGTAAATTAAATATCAGCACAATAAATCTTAGACTATTCATAAATCCTGCGTATCATCCCTCGATACCAAGTAACAAAAAAAAAAAAAAAAACCCCCATAAAAAATAGGTAAATTGCTCGTATTCTTGGCAAAGTGCATCTACAATGGTGTCTCGGTGTGTATGTGTTTGTGAGAAAAAGAGAACCTCTGGGGTGTCTATTTGACCAGGCTGAGTGAGGCCAAGGGTTTCCCGAGCTATGGAGTAAGCCATCGCTTTGCTCTTCTGGAACAGAGGGCTCAGATGGACCAAATAGTAATTTCTAGAAACCCGAGTTGCAACAAGATTAATACTAAACAGAAGATGAAGATGAAGCTAGCAAGACTGAGAAACTAGATTACTCTAATGGCGTCGATAGTTATAAAGCCCACATGACACATGACACGTGTCATGTGGGCTTCATGATGCTACTAACGTTAAAAAATCCCATTGGAAATGATTCTATGCTTTCGATAGTCCGCTGTTTACGTCACTGGATTATATCATTTTCTAGCTTTATTCTGTACCGTAAATTCTATTACTTTCTTAGGTTCTTGCTTTCACTAAGCTGTCGAATAATATATACCATAAAACATTTTGGAGAATTTATTCTCGGTTGATTTGAGTTAAAGATTCGTAACTTCCGGTAGACGTTGTTTAATATTGTCTCATGAAAATACATTTATTTAATTTTTTGTTTTTCTTAGTTTCTTAATATGTTCATATTTAATATTACTTGTTATCAAAAAATATGAATTATCATCATTCTGTTGGCGGATTTTGTATAAGTGACTAGAAATGAGAAAATCGAAAATAGAAGATGAAATGTAAGTCGAGACAAGTGTTGAACACTTTGTCCTTAAGTCGAATTTGCCTCGCAACGGTGCCTACGATTTATGGTAATCGACTTCCAAAATACAACGACTTCTACTTTTATTTATAGCACTTCAAAGCACAAGCACAATGAACCAAAATTGATTTTGTACTCCAAATGATGAAATGAAATGAAAAACTAAAATTTCAAACAACAAATGCAATGAATTTAGTTCAAAGAATGAGTATATGAGTGGATTGTATTTGGATATCAATTATGTATGATAAAGGACGTCCAGGTGTGGAGCCAAATTGTGCAACACTTCAAAAAGACATGCCTGTTCACGCTCATACCCATGCGATCGCATGATTTTAACATGCTGCGATCGCAAGGTACACTTTTGAAGACAGAATTTAATCCAGTCTAACCATGCGATCGCATGGTAGGACCAAAAAATATTTTGCTTAAAAGTTAGACAAGTTACGATCGCAGTGTAAAATACCTATGCGATCGCAGTGTAAAAAATTGACCCGATTTTGTTCTTTTTCGTAATTTTTCATTTATTCGATATTGGTTTCGAGATGCCAAATATACCTTTCAACACATGCAAAGAAATTTGAATTCTCCCCACGAGGGGCGCTGCCCCCGCGACCTGATCGGGCTGGTCGAACCCCGTTTTTTCGAAGCGGTAAAGTGACAAACTATTTTGCCTAAACGAATTAGGTCGGGTCTGTATATTTTGGCCAAGTTGACACGAAGTTACTTTAGTTGTTTTTTAAACACTTAGTTAATTTTTCGAATTCTTAAACCAATTTTCAACACATTCAACATAGAGATATATATAAAAAAATGTAAGCAAAAAATTTATGATTTTAACTATATTAACTAAATTATTTTAATGTGGGTAAAAAATTACACTATTGAGAAGTAATCCAACTACTGTGTTATATATGTCAAGTTTAATTAAGCATATGTTTGAAGTTGCTTAAATTATAATTTTAATTGGTCAAATTGATCAAATATATTTTTTATCTATACATTTTGTTGGACTCATAACTTACATCCCACTTTTTATACCTTCTTTCTCCTAATCTTATTATCGAGACCTTAATATTTAAATTACGCAAAACATATCTCGAGTGATTTGGAACAAATAATTTATGAAACATTAATTTTGCTACAGTGCTAGCCGGGATAAACTCACAACTATGTCTATTATAGAATAGCAACTTGATACTGTATTATAATAAAACAGTATCACAGAAAATAGTATCATAAAAAAATGGGCATAAAATTTTTATTATAAAAAAATGGACATAGAATTTTTATTATAATATAGAATTCGCCACTGTGTTCGATAGATTTTAGCCGTTTGAAGTCGTCTCTTTAGCTTAAAATGGTAATCTTTAATATTTTTTTGTCAAAACAGTATCATATATACTAAAACAGTATCACATATAAATGTATCTTAATATATTAGTATCGTACATGAAAATATCTTAATAAAACAGTATCACATACACAAACTACAACCCAATAAAATAACAGTACCATAGATTAAATAACAGTACATAGGTTGAAACATTATCATAATAAAATAGTATCAAAAATAAAAACATGATATAAGTATACTATATTACTTTATCTAAATAAAACAGTATCATAGATCTATTTTACTGATTGAAGTAATTATATTGTTCTTAAAATACTATATTAGTAATACAAGATCATTGATACTGTTTGCATTCAATAACATTATCATAGATTAAAACAGTATCATAGAAGTTTTACTAGTTGAAGTAATTATATTGTTCTTAAAATGATCCATTAGTAGTATAAGGCCATTGATATTGTTTGCATTCAATAACATTATCATAGATTAAAATAATATCATATATTGAAACATTATCATAATAAAACAGTATCAAAGATAAAATGATGGTGTAAGTGTACCATAGCACATTATCTATATACAACGGTATTATAAACAAAACAGTATCATATATAAAACTAAGTATAAGATATTTTAATGGTTGAAGTAATGATATTGTTATTAAAATGCTCCATTAGTAGTACAAGATCATATGTTTAAACATTGTCATAATAAAACAGTATCAAAGATAAAAGTATGATATAATATACTAATGTACATTATCTAAATAAAACAGTATCACAACAAAACAGTATCATTAAATTAGCGTTTTTTGCAATTGTAAGGGTATGTTGGTCTTTTAGCTCTAAAATGTGACTTTAATTGAATTAAATTTTGACCATATGACTTTAGATCCCATAAGTGCCAAAACAGTGACTGACCTTAAATTTACCCTAAAATCTATCACATCCCAAACAAAAAAATAGCACACTTCTTAAATAGCCAATTTCAAAAGAGCCAAATCCAATTGGATTTATTTATTTTTTTGTCCATTTTTTCTGTTTATTTCATAATCTATAAATTATAATTTTGTATGAATTTTGATTTGTTGTTGAGTAATGAATAATGATGTTTACTTGATTTTGAAAAATTATTTCAAATTTCAATAAGTAGAAAAATGAGGAAAATAGTGCTTTGAGTTCTATATGTTTTTTACATAATAATTTTTCTTGAGAGATACCTAGTTAATAAAATAGATATAGATTCTATTATAAAACAATTAGCAGTTGTAAAAGATTGTTCGGTACAATTTTCTTTAGCTAGTTTTAGATCTTGAATATTTTTGTTTAATGAATTTTTGTAAGCTTTTTAAAGGAAAATGACTTATAAAAAAATATTAGATTCTTATAAAAATTGGTTAAGTAATTGTGATTTTAGAAAAAATATTTCGCGAGCCTCAAACCCCCGTATGGGAGATTCCCCATCTCTTAGTCCACCCTTTTGTTATATCCTGGCTCTACCTCTAGCAATAGAATGACCAAATATAGAAATAAATATACGGATTAAAATTTTAGATTGTAACCAAAACTCTAATCATTCTTATAGTTTCCACATAAACATTAAAGTCTTGATCACTAATCTGTACACATTCGAAATATTTTCGTACACAAACAATTTGATTATTTTTAAAATGCATAATTATTTCTCAAAAAAATCTAAATCTTAACATCAACAACCAACGAGAAAAAATGTTTAAGGTAAAATAATACGTATGTTAACAACAACTTCAAGACCTAATTCGAGACAAACTGAATATGCTTCGTATGTACTCATGAAACAATAATTTATCTAACACGAAGTTCATTAATTGGATGAAGTAAGAGGACTCATGTTCAAAATAGTACTTTTTTGCCTCGCTTCACAAAAATGTTGCACTTTTTCTTCGGAATCTTTTTACAGGCTTCACTAACACGCCAAATTTTTTTCCTGCAATGACTTATTACCCAAGTACGTTCTTCTACGCCTAGATTTGCTGCTTCTACGAGAAGGTGACATCGTCAAAATTCTGTAAAATTACCAAAAAAATTGTTCGTGAATGAACGGAAAAATATATTGTAATATAGTTCTATAATCAAATTGGTGGATATAATTTTACTAGGGATAATTGCATCAAAGGTCCACAACTTTTCAAAATCGTTGGAGATATGCACCCTAACATAAAAAAATAGCACCACACATCCCCCAACGTTTGAAAAAATAAGCATCATAGGTCTCTCTTGACAGTTTCCATCCATTTTCTCCGTTAAACCTCAAAATTGGACTCCACGCGATTTCTCTCCCCAAATGAAGCGAATGAAATTGCAAGGGTATTAATGTCATTCTATTATATACTATCAACATTGTACCCTTAATCTCCCTACAATTCCACCCCACCCAACCCAACCCAACCCAACCTAACCTAGCTGCATTCCGTTATGGAAATCTCAATTCTTCATTAATCATTGTACTTAATATCTTGATCCAGATTTTGAATTTCTTTCTTGCTTTTATAACTGAATTTACTTTATTCGCTTTTCAGATCTTCATAAATCAATAGGAAAGTCAGTAATGGCCATCCGCATTCAAATTCTTTATGTTATCTTCTTTGCATTCATTTTCTCTATACATCAAATATTCTCTACAGATCCAACGAAAAATTTTCCCAGCCAATCTCCAAATCTCCCGGCCGATGCCATCTCGCTGCCAGTTCTATCTCCATCAACTCCATCGCAATCGCCATCTCCTGCTCATTTCCCCTTACTTTCCTCACCACCGGTACCTCCACCGTCAGATCTCCCTATAATTCCCTCTCCAGCACCATCTCCGGCAACAACTCATTTTTTTACTCCTTACAAGTCTCCAACACCGGCACCTGTACCAGCCGTAGCAGACAATGCGGATTACGAGAAGACAAATGTGAGTAACATAAAGACTGAGCGGGACTCCTCCTCCAATGGGATGAACGGTGGATAGAAAGCCGGTGTGGCAGTCGCACTAGTCATCGGCGCATGCATTGTTGGTATCGGTGCGTAGATCTTCAAGAAGCGCAAGCATAATGTGCAGTGCTCGAAGTATGGGTACGCCACTAGGAGAGAAATTCTGTAGACTCGCTCACACACAAATTTCTATATCTATGTACTGTATGTATACACAAACCCCATTTGTTTGGTTGTGTTATTATTGAGAGAATTTTGATGTGTTGGTCTCTTCTTGCACACCAAGTGTACTACATAATCCTTTTTCAGGTGAATTCCATAAGGGTAGGGATTGGTGCGCAAGATGGAGATAGGGGTGGGTGTGGAATTGCAGGGGGAAGAAGGGTACAATATTGATAGTATATAGTAGAATGACATTAATACCCCTGTAATTTCAATCGCTTCATTTGGAGAGAGAAATTACGTTGAGTCCAATTTTGAGGTTTAACGGAGAAATGGATGGAAACTGTCAAGAGGGACCTATGATGCCTCTTTTTTCAAACGTTGGGGATGTGTGGTGCTATTTTTTTAAGTTGGGGGCATATCCCCAACGATTTTGAAAACTTGGAGACCTTTGATGCAATTATCCCATTTTACTAACGTAGTTGGGATTTGTGTGATAAAAAATGGAATTGAATAATAAATGAGCAGAAGTAATACATTTGGTTTTGGGTAGGGTGAAAAGATGGTAGAATCTTCTAGAAAAGGGTTTTCACATTACTAAGGTGAGGATACAAATGTGAGAAAGAAACTTCAAAAACAGTGAGACTTGGAGGGCATTTTGGTAAGGTACGATAATTAATCCTCTCATTACGTATGATAAGGATTAAGGGGCTGAAATTTAGGATATTGGTTATCAAATGAATTTGAATTCAAAATAATTATTATTTTTATTATTTTTATATACAGTGAATATAAATAAATATAAATGAAATATAGTAATTTTGAAAAAAAAATTTGATCAGTAAATGTCTAAATTTTGAAAAGGGTAATTAGTACAAAACGTTCTTATCTTTTGAAGTCATTGTCCAAATCATCCATACCTTTGAAATTTTGACATTTTCACCCTCACCTACACCTTTTCTTACTCAAAAGGTCATTTCCGTCCATTGTCATCCAAAAATTACTGTTAACCCTCTTCCACAATACGACTCGCACCACAAAGGAAGGGTAATTTCATCCATTTTGTCCATACACTTTCTTCTCTATAACCAATCTGAAACTAAATACCAAATAATCAAACAAAAAGAACTCTGGATGATCTACATGCAAATGGGTTTCCAAGATTCGCAAATTGAAAAAGACTACACGCATATGGCTAGGGACTTACGCTATACCAGAGATGGCCGCAGCTACTTATGACACGACAGCGCTTGCACAACTTGACATAGCAGTGCTTGCACGCTATACAACTTGAACTCTCCTGATCATGTCAGTACATATCCACTTCCAGCTTTACCTTCACCACCAGATATTCGTCAAGCATCCACCGCTGTAGCCACGTTGATGAAGCCGGTAAGCATTGATGAGGCAGTAGTTGAACCGCTGGGAGATGGTGGCTCTTCGAATGCACAAGTGGACATAGCTAGTGGGAATGAATTTATAGATGAAGAGGCACTTTTTGATATGCCTAATTTGCTGGTGGGCATGGCTAATGGAATCCCACCAAGAATGACGTCTCAGTCGTCAGATGATTCGTCGAAAATTCTTATGCCGAAAGCCTATGGAACCATTTACTTCATCAAGAGAATCAGACCCAAATAACTTTACATCATTATCCTCTACATGTCTCTGGTGGTGCTGTCGAATAGGTGAATCAGCAAAAACATTATGTTGCGAGAGAAGAAAGTGTATAGACAAAATAGACGAAATTATCCTTTCTTTGTAGTGCGAGTCGTATTGTGGAAAAGGGTTAATGACAAATTTTGGATGACAATAGATGAAAATGACTTTTTGTGCAAGAAAATGTATAAGTAAGGGTGAAAATGCCAAAATTTCAAAAGTAGAGATGATTTGCACAATAATTTTAAAAGATAGGGATGTTTTGTATTAATTACACTTTTGAAAAATATCTGGTATAGTTCCTCATTATCGCACAAATTATCTTCTATGAGCCTCTTCTCATATTTGGGCCCACATTATTGTTTTGATTAGTTACGGGCAGGGCAATATGAGCCCAACTTATTGGGCTCAACTCTTCGCAGTTCCCACTCCCATGGCGGATTCCCAACCAAACACCGCCCTCCAAATTCTGTGGGAAGTTTTTGCAACCCTAGTACCCTACCTGCAGTAGTAGCAGTAGAATCTTTGAGTTTTGAAAGAAAATCCGGAATTATTGAAAATGGTGGGAACTAATTTGAAAGCAGAGATAATGATACTGATGGAGAAGAGGAGTGGAATAGAGGCGGAGATGAATGTTATCATTCAGCGCCTCTGCCAGCCCGGAGGTCCTGGCCTCTCTGCCAACCTTCTCGATTCCGAAGCAATTTTCAGACTTTCTTGCAATTTTGAGTCTTTGATGTAATTGTATGTGTATTCGTTTCTTTTACTTGATTTTTTTAATTATATTTGTGAAATTTGATTTAAATGTACACTAGCAAAGCCATAAAAAAAAAAAAAAAGGCAGTATGTGTTTATTCTGTTTGTGGCAATAGTTTTATGTTCAATTACATTGACTGGATTGGGGTGGTGCAGGGTTTTCCGAGGGCAGATATTGACATCCCAGCCGTGCGAGCCGACCGGCATAGGCTTGCTGGTACTTAGTTTAAATTATACTTTTTTTGCAATCACTGTCATTTTGTTGGCGGGTTTTCATGAGTAGCTTCACTTCTCATGTATTGAGTTATGATATTGAAACACCCCGGATGCCATAATTATGAACTGTGGATTGATTTGCATAATTTCTTTGTAACATCACATGTCAATATTTCAGTCACAAGAGGAATTAGTTGCCTTTGATTATGCAGTTAACTTGAGTTTCTATGAGCATCGAAATAGGATGGTCTATTTTGATTCAGGGAGGTTCCAGAAGTGTAGTAGTGCTGACACTGCAAATACCTGCGCTATCCTGCATTTTTGTTCATTTTATTTGTGTTTCTGCAGAGTTGCGTAACGATCACAAGGATATCACAGAGAAAATGAACCAAAACATTCAACTTCTGCATTCTGCTAAACTTGCACCAAGTGCATCCATCAACGATTCAGGCAAGTAGTTTATACCAAGAACTGAATCTTTAAAGGTTTATGTGCATGACAAAAGAGAGGCTCATGGATTATTGTTTAGCTCACCAAGTAAGGATCTGAATAGTTAATCGCAGTGCTACAATAAAATCAATTTTTTTTTTTTACATTGGTTTGACAGTTCATTTTCTGCATGCTGCAATAGTTAATTGCTGTGCTCATGGATTCTTTATTGAGAAGGAGAATTTCTCCTTTTTTTTTTTTTTTTTTTTTTGAGTATTAGAATGATGTGTGTATCTGTATCTTCATTCTAGTTACTGTCACGCCTTTGGTTGTCCTAGGTGCTTTTATGCTGCTTCAGTTCTGAATTCTGACTATGGTGAGCCCAAATCCTTATATTATCTTCTGATGAGTTGTATTGGTCTTCTTTGAGAAGCACTTATTTTCTATAGGATTATTAGTAACTTTGCACAATTTGCTCTTGCCATCTGGTTCTACAAGTAGGGAGGGATCAATGTGACACACTCTATGCAAGTTAATGAGAGCATCACCTTCATTCGTGCAAGCTTTTGTTGCAGGGTCTAATACTCAAGATGCACCTAGAGTAAATGTTGGTACATCTTTGTCTTTTGACAACCCTATATCTGGAGGTAACAACAGTTTCATGCATATGGACATGGTAGTCAGCAGACCCTTTGCAATGGTTGATGAAATTACTGAGTCATCTCCAGCAGCGGAAGATGGATTACAGCTTGGATGAGATCAAATTGTGAAATTTGGGAATGTGGATATAAGTGATAATTTGTTACAGAGGCTTGCTACTGAAGCGCAGATCAACCTAGGCCTAGCTGTCTCCTTGGTGGTTATGAGGCAAGGTGCTCTGATTAATTTGACAGTGACACCTAGAAGGTGGTCGGGTCATGGCTTATTGGGGTACTATACATTTTCCTTGCTATTATCCCAATATTCTGCTTATACCTTTCTTCGAATTTAATAGACTACTGTTGGTCTGGATCATATAATTATGATGTGTGATTATTACAATATGATGTGCTAATGCCTTCTGAACTGCCAAGTATGAAGAAACCTTTGAAAGGTTGTCTTGGCCAATACCAATGCTATTACTCGAACCTCTTTTCATTAGATCTGTTATCAAATTCCGTTGGCGAATCCCTAAGCTCTTGTCATTTGGAAAATCAAAAATTCAATAATAGATTACTGGCTATATAATTATCAGCAAGACCTGTGACAAATAGATAACTGAAACTTGGTCAGTTTGGAGAGTGGCACTTATGACTCCTTAAGCATTGTTTATAAATTTATTTCCATAAATCTATTTGATTTAAATAAATCAGTAATATGGGATACTTGCAGGTGTCATTTTCGAATCTTATGACTACCATGGTGTTTTCTGTCCACCAGCTCTCAGATTGATATGCCAACATGGAAGTCGATGTGAACAGGTGAACTTATGTTGTTTCTGAGCATGGATATTGGAAGGATAAAAATCCATAATCCCCCTTATTGACATGATTATGAATTGTTTGATGTTTGATGCTGAGACGATTGTGTAAAGTGACGTAAAACATATGGTGGCGAGGTGGTTGTTTACAATACCTATGAATCGAGGCATCAAATTCCGGTACGAAAGAGGTTAGGGAAAAAAGCAGGATGTATGGTGACATCTTCAAACCAGTTTAAAACCCAATTAAAGTTTATCTTGGAATTCGATTTTTTGCGCTTCTAACATCATTCTTGGAACAAATGCATGGTTTTAAAATGCTGAATTGTCAATTTGATTGATTCCTACAGAATCTTCATTTGCTTACGAGTCTGTTTTGAAATTAACTGATGACCGACTTTTTCTTTTGGGGTCTCAGGACTAACTCAAGTCTGAGCATAACAAAGTGTTTTTGTATTTCAGTTTTTAACTATTTTCACGAGGGAAAATTGAAACATTAGCATCATTAATGGCATCCGTAATCACATTAGATTATTGAACTAGAAATCCTAATTAGTAACTCAATCAGCTTTTTCATAATCATCTGTTTTCAAATTAAAACATAATTTTTATCTGCATTGTCATTCAAGATCGTACTTTATCTTTGTTACTTTTTTTTTTTTTTAAAATTACAATTGCTTTTTCCTATTATTAATTTTTAACCAGACGTTTTTCACTTGTTGACAAAAACAGTGTCAATTGTTATATTACCGAATATTTCCTTAGGAAAGGGATGTTGTTAGTGCCATTTCGCAATATTTGATTTTTGGGAAATTTTATTATCAAATTTTTTGGTAATATAAAAGTCATTTTGAATGTTTTTTCCATTTATCACTAACTAAAATCTCTATACTAGTTTATCCACTCATTTTTTTTTTAAAAGGTTGTTAGTCAGGTAATTCTATTGTGTAACCTAGATGTGGCAAATGGACTGAGTGGCTCGGGCTCGTCGCGGGATGAACTCAAAGAAAAAATACGAGTCAGCTCGTGGGCAAGCTTGTCCACGAGTTGAAGTGACCGTTGAGCATCAAACGGTCACAATTTTGTGACCGTTTGTGACCATTTGATGCTGTATTATTATTATTATTTTTAATTTCAAAATTTTTAATCTGAAAAAAAATTAGTCAGCTCGATTCATTGTCACATCTAGTATAACATATTTCATTAATAGAAACTTGTCCACGATTTTTCTAACGTACATTCGCGTTGGTCAGGTTAAGGGAGCCATGCCAAGTGCGAAAATTGACTTTTAAAGTCAAATTTGGGAGGGAATGGAGTCTGGATATTTGGGAATTTTAGGGCTCAATTGAATCAATTTAATGAGCATAACCAGACTTTAACAATTTACAGCAAAAACGAAATGGAGTGCAACTTTCTTATAATCTATACAAGGCACGTTTCTTACACATGTCCAATCTAAACAATATTCTGAGAATGGAACGTATTTTGTACAGAAAACAAATCCTCACAAAATCCGGATGGTATGGGCACAACACTCCATGAAAAATATCCCTTCTACCCTTTCTCTTCTTTCTCCTTTTCAATTAAGTCCTGCACCTTCTGAGTTTACCTTACGCAAAGTTGAAGCTACAAAAATGAACACAAGCGATGAGTTGAGGACCTCCGCTGTTAATTTCCTTCAACTTAACTATTAGACAGTTAATGTGACAACACCAGATGAATCCTCGTATTCATGCATTCATCGAATATTGTGCTTTTTGTTTTCGAGCACATACAACACCACGGGTGACGGGAATTCAGATGCACCCCGAATTAATCCGTATAAAAATTTAATATAAAATTATAATAAACATATTAAGTAGATGGTGTTTTAGTAAATTCAAATAAATAGTATTATTTAATTTAGGATAGTTATATTCACACGACACTTTTTATTTTTCGCACTATATTTTAATTATATTTAATATCTTTAGTCTATGAACATTAGAACACTCATGTCTCCAACTTTTTTATCATATTTTTATCCTCAACTTTTTATTAATTAGCACATTTTGTGTTTCATAACGGTTTTCGTACTAAAATATTTGTTTGAAATTTGTAAAAAGACTTATTCATCTGTCATATTTTTAAAAAAACAATAGATATAAAAGTACGATAAAATATTTTTCCTCATTTCAAAATACGTTAACAAAATATCTCGACAGAAACTATCATTGATGATGAAATGTGCTAATTAATGAAAGTTGAAGATAAGAATTCGATGACAAAAGTTAAGAACATAATTATAAACAAAAATTGAGAATTTTAAATACAATTAATGTAGTGCGTTTATAACAAATTATAGTGTGATTATATCCACCTTCTAATTTATCATTCAAAAATAGTCATAGAAGTACAACCAAAAATAGACTTGTTACCATTTGAACACTGGGAAAATTCAAATAGATAGTATTATTTAATTTAGGGTAATTTGCAGCCGCGGTCCTCAACTTTTAGAATTTTGGTATTTTTATTCTCATTCTTCATTTTTTGACACCTATATCCTCAACCTTTCTTAATTTGGTGGCTAAAGTGTAATTTGCAGCCTCCATTCTCAACCTTTGAAATTTTGGTACTTTTATCATTATTCTTCATTTTTGGAACTCATATCCTCAACATTTCTTAATTTAGTGGCTGAAGTCCCTGTTGACGAATTTAGTTTTTATATATTATCAATTTATTAGTTTTTTTTAAGTTTTCATATAAAATAAAAGTATTCGGACTCATTTGTATTTGCAAATGTTAGGAATCTAATTGAAAATTTCTCTAATCAAAATAAAGACATTTGTCTTTTTCATCAAATAAAGACCAATTGCGCACCAAAATACATCAGTTAGAGACTCCTGTATTAAAAAATAAAGGTTAGTGACCATTTGTACAAATTTTCCGTTATTTATTTATTTTCATTTAATTAATAACAAGTGTAGAACGAAAAATTGATTTTTTTTTAATATTGACTTTTCTCATTATTATACATAGCTAAACCAAGCAGGATAATGATAAACTTGTTATCCTAATAATTATTATTCAGATAAATAGTTTTATCTACAAGCCAAACGAATCCTTAAGATAATTATTATATTTTATTCATTTTTGTTAAACGTGAACCAAAATATAGTTATCAGAATAAAACTATTTATCTGAATAATAGTGATAAAACTATTTATCTATTTAAGTAATAATACTTAATAAATAATTTTCTCATTATTAAAAATGAATAGTTTTATCACTAATAAATTATATATGAAAAATTAAAAGAAACAGAAAATTTGTGCAAATGGTCCATAACATTTATTTTTTGATACAGAAGTCTCTAACTGATGTGTTTTAGTGCGTAATTGGTCGTTATTTGATGACAAAGACAAACATGTCCTTATTTTGATTAGAGAAATTTTCAATTGAATTCCTAACCTTTGTAAATACAAATGAGTCCGAATACTTTTATTTTATATGAAAAATTAAAAGAAACTAATAAATTGATAATATATTAAAAAGTAAATTCGTCAACAAGGACTTCAGCCACCAAATTAAGAAATGTTGGGGATATATGTGTAAAAAAATGAAGAATGAGGATAAAAGTATCAAAATTCCAAAAGTTGGGGATGGAGGTTGCAAATTACCAAAGGGTAAATTCGTCAACAGGACTTCAGCCACCAAATTAAAAAAAGTTGAGGATATGGGTACAAAAAAATAAAGAATGAAGATAAAAGTACCAAAATTCTAAAGGTTAGGAACGGTTACTGCAAATTACCCTTTAATTTAGCATTCAAAAGACAGTCATTCCTAATTTTCTACTATCACCCGTCGAATACAAAGGTTGGAAGGGGATTTGAGTCAAACAAGAAAAAATATAGTGAATAACACTCTTTTAAATAAAAAATCAAAGAATATTATCTATATCCATCCATTATAATGCTCTCTATTTAGTATATTCATTATAATTTTATATTAAGGTTTTCATTTGATTGCACCATTTTTCATAGAAAATATCACATCCGAAGAAAATAATGTCACATCAGAGAAAAATATTTTCCCACTTTGACTATGTTATAGAAGGTGGAAAAGGAAAATGTTTTTTAGGGTACAATCACTTGAAGTATGAATTTGACCATTTTAGTAGAAAATATTTTTCACCATTTTGATAATTTTTATTATTTTTTTTACATGAATTTTTTTTTTCTTTTCCACCATTTCTTCATTTGATGTAATTCAAGCATAGAGCAGGTAACTTTAAAACTTTAAAAGTAGCCCAAGGATTTCCAATGGTGGGTTTGTAGATAAATGCCAAATTTAATTGAGAAAGTGGAAAGCATTTTAAACCTTTCCTAGATTATGCAAAATATGTGATGCATAACAATATCCATAACCACCAGTAGTGCTTAACACTTGATCACTTCAATATTGTTCAATTGTCCAATAAATAAAAATACATTTCAATTTCATTTGAACAATCTAACAATTATTCACCACCAGCTAGAGTGATAGTAAACCCTAGTCGTGTAAGATAGCATTACTTGTATGTGATACATGTGTCTAAAATTCAAAATCCATGTCAAGTAAGAGAGAACAATTTGTATTTATAAATTGGAAAAATTGTATATTTGATCTCCAACCTTTCAAAAAAGTTGGATATACATCTAACCTTTAAAAATAGCACCAGACATCCTCAACGTTTAAAAAAATAAGCATGGTAGGTGCTTTATGACGAAATTGTCATTCTTTTTAAATAAACAAATAACAAAAAAAAAAGGACTGAATAATAATCAAATGTACCCCCCAAAAAATAAAAAAGTAACAAAGTGCCCTCTTCTTTATCAAACCTCAGTTTAATAATGATATCTCGTTTAAGCAAATCCAAACATAGTGAAAGCGTCTGATTTAAGCAAATCCCAACAAGGAGGAGTCTCACCCCTTTATTGGTCTACATATGATTGTGAAACAAACCTCGTTATTGCAATTACCACATGCCCATCATTTATTTTTCTTCAGTGCTTGAGCAACTAGTCTGTAATAATTATTGCCATTTCCACAAATTCTCCACGGTTCTTGCCTTTTGTTTTTACTTTTAGAACCAGACATGGTTGAGATAAAAATTGAAGGCATTCCTTATAGATAGAGCTCTTTCAAACCAAGAAGAAAGAGAGGGCACTCTGCAGTACCAGCCAAAGCTCAAGCCTTTTCACTTTTAAAGTAGACTACAAGTTCAAGAAACCATTTTCGACATTTTCATTTTGGGCTTCAAAATTTGTTAAAATCTTGAAATATAGAGCCAAAGTGGCAAATGGGTTATCCAGTAAGAGGTTTCATTTTGATGGTATGGTAGTGAATAACTCTGTGTATTGTACTTCTTCCAATCATCTTGTGGCTACAATGGAGGGCTTGGTAATGGATAGTGAAGTAGTCGAAGGAGGAAATGTTGGGTTTTGTAGGAATGAGAGTAAAAGTGATGTCTTTGTGGATTTGAATGAAGAGGATAGCAGAGGGAGTAGTTCAACTTCTACAACAAATTGTGAACTCAAATCATAATTATTTGTCACCGGCATTCTACATCTATGAATCAACATTATTGCCTTTCTCATCTTGATTTCATCCAATCATATTAAATACTTCAATTTTCAAATGTGAATTGTTGACATAGATTTGGGACGTAGAAACTGAGGTTTGATAAAGAAGAAGACTACTTTGTTATTATTATTATTATTATTATTTTTTTTTTTTGGTATATTTGGTTATTTTTCAATCATTTTTACTTTTTTCTTGTTTCTTGTTTTTTATTTTTGTTTAATTAAAGAAAATAACAATTTCGTCATAAAAGATTTACCATGCCTATTTTTTCAAACGTTGAAGATATCTGGTGCTATTTTTAAAGGTTAGGGGTACATCCCCAACTTTTTTGAAATGTTTGAGACCAAATATGAAATTTTCCCATATGAATTTGAATTCTACAAGTCTTCAATTTTTATGGGCACCAAAGTTATCAATTAACTTTTAAATCCACCCTCGATGACAAGAAGATATTAATAGTACGAAACATTAATAGAAACATAAGTACACTAAAGAAACAATAGATAAAGAAACAATAGAGTTCAATTTCACTAGACTGTTAAAGGAAGCCAGGCAACAAGCAAATAATGCTTTAGATTAATAAAATCCCAAATATGCACAGATATGAGTTATAAGGAACCCCAAAACTCAATGTTCCATTTGATCCACAATAATATACAGAGCCGACCGCACCCAATTTTACACTCTCCAATAACTAATCTATTCCAAATTACCCATGGTTCTGAATACAGAAATAAACACCACTCATAAACTAAACTAAAGCAACAGTAGATTTAACATACAAGGACAAGGAGAAGAAAAAAAATTAAAATGAGGTAATTAAGCTACCTTATACTTCCATTAGAAAATGCGCACCGTTAATCGGACTCTTCCAGTTGTGCAAACCCCCATTCTGATTTCAGCAAGGTTTGATTTCAAATCCAATACTCAAAAGGGCTGGAGCTGATTCTGCTGTTTTATCCCCACCCAGATTCAATGCCTCACCTGTCAATTCGCCTTCTTTGTCCACTGACCATTGGGTAGTTTGGTTCTGATGTGGTTCCGTTTTGTTAATTTGCAGATTGTGCACGGATGCTGGAGTAGCAGCAGCAACAATAGGACTGCTCGTTGGGCCATGACGTTTCTTTGGTACTGGCATGTCATGGTCATGCACTCCCTTATACGTTATAATTACAGCACTCATGTTATCTACAGCCCTCTCAATATGCTTCCGAACAGGACATCCCGCTGATGTACATTTGTAGTAGTTCCTGGAATTCATTCAATGTATAATTTAACATCAAGAGAGGGCCAAAAGTAGCAATTGTTGCAAGTACGATACCAATGGATAATTTAACATCAAGAGAGGGCCAAAAGTAGCAATTGTTGCAAATATGATACCCTACATTAACATGCTTATATTTACATCCGCTGATGTACATTTGTAGTAGTTCCTGGAATTCATTCAACGGATAATTTAACATCAAGAGAGCGCCAAAAGTAGCAATTGTTGCAAATACGATACCCTACATTAACATGCTTATATAGTTATATTTTCTAACTAACTGCGTACGTGCAAAGATAAAATTTCAATTTAAAATGCTGTACTGAATATGGACGATGCTAGCCAATCAAACGGAAACCATTGCCTCCTAGATTCCTATCATTATCGTCAATTTGACAGCCACCAACCATTATTAGTCATCAGCCATCGGTTATCAAAATGTTAGGTATGATGGAAGTGAACAGAATTCATTGTTGAACTTTCAGTAAGAATGTCATGAATTCGAAAAACCTAAATGGTTTGATAAATCACTTCTTAAGAAGAGAAGCTGCCATAGACGGTTCATGCCTTCATGATTTCAACATGGACATTTTATACAGTACATGTAAAAAACTTTAAAATTCCGTACCAAGTGTTCTCCATTTATTTAAGGGGATTTCCATATTGGTAACTATAACATCATACAAACAGAAACCAATAGAAAGAAGTTATACGTCCAAAATTTGCACATAGCCCAGAAGATCTGCAGATCAAGAGATAAAGTACCACATATAAGAAGTACCCATTTCGTATTAGAAAATTGAGGAAAAGTAAAAATCATGACAGTGAAGCGTAGTAATGCGAAGGCAGTTGTCAATAGTTGGAAACCAGATGATAATCCAAGTCCATAGAGATAGGTGGCCCTTTTTCTTTGCAAAAAGAATAACATAAATGTGATAAAAATTGAACGATAGCAAGATATAAGCACACTGATGGTAAAATTTATTCCCAGAAAAACAGAAGAAAAAGACAGATTTATTTGGGTGCTTTGTCACATGTGTGCTTTCTATTGGTATAATAGTTTCTTCTCAGGCAGAAGATATAAAGACACATATAATTGAAGGTGCGAGAAATAATATATCTCGAGAAGGCAGCCTCAGAATTTCCATCAAGAACTAGAAATGTTTCATAATCCTCATGCAGTGACAAGAGTCTGGGCTCTTTTTAAATTCAAGGAGTGTGATCTTTTACCATGCACCCTGGGATATTAGGGCTTCTAATTACAAAAATAATAATAATAAAGAAAATAAAATGCAAGACATGATTAAGCAATTAGGCAAACCATGTTAGAAGGATACATGCCTGGATAGATTATTAAGCACAGAATATTAGCATCAGAGCCACAGTACTATTACTGCCAGGTTTGATTTGACAACAGCTACTTGAAATTCATTGAGATTAAGAGTTTTCGTGGCTCTCATTAACTACTCAGCTAGGCCATTGATTTTACTGAAATTAATCAAATATAACAATCAGCATCAAGTGTAATATTTAAACTGGCGTTTCACCTTGGGTGAGGGTTCCCCTTCACCATCTTTTGTCCATACTTGCGCCACCTATAGCCATCTCCTGATATCCCCACATCACCAGCTGCATGAACAACGAATTTAGGTTTCTTTCCAGGTTTGGAAAAAGATCCTGAATCATCAGCGACATTTTTCTTCAACCTGGCAATCCGAAGATGTGAAACAGTATCAGATCCTTAGGTTACTATCATCTGGAAAAGTAAACTTGTAACATGATATGAAGAAATAATGAATCAAGTAAGTCGGCAACTTACCGTTTCTTAAGTTCAGGTTTGTCAACGTGCTCCTCCCTACCATTAATTTCCATGGTCTCATCAGAGCCACTTGAGCCCTGTTGTTTTGTTTCAGGCACCTGAATCTTTTCTAGCAAAGGTTCTTTGGAAGAAGTAGACAGAATAGACTCACTAAGACCACCGCCTGCTAGAGCTGCATTGTTACTCCCATTAACCGGCACAACTGACGGTGCAGGCCTTTCCATAGTGCAGTTTACTTTTTGAGGAGGATTGTGATTGTGGTGACTTCTATAAACAGTCTCTATGACATGGTTAGAACGGTTGCAGCACTCAATCTTCTTGGCATCGCAGTCAGAGAAAGTGCATCTGTAATAGCTCCGAGAACCTTCAGGACTCTTCACTTGCTTTTGACCATACTTCCGCCAGTTGTACCCATCAGTGGGAGTCTTCAGCATAGGCACAGAAGACAAAGGTTTTGGGCCCAAATGATTCTGCTTGTCCTGTTCCGCAAGATATGGATTGCTTCCATTCTCTACTTGTGAAAATTTTTGTTCTGGTAAAGTTGGACTTAGGATGGATGAAATGGACTGTGTAACAGAAGTTGGTGACAGCTCCAACTTGGCTGGACCATCAGGTGCCAGTCCCTGATTCTGTGCTGGAACTTGGGCAGATTTACTAGTAATACCTATCAAAGGTTCCTCAGGGACCAATCTTACTTGATCCTGAGGTGCCAAAAAAGCAAGATGAAATTACAGAATCATATAATAAATATAGTCAAAGATGAACTTTTGAACCTGAGGTGCCAAAAAAGCAAGATGAAATTACAGAATCATATAACAAATATAGTCAAAGATGAACTGCTTTTAATTAAAATTAAATATAAAATTGGACCCAACATATAGCCAATGGCAGATTTGCTCCATCTATAAACAAAAGAAAAATATTCATCTAGATCATTGTTCTCATCAGTCTACAGTATGACATCAAATGGGAATAAAATTTTGAAACGTCAAATGTGCGTGATAACTTGAATTGGTGAAGTTGTTGTTACTGCAAAAGCAAGTGCAGAATACACGTCACATTGATATGAAAAATGATAATTAAAGCAAAATCATTTTCAGAGTACATGAGATAGAACTGTCTAGAACCCGTCATTTAGCTCTGCTTTTTGTCCAGTGAAAACGAGAACTTGTTCCAGACTTCCAGTTAATCATCCAATTATATGTCTAATTAAATAAACAACCAAAGTTTTGTTCCGCTAAAAGCTATTTAGCAAGCTCATTCAAACTAAGCACATGTTTGTCATTGCTTAAATTATAATTTCAATTGATCAAACTAGACAAACATATTTTTTATCCACACATTTTACGGGACCCACAACTTACAACTCATTTTTTATCCACACATTCACCTACAACTTATAACATAAACACTTAAAAAATAATTTCAGCAATACCAAACATATGCTAAATATGATCTGGAATAATGTGAAATGATGGATCATGTCTCTTAACCTTAAAGACGTGTAAAAATAAAGATCAAATCGGCCTCAAGAATAATTGTTACAGAAGATCTCATTTCGGGAAAACGGACATTAACATTAAACATCCGAAAAGAAAAAGATGTTCAACTTACGACAGAGAATAAAAACAGATTATGCTGGAGAATCCTTTATATCAAGCTTGAAGGTTTATTTAACTTTTTATCACAACATTAAACATTCAGGAGTTAAAATGAAAAAACCAATTGTAACACTATTTTTAACCACCAGGGAAAAATTTACGAAAAATGAGATGCTAAAAGTTTCATATGGAAAACCAGATGAGATCTAGAGATGGAAAATAAGCATTTGACTTTATATTTGAAGTGCGGTAATTTGACAACATATGATATTACCCACATATATACAAACACACATGTAAAAAATATTTTATAACTATGTATCTTTTTAATTTTTTCTGTTGTCGATCAAGCACATAAAAGAAGCAATCTTGCAATGGGCATTGCTTTATATAGATGCAATGGGATTTGCTTGTACTATAAATCATTATATAGCGCCAGCATGACTAAATAGGAATACTCAGGAGCATATTTCTTGTACTTCAATAGGCACTCTGGAGATAGAATGTTTGAGGTCCCAGAAATAATTATTTATTTTACACCCTTTCACCATTCCTTCCACTGAAGCTTTATGGGTCTTGCAATCTTAGGTTCACTCTATCAAGAGTCCACACTCATATGTTCCTAAAATCAAAAGGCTAAATACAACATAATCTAAAACCAGATGAAACTAAAGATGGATAAGGTTTAGAAAAGATCAATCAAACAAGTGGACAATCAAACAAGTGGACTACAACAAAATCAATTAGCAAAATTCAGTTACACAGGAAGAATAACTCTATTAAAAAAAATCAGCAAAATGTAAAATTAGGTTTTTCTACCCATGAGATGAAAGATTGTGTGTGTGTGTGTGTGTGTGTGTGTGTGTGTGTGTGTGAGAGAGAGAGAGAGAGAGAGAGAGAGAGAGAGAGAGAGAGAGAGAGAGAGAGAGAGAGAGAGAGAGAGAGAGAGATGCAACAAAATACTTACTTTCAAATCTTCCGCCGAGTGTAGAGGTTGCAGGGAGTATTCGACCGGAACCTCTGCCAATACCAAAATTCATCACAATTACTGCACCTACTCACTCATTTACCGTACGCATGCACATAAACACACATTACACACGCATATACACACACACAATGGATTTGATTCTATAAAATTCATTTATATAACTTAATTACCTCGATATTCCACGCACACACGCGTAGCAAAAAACGAAGAATTATAGACATACCCGAGAGACGGTGAGATGAGGCACCAAAATTGGCCTGCAAATCACTCTCCAATAGCAGCACCGAAGAAACGGTGTCGGATTGAGAAGCTTGTAATTCTCCACCCCCTCCGGTTAAAGTGTTCTCAACTGTACAATCACAGCTACTATTACTACTCAATTCCGTCTGTTTTTCATCTTTTTCGATTTTTTCCTCACGAATTTCTTCTTCCTTGTTTTGCTTCGAATTTTCCATTATCGTTTCTTCCAGAGCTTTGGAGCTCTGTTTATTCTCTTCCATAGCCGGATTCCAACGCACAGTCAGTGTGTAAGTGCGTTTTTTTTTCTGAGAAAGAAGGTAAAGGTTCTGTCCTCTTTATGAACCGTTTTGCTTCTTTATATTCGATTTTAATAATAATGTTTTATGTGCTGATTCTTCAACTCCATCGAAATGACTAAAATAGGCCTCTAAAAAACATTATTTACAGTGAATAAAGATGGGGTAATGAATTGGAATCGAGATTAAATTGTAATTTCCAAATGAGGAAATTTAATTCTTTTTTAAATGTCCGAATCTGAAAATTTTATCAGGTGAATCGGACATTTATTCCGGGTTTGGATTTTTTATTTGGGTTTCTGTGGGATGGTTTGGACTTCTGTTGACTCTGGACTGGACTGTGAATTTACATAAATACCCTTAAGAAGAACTAAATCCGTACAAGAATCAATCTGGGTAAATGGGCATAGGAGGCAATTTCAATTTTGCATCCTGAGAACGGATACGAGATCGGGTTTGGATCTTGTAAACGGGCTTGGGGAGAGAGAAAGAGGGATGTTTGATTAAAGAGATGGCAAATTAGGGTGTGGTTGACTTGACTGGTATTGACTCAGGTCAGGTAGGTTTTGTGGGTTTGACTTGGCGGTGATTAACGCCGTTAGTTTATCCGCCACAGTAGTTTGGTGGGTGAGAGAGATCAGGTAAATTTAGTTTGATTTGACCCTATTTTAGTGCTGACGTTTTCGTCTCAAGACTTAACGACTGCCTAAGTGCCCGTTTTTTAAAATTAAGAGCATGTTTGGATTAGTTTAATATAAACTATTTTTTTCTAAACTTATTCTTAACTACTTATTTTATGAGATCCACAACTTTTATCAATTTTTCAATTACAAATTTCACCAACTTTTTTCAAAACCTACAAAAAAAAACTATTTTTAAACTACACCAAACATTCACAGAGATCTATGATTTATTTTTGGTTGATTACTTGGACAATGAAATTTTCTTTATTTTTAATATTACAAATATTGGTTACAAGATTACAAGCTCTCAAAATCGTTAAATTGTTTATTGTTAAACTGTTGCAATTTTATTTGCAACGCCATAATTGACAACAATTATGAGTATCGTGATCTTGTGTCTATAAACGAGCATTAATTTGATAATACATCATGTCGAGGTCATATTATCTTGTTAATATCATAAATTTTTTTTTAATTTGACTACTCAAAAAAAATCAAAAGATCAAGTCTCATCACATGAAAGCTCATGCTTATAATAAGTGGTCAAGTATTAGAACCTAAATTAGAAGCATGAATGCTCATGCAAATTGTATGGGTATATATGAGTGGTTGGTGTTGTATAGCATGAAAATCTTGTATTCATGCACTTATATTTTCACATAATTATGGTATTTTCTTTATTTCATATGTAACAAGTTTCTCACAAATTTGTTATAATAATTTCTCATCCTCTTTGTTCCTATTCTTCTTTTCTTTGAAAAGTTTCTTTTCGTAGTATAAGAAATTGATGTATTGATCAAGTAATTAAAACGAGATCATCAGAATCTCACTCTTTTATGTGTAAATAAAATTCTTTTGAAAACTAGTACAACGATTAGATAAATATAATATTTATATAAAAAAAATTGGTACTATTTATTTGAATGAAAATGCGAGAGCAGAAAAAATTAAATTTTTTTTTTCAGTAACAGTCTTGTTTTAATACCAACTTTAAACAAGAGAATTTATTCAAATATTCAAATTATTATAAATGAGAGAGTGATCTTGCAAGTTGTCGTTGGCATGTGCTTCACTCTATCACCATCCTATGCATGAAAGTCAAATTGTAGTTGTAATAATCTTTCTTCTTTTTCAACTACTTAAAATCAATTGATTGGAATTGTTCATTTGCTATGGATATCAAACAATAATTAGTTTCGGACTATAATATATTCATTCTTCTAATTTCATATATTTTTACAATATTTGACATCTTTTTTACAATGTCTAAGTAAATTATTCAACTTTTACTTAATACAAAGTATAGAACGAAGTTAAGCAACACTTACGACTTTATTTATATTTTCAACTTTTTTACTTAATACAAAGTATAGAACGAAGTTATAGAACGAAGTTAAGCAACACAATTTTATTTATTGAGAAAAAATATTTATTCGCCGACTCTCACATATTTTCCTCAATTAAGTTATTTATTCCAAAAAAAATTAATATTTTTGAATATAAAAATAAAATTTGTAATTAAATATCGATATAGTAATTCATTGTCAACCACAATTTATGTATCTAACATATTCTGCATCTTTCCACAATGTTCCACGTTTTTTTTTCTAATTTCCCCTCTTTTCACAATTTTTGTAATAAAAATATTATTATCTATTTTTCTAAAGTTTTAATGAATATTTTATTTACTATTTTTAATTTTTAAAACATTACCCCATCGAATATAGTCCATTGGTAAGTTTTTATTAATATTTAAATTCTTTTGCAACGTCTAGTAAATTTTTTCACTTTTACTTAGAGTATCTCCAATGTATTGTATGGATTGTTATTTAGGCGGCATAAATATTGGAAGAGATGTCTAATGAATAGACATTCAAATTCAAATTTAATCTCCAATGCATTCTATAGATTGCTATCTAGGTAGATTTTATTTTATTAAAATAAATAATAGATTACATTTAAATATGGATAGAAAATTTAAATATTGCTGAGTTAACATGTCTAACGGATCGTCTAAAACTACATACACTGTTAGACAATGACTATTTTTTTTCTTGTCACGTCAGCTTGACAGAGTACTTGACAAATTGTATTGGAGTAAAAATAAAAAATAAAAAATTAGACATTGCCTATTTTACTTATGTAGCAGACTTTTTTTTTATGCAATCCACGATTGTATTGTAGATGCTAGTGATAAATACATAGTATAGAATTCTGTTAAGCAATACAACAGGAAAAAAATTATTTATTAATCGATTCTCACATATTTTCCAAATTTGAAGCTGTTTGTTCCAAATTTTCAATTTTTCAAGACATAACAACGAAATTTATATAATTTTTTATGATATAGAAACTCATTATTAACCACAAAATTTATTTATCTAACACATTCCACAAATTTTGCTACTTTCCCCGTTTTCACAATTTTTTCTAAAGTTTTATGAATTTTTTTAAATAATGTTTTTAATTTTTAAAACACTAGCGATGGAATATAATCCATTGGTATTATTAATATTTAAATATTTGTTATTTCAAATTACCAACATATTTTTTTCGTAAGAAATTTTTAAATTTTTTTGTTTACAAAACTTCCGGCAAGGTTATGTCGGTCAATGTTTATTAACTTTGAATTTTTCTTATCGACGAAATGAAATTTTACCCATGGACACTTTTGGTCGACAATTTATTTTTTCTTATCTACAAATAAATAAAAAATAATTGATCATTTCTATTACTGACGTAAATCATGTGTAGACAATTTTCCACTACTACTTACGCAATTTTTAATAGTGTTTCAGTAAATAATTATCATTATTATTAAAGTTTGAGTTCTATCTTAAAAGATTAATCTTTTCAAAAAGAGTGGTCTAAACTTTTATATGTTGAATTTTATTTATTTATTATTATTCAATGTTGGAATTTAAACGCTCGTTTGAACTTTAGACAAACCAAATTACTCGTTTGAGTTTAATGAATTTTAACACTATATTGAGACTGAATAACTCTAACTATCATATATTGTTTATTGTTTACATCTTTACATATATATGACATGTCTTCCTTCTGCAGTAAAAATTGATCATACCGATATAAAAAAAAACAGTTTTTTGATTTTTGTCAAGAACTTCTAGAATTTTGGACGATGCAAGTAGGGATTTTTTCACCTCTCATTGTTTATAAAAAAAAAAAAAGGAAAAAAGGCAAAGGCAGGATAATATTACGTACTACCAAAAAGAAAAACAAGTCTCTAAATTTCGTTGAAAAATTGATATCTGTCGTAAAATAATAGATAATGATAAATGATTATTTTGTTTTATCTAGATGTTTATATGTCTTTCTTACTTATTCTAAAA
The DNA here is from genome assembly GCA_030279155.1 of Forsythia viridissima. Taxonomy (NCBI): domain Eukaryota; kingdom Viridiplantae; phylum Streptophyta; class Magnoliopsida; order Lamiales; family Oleaceae; genus Forsythia; species Forsythia viridissima. The sequence goes on along the minus strand of CM059040.1, from coordinate 9,796,005 downwards.
TGGTGTATTCTATTCACTATTCAAATTGTAACTCATATTGAAATCCTATAGATTATAATATAAAGGTTATTGTTATAATAAATTTATACACTTGATCTCTAACTATCTTCTATTTTTCTCTATTATTTTCTTAGTTTTATAACATTCTATCGGTACGAATTTCTAGCCAATTGAGTTAGCGAAAAAACTCTTCTTTTTCGTTTAAAATGTGAGTATTTTTTTTGTAACTTTGAATTGCATGACGACAAAGTGGTATATGTTATTCAATTTGGTTAATTATTTTGACTATACTGATTAATGATAGACATATATTGTTTGAATTACTATTTTTTACCACTATTCTATAAAGATATTGTATAACAACTCTTGGATAAATATCAATTTATAATTAATATTTTAAAATAATATTGTGTTATTGCTACATATCAATTTCTAGAAAAAAAATATTGTTTTGTTACTCCTCAAAAAGCACAAATTCACACAGACCAATATCTTCAAAAAAAAAAAAAAAAAAAAAAAATTGTTTTATTGTTTGTGAAAAAACACAACTTTATACAAATTAATAATTAATGAGAATATTATGTTGGTCTCGAATAACAACTTTACGCAAACGAATATTTTTTGAAAATGTATTGACTCCTAAAAAAGCATAATTTCATATGTCAATATTCTAGTGTCTTAGAATAATATTGCATTATTGTTCTCGAATAACAATTGTATACATATCAGTATTTAAAAAAAAAAAAAATTTTATGTTCATACTCCTAAAAAACAATATTCTAATATTATAAAAGATTATAACGTTGTTATTTTTGAAGAAACAAATATTAGTGTTTGTCTTACTTTTTATTGATTTATTTGTCTATGCTTTGAACTATGTTAATTATGTGTTTAAAAGAAAAAAGATATTTGGTGGCAACGAGTTTAAAGACAGACGTATATTGTTTTTTTAATATTGAAATAATAGTTAGATATTTTAGTGCATTTTGAGGTGAATATTGAGTAGTCGGGATATAAAATATTGTAAACATATTTTATTACCTTTTTCTTTGCCTTCAATGATAGGAAGAACATTGACAAAATAGTCTTGTGAAAATCAAATTATCAACTCTCATGAGCAAATCAGGCTAAATTTTTGGCATTTACCGGTTTTCCTTTTCACCGTATAATTCCTATTCTTTTATAGTGCCTTGAAAGTAAAGCACTACTTATTTAAAGAGAGGAATATTGTTTTCCTTAAATTCTTGTTTAAATCTTTGATAACATGGATTGTATTTCCAAAATAATATAATTAGATTAATGTTATTTATTATCGATGGTGATGATAGAAACAATAACATTTGTTATATGTTGTCTGTCAATAGTGGTACGTCTTAGCACGCCCGTCGCAATAATTCGCTCGTCTCAACGGCTCGCCCGTCCTGATGGTCTCATAGCTTGCCTCTGACAGGTGGACCACAATAAACCAACTGTCATTGGATTAACTAGACAGACGACTCACAGAATGACAGTTACCACTGCCGATTGAGAAAATGTAACGTTCCTTATTAACTCCTAGTAACGATGGAGATGAAGGGGCACCTATCATTAAAGACCATTAAAAACTGTAACTGCAGGCCACCCCTATAAATAGAAGTTAACCCCCAGATAAAAACCAACTCTATTATTCTCTGTATTGCTATTCTGCATATTTAATTTAATCATTTATTGATTATCACACCGGAGTGGTCACGGGAGATAGAAGCCCTGCCACTATTTTGCAGGTCTCCACCACTATCGTCACAACGCTCGGAGGAGAAGAAAAATATTTATCATGAGATGGAAAAATTGGTTTTAATAAGTTGGTTCGACCAATTATTTAAGTGGATTTCGGTAGTCGGATACAAGATTTATTTGACCAAGTATATTCTACTCTGCGAGTAGATTAACGTATTATATTTACTTTCTCAAAACTAATTTTGGGAGAATGAAAAATTAAAGTCAAAGTAAGCTACTTAAACTTGAATAAGTTGGAATTAAAAATTGTAGAAAAATAGAAAATGTTCACCCCACATTATTAGAAGTAATGTATTCACTTTAAATAGCTCAAGTTGGACACTTGGGTTTGGGTCCCAAAGTGTACCAATTGTCTTTTTGAATGGAGATGTTAGTGCCGTTGGGCTCGAGCTATGGATTGTGTTTGGGCTTGAGCTTGGGCAAAGTTGGTATATATCTTTTTATAGAAATGAATTAATTTTAAATACCTTCCAAATAATTTCATATTTTGACAAGTGGACTTACAAGATTTTGCCACGTGTCTGGCTTCTAAAATATGACTGCTAACTCAGACAAACATGGTTGTCTGAATAGTAGTCCAAAACGGGTTGTCTTTTGGGACACAGCTTTTCAACTATTATATAAAGGCCCCCACTTAATGGATTTTATTAATTCCAAATCTATCTTGTGCAATATAATACTCTCTTCTTCCCTACATTATTTTGTGTTCTCTATTTCAATCTCCAAATATTATATTATGCATTTTAAGGTACTTCTTTCAAGTTCGGTTCAGAGAGATCAAAACATTAGTAGGTTCGTTAGTCTTGTAATTTGGAGTGCTACTATTACAAGGCGTGGTCGTTGTATCTTAGAAAACGAGTGTTGGAGAACCGTCAACACTAGTGCGGGACATTATCGTCTTAAAAAAAGAATCAAACTCTTGCCGCGACCAAATTATTTGTTCGTCAATTTTACTTCCAAGTAAGTCGAAACTCTGTCCAATTTTTTGCACATAATTAAAAGAATACAAATTAATTTTTACTTATTTTATAAGTAAGTTTCCAACAATCTTAAGACGAAAATCATGTTAAATTATATTTTTAATATTAATTTCACGTGCAAAAATATTTGTTAGAAAATGAACCGAGGACATTCAATGAAGTAATGTCTTGTCCAAAAGCTTCGTTCTATAAAGAGGCTATCAATAATAAAATTGATTATATTATGCAAAATCATACTTAGAAAATTGGTAGATCTCCCATTTGGAAACAAATCATTAGGTTATAAACGGATTATCAAGAGAAAATTGAAACTTGATGGATTGATAGATAAGTACAAGGCCATATTGGTAGCCAAATGATTTAAACAGAAAGCCATTGAATTTTTTGATACATGCTCACCAGTAGGAAGGATCACGTCTATCATAGTATTAATTGCAATTGTCGCATTGTACAATTTGGAGATCCATGGACGTTAAGACAGCTTTCTTAAATGGTGAGCTAGATGAAGAAATTTACATAAACAACCCGAAGGCTTCATTGCTCTTGGATAGGAGAAAAATATGTGTAGACTCGTTAAGTCCTTATACGGACTAAAGCTAGTGCCAAAGCAATAGCATGAGAAGTTTGACAAAAGTATGTTGTAAAATGGTTTTAAGATTAACAAGTGTGATAAATGTGTTTATATCAAAACCACACCAAACGCTTATGTTATTGTATGTATATATGTTGATGACATACTAATTATGAGATGTAATCATGATGTCATAATGACAACTAAGAAAATGTTGACAAAATATTTTGACACGAGAGATATGAGTATAACAGATGTCATATTAGGAACTGAAATTAGTAAGACAACTAAATGACTTGTTCTATTTCAGTCTTATTACGTTGAGACTATACTTAAGAAGTTTAATAAGTGTGATGAAAATCTAGCTAAAACTCCAAGACTTAAGTCTACATTTGGCCAAGAATAAAGGCGAACCTGTATCTTAGTTGGAGTATTCTCGGATCATAGGAAGTCTAATGTGTATTATGAGCTGCACGCGTCCAGATATTTATGCAGTTAACAAACATAGTAGATTTACAAGTAATCTAGGCGATGACCATGGAAAGGCATTGATTAGAATTCTTAAATATCTAAGATTCATATGAAGTTATGGATTACATTATACAAGATACCTAGTTGTATTAAAAGAATACAGTGATGCAAATTGGATATCAAACACAAAAAATTCAAAGTCCACAAGTGGTTATGTTTTATCTATTTGTGGTGTAGCTGTATCTTGAAAGTCCTCAAAACAAACGTGTATAGCTAGATCCACGATAGAATATGAGTTCATAGCTTTAGATAATGCTGGAGAGGAAGTTGAATGATTTCGTAATTTCTTAGCAGACATTTCGTGTTGGCCTAAGCCAGTTCCTACAATTCGTATGCATTGTGATAGTCAATCAGCTATCTGAAGAGTACAAAGTAGTATGTATAATGGTAAATCTCAACACATTCGTCGTAGACATAATACCATTAAGCAGTTGATCTCAAATAATGTTATTTAAATTGATTTTATAAAGTCAAATGAGAATCTCGCAAATCCGCTTATTAAAACTTTACTAAGAGATCAAGTATACTACCTATCGAGTGGGATGGGATTAAAGCATACAACATAAGAGTCTTTGTAATGGTAACTCAACCTTGTTGATTGGAGATCCCAAGATTTTGGTTCAATGGGACAACTAAGTTATGAAGATTTAATGAAGCACTTGAGAGTTATACCCTACCAATCCTTATGATAGAAAAGTGCTTTTCTGCAGAATTGTAAGGTTAAAGTCTAACTTTTAATGATTCTTATATCTTGAAAAGTCAAGTAGAGTAGGACATAATACTCTTGATAGGAGATCACCTATATAACTGAGAAGTGAGACCGCTTATATGAGAATGTTTTAAGGCTTGAATTCTCTAAACTACTTATGAAATCCAATAGTTGTTTAGGGACAAAATGAACACAACCGTGAGAATCAAAGATGTTAGAAAGGTTATTGTGTGAATATTATTGTATTGGTTTACACTAATTTTGTTCACTGGTTAACCAAGTAAACTCGATAGTACTTCACTACGGAAGGTTCAAACCCACAAGGTACATATCCCGATGCAATAGATTTATACTTGATCTCTTTGTTAGGGTGTGCATAGTATGTTGCATTAATTTCTATTCATGTGGGGAATTGTTGAAAAAATTGGTTTTAATAAGTTAGTTGGACCAATTTTTGACTAATTATTTAAGTGGGTCCCGGTAGTCGGATATAAGATTTCTTTGGCCAAGTGTGTTGTACTCCGCAAGTAGATTAATTTAGTATATTTATTTTCTCAAAACCAATTTTGGGTGAATGAAAAATTAATATCAAAGTAAGCCACTTAAACTTGAATAAGTTAGAATTAAAAATAGTGAAAAAATAGAAAATGTCCGCCCCATATTAGAAAACTATAAGCAACGTGTTTACTTTAAATAGCTCAAGATGGACACTTGAGTTTGGGCCCCAAGGAGGTACCGATTATTTTTAGAAAGGATAAGAACTACATGTTAGTGGGTTAGGCTAAAGCCAACACACGTGTCGCCGTCGTCCACCCGCTAGCCTTTGCCTGGCCTGGATCGGGTCACAAGTTGTGTTTGGGATTGACCCAAATTTGTATATATTTTTTTATAGAAATGAAATTAAATATTTAATTAATAATTTTAAATACCCTCCAAATAATTTCATATTTTGACAATTGGGACTGACAAAGATTTCTCCATGTGTCCTGCTTCTAAAAGATGACTGTTAACTCAGACAGACATGTCTCTTAGTACTGTTCAAAACGGGTTGTGTTTGTTCAGGCACGACTTTTCAAGCAGTTGTGTCTTTTGGGACACAACTTTTCAACTACTATATAAATGTCCCCAGTTTATGGATTTTATTGATTCCAAATTCGTCTTCTATAATATAATACTCTCTTCTTCTCTACACTATTCTGTGTTCTTCATTTCAATCCACAAATATTATATTCTGCATTTTAAGTTCATTCTTTCAAGTTCGATTCAGAGAGGTAAAAATATTAGTAGGTTCGTTGGTCTTATAATTTGGAATGCTACTATTACAAGGCATGATTGTTGTATCTTGGGAGACGAGTGTCGAAGAACTGTCAGCATAAGTGCGGGGGCATTATCGTCTTAAGAAAAATGAGTCAAATATTTGCCTTGACCAATTTATTTGTTCATCACTTCCAAGTAAGTCGAAACTCTATCCAATTTTCTGCATGTAATTAAAAGAATATAAATTAACTTTTACTTATTTTATAAGTAAGTTCCCAACAATCATTGCTTTATGTGGTATTAAATGATAGATCCAATGAAATTTGGACCTATCAATTAATGCTTGCTATTGAGAATTGAGATCAATTTATTGTCCACGAGATCTTTGTTCAGACGAAAAATAACGGGACAAAAAATCTAAAAAGATAGAGAAGAATTTATGAATTGTCAAAACTTTCCACTAGATGAAAAATCGTTACAATCATATAAATTTTCACTCAACCAAATTCTTAAAGTATTGTAAAAAAAATAATATTCTTAGATTTACCACATCCACTAATTTCTACTCTTTGTACAACTCACAAATTAAAGAGAATAAGAAAAAAAACTAGGATGATAGACTTGCAATTTTTCTTTCAAAAAATCCTCAATTCATGTACTAAAACAAGAGAACAATACATCAATTTATAATAGACATATTCTAAAATTTGACCTAATTTACTCGATAAAATTCGGCTGCCAAAGGTGAAATTCTGCCAGTTTCCATCCAAAATTCCATTCTAGAGCATAGTTAATATTTGGTAATTTGTAAACACATTTACATTCCAACACCAAAAAAGATTTTTGGCATTTTTTCTTCCAACAGTAATAAAGGCATGCGCATAATTGCAAATAAAATGTAATATAACCTCCACCCTTATTTATTTACAATTGAGCCCTTTTTACTTTTAGCATTTGAGGCAAATTCCTAACAATTGCTATATAAACTAGTATAGCAATTGGCACCACAATCTTTGAAGTGAAAAGGGAGACCAATTTTGTAAAAATTAAAAATAAAAAATTACAGCTTTGCTTATGTGCAATAATTCATTGAAGATATATTAAAGGAAGGCAAGTGGTTGTTTGCATCACTGAGGAATTGTTCCAAAAATATACTTCCAACTTACTCAAGTTTGCGTTATTGTTTGCATTAATTTTTGGTGGATAAGTAGGTATGGTCTGTATGTGGCAATATTGTTTCCACGTCGAACTTAATTATTACATAAAAAAAGATAATAATTTATTTGCCACATTAATTATTTATGTTAAATTATCACTTCATATATTTATATAAAATAAAATATATATGTTGATGTGTTAAATAATATAATACAAATTATACACATATATTTTGATATAAATTAATTAATTTTAAATGATATGATATATACTAAAATAATTGTGTTATCACAATTTAATTAAGATATTAATTTTAATAGTTATTATAGAGTATGAAAAAATATTATTTATGAAAAAATAATATGAGATTATAATATTCCCTAAGTTCCATAAATATTTCGTTATTTTTTTTATTCACGTGTCTCAAATTATAGTCTACTTTCATTGTTGATAGAATAGTTAATTTCATAATTTTCTAATATGTCCATATTTAATGTGTCTTGTTATCAACAAATATGAAATATCATTATATTAATGTCTGTGTTTATATTAGGAAAAATATAAGTAAAATTTATAATTCCAACTATAATAATTAAATTTTATTTATCTGTATGAAAATTGAAGTTAGCCTATCTTTAGACGTATGAAGTAGTTAATTTGTATAGTTAAATAAATATAAAATTTATACAAAAATACTTTTATACTTATGCAGCCAAATATTTAATTTAATATTCACATCACTTTTTAGATTCACAACCAAATAGACAACAACTTTTTAACAAAAATTGTACTGCCAAAAGTTCTACTTCCAAACACCCAACTACTAAAAGCTCAATTCACAACAGTTGTGACAAATGGATACTAAATGTATTTGATTATTACTTCTTAGATTATAATTTATTGAAATTTAAGGGTGGGCAAAACAATCGGAACGAGCTGAACTAGAGCTGACTAGTTCGATTCGGTTCCACGTAAGTATCAAACGGTTCTGGTTCATAGCACTGAGAATCGGCCAGTTCTGCTCCTAGACCAAGAATTGAGAACTAGAACTGATTCTAATTTGTTAATTAAATATTTTAAAATTTTAATAATTATTAGTGTTGTTGTGCTAAACGCCTGACCCAATCAAATAATATACCAGTTTTTTTAATTTTTTTAACACAAAAATCAATTACTTCTTCATACCCTTATTTTCTCTTCCAAATCAAAATAAATTAATTTTTAAGGAAATAAATTTGTATTGTAATTTACATTATTGTTTTTAAAAATTTGGTTAAGAAATAACTATTTGGATAAGTTCCATAATTTTAGATAGAACAAATGGTTTCATTAGAAAATAACAATTAGTTCTCGATTATAGTTTGGTTCTCTTCAAAACCAAACTAAATAGAACCATGCCGCACTCCTAATGAAATTGATTAATATTTTCCTAATGAAATTGATTAATATTTTTGTGTCATACATTATTCTCTCACATATTATGACTACATGTTTTACATTCAAATATGTAGTTGGATTTATCACTACTCACGGTAAAAGGAAAAAAAAATGATAAAAATTATTATAATATAATATCTAGTTCTACAAATCTGATTGAATGTTCCACAAGACATAATATTATGTTACTCACATATTTTTTTAGTTTGTAATATGAAAATATCAATACAGTTGAAACAAATATTATATGATGAACCAAAAGTTCAATTTTTTGAAAATTTTATCATTTTGATTGATTAGAACATCCTGAGTCAATAATGATGCGAATAACTACTGAGAATATTTACTAAAAAATCAAAAGATTTTTCAATGTAATGAATTCTCAAGAGTTGCTTGAGGCTATATAGGCTCATAGACCTCAAATAGCTAAAGTTAAGGCTGAATTCTTTTACATTTATAAAAATTATTGAGGGTGATATATGTTGCCCACTCACCCTCTATATTGACCGTTTAAATATTTTAAAATTTTAAAAAATGTATCAATTGGATAGTCACATGTGTGTTTATCATCTATGCACAACTCAACGTTTGCTCGATTACTCAATTACAAACATAAATTTCAAATTAATCAAGAGAATTCATTTTGATACTGCTAGTAACATGATATCCCAAACTTCTAACAATTATTATATTTCAATTGGGGTAACCACTCAACATCATTTTACCAATGTTCATATATAAGATGATTTAAGAAAATTAAGTGCCTCCAATATAAATGATAAACCATTTCTCATGATAACAAAATTTCCTATTTCTATGTGGAGAGATGTTATTTATATGCATCATTACTTCTATGCATTAAGTCAATATTTTATTATAAGTTCTTTCATCAAATTTGTTTTTTTCTTCAAAAAATGATGGGAATGTGTGTTAGGTCTTAAATCATTTCAATATAAAATATCTTGATTCTTTGAAAGATGATATTTTACGGGGTGATTTGCGGACTGTCATTATTTATAAGATAGTTATCTTATCGTTAGGGACATACACTAAATAGCTAAAAAAAGAAATTATAAAATACATCGTGGTTATCTTTTCAAGATATGAGCCACAAGTTCAATATATAAGGACAAATTATTGTCAGATGGATTACTAACATATACCGGCTTAAAATACTCAAACTTGAATTGATGTTCTAATAGAATAATCCATTATTATTGAAGTTAGTAAATCTAAGGTGTGCCTAAAACGTGTTAGAAAATTAAATTTTAAAGACAAAAATTTTCAAAAGAAAAATTGAGCAAACAATTAAGATAAACCTATTAAGGAGAGGATACTCTTGAAGAGACTGTAAGACATAACTAATCAAATAACCCCAGAAGAGATTCACATATACCCAGAAGAGGTTTAGATACTTGAAATTAATGAAACTAAAGAGATCTCGATAAAGTTATGTCGCTATGAGAAATAGGAAGAATGGAAAAGAAATAGTTGTCCACAATATATGAAACAAATGCATCGCTCATTATTTTAATTAAAAGCAGGGATTTTAAACTGAAATTCGTTTGAATAATGTTCGCATAGAAATCATTAGCCAAAAATGAAAAGAAGCTTATACGAAAAATTACATTTTTTTAGAATAATGCAAACTGTTTAGACATGTAGTTCAAATATATGTCTTGTAATTCCTGTAGGATAAAAGTAGTAATTGCATATTTTATATGATTAACTTGTTAGTGAAATATATATGAAAATTCCGAAAGATTTAAAGTAACAGAAGCAAATAATTCATTTATCAAAATTATGTTCTCAATCAAATTACAAACATTATTATATGGATTAAAACAATCTGGACGTATGTAGTATAATTGACTTAACGAATATTTATTGAAAGAAAGTTATTAGAATGACGATGTTTGCCCATGTGTTTTCATAAAGAAAATAAATATTGAATTTTTAATTGTGGCAGTTTATATTGATGATTTAAATCTTATTGGAACTCCTAAAGAACTCAACAAAATTGTAGATTATTTGAAAAATGAATTTGAGAAAAAAATTAAATTTTGTCTTGAGTTGCAGATTGAACATTTCTAAGAATAATAGTTTGTTCATCTATCTTCATATACACGAAAAGTTTTAAAATATTTCTATAAGGATATCTACTAGCATGGTGTATGATTGTTCGATCACTTGATGGGAGAAAATCCTTTCATTTATTGGAAGATGGAAAAAATATTTTTGGTCCTAAAGTACCATACCTTAATACAATTTGACCATTAACTTATCATGTAAATTCCACTCGACCGGACATAGTTTTTCTTGTATATCTCATTAGTTCAAAGACATTTGAATTAAACACATTTTTTCATTATTAAAGAAGTATTATTGACATTAGATTATTTTATTCACAAAACTTGGATCTTCTTTAGTGGGATATAGAGATGCAGGTATCTCTCTGATCCGCATAAAGCTAGGATATGTTTATACATGGAGAACAACTGTATGATGGAGATCTGCGAAGCAAACTTTATCGGCAACATCTTCATATCTTTATAAAATTATTTCAATTTATGAAGCAAGCCGAGAATGCGTATGGTTGAGGAATAAGACCTATTGTATTCAAGTATGCTTTAACAAAGATAGTCCAATAATATTGTATGAAAATAAATGCAACATGTATGGAAGAATTTAAAGAATACTATATCAAAGGGGACAAGACAAAATATATTTCTTCAAAATTCTTTTATATACACGAGTTTCAGAAGAACGGTGACATCAATGTTCAACAAATTCGTTCGAGTGATAATTTAGCTGACTTAGTATATGTTTGATAAATATTTTTATAGCTTAAAAGCAGTGAGACCTACAAAATGCGTGGATAATTTAGCTGACTTAGTATATTGTATTCAAGTATGCTTTATTTGCATTGTATGAAAATAAATGCAACATGTATGGAAGAATTTAAAGAATACTATATCAAAGGGGACAAGACAAAATATATTTCTTCAAAATTCTTCTATATACACGAGTTTCAGAAGAACGGTGACATCAATGTTCAACAAATTCGTTCGAATGATAATTTAGCTGACTTAGTATATGTTTGGTAAATATTTTTATAGCTTATAAGCAGTGAGACCTACAAAATGCGTGGATAAAAAATAGATAAAAGATGTGGATCCTACAGAATGTGTAGATAAAAATAATGTTTGACCAACTTATAAATATTTATAAGCACTCACAAACATATTCTTATTGACAAAAGTATTTTCGATGTCTACATTTAAGAAATTAGTACACTAGATATGACTGTGTCGACTCAAACATCTTCAGTGATTAACATCAAGGAGAATAGCTGTACACTTTTTCTTTTGATTATGTTTTGTCCCACTGAGTTTTATGTCAATATTTAATAAGGTAACATTTGATTACTCTAATTTTTTTACAATTGAGTGTATTTTTTTCGCTTTGTTTGATATTTTTTCCACTGTGTTTTTGCTAAACAAGTTTTTTTAACGAGACTATTATTGTTTTAAAATTCATTTAGTGAGAGTATTGTAAAATAATAATGGCTATATAGTCTTATCTAAATGTTTATACGACTTTCTTTCTTATTTTAGAAGAGTGTATTATATTCAGATTGTAACTTCAATTGAAACTTTATATATAGGGGTCATTGTTTTAAATAGTATATACAAAATAAAATCATATAATAATTAGGAGGGAAGCATGTCCAAATAAAATATAGGAAAAAATAATAAATACTTATCGCGAGAAGTAAAACGAAGTGTTAAAAATAAAGATACTGTTGGAATACTTCATAAATTTTACTTTCTAAATTTATATATATGCTTTCTAAAATAAAAAAGATGATCCATATAAATAGAGAGTCTATTGGAGACATAGGCAAATTTACTTGAGGACTAGGAAGGGCCAGGCCCTTCTCAATTTTACACCATTTGAGGCTCAGGCCCATGCCCATGCCCATGCCCATGCCCATGCCCATGCCCATCCCCATCCTTCCAGACAGGGCCGACCCTGATATTTTGGGTGCTATGTGCGACAATTTAAAATTATGCTCCTTTATTTAACTAAGAAATATATTAAGAAAAAATAAATTATATTCCAATTTCATTGCAAAAATATGACATTTAAATATTTGTTTATTTTTTTACACATTTATTAATCGACTTCCTTTTTATAAACCTCTTTAAAATAATTTGCAACCAAAAAAAAAATCTATTAAGATCACTTGAATAAAGCAATCATGGACTATCACGTTTCTCACTATTTGATAAATAACGAGTGTAAAAGTTTGAAGAGAAATATCTAGACAAATTATATTTAGGATTATTTTCTAGTGAAAGATCTCTTATAGGACCATTTATCACTACATTTTATGTCAAGATTATCCCATGTTCTTGGATTATAAATATTGATGGGAATGGACTTATTATGAATTAAACCATCTACATCTTTATTAGTATCATTTTCCTTAAGATATTCACCATCAACATCTTCAATTTTATCATTTTCATTGGGTCTCAATTTTCCTCAACATCATTATTTTCATTACTTTTTTTTTTTATTATTTATCATTTTCAAGTACATGGTATAGTGCTCTGGCCCAACCTGAAATTGGACGAGCCACACAAAAGATTGATTTGGGCTAGCCCTGACATAATGTTACATGGCCTGGTATTTGTTGGGCCAACCCAGCTCGATTTTGGGTCGCAGGGCTAATAGGCCAGCTCAACTTAAAATTTTAACTTTGAAAGTTCTAAAACTTAGATTAATTAAATTAAAAATAAATTTTAATCTTAATTAAACATGCAGTGGATAGAACGTAATCAGAACTTACAAGATATAGAGATAACAGTTCTGACTCGCACAACAGTGTTCGTTTACCTAATCTTGTCAAGTGCGAAAATTAAAAGATAAATTATGAACACAAGATGTAACGTGGTAAACTCCTAAGGGAAACATCCACGGGACCCCATGCCATGGGTAAAAACAATCCACTAATAATCTTGTTCAAAAATACAATAGTATCAGTTTTTGTAATTTTGCAAAATTAACAAAATAACAATCAAAAGAAAACAGATCAACTCTCTGTGATACTTCTTTTTCTGACTTGTTGATGAAGTGGAATCAAACCCACCGATCTTGACTTTATCGCCACTTCCCTATTGTACTTGACCGCAACCACTACTTGGATTAAGAACCCCAGTTCTTAACTTCACGCCAAGTAGCTTGAACAAGATATGGAATTGTTTGTTGAGCACCAATTAGTTCTTGATTCTTCAATGAGTTTAAAGAAAACTTTTTTGCTTTGAAAGTTGAATCAATGAAGCATCGGGTCTTGTTTTCCATCAATGAATTCGGCCGGTTTTGCTTTGAGAATCCAAGACCAAGAATTATATTTCAAAAGCATTAATTCCTTATTGATTTCCACTCTTATTTATAGTTGAAGTAGAAATAAATTTAGGAATTATTTCTTACCTAAAAATATGCAACAAGAATGGTAAGAAAATTAGTAGGAAAGAATATAGAAAGATATTCTTAGATTTGTAGCAAGAAAGAATTTAGGAAACTAAATATTTCCTTCCTAAACAAATCTAAGAGAATAAGAAAATATTCTTTAACCTACAAAAGGAGCTGTCAATAATATTCATGAGGTCAGAATATATCAAGTATAGAAACAGAATAAAATTGCAGATTTTACTGATCTAGAAAAATAATCCGCTTATCAACCCAGTCAGTTAGAACTGGCGTTAACTAGACCAGTCAAAAACGCAAACGTTGACCTGCTCTTTTATCATTAAAAATCAGTTATATTTATTAAATTAGCCAAGATATAAAAAGTGAAAAATATGACACATATTTTTCCAACAAACTTATTTTTTCAAAATAATTACTTATAATTTAAAAAAATTAAAAAAAATCCACCATCTTCCACCCCCACCCCCACTCCCACTCCCACTCCCACTCCCACTCCACCCCCATTTGAGAATCCTACCAGAGGAGGGGGAGGAGGAGGGGGAGTTCTTTCTTCTGGTCGCGAAACCAGGGAGATTTCTGCTTTTGTCGCGAATAGGGAGATTTCTTCCCCTAGTTTCTGGCCGCCCCAACCGAAAAAAAGGAGAGGAGAAATCCCCCATATTTGCTGCGACGTAGAAGGGGGATTTCTCCCACCCTATTTCTGGCTGGCACGACCGGAAACAAGGGGGAAGAAATCCCTCATATTTGTTGCGACGGGGGATTTCTCCCCTCTATTTGCTGCGAGGGCAGGGGAGGATTCATCCCGCCCTATTTTCGGCTGGCACAACCGAAAACAAAGGGGGAGAAATCCCCCCTATTGTTGTGACGGGGAGTTTCTCTCCCTATTTGCTGCGGGAAGAGAGGATGATTTCTCTCCCATCGTTTTTGGTTGGTGCCGGCTGGAAACGAGGGGGGAGAAATCCTCTCTCCATTTGCTGCTACGTTTCACATTGTGGTGTGGTGTGGTGTGGTGTGGTGTGGTGTGGGGGTTGGGAGGGTTTGAAGTGGGGGATAGAGACTTGACAAAAAAAAATTAGTCTGATTGGTCCAATGAGTTAATTGTACTGGGCTAAATTGACCCGATTTTTATTTGATCAACTTTTTATTGGGCCAGCCCAGTCCAAAGATCGGACTATCTGGGCTAGCCCACTTGGTTGGCCCATTTTATCACCTCTAACTTGGTCTATATTTTTGGCTTTTTTAACAATAAATTTTTCAAGAGCACCTTTTTGAGATTGTATCAACTCCTCAATTTTTTTTCCTTTCGTTTTCCAAATCCTGATTGTTGATTTCTAGGATGTATTTTAAACTTTTATGACAAAAATGAAAGTTATGAAAGTAATTAATTAAATGGGTTTTTTTAGAAATAGCCACAATAAATAAAATATTTCTTAAAATACTCTCATATTTTTTTATTCTAAAAATAATATATTTTTTAATTTTTTGTAACACTTGTTGTTACATTTGTTATTTTATTTATAATAACTGTGTATACATTTGTTATTAACAAACACAACAAATGTAACAACAAGTATAACAAAAATAAAAAATAGTATCTGTTACCACATGATTACGACATGGCTGCTACGTCAGCATAGGCCCCATCCAAGCCCAGTAAGGGCCCAGTTCATAATCTGTCAAGAACCCTATCTGGGCCCTGCTAGGGCTTTGGAAGGGCCTGTCACACGCTTGGGCATTCGGCAGCCAGAAATCCGCGAGCCATGTGGAGGGCCTCGGCGCCCTCATGAGAACCATAGGGCCTCGTCAGACCACGCATCAATTATAACTAGCAAGCAGCATGACACGCCGGAATGACTAGAGAAGTAATTGAGGAAAGATCGCGTTGGTTTAGCGCACGGATCTTCACAAGGAAATCGAATCACAATCTCCTAAAATCATGCAACGTGATAACCTCAGATAAGGAAGGTAATCTTGGAGATTGCCTTGACGAGGAATGATCCCTATCCCATAAGGAAGGAGAATCCGATTGGGTATCTGATTGATTTGTTACCTAAATCAATCAGGACTCTCGCGCTATAAATACAACGTCTCCGGTCGTTCCAAGGTACGCACTTTTTATGCTTAACAATCCCACCCTAAACTCTGCTCAAATCTCTACCTGCTTGTCTTTCCCACATCCTTTTTTGTTCCCGCCCCCGTGTATCTTCCATATACTGGCATTTGACTTGATCGTCGGAGTGCCAACGATCGCTGGACCCTTTTTCTCCGGAGATCTTGGTGCCTAACGGTCGTCCTAGTGTGCAGGTAACATACGAGCTGGCAGAGGAGTGACTGGAGATCTGTTCGCACGTGGACTGGTGCAGGTTCAGACGTCAACAGATTGGCGCCGTCTGTGGGAAACGAAAAACCTTACACGACCAAGTGCTTGTGGTAAAACGTGTCTTCTACCCAAAAGAACATGGCACCCGAATATCAACAGAAATGGACAGTAGGACCGGGGGATCAGGACCTGGAGTTGGATGACGCCCGGATGGAGGCCGCGCTTGGGCTGCTGGATGATCAGCCCCTCCAGCAGGGACCCAAGCGTAGTCGTACCCGGAGAAGCCCTTCGCCGCCTGGTTCATTGGTCTGCCGCCGCTCCCATGACGTGGACGGATTGCAGGAGGCCGCCAAGCGCCAGGGCGCCCCCCTGATGGTAAGGACCACGCACTCAGAATCGACGGAAGTTGACGGTGAAGGATTGGATGAAGAATTGATACTGGACGAAGGTCTAGATCTCCGAATCATAGCCTCGGATTCTCTCGCTTCCCCAGCCGAGGAGCTAGAAACATTTTCGGTAAGCCCCTCGGAACCAACCCAGATGTTGCAGGTGGGAAGGAGGCTCGAGGAAAAGACGAAGGAAGAGCTGAAGCAGTTTCTCCGAGAAAACGCAGACGTCATCGCATGGAAACATAGCGACATGGTCGGGATCGACCCATCGATCGCGTACCACGTCTTGAAAATAGATCCGAAGGTGCGCCACAGGATTCAAAAAAGAAGGCCTCTAAGTGCCGAGAGGTACCAGGCCCTGAAAGAGGAAGTTGATAAGCTACTGGCCAGCGGGTTCATCAGAGAAGCGATTTACCCCCAGTGGGTATCCAACCCGGTGTTGGTTTGGAAGAGTGCCAAGAAGTGGAGGGTATGCATCGACTTCTCTGATCTAAACCAGGCGTGCCCTAAAGATAGTTTTCCATTGCCACGCATCGACCAGCTCGTCGATGCGACCGCCGGCCACAAGTTGCTTAGTTTCATGGACGCATACTCGGGCTACAACCAGATCCCGATGTTCACAGGGGACGAGGATCACACGTCGTTTATTACGGACCGAGGGCTATACTGCTATAAGATGATGCCATTCGGCTTGAAGAACGCGGGAGCCACATATCAACAGCTGGTAAATCGTATGTTCGCCGGACAAATTGGGAACACGATGGAGGTATACGTCGATGATATGTTGGTGAAGAGCGTCAACGCAGAGGACCACATAGGCCACTTGAGGGGAATGTTCGAAACCCTTCGCAAATATCGCATGAAGCTTAACCCCTTGAAGTGCGCGTTTGAGGTCGCATCTGGAAAGTTCCTCGGCTACATGGTCAATCAGCGGGGGATAGAGGCCAATCCCGAAAAGATCAGAGCGCTCATCGAGATGCGGTCACCATCCTCCCCCAAGGAAGTCCAAAGCCTAACAGGGAGATTGGCAGCTCTGAATCGGTTTATATCCAATGCGACCGATCGTTGCCAACCTTTCTTTCAAACCATAAAAGGGAGGAAGCGGTTCGAGTGGACCGAGGAGTGCGAGAAGGCCTTCCAAGACCTCAAGGTCCTCCTCGAAAAATCCCCACTGCTATCCAAGCCCAAGAATGGAGAAACATTGCTCGTTTACCTCGCCGTCTCGGAAAAGGCAGTTAGCTCGATGCTGATCCGTGAGGAGGGTCCAGCACAATTCCCTATCTATTACGTAAGCAAAGCCCTGTAGGACGCGGAAACGAGATATCCAGACATGGAAAAACTCGCTCTGTCATTAATCGTCGCCTCCAGGAAGCTCGACCATACTTCCAGTCCCACAGCATAGATGTCTTGACGAACCTCCCCCTATGGCAAATACTCCAGAAACCAGATACTTCAGGACGACTGATGAAATGGTCGGTAGAACTTAGCCAATTCGACATCAGTTACAAGCCACGACCTTCGATAAAAGGACAAGCTTTAGCTGATTTTGTGGCTGAATTCGCTCATATCCCCGATGGTCCGCTTGAAGCCCAACCCTTGGAGGTACCGACATAGAAGTTATATGTCGATGGATCCTCGGGGGAGGCCGGGGCTGGAGCCGGGATCCTGCTGATCAGCCCAGATGGCCATAATCTCAACTGCGCGCTTCGCCTGGAATTCAAAGCCTCCAACAACGCAGCAGAATACGAGGCCCTACTAGCAGGCTTGAGACTAGCACGGGAGATGAAGGCAAGGAAGCTCCAAATTCATAGCGATTCACAGCTTGTTGTAAGTCAGGTTAATGGGACCTTCGCGGCACGTGAACAATCCATGGTGTCCTACTTAACAAAAGCTAAGGAATAGTTGTCCCACTTTGAAGAATACGAACTTCTCCAGATCCCACGAACGGAAAATAGCTATGTCGACGCCCTCTCAAAGCTTGCAAGCAGTAGGGACTCCGACCTAATGAAGGCCATCCCAGTTGAGAAGCTTAACCGACCTTCAACCGAGGACGCTACCGCACCCTCCGTCCTAACCATCTCTGATTCCCCGAAATGGATGAAGGAAATTACCGAATATCTAATTAGTCAGGTGTCACCCGAAGACAAATTAGAGGCACAGAAGCTCCGCAGAAGGGCCGCCAAATTCGTATTACAGGACGGAATTCTATATAAAAGGGGATTCAGGCACCCCCTCTTACGCTGCCTAACGCAAGAGGAGGCAGTGTACGTGATGAAAGAAATACACGAAGGGATCTGCAGCAATCACTCGGGAGGGATGGCCTTGGCGCAGAAAGCCTTGAAGCAAAGGTACTATTGGCCGACCATGAAAAAAGATTTCCACAATTTTGCGAAAAGGTGCGACAGATGTCAGAAGTTTGCGGCAGTTCTGAAGCTCCCCGCTCAGAACCTTACTCCAGTCACTAGTCCCTGGCCCTTCGCCAAATGGGGGATCGACTTCATCGGTCCCCTCCCGACAAGGAGGGGTGGGGTCAAGTTCGCCATTGTAGCGGTAGATTACTTCACCAAGTGGTGTGAAGCCGAGCCTCTGGCCAAAATCACAGAGGAGAATGCCTGGAAATTTGTGTGAAAAAATATTGTCTACCGCTTCGGCATTCCCCATTCTGTCGTCTCCGACAACGGCACGCAATTTGCTGGGATGAAGTTTAACGCGAACTGTGAGAATCTTGGCATCCGAAGAGATTTCTCCACCCCCTATTACCCACAATCCAACGGCCAGGTGGAAGCCGTGAATAAAATCATTAAGCACACACTCAAACGAAAACTAGAGTCGGCAAAAGGGGATGGGCCGAAGAACTACCCGAGACCCTGTGGTCCTACCGAACCACCTCCCGCACGACCACAGGCGAAACCCCGTTCTTCATGGCATATAGGGCAGAAGCAATGATCTCCGTCGAGATAGGAATACCCTCGCCCAGACACCTGCACTTCAACGAGGTGGCCAATTAGGATTTACAAAGAGCGGGCCTCGACCTGCTAGATGAGAGACACACGGAGTCGCAACTTCGCCTCGCGGTTTACCAACGGAAGATGGTCCGATATTATAACTCCAAGGTCAGGGGCAGAAGTTTTCGTGTCAATGATTTTGTCCTGAAAAAGATATTCCAAGCTAATAAGGAAGCGGGGACCGGAACTCTAGGGCCTACCTGGGAAGGACCTTACAAGGTCATCGAAGAAATTCGCCCCGGAACTTATAGACTGGAAGATCCTGAGGGACGAGAGGCAAGACACCCTTGGAACATCGCCCATTTGAGACCATATCACTAGTAATACCGTTTTTAGCATTGTTTTGGTCTTTTTTACAATTCTTTGGCAGACGCCAAGAAATGCGGCGCCGTGTTATAATATTCGTTCTTTATGAATCCAAAGTGCTCCACATGTGAAGAGTAACAATCACATCGGCAGCGAGGGAGTGTGGTTCGCGGCCAACTCTATTAACTCGCTGGGTAAACATTTTACGCGTAAGAAAGCAAGTACAATTAAACCGGCAGCGAGGGAGTGTGATTCGCGGCTAACTCTATTAACTCGCTGGGTAAACATTTTACGCGTAAGAAAACAAGCACAATTAACCCGGCAGCGGGGGAGTGTGGTTCGCGGCCAACTCTACCAACTCGCTGGATAAATATATTACGCGTAAGCTAGCATTTTATGCGCAAATAAGCAAGTGTAATCGACTCGACAGCGAGGGAGTGTGGTTCGCGGCCAACTCTATTAACTCGCTGGGTAAACATTTTACACGTAAGAAAGCAAGTACCAAGAACACGGCAGCGAGGGAGTGTGGTTCGCGGCCAACTCTATTAACTCGCTGGGTAAACATTTTACGCGTAAGAAAGCAAGTACAAAGAACACGGCAGCGAGGGAGGTGGTTCGCGGCCAACTCTATTAACTCGCTGGGTAAACATTTTACGCGTAAGAAAGCAAGTACAAAGAACACGGCAGCGAGGGAATGTGGTTCGCGGCCAACTCTATTAACTCGCTGGGTAAACATTTTACGCGTAAGAAGCAAGTACCAAGAACACGGCAGCGAGGGAGTGTGGTTCGCGGCCAACTCTATTAACTCGCTGGGTAAACATTTTACGCGTAAGAAAGCAAGTACAATTAACCTGGCAGCGAGGAAGGGTGGTTCGCGGCCAACTCCACCAACTCACTGGATAAATATTTTACGCGTAAGCAAGCATTTTACACGTAAGAAAGCAAGTACAAAGAACACAGCAGCGAGGGAGTGTGGTTCGCGGCCAACTCTATTAACTCACTGGGTAAACATTTTACGCGTAAGAAAGCAAGTACAATTAACCTGGCAGCGAGGGAGGGTGGTTCGCGGCCAACTCCGCCAACTCGCTGGATAAATATTTTACGCGTAAGTAAGCATTTTACGCGTAAGTAAGCAAGTGTAATCGACTCGGCAGCGGGGGAGTGTGGTTCGCGGCCAACTCTATCAACCCACTGGGTAAACATTTTACGCGTAAAGCAAGTAAGTACAAAAAGCTCCTCCGCGAGGGAGCGTGATTCACGGCCAACTCTTTCAAGCCACTAGATAAACATCCGACGCGCGTGCGCGCAATTGTGGTTCACTGGGTCGCGGGGGAGCATGGTCCGCGACAAACTT
This sequence comes from Forsythia viridissima, assembly GCA_030279155.1. Taxonomy (NCBI): domain Eukaryota; kingdom Viridiplantae; phylum Streptophyta; class Magnoliopsida; order Lamiales; family Oleaceae; genus Forsythia; species Forsythia viridissima. The sequence continues at coordinate 9,774,713 of CM059040.1, read as the reverse complement.
TACTAAGCTCGCTTGGTAAGGTATCAAGTACGCAAACATTTGGAACAAACGTAAAAACTTTCACTACAATCTCATTACTCGATTACATAAAATATCCATGCAACAGCATGGCTAAAGAAGTACGACCTATACACGTAATCCTACGTTTCGGTATAACCGAGGACCCCCAATTTTGCTAGGAGGCCTTTAGCCTTCGCTAGCTCGTTCGAAACCTCGGTCAGTTCTCTATCTTTGGCCTGTATCATATTCTGGCAAGACTTCAACTGAGACTCGACCTTCTTCTGGGCAACGATACACGCCTTCTGGATCGTCTGTGCCTTCGTAACGTCGTACGTTGCGCGACTCTGCGCGTCTTTCGAAAATGCGAGTCGTGCCCGAAGGCGTTTGATTTCGGCCCTCATCGCTTCGGCATTTTCATCTTCTCCGAGGGCAGACTGTATTTCGGCAACCCTCATCTCCAACATTTTATACAACTCGCAATTCAAAACATGACTGTGAGAGGTGTACATTTCAGCCAACTTCATCAACTCCGTCACCTCCGCGGTATCTACCGCCTTCCCAAAGGGAGATGTCCAATATTTATGGACTGAAGTAGCCGCAAGGGCAACCGCTGAAGGTAGCTTCTCTACGACTGACGGATCCAGCTCGTCTTGACGGGCCCCAATATTAATGTATTCACACCTGTCGGGAGGGAAAGAAACAGGCGTCCGGGACGCCTGTTCCCCACTCTCGACCTTTGGTTTCTTTTCCGCTGACGACCTAACGTTCTCAGAAGAGGACCCACGCCTAGCGGGATTCGTTGGAAACGGAACGTCCGCTCTCACCTCCGGCGTAGGCGAAACAGGCGGGTGACCCATCCCCGTCGTGGGCCCAGAACCAGACACCGCGGATGACGCCAAATGGGGAGGAGAGACATCCTCCACTATTCCCTCGCGCCTAATCTTGAATTTAGGAACTTTGGAAAAATGGAAGCCTGACATGGCCGGCAGTAATCAAAGGTCCAGGTATGACGGCAAAATGGTTGGGAAGTGGTGAGTTAAGAATGTCCTATCGTATTTATAAACCCAACGGGGTACCAGCAGTCGGGTGGACCGACATGTGGCGTGGAATTAAAAACACATTTGGTAAACCCTAGGAGAATATATCTAAAGCGCGTGGGGGAGTGATTACGCGAACGCCAAATCATGATAACAATACCGCCCACGGTAGGTCAAATTTGTATATGGTGAAATTTTAAATTTGTATATGGTGAAATTTTAAATTTGTATATGTTGAAATTAGAATAAAAAAAAGTTAAATAGTATTTTTTAAATTATTTTATATTTTTTAGTATATGATGAAATTATCACTTAATTAAATAAAGGCCTAAAGAGAATACAAAAATTGAAGTATAACATTTGATTAAAGATTAAATTGGCAAAAGTTTTATAAGCTTAATTACAACTATTTGTTTCCTGAAAAACTGTGTACCACCAATCAAACGGAAATATTGAGTAATTAAAAATACTAAAAATCATTATCTACCTAAGAGATTATATGAGAAAAATTAGAAATTAAGCATAGACGAACAAATCAGAATATATATAGATTATTAACTGAAAATTTGCTTCTCTTTTGACTTTTCATAAGCTATATAGAATAAATGAAAAAAATATAGATTGATTAAACATTAAAGAACATTAATTTTTAATCTTTTAAAAGAGAGTGCAAAAAATTATTTGTCTCCCTCTTTTTTAAAGAGATACATATAATTTTTTATTTTTTTTACAAACAAACCATAGAAATCTTCTTTATAACTTGTCGATAAACTCATCGACTCTTTCTTTTATTAGAATGTTATCACTTATTAATAATTAGTTGCTTTTAATCAATCTTGAGACTCTCAAGACATTTCGTTTCCTTAAATAACCATATGTGTTGATAAGTATTATGGTATATTTGAGAAAGTTTATAAATATTCTAATAAAATATTTTAATTTTTTTTTGAAGCATCATTTTAAATAATTGGGAAAGCTTATAATAATAAAAAATTCTAAAATTTTAAAATTAATAAAAAATTTAAATATATATAAGCACGTATAATAAAAATATTTTGGTGCTATAATATTGAGGTCATGCGCGGTCGCACCATCTGCACACCCTCAGGGCCACCTCTGCCCCCAGCCCCCTCTCAAATTTACACCACAATTGCTAATTGCTGAAAGTGGTTGTTCCAATTATGCATTGAACTTTTTCAACTTATAATATCACATTATATACTATCCAAGCTATAACATATGTTGGAAAATAGCATATTACGATTCAATAAATAGCTTCCAAATATATTAATATGTTGAAAGTTGATTTTGCAAAGATTCAATATTGTAATGTACTACACTGGATATTATGTTGAAACAGCCCACCATATTTCATCTATTATATTGATTTTGTTTTCTATGTCTAATTCGTGTTGAAATTTTTTTTCTTATTGTTTACGTACGTAGTGCCCTCCTTGAATAAAATCTTATGTCCGTAAGATGCTCTAAGTGTGCAAAAACAAAATTCTTCAATTTTCTACTTTAGTGGAAAATAGGGTGGAGGAAGGAAGAAGATAAACAATTTCAAAAATATCTAAGTAATTACTTCTTATTTTGAAATTCTTGAGATAAGTAAGAATACCAATATAAAATAGCTAAAGCTGTTAACAAATCAAATGCTATAAAAATATATGCTTATCTTGTAATTATCTTCTCTTCTAAAGCTAATTTCAGATAGCTATTTTCATCGTTTGAAGGCAAGAAAAAGCAAAGAAGGGGGAGGGAATTGCAAATTTGCAAATAAGCAAAAGGGACGTTCAGAAATTAAACTTAGAGCTTGTTCAAGAAAGTTTTTAATAAATTTTGATAAAAAGTTAATAAAATATATTATTGAAAAATTAATAAAAGTTGTAGATTCTATTAAATGTGTGATTAAAATTAATTGTTAACTTTTGAACACAATTTTTTAATAAATTTTAATTTGAATCAAACAAGCAATTATATATAAAAACCCTCTCATATAAAGGCAAAATCCTTTAAAATATTAGTAGAACTACAAATCAGATACTACCTAAGTGACATCATATATATATATATTAATAACCCAAAACTAGGGTTTATTGGTGCGATCAAAACTAGGGTTTCCATGAAACTACCTAAGATTTTATTTAAGCCACTGGAGTCTAACCATATTTGCCATCACCAAAACCTTCGGATTATGCAGCCGGAGCATAGTCGTAGTCACCATCATCATCGTCGTCATCCCCGTCTTCGGCTTTTAATATGGGCATATTATCAAGCTTGCTACAAAGAATACTGCTATCTCCATGAAGATTGAGGAGCAGCTTGTAGTTCAAGCTAATAATCTCTAAGAAAGAAATCATTTTGCAATACTAATTTTAACAAAATCGAGGCAATGGGGAGAAAATTAAAGGTGTATGTATAGAGAGTAAAGGAGAGGTGCAAAGTTATATATAGAGACGGGAGTGAAGGGGTTTTTGGCTTTTAACCCTTAATGCAGAAATCCTAAAAGGTTAGCCCGTGGAGAAGGCGTGCTGAAGTTGCTTAGGAGTGTGCATCAAACGTGGAAATATGTGTCAAATTGGTGTATAGTTGCCAGGTAATTAAGAACACATGTCCATACTTGTGCAGCACAAATTGGATACTCATGACATGAACTTTTTGAGTTTTGACTTTTGAGTCAAGCTAATATTCTAAGAAAAGATTTATTTGCAAGAGTGATCTTTCAAAACATTCAATGAATTGTTATTTAAGTAACACGAATGTTGAAAGATATAATAGATGTGGTATTGATATTTAATAAATATACATTCTATATATGAATTGCTATCTAAAAATGTGTTTGATTTTAATTAAAATCAATTTTTTTAGAAAAGTTGATAAAATATATATATGGTGATTTTAATTAAAATCAATTTTTTTAGAAAAGTTGATAAAATATATATATGGTTGAAAAGTTGTAAAAAGTTGTGGGTTCATGAAATGTATGGTTAAAATTAATTCTTGATTTCGATTTCAACTTTTTAAGAAAATTTTAATTGAAAACAAACGAACCCTAAGTGTATTTTATTTAGTTAAAATAAAAATATAATTGCATTTAAATATGCATAGAAAATTAAAATCTAAAGAGAAAATTTAAATTTTGCTGAGTCTGCATGTCTAATGGAACTTCTGAATTTAGACAGAACTCTAGACATTGTCTCCCTACTACGTCACCTTGATACAATCTCGACAGCATACAATAAAAAAAAAAAATTAGACATTATTATTTTACTTATATAAAAAAAATTAGCAATCAAAAGTTACATTGGAAATGTTCTTACTTTGGATCTAGTCGTACTTTTATTTATTATCTATTAGATTTTGAATGTGAAGAATAATAGGTTAGATGATATGATAGCAATGAACTCGAAAATATAATCAAACTTGCTTGCATTGACCTTTATGTAGAATGTTTGTGTTAGTGTTTATTAGTGTTTAACTTGTGCAATGTACGGAGTTGTGTTTTGTGATAGTGATTTTGAAATAAAATTTAAAAATTTTATTGGTTATAATCAAATCAAATACAAAAGTATTATATTAATAACATTTTATTAGATATTATTACTGAAACTTTAAAAAACAACATAGCTAATCCAAATTTTAAAAAACTTCTTTGAATACCACATTTGTAGTTGAATTGGTTGGTTCTCCAACTCTATCACAAATTAGTATTTTCAATCATATATGATTTTAATTCTAAAGACTGCAACATAAAATTATCCATGACTAAAAATTGATTTTTTTTATAAATAAAATCCAACATGCGAAAGAGAGATTGGCTCTTATTAATAGTCATAGCAATGCTAAATGAATTTGAATATTATTAAAAATAATTTGGTCTTCAATATCATTTTGAATCTAAAATCAGCAATTTAAATGGATATATTATATAACCATAAAAGATTAAAGATAATATTCATTCAGATAGAGTTAAAGAGACAGATATAGTTGAAGGGACAATAGAGTTAAAAAGACAGATAACACAAATGAAGTCTTTGAAATGCCAATAGAGTTAAAAGTTTTTAATGAAACTTAATTTTTTTATTCCTTCAAATTCTTTCTCATCTTGTTGCATGACACATTTGAGTAGTTGGATCACCATCTAGTATATCTTTAATGGAACCGCCATCTTCAACTATTAATGAATTAGATCATTTGACATGTGTTTTGTTTGGTGTACTGACCACACTGTCAGACACAAAGTCCTACATACAAATAAAAGTTTATTGAATTATATGTATAATATAAAGTTATAATAAATTACGTCAAAAGTAACAACAAAAACCACATTTAGCTAAGCAATATCAGTGTGCTCAAGTCATGAAAGCACATTAGATTCCTAAAAATAGTATTTTTTTAAAAAAAATTAGATCCATCACAGACATGATAAACATGGAAGATAAATATTCATTAAACAAAAATTAACACACTTTTAAAGTAACCTGATTTTCGATATAACAACTTGATACATGTTTTGATATTGGCTCATTATTGTCAGTCAACCTCCTAACGGTATAGATTTCATTATGCTCAGCAATATTCTGAATTATAATTTGAACTTTGAACAATAGCTTTATTAATATGGCAAAATTCAATAATGTATAAATTATTTTAAAAATAACATTATTTGTTATAATGTCAAGATCACACAATAAGGATTACCTACCACAATTTTGTTAATCCTGTATCAAATATTGACAAATCTCTATTTTAATTATTTTTAGCCATATATTATACATTAGAAAATGAACGAAAAGAGAAAGAAAGGGGAAAAAACATGTGCATCCATGAAAATCATCTTAGTGCTATAAGTTTCTGTCTTATCTTCAAAACATGGAATCTCCCAAAGTCCCACGACTCGATCCTTCAACGTCCAAGCGTCTTCGTAGAGTTGATTTGATTGACAAAATTAAATCTTTCACCCATATTTTGAATAGTTACTTTAAAACAAAGTTTGCATATATTTGAATTGAATTAACATATATTCGCATAAGGTAGAATAGAAGCCTAATATGATGAATGATATTATATTATGTATTAGGGTAAAAGTGCCAAATTTGTGGACTTATTCATTTTATTTTATTTGGAAATGAAATGGATTATGACTCTGGTGTAAAAAACGAAACATCAATTAATAACTATATATTAAATTATTGAAACTAATCATACTAAAATTGATCGTGGCTTTTCATTAATATTGAGTTGCTTTTCATTAATATTGAGCAACTTTTCATCTTATCCTAAACCTTAAACCATCTGAAATAAATAAATGACTTTTATTTAATGACCTAATATTGTACATGTTATTTTAAATAAATGACTTTTATTTAAAATAAATAAATTTCTATTTTTTTAATTTTTCCAAGTCAAAATAAAATTCCCATGAAATTAATGGAGCTGATTCAAATTGAAAGTCTAAATTCACCATTCACAATCACCATTAAATACAAACTTTTTTCTTCATTTTTATTTTTTATGTTTTTATTTATTTATGTTTACCAAAGAGCAAATACCAATGCATCATTTCTTGGCACCTTAAATAAAAATTGAAATGATAATTTTATATCTATGGATACAATGTTGAGCCAATTCTCATGAAATTATTGTATGCTGGTTCAAATTGAAGTCTAAATTCAACTTTTTTTTATTTGTATTTTATATTATCTTGAACAAAAAGCAAGTTATAGAGGAAAAACAATTCACCATTGATTGCCACTTAAATAATAGAATTAAATTAGACTTTCTTGACAACTTAAATAAAAATTGAAATGATAATTTCACAGATTTATTTTAGTGGATACAATGTTGACGCGCCAAATCCTATGAAATTAATGCATGTTGGTTCAAATTGAAAGTCTAAATTCACGGATTTATATTAGTGAATACAATGTTGATGCACCAATTCCCATAAAATTAATGCAGCTAGTTCAAATTGAAAGTCTAAATTCACTATTAATTGCCTCTCAGCAAAATACTTTGCTAAATTCACTATTAATTGCCTCTCAGCAAAATACTTTGCAACTATCCGACTTTAATATAGAAATATAATATAGATTTAGTAAAGTTTTTTTAGATTATAAATAATGAGTCTTGCAGAACATGTGGATAAAAAGTAAATAAAAATTGTGGATCTTATAAAATGTGTGGATAAAATGATAAATATTTAATCAATTTATAAATATTTATAAATATTTTCAAACATGCTATATTGAATTGCGTCTCACTTACTTGGGGAAATAGCCATGTAGTTTATAAGACGAGGAATGGACTGTCACTGGCTAGTGGGCTATTGTACTATATTGGGACATGAAACGAACACAATGTTGAGCTTGCATCCTAAACACATGGTGTCTTATAATATACAATATATCTAAGACACGCTCGTCACAATCCTAAATTTACGAAGGGCGTCGTATTTGTACCATAGTAGGTAAACTTGGGCAATGTACAATCTATTGACACTTGAGGTGTGAAATTGAGATCTAACATAAGGACCAAAAACGTGCGTGCAAGACCCAAGGCTTGACTCAATATCGCTAAATGATGTCACATTGTCTTGAATTGACTCCCTTTGTATGTCACGGATAAGTAACGCAAAGATGAGGTGTAAGTTGAGTTTGGCAACCAAGCCTACCATTGGATGAGAAAATTTGATTTTGGAGGGGATTGAATAATTTTAATGACATATTTGATATTAAAATTTAATAGAGTAATTAATTAATAATATAAAACGTCTTTCTTTCTAATTAGTATTAAATAAGATTTTTGTATAGATAAATCTAACAAATTCTTTTCTCGTATTTAATTTTCCTTTAAGCATGCTCAATTTAGTTTCGAATCCTAGTTTTTTTTAACTAATTTTTTCATTTTCTCACAACGGGGCTCAAATGTAATTGATTAATTAATTAGTACCACACAAATAAATAAATAAATAAATGCATCACTACGTGTTCTTATTCTCTTAACTAATTCTCGTGCAAAACCACAGCCACTGGCTAATAGATATTTTGTTGTGTGGACTGTGGAGCAAATGGTACATGTTAGATGAATACTTCTAAGAAAGGGAAATTGGCACCGAAATCCTTATTCAATTTTTACGCTATTTGAGTCGCCATCCTCATTTTTATAGTACTTGAGCCTTTATTAATGACTCCGTGAAAAAATATGTCAAGTAATCGCTTGATTAATACCGTAATAACAAGAATTTTTTTCCTTTTCTTTATTTTCTTTTCTTTGCATTCTTTTTAATTTATTTGAAAATAAAGGTACAATAATTCTTCAATTAATGACTAAAATGAATATAAATGCGTAAAGTGGACCCAGACCCAGTCACTCAAGTGCTCACTACAGGGAAAGAGGGCATATTGAAAGGTGGGGAATCATTTGAATGATTTGATTTGATTGTGTTATGCTTCTCTATCGATTACTACGGTTTTGATATAATGCTCTTGGTAGATATTGTTATAATATCCATCGGTACAATTGTCATGTACTTATTGAATGAGTGTAAATAGAGTCTTTACACTCATTTTTACATTCATTCAATGAGTACATGACACTTGTCTTAGTGAACATTATAACAATGCTCACCAGAAGTATTAGATCAATACCATTGATTACTATGGTTAAAAATTATTGTTGTTTAACTTTGATTATTCAACATTTAATTTTTATTTAGTCATTCCATTTTGCTAAGTTAACCAAAGAGCATGCGTGACTAATATGAAAATAACTATGTGATAAAAATAAAAAATAAATTTGTTTGCGCATTATTTGCATTCAACTAGACAGATACGCATATTGTTGCATATCATCATTTTCGTTAATCGTAAAGTCATGTAAACAAAGTGTTTAAAATGAAAAAATCTAAGGGTAAGTTAATGTACATTCACATTTCTAGTTTCATCAATTTTGTAATAATATCATCTCCATTTAATTTTATTCGCATATATCGTTCACATCCTTCATTAAGTCACATAGACGGTTCCCAAATAATTTTTTGAAAATTTTGCTTCTGACTTAAATAAATTAAGCGTTAATTACACCAATCCTCTCAATTCTTTCAAGTTTATAACAATATTATCCATATTCAATTTTATTTGCAGATATCGTTCATATCCTTTCATTTATTCGTACAGATAGTCCCCAAATGACTTTTTTGACAATTTTGCCTATGACTTAAATAAATCAAATTGATAGAAAAAAAATACAATAAAAAAACTACAATTGGAACCCTTATCTTTTCAAAAGTACAAATAAATCATAAATCTTTTTATTTTATTTTTTAAATATTTTTACTTAAAATAATAAAAAATGTGTCATCAAGTCCCAAAACTTCTAATTACGGTCGCCGAACTGATATTTGGAGTTTCTACAAATTTTGTTCAGTAGTTCGTTAATTAACAAAAAATTATACTCGTGATCCAAATTTTACCAATTTAACAAAGACAAAATAATTTATTACATTTTAGTATTCAAAATAATTTTTATTTAAAAAAGATCATCTTCCCCGCACCCGCACCCGCACCCGCACCCGCACCCCCTAACACAGTCGCAACCGGGGAGAAAAATCTCCCTCGATCGCAAACCAGGGAATATATCTTACTAGTTTGTATCTTAAGGTGTGTTTACATGAAAAATGGTGGAACATGAAAATCTTTTCCATCTAAGGTGGAAAATAAAATCCACAAACTAGGTGAGAAATTGTTTTTCAAGAAAGTGTGAAAAAGTGTGCTTTAAATTGCTTGTACCTTGAAAATTAATTTTATTTTTTATGTGCAATCAAATAAAAAAAGTGGGAAAAAAAAATCTATAGATGTGACATTTTCTATGGAAAATATGCCAATTAAACACACCATTAATACTTGTATGTCAGTCAAACAACAGCAACAGCTATAGGCCAATCAATATGTACAACATAAAAAACCCACAGTAATAACTTGAGATACAGGCTACAAGATGATTACCCAATTTTAGGCATTTCTATTGGATGAAACAATTCTGTACACAACAAGGCAATCTGAAGTACCAATCTTTATTTTACATATAATTTTACCTTATTTTACGGTGGTGCCGCAATTTTTCATGGTGGCCGTGTTGAGTATTGAGACCAATTTTTTTATTGCCTACAAGATCTTAGTTTAAAGAAAATTACAAAAAAAAATATATATAAAAAGATAAAGAAAGATTTACAGACTGTTAAAGCTTTCACTATATGAAAAATTGTTACAATCACATAGATTTCACTACCCCAAATTCTTAAGTATCTCAAGAAAAATAATATCCTAAGTTGTATCGCACCCACCAATTTCTACTCTTTGTACAACCTACAAAGAGAACAAAAAAAAAACAACTAGGATGCTAGATTTACAATTTTTTTCTCAAAACCCTCAAGCTACATCTACAAAAGAGAATAAATCACGTCAATTTATAGTTAGGTATGACCTAATTTTCTTCTAAATTTTGCATGTCAAAGTGTTCAAGATTTGGAAACTTATTCAATTTTAGTCACCAAATATTATATTATATTATATTATATTATATTATATCATATCTTTTCATTTTCAACGATTGGTGCATCTTTTGATTTTGGCAAGTTTTGAAAAAATATCCCAACAATCTCCACTTTGACGAAAAACGAGTCAAAACTCAATCTCTCTTCTGCAACTCTTCATCTCAATACTTAATAAAAATGGTAAATTTTGACAATCCCAATTTTTAATACAGAGAATTAACATACTCTACCATATAAGTATAATCACTTAGAATTAACGAATTCTAAGAATTTCATCGGCTCATGTCGAATAAATTTGCTGAAATATTATGGTGCAACTCCCTTGCTTGACTTACTTGGAAGTTCATCAGCCATCGACATCGATTCTAGCACACACCTTGCATTAATGTCAATCCAATATCCGTGTGCAAACATCTGGACTCGCTAGTAGTAACACATACTCTATCATGGCAACTAGCGCATGCCACGATGATGTAAATATTTACTTAAGCGACATTATCGTCTTCCATAAAGAGAGATATATTGTCTGTATGTGATGTCGAGAAGTTAGTACTTTTTGGACAATTTTTCTTCACCTGACCAGGTTGTCCACAATTCCAACAAGATACTTTTCTTTTCACCGAGTTATTCTTCTTCTATTTTTCAGCAACAAGTAATGAGTTTTCAGATGAAATATTATTTCCACCACTCAACCTTTTTTCTTCATAAATTAATTTACTTGTAACTTTCTCAAAACTCACAGTTCTTTCCCATACATCAAAATTGGTTTGATGTGTTCATAGGAAGATGGAAGAGACCAGATGAGTCTTAACGTTTTATCCTCATCATCAAGTTTAACTCCAATAGTCTCCAGTTCAGAAACGATCCCATTGAGAACACTCATGTGGTCTGAAATTTTTATACATGTATTCATTCGTAAAGAATGAAATTGTTTCTTCAAATACAACCGATTTGAAAGACTATTTGTTTGATACAACTGTTCAAGTTTTTCCTAAAGTTCTTTTGCAGCAGATATTCCATGAATATTTGCAAATTTTTTTTAGCTAAACAGAGACATATCGTACTTGCAGCTTTTATATCCAAATCTTCCCAAACCTCATCGCTCGTACTGGATTTTTCAGTATCTTTGTCAAGAAAAGGGGTTGGTTTCCCTTTCAAAGCCTTGTGAAGTCCAGATTGAATCAAAATATCCTTGAATTGTACTTGCCACATGCTAAAATTAGTTCTTCCGTCAAATTTCTCTACATCATATTTGATAGACATATCTTCTTTGTGTGCCAACACTCTGAAACGACCTGATGCTCTGATACCACTATTGAAAATTGAGACCAATTCTTTTATTGTCCACAAGATCTTTGTTCAGAGAAAATTACGAAACATAACAAATATAAAAAGATAGAGAAAGATTTATAGACAGTCAAAGCTTTCATTATATGAAAAATTGTTACAATCATATAGATTTCACTCACCCAAATCTCCAAATATCTCAAGAAAAATAAAGGTAATTAGCACAAAAAGTCCCTACCTAATGAAGAAATTGTGCAAATAGTCTATACCTTCTAAATCTTGGCATTGAACTCCTCACGTACTCCACTTCTTGCGGAAAACGTTCTTCCGTCCAAAAAGCGGCCGTTATCTCAACAGACCAACACGATTCGTGTTATAAATCAGGAGTAAATTATTCCATCAACATTTTTCACTGTTTATCTCTTCAACTACAACTCCATTGCCATCAGCCACTTTATTCCAGCTTTGGAATAATTTTTTTCTGCTAATTTTAATGGGAAAGAATATCCAACATTGTCAACCCGTACCCGATTAAGTTCATCGGAGTTACTGTGTCCTTAATCACTGACTACGAAAACGAGATAAGCAACCAATCCTTTACCATACCGACAACATTTATGGTCAACGTGGAAGTTTTTCCGACGAGCAAGAACACGGCCAAGTTCAACGTGAAAGCGCATAAGGAATTTGTTTCGAAAATGACGAAATCGAAATGAAAACCCGACTTCAGTTTCAATACTGGGAACTCAACGAAGATCCAAAGAATGGAGAGAAATACAAAGCAACTGGGTGCAACGTAGTATAGAGAAGTAATAGGGTTTAGATTAATACCCTTGGAAGTCAATAGAATCTAAATCATGACCAATCTTGTGGCCTCGAAAACAATCGCACCCAGTTGGAGAAAAACGCCCCAGGAGTCGTACTTAGCTTCTCCATAGGCGGCAATTGCTACTCCGATTGAAATTGCGAGCATGTCTAACATGGTGTTATTCTTGTAGCTATCCTTTTTGAAGAGGATGCCGATTGAGTACACAGCAACAAGCATCAGGGCTTTGAGCATCTGGATAAAAGGACACAGAGAGGTAGATGTAGGTGGAGTTGGAGAGCCAGAGAAAGAGGAAGTAGAGGGCGCCAATGGGTAAAATAGAGGTGAGGTACACGCGCCGCGAGAAGGAAGAAGAAGACAAGTTGATGAACTAATTTATCCCTAAGTTATAACACGAATCGTGTTGGTCCGTTGAAATAACGGCCGCTTTTTGACAGAATGATGTTTTTCGCAAGAAGTGAAGTAAGTGAGAATGTTCAATGCCAAGATTTAGAATGTATGGACGATTAGCACAATTGTTTCAATAGGTAGGAACGTTTTGTGCTAATTACCCGAAAAATAATATCTTAAGCTGTACCGCACCCACTAATTTCTACTCTTTGTACAACCCACAAAGAGAACAAGAAAAACAACTAGGATGCTAGGTTTACAATTTTTCTCTTAAAAACTCTCAAGCCACATCTACGAAAAAAAATAAACCACGTCAATTTATAGTTAACGTATGACCTAACTTTCTTTCAAGTTTCGCTGGTCAAAGTGTTCAAGATTTGGCAACTTATTCAATTTTAGTCACCAAATATAATATAATATAATATTATATCATATCTTTTCATTTTCAACAATTGGTGCATCTTTTGATTTTGACAAATTTTGAGAAAACATCCCAACAGGCCGGACCTCTTTGAGCTCGAACCAGAACCTGTAAAACTCCGTGAAAGGTGGCCGTTAGCCCAGGAGAGATCCGAAGAATGGTGGTTTGTGGTGGTGCTATTCTCCCATGGTATGCAACTGTGGGGTGGATTCTCCCACGGTTTCTCCTTTTTTTAAAAAAAAAATTATTTTGAATAATAGAATGTAATAAACTATTTTATCTTTATTAAATTGGTCAAATTTAGGTCAAGGGTATAATATTTTTTCAATTAATGGACCACTGGACAAAATCTGTAGAGACTTCAAATATCTTTTCGGTGAATATAATTAGAAGTTTTGGGACTTGATGACATATTATTTATTATTTTAAGTGAAAATCTGTAAATAATTAAATAAATAAGTTTAAAATTTATTTGTACTTTTGAAAGGGTTAGGATCTCAATTATAATTTTCTATTGTATTTTCTTTTTTTCTATTATTTTAATTTATTTAAGTCAGGGACAAAATTGTCAAAAAAAAGTCATTTGGAGACTATATGTGAGAGTAAAATGAAAGAATGATGATGATATCTGCAAATAAAATTGAATAATGATCATATTGTTACAAAGTTGAAAGAATTGGGATTGTGAGTGTAATTAACCTTTTAATTTATTAAGACAATGGCAAAATTGTCAAAAAAATTATTTTGGGACCATCTGTACAAATTAATGAAAGGATAAAGACGATATCCGCGAATAAAATTAAATATAGATGATATTGTTATAAAATTGAAAGAACGAGGACTCTGAATGTAATTAACCCAAAAAATAAAATAAAACTTGAGTGACTAACTCGAAACTGAAAAACTTAAACTAATACTTGTCTGCAAATTTGAAAGGGTTGTGGTATCAATTAATTTATTAAGAGGAATCATTCACAAGAGAGGGACTACTAGAAAAACCAGCCAATAGGCATCTTGATTTCTAGCATAAACCAGAGCTTCAGAGTTTCCGCTCCAGTTAGTCACAGTGCCAAAGTAGTGAGCCTTGGGGATAATGGAGCAGGCGCCGTTGCTTCTTCCAGGTTAGCTCAATCAAGTGTATGTGTCGTGCTTATACTGTTTGTACTAAAGGGGATATCAGTTGTTTTTTATTGTTTACAGATATTCCATTTGATGAAAATAAAACGTAAGCATATTTGGAGTGTTAATAATTACTTAAAAATTGGTTAAATATCATTTTTAGTTATACATTTCGTAAGATCCACAATTTTTTATTTATATATTTTATAAAACTTACTGTTTATAATTTATAAAAAAAAAATTTACCAAACAAGCACTATGAAAGCGGAGTTATATGGATCTCAGGAATTGTTTTTGTTTCAGGATTCTTGATTCTTACAGAATGAGCAGCCTGCAGTCTGGAAACATAGGAATAGTTAAATTGTAAAATGGAGAAAAATGTTTATATTATATGGTCTAAATTAGCTATTATTTTACCTTCATGATTGTAAATTATATTTTATGATAGCAGCTGGTCCCATCTTTATATTTCTATGCACAAGTGACATTAATGACGTCCCTCCATTTCTTTTTCACGAAAAGGACAAGAACATCATCAACCCAGGAACCGGCAATAACCACAATCCTCGACCCAGCAGCCAGCTGTCGCTGCAACTCACCACCACCACCACAATCCTCTGCTATTCAAACCACAATCACTTCTATACTGTAATAACTACATTGTTGATCTTGAAATTTGCAATATTCACGTGTCAACATATCTTTAATTAATCCTCTATCAATCTGCATATTATTTGTACACTTAGACAATCGTTAGATACCATGATCACTAAGGAAAAAAAGGACAGACGACCATTGGTAATCCGATGATCAAGTCAACTGCTGTACAAAGTATATATGAGGATAATATTTGAGTGTGGGAGAGACAAACAAGTAGAGATTTAAACAGAGTTTAGGGGGTAGAAAATAATGCGGTCTTTGGAATGATGAGAGATCTTGTATTTATAGAAGGAGTTCTAATTGATTTAGGAAAACAATCAATTAGACATGTGATGAGATTCTCATTTCTTATTAGATATGAATAATTGAGTGTGAACGCAATCTCTTATATTTTAGTCCTAATCAGAGTTGATTTTCAATATTGCGTTGTCTAATTATTAGGAGATTAAGATTGTATTTTCTTGTGTGAGTTCGTATGACAACCAAATACAATATGTCCGAAAATATCACTTTAGCTGTCCCAAAATATCAGATTGCCTAGGAGATTGTGCGGGGTGCGAGGGAAATTAACGAAGAGACCTAGGCCTGCCATAAGTGTCGAAGCCCTTCATGGGTTTCGTTTGACTGGACATTGGGTGGCAAGGTCTAGGAGGCCTTTGCGGGGCCCTTTCTGCTGAAATGGAGTATTCGCTAAATCTAAGTGGTAACAATAGCCCCCTAAGTCCAAGCCTGTTATTTATACTAGGTGTAGGATTTTAAAATAGAGTTTTTTTAGGGCGAGGGTTTATGCGAATAATGAATCTTTGCTGAAATATATTCCACCGAGGGAGTCCTTCGCATGAGTATTCATCCTTTGGCCGAAGATGCTATGCTAAGGGAGTCTCTCATAGGTATACACCAGTCCTCCAAGTCCGAGGCCTGCTCATTTATGGTAGGTGAGGGCTTGGACTTGGGAATTTTTTTGTGGAAGCTTGAATGTGTGAGGGTCACGTGTTTCTTTCTCATTTGTGCTGTCAATTTTTGAATTTGAAAGGTTGCTAATCATATCATTGTTTTAAAGGCAGGCAATCATGGTGCAGCCTTCACGTTGCTCAAGATGTTAGTGTGGCGCGTCAGCCCCGAAATCAATCGACTCACTCATTTTTCAAGTTCCTTCTTTATGCTATGCTCTACCACGCGTCCTCCATGTCCAACGGTCCGGATCTCTGTGCCCACCATTAACGGCTGTGATGAGATGGGATGTGCCTATATATAACCAAGGTTCCCTTCATTCCCTTATTTACCTTTGCAAAGTTTTCTAGAGCTCTGAGTTTTCCTCGAACCTCTTTGGACTAGGACAGGGAGCGCATGTCTGATGAGTGCTTTGATCTTCTCGGGGTTAGCCTCTATTTCACCCTGATTCACCATATAGCTCGAGAACTTCCCAGATGCGATTCTGAAGGCGTATTTTAGGGGGTTGAGCTTCATTTGGTATTTGCGTAGAATTTCGAACATCTCCTTTAAGTGCGTAATGTGGTCTTCGGTGTCTACGCTCTTTATGAGCATGTCATCAACGTAGACCTCCAAGGTATTTCTAATATGTTTTGTAAACATGCGGTTTACTAACCTTTGATAAATAGCTCCGACATTTTTTAGGCCAAAGAGCATCATATTGTAACAGTATAGACTTCAATCCGTTATGAACGAAGTGTGCTCTTTGTCCCCGGCAAACATGGAGATCTGAATGTAACCGGAGTAGGCGTCTATGAAGCTATGTAACTTGTTACCGGCAGTGGCGTCAACCAATTGGTCGATGCGAGGCAAGAGAAAACTATCTTTGGTGCATGCCTGGTTCAAGTCGAAGAAGTCTATGCACACTTTTCATTTCTGATTGTTCTTCCTCACCAGAATGGGGTTAAATACCCACTGGGGATAGACTGCTTCTCTGATAAATCCGTTGGTCAGCAATTTGTCCACTTCTTCCTTTAGGGCGTCGTACCTCTTGGTGATTAGTGGCTTCCTCTTCTGTATCCCTGTATCCTGGGACGCATCTTCGAATCCACCTTCAAGACATGGCAAGCTGTAGATAGGCTTATCCCCACCATATCATAATATTTCCAAGCGAAGACGTCCACATTCTCCCGTAAGAACTGTTTTAATTTCTCATTCATCCACTCTTCCAATGTTTGTCCCAACTGCGATACTTGTGAGGGATCTGATGGACTTATTGGGAATGTTTCTAACTCCTCTGCTGGCGAAGCGAGGGAATCTGAACCAACAATCCGCGGGTCGACGCCCTCGTCAATGATTATATCCTCTTTGCCTTTCTCTTTCTGATGTCCATTGCCTCGGTCCGTATCGTCATGACCTAGGGGTACCATCATCGTGTGTTGCTGCTTTACGTAGTGCATTCATGTAACACACCCTGACTTCTGTTTGATTACTTCGAACCTTGGCGACTCCATCTGGTGTTGAAAACTTCATCGCTAAGTGGTAGATAGAGGTGACTGTTTGTAAAGCTTTGAGCTCGAGACTGCCTATTAAGCAAAATGGTTGTCCACCACTAAGAATTTCATGAACTTCTTAACGTGGCACGAGGGCTTTCTATAATCCATGGAGATGACAATCTTATCTCGTGGGATGAGGATATTTTCTGTGAAATTGAACAGTAGTTTCGAGATGGCTGTTAACTCATAGTCTAGATCGAAGGCGCTGCCAAATAGGATATTCACAGCAATGCCATCATCGACCAACATTCTGCCTAACTTGTTTATGGTGACAACGGTGCATATTACCAGGACAACACACTGTGGATAATGGACACCAACCTCACCCTCATCCATAAATGTAATAGGTGGGTCCTTGGGTCGGTGTTCGTGAACCTGTCAGCTTTTTACTGACTTTTCCCTTGCTGCTTTGGCATGATTTTGTTGTGAGTTTATCGTGTGGCCTCCGACATAGGCCCCTCCAATTATGGTGTTGATCTCACGAAGAGTGGGGCTCTCACGGGTGCCTAGGCAGTAGTGATGGCAATAAGACAGATTCGGATCGAATCGGCCTGATCCGTGTCCTCCCCGGATCAATTTTAGAAGATCCAAATATACAGATTAATTCGTCATTTCTCGGGACGGATCTGAACTAGGTCAAAGCGGATCACTGCTTTGATCCACAGACTAATCCGTGTATTATTTTTATTTTTATTTTTTTGTTTTGTTTATGTTTTTGGTCAATTGTCATTCAAAAAATTAAACAAACATTGAAACAAAATTTACTACTTTACTATTTTTTTTATCTTTTTCTTTAATTTTTCAAATAGAGCGGATCGGTTCAGAGCACACATGATTCGATCCACCCCGTTGATCTACAAATCGAGAATTTTTTACTCTATTCAGATCGGGTACCCATCGAATTTGGGACAGATCGGATATTTTTGCCATCTCTACTAGT
Source organism: Forsythia viridissima (assembly GCA_030279155.1). Lineage (NCBI taxonomy): Eukaryota > Viridiplantae > Streptophyta > Magnoliopsida > Lamiales > Oleaceae > Forsythia > Forsythia viridissima. Next base: position 9,755,991 of record CM059040.1, on the reverse strand, counting down.
CGGTTCCATGTTCCTGTCATCTCTTTTGCCGTCGCGATGAGGTTGGTTGTCCTAGTGTTGAGGTTGAGGTCCTCGCCCGTGATTGGGTGTCGATGTCCCTTTCCCTGCCGTTGATTTCCTCGATCAATCAGTTCTCGCACCTCCAGACATCTTCTGTGTTATGATTTCGAGTTTGGTGGATATGGAAAAACATGGGAAGAAGAATTGGCGGTGGAGGTACAGCCGTTAGCGGTCTGGGCAGGTGTCTCAAAACTTGTTCAATCTAATTAAACTGTTTTGTAGAGGTTGTTACAAGGCTCATGAGAGCGTCGTCTTTCATGGCAGTAGCGTTTTCCTTTTTCTCTTTCAGCTTTTTTCCTATTCTCAATGGTTTCTTCAGAGCAAATTTTTCGCTGGATCAAATCCACCAATTGGGGGTATGTCTTGGATTCTTTGTTCTGAATGTCTGTCCAGAAGGGAGTTTGCATGTAGAGCCCAGCTATCAATGCATCCAACGCCTTATCGTCGGTCACATTCTCAATCTTGTTGATGACCTTACTAAATCTCTTGAAATAGCTCTTCACTGATTCTCCCTATTTCTGCTAAATGTCGTGGAGTTGGGCCACATCAGCTATCATCGTTTTGTTGCCAATAAAGGCGTTGATGAACTCCTACTTCAACTGTGACCAACTCCTCATGCTCCCGAGCTTCAATTTTTTATACTACATATTCATGTCAGAGATGAGGGTGGTATGAAAGTTTCTGCACTTGACTGGCGAGATGTAGCATTGGAGCCTCATCTTGTACACATTTACGTGGTCCGTGGGGTTGCGTCGTCCGTTGTACTTCTCTATATGAGGCATTTTGAAGCCGGTGAGGAGTTTTCTAGCCTTTGGAGAATGGGAGGTTCTTGTCATCGTTGTCGAGATCGCATGACCGTACCGACCTTTCATCCTCGGACTTCACATCCATAGCTTTTGAATCTTTCTTCTTTTCTAGGCGAGCCTCATGTGTTCGCTGCGTCGACTACTCAGTGATTGGGACAGTGCTACATAGGATCCGGCCCCCAACCTGTCAAATACACTAACAGATGCAGCAGACTTGTTTCTTCGTAACGGATGAGGCTTCTCTTATTGGTTATCATGCGAGGGTCTCGAATTCTGATTCTGAGAGTTTCGTCCATCTGGTATTGGCATATCATCTTGAGATCGATGACTTTTGATGGAGCAGGACCGCTTGTTCCCTAACTGGGGGTGTTGATTTCTCAATCGCTCTATCACGGCTCTCTCTCGGGAGTTATCCAATTTCAGGTCCAGGATGTCTTGTTTAGTCGTCTGCCTTTGTCGTTGTCTCTTTTTTGGACGGTGAGTTACATTCTAGAGGTCGAGAATGTTTTCTTGCCGCTGATCCGTATGGTGGGACTCGATTTCATCTTGAGAGTTATCCGTTGCCATCCTTTTGCCATTAGAAAACATGTTTTACTACATATTTTTTGGTTGTATAACGTATTTTGTTTTTCACAGACGACGCCAATCTGTTGACTTTGAAATTTGCACTATCTACGGGTCAATAGATCTCCAATCAATCATCTGTCAGCTTGTATGTGACCTGCATACTTGGACAATCGTTACGCACCAAGATCACCAGAAAAAAAAGGCTGGCGATCATTGGTACTCCGACGATCAAGTCAACTATCTGTACTATATATATAATATATATATAGAGAGAGAGAGAGTATTTGGGTGTGGGAGAGACAAGCAAATGGAGATTTGAACAGAATTTAAGGGTAGAGAATAATGCGTTACATGGAATGAGGATATATCTCATATTTATAGGGAGAGAGTTCTAATTGATTTAGGGAAGCAATCAATTAGACATCTGATGAGATTCTTCTTCTTTATGAGATAATGAATTAAGTGTAAACGCAATTTCTTAGATTTCAATCCTAATCTGAGTTGATTTCTACTATTGCATTGCCTAATCATTAAGAGATTAAGATTTAGTTTTCTTGTGAGAGTTCGTATGACAACCAAACACAGTCTGTCTAGAAATATCACTTTAGTTATTCCAAAATATCAGATTGCCTGAAGGATTATGCGGAGCACAAGGAAAATTAATGAAGGTCCTAGGCCTGCCATAAGTGTCGAAGCCCTTCATGGGCTTTGTTTGACTGGACATTGGGTGGAGAGGACCTATGAGGCCTTTACGAGGCCCTCTTGCTGACATGGAGTCTCCACTAAATCCAAGTAGTAACATACGTTAAGTAGAACTCACCCTTAAAATCGATTTGTAAAAGGAGGGCACCCTTAAGCCTTTAAGCCTTAAAGCATCTCCAATGCTAAAGACTTTCTAAAATATCTATGTTGCAAGAGAGAAAATAAATGAGGAAAAAGAAGAAAAAATAGATGAGAGAGATAGACATAAAATAATTTTAAAAAAAGAGAAGTGGCAAGCTGTTTAAAAATAGACAGCCTTCTACAATAAGTACTGTCACATAAATTTTGTCTCCTCCACATCATCCCCATTCAAGTGGACATTCAAAATGGAAGGCAACATTAGAACATCTTCAATGCACTCCGTTTATTGAAGTTTATGTGGTAGGTAAAATAGACGGACTTTCATTCCATGTGGTACTACGTCTATTGAATAGACGGTCAAATTAAAAAATCATCTCTAATGAGTTCTGTCTAAAACTAATGTTACCGTTTATGTGGTATTAATTTTTTTTAATTAATAAAAAACAAATAAAAGCCCAAATAACAGTATTTTTTTTTAAAAAATAAAATACTGAGTTGAATTTAAATTTATCGAGTCACTCTATCTAAACTTAGACGGATTTCTGAACGGAATCTATTTTTTGGCATGTCACATCAGCTAGACGGAGTCCTCGTCATAGTTTTTTTATAACCACGTCTATCTGTGCTTATATGACACGTCTAAAAAATAATAAATGAAGTGTATTGAAGATGTTATTAGTCTAGCGATTGTGTGACACAATTAGAGTCATTACATTCTACTCCTCTTTTCAAAATCAACGTCGACGACGGCCCATATTTCCAACTAGTTCACTCCATAGAGTCAATTTTCTACTTGAAGTGGCCCTCCTCAAGTCACCCTGTTCGGAACAAGGTCATCTCCAGACTCCAGAAGGGTGCCTGCTCAGATGGCAATTGTAATAATGACAACTCACCCTTAAAATCGATTTATAGAGGAAGATATCCAATTAGTTATAAATCCGCAAACTAAGCTTTAACCTAGTAGTGTGTGATACAATTAGAGTCATTTCTAGATTTTTATAATTCTCATGTGTTATTATAAGATTTCGTTGCTGTTTATTTCCATGTTTTTCCATTCATTATTGTAAGATGCGGATATCCAATTAGTTATTGAAATCTCGTTAACTTTTAAAACGTGAATCACCAAAGTACCGACTGTGGAAGTCGCAATCTTGGCCATGAAACAACTTTATTCTCAACTAATATTTTTTAAAAAACCATCAAAAACGTTTTGAATTAGCTGGAAAAAAAATATTATAAACAATTCTATCCACTTGAATATTATAAAATAGGGATCCCATCATGTAACCAATTTATCCCCAGAAGCCAAAAAAACATCACATATCAGGAGTAAAAAAGTCAAAGTGCCATTAAATTCTGGTCCCATATGTACATATTAGCAATTAGGGTGTGTTTGATTGGTAGCATGGAAAAAGGGTGAAAAATGAAAATATTTTTCATGGAAGTGGAAAAATAAATTCCACTATCTAGGCAAGAAAATTTTTTCCAAGAAAGAAGGCAAATTCATGCTTTAAATACTTGTACCTAGAAAATGTATTTGCTTTTCCATGTGCCAATCAAACAACAAAGTGGGAAAATAAAAGTGTTGGATTTGACAAGATTTTTCATGGAAGTGATATTTTCCATGGAAAATGTTTGAATCAAACACACCCTTACACATCAATTTGCCTTACCTAAACCGCAGCACTCAGCATTTGAACAATAACAAATCAGACCAGCCCGTATTTAATTCAAAAATTTTGACTTATCAATTATTCCAAAACTTTCCATATTTGAGGAGGCCATGGGAATTGCATGGCCCAGTTCATGAACGGAAATTTAGGCTGAAGGAATTCTTCACTTCATGGAGTGACACTTCACAGTGGTTTTGTGTTGTTTCATGTAGCAGTATTCATAATGTCAGGACCAGGTTTGCCCAAAATCACCACCTATACACATATCTGTATTTGTATGACTATATGCCTGTATGTTGTGTGTATTTATATTGGAGCTTGTGATTTCCTTTTTGCAATAGTTCTGTGTAATTTTATGGGTTCTGATATATGGGTTGTTTACCCTGACCCGAGAAAAAGATAGAAAATATTTTTTTCTTGATGATTTTACATACTATTTGCACGCTTGTATTTATTTGGGTTCTTATTTGCTAAGTATTACGTGTGTTCTTGGTGTCGTGGGTGGGGGATTATGAACTGATAATTTGAATAGTTAACTGTTTTTATTGGGGGATTCTTGAATTTGTCATCAGGGTTTAATACTTTAGATGGTACTTTGGAGTTTAGTGTGTGTCCCCTGCATCTTTTTACTGTCTTTATGTTTGCTTTGTAATTCAATCACATTCTTAAAATAGCCTATAAAATCCTTTTATAAATTATTCGACTACTTTTACGATAGAAGATGGTTGATGAATTTTTAGATGAATTCTTTCGAAGAAAGTACTTACATAATTTCATTTTTCTCCTGTAGCAGTCTTCATTTTCCATCACGAAGACCATCCAAAACAAAAAGAACAGAGCTACCTTTGAGTGTATCTAATATTCAGGATAAGTCAAGAAGATGATATCCACTTTTGAAACTTTTTAGGTTCTATATACTAGTCTAATAAGATTGTGGCAATTAATTAAGGTAATGAAACAGCATTTGGGGTTAATATGCCCGTGTAAATTTTACATTCATATAAATCAGAAAGTTCTTCTAATGTTTGATTTTGTTTTGAGTGGAAGGAAGGAATGAAATGAACTGCTGAAGCAATATTGAAAACAGCTCGGGGGGAAGGCGTCCACTGCCCACCTTCTCTAGTGTTTGCATTAGGGACTTTTAGGTTTACTTTGCGAATGATTTCATTTGGCCCCTAATGTGTCATATTCTAAACATTGGGTAAAATTATTTTGCACGACTGCCTTTAGAATTTTGGCAACTTAAAGTGGTCTAAATTGTCAATTTTGCCAGTGTAATGGGGACTTGATAACCTTTGCCTTTTCCGAAAAGCAATCGGTGAACAAGTTTTCTTTACCAAGGAGTCTTTGCCTCTTTCATTTTGGAATTCTTTATATGAACTCAAGAATGTTTGTTTCTGGTTTGTCTTACACACATACAGACATACATATATAATATAGAAGAGACAGAGAGATGTATCTAGTTCCCTGCTGATTGAAAACGGGCTTATTTTGAATGCCATAGACGTTTTTGGACATCTTCGTCTTAGACACACCTCGGAAATATTAAAGAAAAATTTGCTATTTGTCAACTCAATATGACACATTTTAAAATTTGTCAGCATCCTTGATATGGAAAAAATACCCTTTTTGATGGAAACGATAGAATGAAATGAATCCACCCAAGAAAGCAAACATTTTTAACGATGATGGGGGGGGGGGGAGGGAATAGGCTATTCCTTGAGAGTTTATATGTTACTTTGCTCATATCAAACAACGCTTTGAAGTTCGAACAACTATTCAAAGTATCTGTTTACCAAAAATATGATGCTGCTAAGCTGCTTAACTTTAATACTTACATTATTTATATCTGAAATGTCAATAATGATTGAGCCCAAGCAACTGGCTTCATGATTTAATGTCAATATCGATTTAATAATGTAATAAAGTGGCTGTCTTAAGATATATGATACCATTGGTGTTTCCTGTGACTGTCATTGACTCATTTCTTTTCAGGGGAAGAAATGGAAAACCTAAGGCCAAAATCATGGCAGGACAAAATTTCTACTTGTTGGACCACTGTTTGGAAAGGCTATAAAAGCAAGCCAATCTCACATTGGATACTTTTAGCTCTAAGTAGTGCAGCAATGCTTGTGGCGTTCCCTGCTTCTTCTCTCTTGTCCCGCATTTATTTTGCCAATGGGGGAACGAGCAAATGGATAATTTCTTGGGTGGCAGCAGCCGGGTGGCCAATTACTGCATTGGTTTTAATTCCTACATACTTTGTCTTAGGTATCTTTCCCACTCCTCTGAACTTTAAACTCGCTGCATCTTATGCTGTCTTGGGTTTCTTGAGTGCTGCTGACAACCTCATGTACGCATATGCATATGCGTATCTGCCACCATCGACTGCTTCTCTTTTGGGATCAACGTCCCTGATTTTTTCTGCACTATTTGGATATCTTCTCGTCAAGAACAAAATCAACGCTTCGACTATTAATGCCATTGTAATCATTACTGCTGCTATGGCTATCATTGCACTGGATTCGGATTCAGATAGATATGCAAGTATAAGTGATCGTCAATACGCCCTCGGTTTTGTATGGGACATATTGGCATCTGCACTACACGGTCTTATTTTCGCTCTATCTGAGTTAGTTTTCGACAAGTTAGTGGGACGAAGATCATTCCATGTAGTTCTTGAGCAGCAAGTAATAGTTTCGCTATTTGCTTTCATCTTCACTACAATTGGCCTCATCGTGAACAATGACTTCCATTGGATGGCGACTGAGGCAAGAACGTTCAAAGGTGGTCGAAGTTCATATCTGTCGGTCCTTGTGTGGGGAATCGTTACTTTTCAGTTGGGTATTCTAGGTAGCACCGCGGTGCTCTTCCTCGCATCCACCGTGCTAGCCGGTGTACTTAATGCAGTAAGGGTACCTCTTACTAGTATTGCAGCTATTATATTGTTGAATGATCCGATGAGCGGTTTCAAGATTCTGTCTCTGATTATCACCTTCTGGGGATTTGCTTCCTACATATATGGAAATTACCCCCGAATTAAAGATTCCTCGTGATTGTTGTCTTGTTATATAGTTTATTGTATTGTACCCCAGTATAAAAGTCACATACGTTTGCAGTGGAGTATATTGCACATCAAACAATCAATACTCTTGCTTAAGCCACTGCATTTATTAGTATTTTTCTTTTGGAAAATTTGTAGTTATGGTTCTTATCCTATTTGTAGCAAGTTGGTCGATGAAACAAATCGATCATTTCTTGTTACAGTTATATAATCAGTGGATCCACGACAAAAACTGCCTAATACATCAGATGGTTCAAATCTATGTTAGCTCTTATCACGTATGATGAAAATGTGATAATTGAACCGAGATTTGGACAACATTAAAGGGTCGTTACTCCTTAGGGACTCATTGTGCCAATATAATGAAGGGTAAATAGCATTAGAGGTCTTCAACATTTGAACCTTGTAACGATGTGATCCTGAACTTCTGATTCTTAACCTTTAAAAAACGCGCGAGCAATGCCCTTTTGTTGAAAAAACTGTTATAATAGTTTGACTGTTAAATAGTCAAAATTTTCTTAAAATGACAAGATTATCTTTTTCGAATTAAAATAAGAAACAAAGAAAAATTGCAATCAACGCCCCTCACCCCCCACTTCTTCTTCTCCAATCAACCCCTTCCCCCTATTTTTTCTTCACCAATCAACCCCAACTAACAAAATACAAAATTACAACCCATTCAACCACTTCTTCTTCTCCAAAATACTTTTTCCATTTCCATATTGCATATATGTATATACATATGTGTGTGTGTGTGTGTGTGTGTTAGACAAAATACAATTGTAAATAAATATTTTACAACTAAATTTAGAAACAAACCCGTAACCAATTAGGCTGAGGTGCGAGTATCCCACTCTCTTTAAGGATATTCAAGCCTTCTGCAGCGTTGGAAATCTTCAATCACCAGTGCAACAGTTATCTTCTTGATTTGTCTCCTCCAGGATGCAACATCCAACTGAAATGTTGTTTAATTCAATCTTTTTTGTACTAGAAGATGAACTCAAAGCTCCACTATAAGAACACATTTTTTATGACAAATATGTCAACTTTTTAGAGAAAAAAAAATATAAAATTTCATATGCTTTTTTGTGTAAAGTTGGAGAGAAAAGAATTGTATTTATAGGTGTTAGAAAGACATAATAAGAAATTAAATCACATAAACTCATTTCTATAACTCATGACCTATGATCTTCCACAATAACAACCCACATAAACTCATGACACATTATCATCCACAATAATAACCCACATAATTCATCATAATCACGACTTCCAACCTTTCATCTTCCAACATTGTTAAAAAAATACATTTAAAATATAAAATGTTACAACATTCCCCCACTCATTTTATTAGTTGAAAATAAGTCAAAATACATTTGTCAAAAGATAAACAATTATGCACCATGATAAGTGTGACTCTGCATTGAACCTCCACTAGTGAAACAACAATCTCTACTCTACTGTTAGTAGTGCTATCAGACTTGAACTATAACTGGTTAAGAAAAATAGAGAATTATTGCTCACACATAATAATCTAGGTGTTGATATTAGCTTTAATGGCTAGCACATTACGACCTTGTGCTAATCCTAGTTTTGATGAGTATTTTTTGAGAAATGGCCAAATCCTCGTAGAGAGCAACCTCACTCTCACACTCACACTCACATATGTAAAATCTGTCAAGAGTTCTCCTATAACTATTGCACCCCATTCATTCGAGCTACAGACTTTATTAAGAGTTTTTTTTTTATTTCTTTTAAAAAAAACTTAACGCTCCAAACGTTAGAATATTAATGCACTTACACCATAGGGATGGAAAAAAAATTGTGCATTTTTTTAAGGCCATCTTATAATTCGTTTGTCTCAATGAACTTAGTTACAGGATCTTTGATCCCTATGTTAGGTATCCTTATATGTGGCTCATGATGTTATAGACTTAAGTCCCATCCCCCTTAAAGTATTCCAAACCCTCTCTCTTTTCAAGACTTTAGTTAATGGATCTGCAAGATTATCAAAAGATTTAACATAATTCACGTTAATTATGCCACTATTCAAATAAGTTGTCATAGTACTGTGTTTTCTTCTTATAGGTCTGGATTTACCGTTATAATAATGGTTGTTAAATCTACCAATGGCAGTAGTGTTATCACAATGAATCAATATAGGATGTATTGATTTTTCCCACAATGGGATCTCATGTAATAAATCTCTTAACCAATTTGTTTCTTTACTGACTGAAGCTAAAGCAATAAGCTTAGCTTCCATAGTGAAATTAGCAATAATGGTTTGTTTTTTAGATTTCCAACAAATTGCACTACCTTCAAATTTAAAAATATATCCAGTGGTAGATAAAGAATCATTTGATAATGTATTCCAATCTGCATCAGAAAAACTTTCAATAACAGCAAAATATTTTTTTAAAAAAATAAGCTATAGTTTCTTGAATCAATTAAAGATTTCGTTACTCGATCTATAGTATGCCAATGATCTCTACCTGGCATACTTGTAAACCTACTGAGTACCCCTACCGCAAATGTAATGTCAGGTCTCGTACAATCAGTAGCATATCCCAAATTACCAATCATGATGGCATATTCCTTTTGATTTATGACATCATTTTCACTTTCAACAGGAAATAGATGAATACTAGAATCAAAAGGATTAGAACATGCTTGCAATCAACATAGTTATATTTTTTTTTCAAAATTTTCTTAATATAATTTGACTGATCAAGAAAAATTCCATCACATATTTTAGAAATTCACACGCCCAAATAAAATTGGCATTTCCAAGATCCTTCGTGTCAAAATGGCTCTTAAACATATTTTTCGTCTAATGGATTACAAAACTATTAAAGCCAAAAATCAACAAATCATTCACATAGAGACTAATAATGGCATGTGAATTTTTTCATGATTTATAATATATTAACTTATCACACTCATTTACTTTATACCCATTTTTAATCATGCGGGAATCAAACTTTTCATGGCACTGTTTTGGAGCTTGCTTTAAGCCATAAAAGAATTTAGACAACTTACACACTTTGCTTTCTTCATCAGGTTGTATAAAACCTTCAGGTTGATTCATATATATTTTCTCATCTAGATCACCATTTAAAAAAATTGATTTCACATCCATTTGATGAATAATAAAATCATGAATTGCAGCAACAACAATAAGCAATTTAATGGATATCACTTTAGTAACCTGAAAAAAAGTATCAAAGAAGTCTACATCAGCTTTTTGTTTAAACCCACGAGTCTCATTTTATACTTGTCTATACTTCCATCCGGTTTTAATTTTTTCTTTAGGACCCATTTACACCCTATGGTTTTACAACCTGGTGGAGTGGTGGTAAATCAATTAATTTTTAAGTTTTATTAGAAAGTAGTAATTTCATCTCATCATTTACAGCCTTTTTCCAAAATATAGCACCATATGATGATAAAGCTTCTTGTATAGAAATTGAATTTTCTTGAATATTATAAACAATATAGTCATGACCTAAATGTTTCTCAACTCTAATTCTTTTATTCATTCTGAGTGATTTTGAGAATTTTCTTGATTTTGTAAAATAGGAGTAGAAGAGTTAGGTTTCAAAATATTTTGTTCAAATTCTTTACCCCTATTATTTTTTTGTTTTACTAGAAAATTTTTCTTCGTGAAAAATAGCATCACCTAACTCAAAAATTACATTATTTTCAATGTCAAAAAATCTATAGACTGTACTATGTACTGCATATCCAAGAAAAGCACAAGTACTAGCTCTTGCTCCCAATTTAGGTCTTTTAGGATTTATTAACCTTACAAAGGCTAAACAGCCCCATACCCTTAGATATCTCAAATTTGGCTTATGCCCATTCCACACCTCAAAATGTGTAATTTTTATCTTTTTATGTGGCACTCTATTTAACACATTACAAGCAATCAAAACTCATTTCCCTCAAATATTTGAGGGAGCACCTGAATCTAATAGCATAGTATTTGTAAGATCAATTAACGTTCTATTTTTTTCTTTCTACTACACCATTAGAAGCAGATGAAAATGGTGGAGTAGCTTCATGGATTATTCTCAAAGATTGAACATAAGAATAAAATCCAAAGGATTCATATTCTTGACTTTTATCATTTCGAATTTTTGTAATCTTTCTACCGAATTTATTTTCAACTTCATGGAGGAATATTTTTAAAAAAATCAAAAGCATCACTTTTATTTTTCAATAAATAAACATAAGTATATTTTGAATAATCATCAATAAAAGTAATAAAATATATATTTTCCTCACGAGTTAAATTCCTTCAAATTCATAGAAATCTGTGTGTATTAACTCCAATAATTCGGTATTTCTTTCTACACTTTTATGAGGTCTTTTTGTAACCCTTTTTTTTTAACGCACTAAACATACTGCATTTTATTAGAGATGTAAAATTTGATTAACCTTGAGAAGGTGCGTATGGACTATAACCCTACAGATATGGGTACTAAGGTGTTTACTTTGATAAAGTTTAGAAGCTGTCTTACACTTCTAAACATCGGTATAGGTATGTTGAGTTCTAATTAGTTTAGAATTCGTTTGACAACGACTGAGCATATAGTTTTTGGGTTTTTGCAGGTTTATTGAGAATCAATGTGGAGGTTTGTTAGGATTTTTGATCCCAAATAAATCAAATGGGCAATGAGAATTAAACGGGTCGATTTAATTATACTTCATAGACTCGGTCAATGATCGAAAATTTATTGTATCGTCAAATCTTTAACAATTAGGCATCTCAAATACAAAGACGGGTCAAAACACTTTATTGTCAACTTTGAGTAATGGGCCTCGACCCAATTACTCAACAGATCGATTCTAAGTAGACCCACTTAAATTAAGACATTTCTTTTATCCCTGATGTGCAATAGATGTATGGGTTGACTTTGGTGTGTTAATACACACGCATATACCTACTATAATTCATCTCTCATTGTTCCTGTGCAAAAACGGTTGCCCCCTCTCTGCTTTGCCTAAAATCCGCTCATCTTCTCTTCTTCTTGGTGAAGTTTCACATTTTCTTTTTTATGTGGAATTTTGTGGGTTGATTAAGAGTGTACTTTGGCCATTATTTGTGGTGTTACTATTGTTGGAGATTGATCAAAATTTGAGCCTCCTTTCCCACCATTGTCGTGCCTTGGTGAAGCTTTTGGAGTTTTCCCTTTTGCTTCTACTTATTGTCGAATTAATTTCATTTCTAGTTATATGATCTTGTTTAAGTTTGTGTTATTGTGAGATTATTTCCTACATAAATTATTTCTAACCTTTTGCCAAATGATCCCAACACAATTCTAAAACAAAGATCCATGTCTTGACAACAACCTGTGTTTTTAGTTGTTACTTCAGTTCTTTAACTTATCTTCGAGCATCTAACAATATTGTTTTATCTTGACATCTTTAGTTAGAATTGGGTCATTCTAACTTGGTAACATTTGTTAATGATATTGCATCAGTACGACAACTATATTATTTTTCAAGTCAATGTTTTTTACCTAGATTTTTACTTAATTAATATGTCACATCTACTCAATAGAATAAAACGTGCAACTTTAATGATAAGACACTGTTTTATATCTTTTTAAAATATCATAATGCTAAGTTGGAGAAAGAATGCGATACCAGCATTGCACACAACACATTTGAAGAATAATTCCCTAATCTTCCGATCAACAAAAAAAAAAAAAAAATTCCCTAATCTTGTTACATAGCATTATATGATTAGACATTTTGTCTTGTCAAACTTCACTTTCTGTTGGTGGGTTTTAAAGTTCGCCAGTAAGGAAGGGTGTGCTTGATTGGAAAAAACAGAAAAAATTAAAAAAAATTCTATGTAAAAAGAAAAATATAAATTACCAAAATGATGCGAAAATATTTTTTACTAAAATGGTCAAATTCATGCTTCAAGTGATTGTACTCTAGAAAATATTTTTCTTTTCCACCTTGTATCAAACAGTCAAAGTAGGAAAATATTTTTTTCTTATGTGATATTATTTTTTTCAGATGTGACATTTTCATGGAAAATGGTGTAATTAAACAGACTCTAAAACTATGTTTGATTGCACAAGATTTTCTATGGAAATTTTTTTTTCTACCTATTTTCCAACTGATATGTTTGATTGCACAAGATTTTCCATATAAAAAATATTTTTCCACCTATTTTATAGGGTGTGTTTAATTGTAACTTTTTTTTTCTATATAAAACATTTTCTCATTTTCTTTGTTTTCAAAGAAACTGTTTTCTTTAATAGGAGGAGATTTTATTTTCTATGGAAAATTTGTCTTATTTTTCAATTAAATTTTTTTTGACAATTCAATTCCATAGAATTTATTTTTTTTCCACCCAAATTTATTGCTTGCAATCAAACACACCCTAATATTAATTTCTAATTAAGAGGGTAATTTCGTCATCTTAATTTAAAGGACATTGCTGTAATTTTTGTTTTAAGGCCTTCCAAGAACCAAGGGCTTAAGTTTAGAACTTCTTAATGGGCTTAAGTTGTACATGCCAATATCAACAATGGACTTTTACACAAATAGACTACTGATTGAAAATAATTATATGAAAATATATATGTACCATAAATTCTAAATATATTTAATCCGTCTTTTTTTTAATTAGTAATATTATTTTTTAATACATTATGTACCATAATTGAAAAGTAAATAATAGAGAGTCATTGTAATTTAAGATTGTAGAATTTTTAATTATGAGATAAGTTTCTCAATTATTCAAATATAACTTTGATACATCTGTATGGAAAAAAAAATTCTCGCTTTTCGCAAAAAAAATAATTATCGACATTAACCACTTATAAACATCAACTCAGTCAATTAATATAACGTGACAAGAACCAAAATCACATTTGTAAGAGTTCATGCTATATATAGTAAAGCTCGTGATAATAACATTTGCAGCATTTTTTGATACATAACATTTGTATCACTTCATCTTACATACCATTTATCATAAACTCTCACAACGCAATCACTTAACGTAACATGACAAAATCCAAAAATCTCATCAAGATCATATTTGTAACAGTTCGTGTTACAAATAAAAAAAAAACTAATGATAATAACAGTTGTAGCACATTATGATATATAGCATTTGTAAATAGTTCGTGTTTTATTTTACAAATAAAAAAGTTTATGATATTAACAGTTATAGCACGTTATGATATATAACGTTTTTAACAAGATGTCAATAATCTTACACAATTAAATGGTAAGAATAAAAAATCACACATGATTACATTTGTTACAATTTGTGTTACATATGGTACTATCAATTGAAACACATAAATCTACAATTTTGACACATAATAATACATATGATATTATCAATTGTAATACATAAATCCACAGTTGTTTGATTTCGTTGTACCAAACCTTTGATTTTTGGGATTTTTTTGAGGTTGAATATTTGATGCTCGGGCGAAGACGACAATAGAGGAAATTTTGAATATTTGTTCTTCGATTTCTTAGTTTCAACTTCTGATGAAGATGACAATGAAGAAAATTCGGTTATATTGAAGACACTTGCGACTTTGGGACTCTATTCAAAAAAGGTAAATGGCTGCAAATTCATCTTGGATTTTGAAAGTTAGATTGTAGAACCGTTGATAAAACTGATTTTCATATTTATCAAACTACTTAATTTAATATATTATAAAATATAAAATAATATGTAGTATTTTTAAGATTAAATAACAATATTATAATATTATAATTATTTCTAAAAAATTAAGTATGGAGTTTAATTTCCTCTAGAAACAAACCCAATGGGCTTAAGTTTAGATCCAAGGGTTTATAACAAGTCATATTAGCAGATCTATCAAGCCAAGTTTGGCATATAATGAGCCAATATAAATTGAGGCCCAAAAGCCCATGGCGTAATTTGTGATAACGGCAGTGAGATTCCGGGCAACAATTAGCTTAGAAATGAACCCAATTATTTTATTATTATTATTTTTTATTTTTTAAAATCTACTATAGTAATACTAATAAATAGAGAATAGAGAAACTCGATTTTTCCTCCCTATCCCTTTTCAATTGAGTTCTTATAAAACTTTAGCAGGCACACTCTGTTGTCAAGATTGACAGGAAATATCGAGAAAAACAGAAATGAAAAAATGTAGAAATGAGATGAAGCGATGTATATCATAGCAAATCTTCTTAAGACAAATTTCGTCTTTTGTAAAGGTGTTAATATGATCAAAGGACGTCTGTCTTTCAAAATAGAACATTTCTTACAAAGTCAGTATTGCACTTATACTAACTTTGTCGGTTGAACCAAAAAATGACTGCATTCTTCTCGAAAAGAAAGAAAAACGATATTTTGAAAAAACTTAGAAAATTATTTAATCAGAATTTTGGAAAGAAATAGAAAATTTAAAAATCAATTAATTCATAATTGATTTGGTGTCTGAGGTTTCCTATTTACAGATTTGTAAGTGTTTTTTGGAATTGATGCCATTTGGTCCAGATCAATCTCGACCCTAGAGGATTGCACCATTTCATATAGTTACATGATTTGATAGTCCAGATCAAACTTGGAATGGATGTGTCCATTCATCAAATCTATTCATCAATTCTGAATAACCACCATGCAGGCACCATGCACAACTGCTTGCCGTCTAGTCACTATCCATGCATGTGCCACCTTAGATGCCAACTCACCGAGCCATCTAGTTTCAAAGTGTAAAGTGAGCCACTAAAGTAGTCAAATTCGACCTTTGCAACTTGCGCACGTGGTTCGAAGCACCACCCTTATGAAAACGGGCTAAAGCTATTCTTTAAAGGCACAAATGTCTAGCCTAGTGGACTAGTTGTATTAAATTACAATTTAAAAGATTATCCTATTATATACATAAGTCAAGTTTCTTGTAAACTTTCGACGTGGGATTTCTTCTCTTAAATAAGACACTTAAAATACTAATAGGTCTAACATGTTATGGAATTTTATTGGAGACTTTTTATATCCTCCCAATTAAATGTAATGACTCGTATCATTAAATTTATTTTATTTAATGATTCAATCCAATAGATTCAATTAAATCTAACACACTCTTGATCTGGAAGAACCAACCACATCGAGGGAGAAGTTTACGCATGAATGATATGATGGCAATTGTAATTCTGTTTTTTTCTTTTGAATTTTTCGTATATGTATTTATCTTTGCTTGCAATTGATTCAATTAAATCTAACACACTCTTGATCTGGAAGAACCAACCACATCGAGGGAGAAGTTTACGCATGAATGATATGATGGCAGTTGTAATTCTGTTTTTTTCTTTTGAATTTTTCGTATATGTATTTATCTTTGCTTGCAATTGGTTTGCCTATCGCCTCTCGGTGGGAGTCTTGATTTTAGGTTGTCAACACAATTTTCCTTAAAAAATGAAAATAAGATTAATATTTTTCACTCATCTTTTTTAGATTTATAAGTGAAAATAAGATTAAATATAAGATTTTGTATGTTGGATTCGTGCTTCTCATAATTCTTTGATCCACCAAAGATGCATGGTAATTGAGTCAAGAACATACTTCGACCAACCATCTATCTTAGTGTTTGTTTGGCAGAGTTTAAAAATAATTTTTTAGGCTATATTGAAAAAAGTTGATAAAATATATTGTTGAAAAGTTGATAAAAGTTATGAGTCCCATGAAATATGTGGTTAAAAATGAATTTAGAAAAAAAAAAGTTTAAAAAAAATGGACTAAACATAATTGAATTTTACATTTTTAAGTTAAAAGATTATTATCGTATGTTTGATAGTGCTAAAATTATTTTTATAAGTTGTAAGTCTTATAAAATGTATAATTAATAAGTAGATAGTAAATTGCGAGTCTTACGAAATATGTAAATAAAAAATATATTTAACTAATTTAACTTATTTAAATTATAATTTAAACATAAATAAACAGGCACAGTCTACTTATAATTATTTGGACACCCATTCTTTATTAGCCAATGGTAAAGATAAATTCTAGCCAATGGGGTTGTAGGGCACCTTGTGTTCCAACTTGTTTCAGTCAACTTTTCATTATGAGGGGAGTTAAAATGGCATTCAAAATTTTAAATTCTAGCCAATGGGGTTGTAGGGCACCTTGTGTTCCAACTTGTTTCAGTCAAATTTTCATTATGAGGGGAGTTAAAATGGCATTCAAATTTTGTAGGCAAACGTATCTGTTTAGTGCTCTAATAATGCACTTGAAGATATTAAAGGTGTTCCTGTATTACCTTTTTCAAAATTTTGTCAATAAACATTAATTGAATATTGAATTTAATTTACAAAAAGATTGACTAAACCTACATTAAAAAATAGTGTTCAGATTTCTACTGCAAACTCCCCTAATTAAGAAGGTATGCGTGATTTCTTTCAATTATGTAGATTGTAAATTATTTATCTCAATAAAAAAAATTTGTTTATTCTTTCTATTTCAAAATGTTGTCAGAGCATACCCAAATTTCATATGAGGTCTAAGAAGCAGTTGTCTCATGCCAAAAATATTTGGAGTCCCACATGTAAATAATATAATTTTGTTTTTGTATTTCTGTTATTTGAAAACATTGACTCAAGCACCCTAAGTCCACATCCAATTTAAAATAAGGAAAATTTAAGGTTGATCATTAATCATGCCAGTGGCGAATATAGAATTTTATTCAAGAAGGGGCACGTAAACAATAACCAAAAAATTTCAAAATAAATTATACATAGAAAGCAACAATTAAAATTTTCAATACATTAAAATTGTCTACGACGAGTTTTCATATTCTTAAATCGTTTAACAATATCACTATTACAAATATTATCAAAAACATCTTTCTCAATGTATGCAATCATGCAGTCATTCATCCATTCATCTCCGATTCGATTGCACAATTGATCTTTGATAATATTCATAGTTGAAAACACTCTTTCCACGGTGGTAGTGACAACTGGTAAAAGAAGAACCAATTTGATTAGCAAATAAACTAAATGGTAAATTTTGTCTTTTTTTGTCTCAACTAGCTTCCGTGCAAAGCCACTAATTCCTTTCAAACTTGGAAATTCTATATTGGAACGTAAATCCATTATATAATTATCAAGCTGATTACCAAGTAGCACAAGTTGTACAGTAGATAAGTTATTTAGATAAAACTTAGCAAGTTGAACCAACTTAGACTTATCAAAAGTTAAAAATGAATCAGTTGGATCCAAAAGCCAAACAAATAAGTAAATTGGTACTTGTCTCACTGAAAACTCTTGCAACTGCAAATCAATGACAGTATAAAATATCTCAATTTGATAATGATGGTTTCATGTACTCTGCATCTTGAGCGTCCTGGAGAGCAAAATATATTATTTATATTGCAAACATCAATATCATGTTTCTCACAAAAGAAGGAGATTTCATCTAATAAGAGATTCCAACAATTGTTCCTCATTATTTGCATTATTTTCTTACATATTCTTACCAAAGTCATAGCATTCACAATATTTTGATCTTTTTTCTACAACGTTTGTGATAGATCACTTGAGATTCCCAATACAGTCTTCATCAAATGTAGACAAAAATAAATTAATTAAATGATCGAATAGATACCAATGCTTGTTTTGCTTCATTTCTTTGATCATAGCTTAATTTAATATTGTCCATTACTATCTCAAATAATTCAATAATAGATGAGAACATGTCAATCAACCTGATTAAAGTGATATGGTATGAGCTCTAACGCGTATCACCAGGTCTCTTAAGATTGATTTCTTGATTAAGACCTTTCCCAGTTGAAATCTCACCATTATTATAAGCTTCAATAACAACATTAACATGTAATTCTCGAAGAATATCACGACACATAGATGATGATCCAACAATATTTATCCATTAGCAACCATAGTAAATAAATCAGTGACTTCTACATGCTTCTTTGCAACGGTAACAAGAGATAATTGAAGTTGGTAAGCAAGACAATAAATCTAAAAAGCACATTCACTCTCCTTTAAGGTAAGTGTTTTAAGACGATTTAACTCACCTTGCGTATTACTCGCTCCATGATAATCTTGTCCTCGCAATTGAGATATACT
Source organism: Forsythia viridissima (assembly GCA_030279155.1). Taxonomy (NCBI): domain Eukaryota; kingdom Viridiplantae; phylum Streptophyta; class Magnoliopsida; order Lamiales; family Oleaceae; genus Forsythia; species Forsythia viridissima. The sequence goes on along the minus strand of CM059040.1, from coordinate 9,736,873 downwards.
TAGACTATGTCTCGAAAAGAAACTGTCAATTGAAGCCTTAAAGAGAGAGAGAGAGAGAGAGAGAGAGAGTTGTAGTATCAACAACATGCTCAATACCTACAAAACGCTCAATTATGAAATATTTTTCATTAATATAATGTATCATAATAGCCATCTGCTCATTTGAAGACGAGTCACGAGATTCATCAATAAGAATAGAAAAATAATCACCACACATATCCTTAAATATTGCATTAACTATTGCAATTGAAATAGATCTTACAATATCTTTATTTGACATCTCCCAGGAGCATTCTTTAAAGCAACAGCTTTTATGTCTTCATTATGATCAACTAACCATTGTAAAAGTTCAAGAAAATTACCTATATTGCTTGAATTTTCAGATTCATCATGCCCTTAAAATAGTAGTCCTTGTCGTAAAAGGAATCTAACACAATCAATCGATGCAACCAAACGAGTATGATCTTTAACATTTTCTTGATTTGTGTGCTTGATAAACAATATTTCAATATGTTGTTTTCTATTCATGAGAGCTTCACAACTTCTACAAACTTGATTGTGAACACAAATTGAATCCCCAAACATGATTTTGTAACTTATCTTTCTTCTTCAAATTTCGAAACCCTTTGATAACAAAAGAATCGTCGCACCCCCTTTCTCCTTGCTGTGGTTTAAATAAATAACAATATAAACAGAATAAAACATCTTCTTTCTTGCTATATTAGAGTTAAATCGCCTTGACTTGTCCCCGTACATTGAATAAGGGAAATCATGACCAGAAGGTTGACAATGACCTTTTTGTAAATATGCTCTTCTGACTTCGTCTTGAATATTTGGAGGGTAATCAGAAATTCGTGGCCGCTCTTCTGGATCTATAGGAAGATTTGCTAAGTTAACTTCATTACAACATTGTTTTGCACTTTTCTCATTTATCTTTGGAGATAATGGTAGCTCCGGAGTTGAAGTTGAATGAATCGATATTGTATTGAAATATCTCTTCATCACTATTTAGAATAATAAACTTGGCAGTTGGTACCTAATCAGAAACCTGCTTTAGTAAATAAACTTTAATCAATGAATATATTTGGAGACAAATCTTTAGAAAATATATTGAAGAAGCCTAAATAAACTAATGTTGTACACCTACTACACAAGGCATAAAAAGATTGGCATTGGAAAATAATAAACATTCTAGGCATTAGAGATTAACAGAACCATATCGAGGTCCCTCTCTACCAACTTCATCAATTACTACACATCTTCCACTTTCTCTGCTACAAACAATGAACCAAAACTCATTTGCTCTACCAACGATGTGCAATGGGGTCAAGTGAGTATACATGTTGATGGTTTATCAAAAACCGTATACATTTAACTAGCATCCCACTGTGAAAGGCATGCATTTAGATTTTAGAAAACAATATAAGGCCCAGTTCCAGCAAAGCAGCAATCTCCAATTTATTTGAACTCTCAAGTCTCAATGTCAAAGCCATCATTAATGGAAATGGAAATGTCAATTTAAATGAAAACTATTAATCTAACAAAAATCAATTGGACTTTCAATTTTCAATGAAATAAGCCATCATTAATATAAACAATAAATCCCACATTGATTGAAGATAAATTGCTTCAGAAATTTGATCCAATTTTTCTATCAATATTTTTATCAAACACTTTAAGTGCATTTTCAAACTTGAAGCTTGCTTGTCTTAAAATTAATGGTATAATTAATAATTTAACATATTTAGTAGACTTACATTAAAAATTAAATGTTAACAAACTCGTATTAAATAGGAAATAAATTAATGAAAACAAATAAGTGATGAACCGAACCCTAACCAAGCAAGAAGATTATCCGTCTTTTGATTCTTTTATATCTTTTTTTTTATCTGAAATTCTGTTGCTTGACCAAGGAAGGGAGAAGTGAGTTTTAGTTGTGGTAATTGAATCTGAATGCCTGAATCGAGGAGCATTCTTGTGCCAGATCAATTGCAAAAATTGAGAAGAAAAATGATGCTGGGAGCCTGCTGCCTGAGAGGAAGATATGTAATTAACAGAAATGGGAGGGGCCTGCTTATAGCTTATAATATGGGATTTTATTGGGCTTCAAAAATTTTTAATTTGATTGCCCTTGACTAAATCCGCCTGTGCATCTGCTCATGAGCTCTGAAATCATATTACCCAAATTTATTTCAATTAAAGTCATATATATTTCAGTGCTAAAATACCAACGTGCCCTGCAATTGTAATTTCAACATTGCCAGCCATTTTCAGGAAATTGGAGAGGGTAGTTGGGAGAGGGTAGTTGAAAGAGGAGATGAAGATTTTGTTTGATTTTGGTTTTGAAATTTTGGGGACTTAGTTTTTCTTGGTTTTAGACAAACACCGATTAAGCAGAGTCAAGGAGCAGCGTCGGGATTCAGGCGAGAATTTCCCCCCTTCCTGGTTTTCTCTGCTTCATTTTTCTCCACTGGGACTTCGGGTTCTGGCTTTGCTGCCTCTTCTTTGATTATTTTTCTTCTTTCTTTTCCTCCTCCTTAACCGGTGGCGGAGGTGGCGGTGGAGCAGTGAATTCATGCTTGTTGAGTGCCTCTTGAATCAAGTGTTTGAATTCATATAATGCTTTCTTTTCTGGGTCAATAAGATCATCAACCTTAATACTCCCCTCCTTAAAAGAAGTCGATTCAGCTACTTCTTATCTTCAACAGTCGTTGCCTCTTTCTTACCTTCCACCACTGGTTCCCAACCTTCTCCACCTCAGGTTCTGGCTGCGGCGACCCTTCCTTCTCTACAACCGTAGTCGTGGGTGTCTCCGCCACCACAAAAAAACAAACCCAACACAGAAAAAAATGAAAGCTTTGCAGAATATCAAATAATTTGAAAAGAAAACAAGGAAGGGGGGAAATCCCACTCGCCTTTTTTGGAAAGAGAAAGTGCGTGCAGTCCACAATTTGGTTTTAACGGAGAAATTTGACGGAAAGTGTGAAGAGGGACATCCCATGCCTATTTCTTTAAACATTGGGGACGTTTGGTGCTATTATTTTAGGTTATGGGCATATCTCCAACGATTTTGAAAGGTTGGAGACCTTTGATACAATTATCCCAAAACAATATCTCCAAAAAAAAAAAACATAATTCAAGAAAAATAAGAAAAACTATTCATAATTGAATCCATCTACAAAATAACATTCAAGAATCAATTATTTTCAAAATTTTACAATCCAAAGACTGTACAATACTTTTCAGAATTACCGTCATTATCTGATAAGAACAATAAGAGGCTGTTAAAGTTTAAAACTTTATCTTCTACATTATTGAGAAGAAGAAGAACAATAAAAAACTGTGAATCCACTATTATCACTCATTAAAATAGTGAAAAATATTTGGGCGTCTGGTGGCTAGTTGTGAAATGCCAGCAACGAAGTGCAATAATCGGTGGGAAGCATGAGAACATGGTGGCGATGTGCATTGTTGCTAAAATTTTAATTGTGTTTAATTCACATCAATTTGGGTCACATGGATAGTTTTGAAATTAATTAAAATATACTTGAATTAGTATGCTTCAATAGCAATTTTGAAAAGTGTTTGGATCAAATTTAGAAAAAGTCACATGTGGGTGACTTAAAGACAATGTCCCCTTTAAAATACTACTCAATTAAAAACTCACAAAATTGAAAACCCATTCAATTAAAATCCACCCTAAAATTCCAATCTCCATCTCGAGGCTGAAGTAATGACAATCTATAGAAATAATACAATAAAAAATTCCAATTTCATTATGCTATTGTACTTTAAGTCTTCTACTCATGAAATCTATCCTCAAAACTCCAAACTCCATTTTCTTGAAGATTGAAGCAACGACAATTCCACATAATTGACGCAATAGAAAATTACAAGGTTATTTCTAATTTTCTAAAAATATTATTTGATGCAAGGTTATTTCTAATTTTTTGAAAATATTATATAGTTGGTAGGGTTGAAATTTTTAGTGGACTAAAAATTGAAATAATATTATAATTGTTTTTATATATTGTCGAAAACTTAAATTACTATTGACTTTGCTATTATTGTTGATGCTAATTGTTGGATTATACTTGAATTATTGTGAATTTGACTTTTGCCTCAAAAACTATAATGCGGGTAGAATTTAAATGATTATTTGAAACATTTTTGGCCTTATTATAATATAAATATTTTAGATAAATTTTATTTGTCGTTTTATTGTTGAATTTTGAGTTTGTTGATTTATTGTCGTTTTACTAGAGTCGTTATTTTTGGGTAAATTATAGTTACAATACTTATTTTTACAACTTTGTAACAATATCATCCATATTCAATTTTATTCGTAGCTATGGTCCCCATCATTTCATTAATTCGCAAAAATGGTCCTCAAATATATTTTTAACGACTTTGTCGTTATCTTAAATAAATTAAAATAGCAAAAAATAGAAAATTTAATGAAAAAATTACAGTTGGGTACCTAACTTTTTCAAAAGTACCAAATTATCACTTTACATTCTATTATTCAAAAAAATTAAAGAAAAAAGACCAAAAAAAAATAAAAAAATCATCTTCTGCAAAGTAAAAAATAAAATAAAAGCGGGCGTACACACGCAATGCAGTAGCAATATTAAGTCATGATTATATATTTATATGGTGGGCAGATTATCTGGCACTAGAGAGACTAATCCCATTACCGCACCTATACTTTGAAAGAGCTGTATAAATATTTTATATAAAGATTCTTAGAAGGGCTTCAAGTTATATATTTTATATTTATCATAAAAATAATTCAACATGCTGGACAACCAAACAAATGAAAACAGTCATACAATCATGTATTATTAATTATTAATTATTATAATCATAATTAGTGAAACCATAATCCAACATTTGTTTATTAAGGTAACCTATCTCCATCCCATTTGAATTATTGCAAGAAGCCAAGAAAGTGACAATGTTGACTAGGTTGGTGTCCTATGGAGATGAGTTAAGCACACCAACTTCAGTGTCAATCTAGTTTGGCAGGAATCAATTTTTGTCTCTCTATAGATCATTTTTGTCTGTCTATAGATCATATATTAATACATGATTAATGACATATTTAGTAGCTATCCTTCATATGGTACAGTACTGTCACATACTCTTGTAGTTAGTGGCAGAGCTAAGATTTTTTATAAGAAAACTGTTATTTCAAAAAAAATAAATAAAATTGTACATTAAAATCAGACTACTATTGAAAAAAAAATTGCACTTTCGGAGCAAGCACCCCCACCCCCACCCCTACCCCCACCCCCACTTGCTTGCAATATCATATGAACTTTCCACTCGTCAGCCAATGCCGGTAGGCAACTTATGACTTGTTTGATAATGTAGTTAGACAATAATAAACAAAATTACATGATGTTGAATTATAAATATCCATTCTAGTATAATATTGTATACCGAATATATATTTAGCGTAGAAAAAGTTGTACCATTACTCCCCAACTTACTACTTCAGTAGCCACTTGGTTCTCAATTTTTAAAGATCTTGAACTTTTATTATAATTGCACAATCAATCTCGAATAACATAAACTGTTCAAATCTCAATTAAATCAACATGTGGTTCTTGCATGTTAAAGTTGCTTCTAGACTTGAACGGATGTCTAAAAATTAGGAATGGGATATATATCCACGTGAGTCGTGTCAATTTTATGATTGAGGACAATTGTGCAACAATAATTTAAAGTTGAGGACTAATTTGCTCCCTTTTAGAGGTTGGGGACCAACTTGCTATTAGGGAAGGTCCAAGAATTTTTTTATGTCTAGTGCTGTAATAAACTTTGATTTCAAATCTTTAATGCATGCTTTGAAATTCCAAAGTACCAGAAGTGAAGATATATTCCTACTAGAAGAATATGACAGAGGATAATAATTTCTTACCAGAAATGAGTTTCTGGTATCTTAATACTATGTGTGGTTATTATCCGGTGTGTAAATAGTTTAAAAAATATTTCTGAACATGACTCTTGGGACCAGTGGTCCTACATAGTATGTCTCTCAATACTGTCGTGTTTGCTCACAATTACCACCAGGCACCAGCAAACAAATCCCTCCATAAGAACATACAAGCACTACCACACTAAGTGTGTATCTGATGAAGTACGCAGAATCGACGACTAGCATCTATCTACAGATACACAGAATTTGGTTTAACTGCTGCAGTTTTTATCGAAAGATATTATCATACAAGAATTTTAGAGAATATCAACAAACAAATTAAAATTGATGAACAATATGATCTATAAGGATCAAATTACGGTGTATTAATCAATCAAGCATTTACTAACCAACAATAGAATATACGAGAACATGGCAGAGTTGCAAACAAAACTAAGGCTGCTGTAAGATATCTTCAGGGCAGCAAGGGAGAGTTCATCACATGAAAAGAACTAACAAAAGTTTGTTAAAAACTGAACATTCTCTCCTATTTGATGTCTTCATTTTTGTGTGATTGGTTCAAGATCCTTCAGTAGTCCAACAACCTGTTGCATACTGGGCCGCTTTGAAGGAAGTTCAGCTGTGCATAGATATCCAATCTTCAAGGTCTCGACTATTTGTTCATCTGGTCCTGTTCCACGAATTTTGGGATCAATAGCTCGCGATGCATGATTCCTCCTTACTAAACCTCTAACCCAACTAACTAAAGATGCTTCGTTTTCATCTGGATAATCATCTTCAACAGGCTTTTTCCCAGTAATTAGTTCAAAAAGAATTACTCCAAATCCATAAACATCAGATTTTGGCGTGGGGGCCTTTGGGGAGCTGGTTTCTGGCTGAAGAAACTCTGGTGGCACATATCCTGGCGAACCACTAGCTATCTCGTTGTCAGGCCCATTCCCGAAAATTCTAGCTAGTCCAAAGTCTGACAATCTTGGTTCCAAGTTTGAGTCGAGATAAACACTGCTTGCTTTGACATCTTTGTGTATAATTGGAGGCGAGCAGCCATGATGAAGAAATGCCAGTGCACGAGCTGTGCCAAGTGCAATTTTGTGCCTAAATCTCCAAGTTATTAGAGGCCCTTTTGTCCCAACATTTTGTATCCCATTATTTTCATCTTCTTCCCAAGTGTCAGTGGTCCAGTCTTCTGTAGTTTGAACACCAAGTGGCAAATCGTACAGCAAGTTCTGCAGATTTCCATTTTCCATGTATTCATAAATTGCAATCCTCTGCTCTCCGGCCAAGCAATATCCAGTTAGAGGAACAAGATTAGGATGTTTTACTCGACCAAGATACTCAAGCTCTCTTGCAGCTTCATGGTCAGTCATAGTCGAACCATGGACTAAAACTTTAACAGCCACATGAAATCCTCCAGGTAATAATCCACCATAAACCGGTCCAAACCTCCCTTCTGCTAACAATGTGCCCCGATCAAAATGACAAGTCGCAGACAAGAGGTCTGCAAATGTAAAATTCAGCAACGGCTTCTCAAAGATTACAACTGAGACAGATGTTGCTTGCTTAACATCAGCTACCCAAGTGGTTGAATCAGTCTGGAACGAGAAGGGTCCTGAGATAGTTTGTTCTTCTTTATAGGAATTCTGTTTCACTGCCCAATTTTTGGTTTTTCTTCGACATCCAAAGGCTAAAAAGAGCAACCCCAAAAGCAGACAAACCATTGAGAGGGTTAGAGCCAGGGCAAGCTTTAGTCCCCTATGCTTATGAGATTTTCTTTTAAAGAAGGCCGGGTTTGCAGCAATAGGGCAGCTGTTCACCGACCCAATGAAAGCGGATTGGAGGGTTTCTGAAGGAATTTGTGACCCACAAAAGCTTAAGTTGTTATAAGAGAAATTAAACTTCTCCATCTCCCGGAGTCCTCCTAAAAGCATCAATGGGATGTCTCCGGTTAGATTGTTGTAAGACACATCAAGAACTTGAAGGTTCTTGGTATCAAAAGGAGGAATATGGTTGCTCAGATGGTTTTTTGAAAGATCAAGGCTTCTCAGACTACTCAAATGTGAGATATTACTTGGAATTTCACCAATCAAATTAGTACCAGACAAATTTAGATACTCTAAATTGGAGAGCATATTAATTGACAAGAATTGTTGTTTGGTGAATCTGTTTTGTGCAAGATTAAGGTATTTGAGATTATGAGCATAATTCAAGTCACTGTAAAACTCTCCACTCAGCTGATTCTCACGTAAATCCAAATAAACCAACTTGGACCAATTGAAGGTGGAACTGAAATTTACCTCAGCAATGTGGCCTTGAAATTGGTTTCTGCTCAAATCAATCACCTCCAAAGGCCCTTCAAAGACACCAACAACTGAACCCTTAAACAGATTGCCTGAAATATTAAGATATCTGAGAAATTTCATCCATGAAATATCCGTATCCCGGCCCTCAATCTCATTGTCAGCTAGGTTCAAGAATTCCAGCTTCGTCAATGCAGCACCAAAATCACTTGGAAGAGAGCCATTGAGCTTGTTTAGGGAAAGATCAACGGAAACCAAGGACCTGCATTGTGAGATCCCCAAAGGAAGGGTTGACTCAAATCCATTCTGACTGAGGTTAAGAACTTGCAAACTGCCTAGAGAGCTTATTGCTTCAGGGATACTCCCAGAGAAATTGTTGGAAGAGAGGTCCAAATTTTGGAGTTTACCAAAATTGCCCATGTTACTTGGGAGATTTCCAGAAAATTGGTTAAAGGAGAGATTAAGATTCTTGAGTGAACCCAAACTCCAGAAATCAGATGGGAAAGCAGTGATTTTGTTACTACTCAGATCCAAAGTTTCAAGCTTTGTCAATTTCCCGATGGTGTTATCAGGAATTACACCAGATAAACCCAAACCAGTTGCTTCTAATTTCAAAACATTCTCTCCTTCGGCATCACAAAACACACCCCTCCATGAACAAACAGGGCTAGAAAAGTCATAATCTTTGGAAGAATTTGAGTACAGTTTTTGCAAGAAATCAAAGACAAATGAACCATCTGTATTGGGTTGCTGAGAAACCAAAGGCTTATAGAACAGTGTTAGAATAAAAAAAGAACCAAGAAAACCATATCCCATTTTTGGTTGCAGAAAAAACAAAAAGAAACAGTTCCAAACCCCCTACAAGACCAACCACCACCCCAAAACCCTTTTCTCTCTGACCTTCAATTCAACCAACCAATTTTGTATCATAAATGCTTCTGTGGTTACTTCTGGCTTCTGCAAGGCCGCAACACCAATAAATCCCATAAATCCATAAACACCACCACCACCGCAGAACATTAACTTTCACTTTTCAACAAACCATTAAAAAATAGTTTCCTTTGCTTTCAGAACCCCAGAAACTGAGAAGAGTGAGTATAGCAGTAAACAGGTTATGCGCATGAAACCTGCTACAGAAAAGCAAATGGAATTGAGGGAGACAATTGAAAGTTTGACCGTCTGGCCTTTGCAGGTTCTAAACAAGCCAAGAAAAAAAACAACCCAACTGATAATGTTTTTAGTTTCTGTGTTCAACACATATGAGAAAACTCAAAACTTTCTGCAAACAAAACCTTTTTAAATGAAAAAGGAAGGTTACAGATATGGGGCGGGGTGATGGATTAATGTTTAATTGTTTGTGTTTCTTACAGTATATAAAATAAACAGACAGTGTTCAGTGGTCAGACGTTGGGCTTCATAAATGACAAAGATATTGACATTGTTTTGGGGTTGGTGAATAATCAGTGAGCTGTTGGGTGGAATTCAATGATTTTGCATTTCACTTTCACTGTTTGTTTTTTACCACAATTGATTATATGTTAAAATTTCTGATTAAGGATAATAAATTCCATACAATTAAAAAGGAAAAATGATGAAGTAAAAGCTGACTTTTCTTCATCACTGCTTGAATTTGGCAAATGTAAAGTTTGCTTTCTGTTTTTCCTTCTTTTACCTTCTAAAAATGCGCAATTTATCATCAAACTTTTGTGGCTATTCATCATGTTAATTGATTCCATTATTTTTCTACCTTTTTTAAAATTATTCTCCACTGATGGGATTTAAAAAGAAATATATAATATATATGTGCATAATCTTAATATTTATGGCAGTTATTCTTGACCTATACTGTTGGTTATAAATTTAGAAAAGATAATCTCCTAAGATTTAAGTTTTGTTTTAGAAATTAAGTATTTCAATAAAGAATAGATGTTGAAAGATTTATTTGGAAGATTGGAATTAATTTTCCTTAGTTAATGGATTTGGTATGCTAGTGTACTTTTAAAATGAATATAAAGTAAATAATTTACAGAAAAGAGAAATGTTGTCGTTGAATTCATTACATCGCGTCGACCGCAATGTTCGACGCGATGTTCTTGAATTCACTACGTGGCTACTCGGCCAATGTCAAACTCTTCAAGTAAGATTATTTCGCTTTTTATGTGAAAAAGGATGTAAGAAATGATATAAAATTCTCTTAACAATGGCTATTTATTTAGAAAGTTTAAGAAAGTCTTATATCATGACAGAAATGGCAATGGGGCGGATGTGGCTGAGGTGACCCTTAATCCCTTATCATCCTCGTCGTGTCGGAATTTTTAGAGGTGGGGGCGGGAATTAAAATATCTCTATTTACCGTCCCGTTAATTAATTATTTATTTTTTAAATACGATTTAAATTATATATATATATATATAAAATAAAAATATTCAATGCGAATTTGAAGTCTTCATCTCTGTCCTGATTACATAACGAGAACGGGGTAAGGTGAGACGGGACGGAGTAATTGCCATTCCTATATCATTATAAGTAGTAATAAAATGAATGATTCAAATGTAATTTATAGTGTCATTTCATGTCTAAATAAGGAGATGTAACAAATTAGTGATGCTTTGGAAATGATATATTGAATCATTAATAATGAAAATGGTTCGACGAAGAGGTGATAATTATCAACCCTTCACATAATAATAAATCAAAGGATTTGAAGAATCTAAGTACATTAATACAATAATTATTTTTCTGCAGTGAGTTATTTACCATATATAATTTCTCTAATTAATTGCCTAAGAAATTATTGATATTATCCACCCGTTTTACCAACCTCTTTGTATGGTGGCAACTAATTGCATTAACATGCAGATTTCTTTATAATTGAAGGGAAGTAAAAAATAAAAAAAAAATTATGATATTAAATGAGTAATGTAGTACCATATATATCTAAGAACCACTCAAAGTTGAAAGCTGACGAGTTGACTAAATGAAAATATCAACGAAGAGTCTTGTCACGACTTAGACAGTTCGTTATAACATGATTCTATAGCTTATAAAGTACTAAATATTAACTTCAGTAACGATCACTAATAATGATGAATAATATTATTCTATTGAATTACAGAGTTTGATTAGCTTTACACAAGAATAATGCCTTTTAGCCTCAGTAGTACTAAAAACATGCATATGTGGCAATAACAATGCATTACAATTTCATTGGACAATGTAACAATGACTATACTACCACATAAACATGAGCTTAGAGCATCTTCAATGCATTCCATGGATTGTTATCTAGGTGACACGAAGTTTAAAAGACTTCTAATCTATGTGGAATAGATGTTTAATGAATAGACACTCAAGTTCAAAATTGGCCTCTAATGCATGTATTATATAGATTGATATCTATGTGTCTTTTATTTTTCTTTAAATTTAACACAAAATCACAATTAAACTTGTATAGAAAATATAAATATTGCTAAGTTAGCATGTCTAACAAAATTTCTGAATTTAGACAGGGTTCTAGATATTGTCTATTTTTTTTTTCTCTTCCATGTCAGTTTGACAGAATCTTTGACAGTTTACATTAGTAATGAATTTATTTAGACATTATTTATTTTATTTACGTAAAAAAAAAAAATTAACAATCTACAATTGCATTTACAATGCTCTTTAACACTATTGAAACTAAAAACCATCACATTACCTTAAAATGGCAATATACAACTTTTTTACTGTATTTCATTTCACAAGTAATTAAGACCTTAAAATTCAAACTATAAATTGTAATGAATTATGACATAAAAGCGTCCAACATAAAAGAGCAAATAAAAGTACTGCATAGTGGGTAGGTATACTATTCTGTTGACTTTTGCCTCTAAAATATTTCTTTTTATTTATTTATTTTGTAGACTGTAAAATGAAAAATTATATAAACTTAATTTTCTCTTTATACTAAAATGGACAAATTAAAAATTATATTATTATTCTGTTCTGAAATAGTTAAAAGTAGAAGTTTTATAATGGGACCCACCTTATCATCGCAAGCTTCATGAGACCTATTCATCAAAACCACCCACTTTCTGGACCATTTTGAGAAAAAGTGCTAACTTTGTGTGTTATATTTCTCATCTGGTTATCTTTTTGCTCAAATTTTCTGTATGTAATCATATGATTTACTTATTTTATAGTACTTTTTTTACATATTTGGCTTTTAAATCCACAATTACTATAAATACCATTTTAGTCTTGAGTTTTTTTGGAATGTATTAATTACATTTTTGTTAATTAAGTATGACGTGATTGTTGCCACGTAAATAATAATGAGCTTTATGTAATCCAAATTGGGATGTGGTTCTTTTTATTTTCTACTTTTATGGCATTTGTTTCAATATTTAATACTAATTTTATTAGTTAGGACTTCATAATTATTTTTATGAGAAATGAGGGGCTAGGTTGCAATTCTCTTGTTAACTTCACTGCATCAAAGACCAACTCCAATTAAATAAAAAAGTGGCCACACTGACATAGCGCATTGGTAAAGTAGAAGGGTTTTCTATGGATGATCGAGGGTTCAAATCTCCGCAACACCTGGAAGGCAACATTTTTTAGAAGGCAATATTTAATGTTGGAAGGCTATGGTTTACAAGGAGGAGAACCATCGAATGTTCGATCCAAGTGTGTATAAACTATAACCGCATCCGAATTTATTTACGTGACGAACCAGTGAAGAAGACCGCCACTCCTTAGGATTAGTCAGGCGAAGATTGGACACCTGAGTTATAAAAAAATAAAAATAAAAAAAGTGAGAGAGAAACAAATTGTTATGAAATTTTTTCACAACTTAATGAAAATTTTCTTCATTTACATCGTCAATTCAATTTTGACCAACTTTAAATGTCATTAGTCTTGACATTTTATCTTTTTTGCACGGGTTTTATATATTCGTCGTAAGAATACATGATGTGACTTACAAATTTTTTAAAAATAACTCAATTTAACATGAATTCTCAATTAATTAAAATTTAAATTATAAAGCGATAAAGTAATACTTGCACGTTTTTGCTTCCTTTGAAAAAACTTTTAGTGTCGCGACTCACGCCACGAAGTCGGTGCTAATGATTTGCACTGATTTCGGAAGTAGAAAAAAGGTGTAAAGAGAAAGTGTGTGAAGAAATCAACCGACACTATTAATTAAAGTTCCATGTTACAACTATGAGTCAGACTCATGTTCATGCCAGCCTTCCCTACTATTCTTTGAACTATAAATGGTTTTTTATTTGTTGCCTTGTCAACAATTTTTAATTTAGTTTTTTTTTTTTTTTTTTTGAATTACTTTATCGAACTATATGATTTCGAGTCTTGCAATTGTGGTCCCAACATTACCTATGAAATGGGAAAGTACATTAGTACTAGTAACTAATGAATGCGTTAGTAAATTTAACTCTTAGTTAATGAAATGTAGATCGTTCACGTAGAATTTGAGTCCACGTTGATTATATGGAATTTTGAAGATCGATTGATGTATAAATTCATTTTTCGTTGACTTTTCATGGTGAGTAAAGTAGTTGGTTGGAAAACTTCGTCACATGGTTAGTTTGGTCCAACTCGAATTATCCGCAATATTGGCTAATTCAAAGTTCCGTCTTGTCCACAACTTTAAAAAAGGGTTGTGTCTGACACGAACCATATTTTTACACATGTTGATTCATGCATTAGGATCTACTTGGGATTTTTTCCTCCACCAATTTTGAGTGGTACCGGTTATGAGAGGTTGATAAAATCGGTATTTATTAGATTTTGGGGTACCAATTTTGAGTTGTTTAAAACCTACCAAAAATCGGTGTAGTATAATTTGAGATGTATTTTTCAACTTCCAAAATCGGTGGTTTTTTTACCGTTTTTTAAATTATTTTTCGATTTTACCATTTCTAAAATAATTATTTTTAAATCTAATAAATACACACTTTATTTTTCCTCCTCTCCAAACGTACATTTTGACTCTTCTCTCTAAACAATAATTTGTTTATGTGCTATTGAATCATTTTTTAATTTTTTTACAATCGAATATATATTTACATTTAAATTTTTACATACTTCATATTGTATACACATACCTACATTTTTTCATATATAGTTATATATGTATAATTTTATTCTTGTAAAAAAACTTTCAAATCGTTTGATAATAAACTCTTAAGCATGAGTTTGAATATTTTAAAAATTGCTATTGAAAGTCTAAAACCATCCAAAATCGAATCTATTATAAAAATCCTTATAACTGATACTCCAAAACTCCCAAATAAGCCCAAGTCTAATTTCTAAATTATATTTTCACATTGTTGTATTCAAACTCGTGAAAGGCCATAATTGAACTTGGAAGAAGGCGAGCCAGTTTTATTCTCAATGCGAAAATGGTTCCTAATATTTATTTTTTGACACAAAAATTCACAACTTATATGTTATAGTACGTAATTAGTCATTATTTGATGAAAAAGACAAATATATCCTTAGTTTTAATTAAAAAAAAAATTGTAAGTGAATTCATAACCGTTGCAAAAAGTACAAATAAGCCAGATACTTTAATTTTATAAAAAATTAAAGAAAATTAACAAGTTCTTTTTTTTAATTAACACTTTATTGACCAAATTGATAATATACTAAATTGTTTTGTATATTTTACGAAATATTATAAAATAACTAAAATTTAAACTCGTAATTATTAACAAATATGTTAAATAAAATTATTTATTATTATTAAGTAATTATATTATTTAAAATTTGAACATTTAATTTATCATTACAACACAAAAAGAAAAATAACTTTGTAACAAATTTGATGTTCAAAATATTTTTATTTAATTAATCTATTCGTTTATTAACTACAATTATTAAAGCTCCAATTGTATTCGTCATATTTTAATTTATTGTTTTATTATCGTTTAAAAATAAAGAAAACATAATATATAAATTAATTTTAATTAGTATTTTTATGTTATAAAAAACATAATAATATTTGTTCAATGTCATAAAATTATATACGGTCATTTTATAATTTATTTTACTTAATTTTTATTCAAAATTCTCAGCAATACTTAAAGCACAATAATTTTAAAATTTTCACTTATAAAAAATTTAAGGGTTAGTTACACTAATGGTCCCCATTCTTTCAGGTTTGTAACGATTTCATCCCCATTCTTTTTTTTAGCAGATATCATCTCCATTCTTCCATTTATTCTCACAGAGGGTCTCCAAATCACTATTTTTCACTATTCTAATAATTCTATGACAATTTTACCCCTTGACTTAAATAAATTAAAATAATAAGAAAAAAATATAATGAAAACATTACAATTAGGCCCTTAATCTTTTCAAAAGTACAAATAAATCTTAAACTATTTTATTTTATATAGATTGGTGTTCTTCTAAAAAAAAAAAGAATATATCTTTTCATCCCACCCCCAGATTTCCTCATTGAAAATTCATGTCCAAACAACAATCTGAAAAAAACACCATGGCCGGAGTCCCAACACGCCACCAAGTCAATGGAAAATGGAAGTAGTATGTTGCCGGAGACCCATGCGCAGCGTCTGATCTGCGCGAGCAGATCCGCCGCGGGCAGATCTCCGCGCGCAGATCGGGCGCACGAGCGCTGGATCTTTCCTCAGATCCGACGAGTGCCTGATCTGTGCGTGACTGGTCATCTGGTGCATCTCCGACGAGCGCAAATCTCCGTGCACGTGACTGGTCATCTGGTGCATCTCTGACGGGCGCAAATCTCCGCGCACGTGACTGGTCATCTGGTGCATCTTCGGCGGGCGCAAATCTCTGCGCGCGTGACTGGTCATCTGGTGCATCTCCGGCGGGCGCGACTGATCATCATCTCTCTCGCAGATCATCTGGTGGCACATATCCGATATATGTGCTTGCGCCCAGCCGTGGCCACGCGAAGATCTGAGATCTTTCTTGCGCTCAACTGCCGACCACGTGCAGATTCGAGATCTGCGCTGGCATCTGGCTGCGTAGATCTTTAATCTGATATGGCCGCGCCGATGAGATGATGATCTATACTCACCACTGTCGATTGAGATTGAACTGTATTTAACAGAAATAGGGATAGGAATATTCCCAACCGAAATAGCGTATCCTCACTGTTTCGGTGAGCCCACCGAATATGGTCGTTGGGTCGAGGGCTGTGTACGTTTCTATTGGATCCGTTAATGGGGCTGTTCTTGCTGTAGAGGTCGCGGGCGTCCAACTGCAGAAGTGACAAAGGAGTTGCAGAAGTGACAAATGAGTTAGTATTGTCACATTTGATTCCAGTCTAGCTGCAGAAGTGGGTAGTGACTGACTAGCCGGAGGGTGTGGGGGAGAGGGAGGAGAGGAGCTTAGACATGGCGGCGGAGCCATCTGCACAGGAGAAGGAGAAGGAGAATGTGGGGGTGGGGTGGGGTGGGGTGGGGTGGGGTGGGGTGATTTCTTTTTTTTTTAGAAGAACACTTATTTGAATAAAATAAAATAGTTTAGGATTTATCTGTACTTTTGAAAAGATTAAGGGCCTAATTGTAATGTTTTCATTGTATTTTTTTTCTTATTATTTTAATTTATTTAAGTCAAGGGGTAAAATTGTCATAGAATTATTAGAATAGTGAAAAATAGTGATTTGGGGACCCTCTGTGAGAATAAATGGAAGAATGAGGATGATATCTGCTAAAAAAAAGAATGTGGATGAAATCGTTACAAACCTAAAAGAATAGGGACCATTAGTGTAATTAACCCAAAATTTAATTGACACGACTATAGTAACATATTTAATATGCTAAATTAAATATTATTTAATAATTGTACCGGATTCATTTGTACCTTTTGTAAATGTTAGAAATCCAATTACAATTTTTTTTTATTAAAACTAAGAGATATTTGTCTTTTTCATCAAATAAGGACTAGTTGTACATAAAAACACATAAGTTAAGAACTTATTTTTTAAAAAATAAACGTTACAAACTATTTTCACACTGAGAACAAATATTAAGGACCATTTGTACCAATATCCTTTAAAATAATTAAGGGTGTGTTTGATAAAAGTTAATAGTTTTTGTTAAAGTTGATAAAATGTGTAGTTGAAAAGCTGTAAAAAATTGTGGGTCCACAAAATGAGTAGTTAAAATTAATTGTTAACTTTGATTTCAAATTTTTAACAAAATTTTAAGTAAAATCAATTAAACTCTAAAACAAATTTATTTCTAATAATTTAAACATACCCCATCTATGAATGATGACAACTCGTGCTATAATGAACCAAAGAATAACTATCACGTGAAATTTCATTTCAGGCTTATAAAATTTCCTAATTTCGCCTTATAATTTCCTACTTTATATATGATATCATACATTGTCCATGTTCTTTCTTTTTATAAAGTAAACCAAAAGAAAAAGAAAAGGTGGGGTCAAATTTAGGACCATTTAAAATTGAAAATGATGGAGAAATTAATTAAAGTAATTTTGGAAGGAGAAATGTTTTTTTATTATCAAGTAATCACAAGTTTACGTAGTATTAAATAATATGTTTAATAAAAAAAATTTATATTCTTACATTTTATTGGACTAATTATTTAATGTCAATATAATAATAAATATTAGTTTAATTTTTAAGACATGATTAGAGGAGAAATTAATGAAAGTGACTTTGGATATTGATTCCATGTCCAACAGATACAAACATAGTATTACATTGTTCATCATAATTTCCAACACATGATTAGAGTGAGGAATCAACCGTTCATCAACTTGATTAAGAAATAAACATAAAATTATTAAGGATTTGATTCAATGATTACTCAATAATCAAAATCCATCTATAAATTAAGAATCCAAACAAATTAAAACAATTTTTTTAAAATATATACATCCATATATTCATATCTAGTGGAGTCAACTTGGCAATCAGTTGCCTACCAGAATGTCTCAATCTATGTGCAACACTCTTATCGCATCAATGATAATATATGAATTCAAATTTTTGAGTTTTTGATAAGATCGATAATAGATTCCATTTTTGAATGTGTTTGTAATTATTAGTTCTTGTTCTTTGCGTATGATTCTTCTATATTTAATTATATTTAACCATACTGCATTTTAATTGCAATGAAGGTCTTTAACTAATGCTCATTTTTGTATTTATGTACCCATTTGGATTTTATCACATATTTATTATAAACCTATTAATTTGATCATTTTATATTTGTCCTTGATGATAATTTATGTTCAAAAAGTTAATTAGGATGGCGTAAAAAAATTTGTTTGCCTCTCGTATTTTTAAATAAGTAAAATAAATAACAAATATAAAAATTTGACAAAATATTACCTCTCATTTGAATACACATTAGCAGAATATTTATACAAAATTTATTATCAGAGACAAGATTTGAAAACTAATTAAAAGTTAATGATAAAAATACGACAAAAAAATTAGAGAGATAAGTGTCAAAATGTAAAAAGTTGGATAATTTTTAATGCAATTAAAACGTGGTGTATATAATAAAAATTGTAGTGCAAATATAATTAACCTTCTTCTATTTGTTATTTTTGGTTGTTTATTCTCATTATCTTTATGCATTATTTTTTACCAAAATGTGAAGAAAAAAGAGTATAAAACGCATTAATTTCGATTGGAAATAATCTTTTTTTTTTAGCTAATAATAATACACGGATTGTTGGCTGGGCCAATTTAACCGTCGAACATCCAAATCGGTCCGAATTTTAAAACACTGGTTGAATTTCAAAGTTTGTGTATCTTTGTACATATTGTTTTTTTTGGTCAAAATTAGGATTAGCTTCGTCTTTTATGTTTTGAGATCTTGATTGCTAATCATAATTATGTGTGACTTGGGTAATTTAAGACCTCGCACTTATTCGTTGACATAAATTTGAAAAAGTTAACTTTTTAATTTATAATATTGGCCTCGAAATTTCAAATATTTTAAAAAGAAATAATTGAATTGAAATTAGAACACCAAAATTTTGTTACAAACTAATTGGCTAAAATCTTAAAATTCACCTTTAAAATTGACTTGAATTGAAAGAGTGGCCAATGACATATTAGCCCACATGTCAAACTCAAACATACATAGTGTTTGTTTGTCATTGCTTAAATTTTAATTTAAGTTGGTCAAATTAGTCAAACATATGCTCAATCTACATATTTCATAAGATTCATAACTTACTATTTATTTATTATCCGCACATTTCATAAGACACACAGTTTATAAACACATAAAAATATAATTTTAACACTATCAAAAATGCACTAATTAAACTTTGACTTAACGATTTGAAACTCGTCTATCGACTCCCACTTGCTCCTATTAAATTGTTCAAGTTTAATGCCATCAGTGGATCCGTACATATTAACCTTCACGGGGAAGGCAAGAGTAATGAGCATTGGTGACTAATAATCGCCATGACTGAGAATTCCACTTCAAAGATCAAACTCATGCTTTAAGCCTGCGTTAAGTCCACAATTGCTGTAATTTTAACCTTTCGTCATCACCAGCACCTGGCCCGGGAGAGGCTATTGTTCTTAGGCTTTGTTTGATTTAATTCAAAATTTACTAAAATAGAAAATCAATAATTAATTTTAATTACACATTTAATATGATCTACAAATTTTGTCCACTTTAAATACACATTTCTTTAATTTTTATCAAAATCTGTTAAAAAACTTTTTTTAACAAAATCAAACGGTCACTTAATTAGAGTGAAATATGCTATTCATATTGCATGTACGGTAATTTACGAAGGGCGTGTTTGGTTTGTGGATAAAATTTATCTAGCTAATAGCTATTCGAATAACAGGTCTAATATTATCTTGTTTGGTTCAACTAGGTATAAAAATAGAAAAAATCATTGTTAAAAAATAAGTGTTTCGTAAAAAAGACAATTTTACCTTTACTCTTAATTAAACGAAAAAAAAGTAAATAAAATTTACATCTAGTGACGGGGGCGGCGGGGCGGCGAACGACAGGTGAACGGCGATGGTCGTGGACGCGGCAGGTGGTGGATGGACGGACGGTGGCGATTATCCTAAGATATGAATGTCCAAAAATAGATTTGTTGTATATTATAAAGAGTACGATCGACTTTTTAAAAAATTGAGAGAACTTTTATCCGGATAAAAAAAAATTCTTTTCCATTCGAGAATAAAATTTATCCTCATTTTTTGCTTAAATTGTTATCCGAATAAAATTTTATCCAAAATTCAATTTTTCCCAAACAAGATAAGATAAATTTTATCCGTTATTTTTATCCATTGAGTATATATTAAACGAATCCTAAAACGAAAAAACGAGGATTAGTTTATTTATTAAGATATTAACACACATTCTTTCTTACATATTTATTTTAACTACAAGAATAAATAGTAGTTAAAATCATATTGAAATACTTATTTAAAATGAGAATTTAAATAAAGCATAAGCGAGATAACTATTTTCAATTTTTTGAAAGACGGTTATATTTTCTAGTGTTTTTTATGATTTTTTTAGTGATCCGATTAATCTATCTTGGTTTTATTAATATTTATTTTTTTCTAAATGATTAAAACTAAACAAAATATAATTTTTGCATACAATTCCAATTGATCTTCAGCTTATTATTTCTTACATTGTCAATTGTAATTCAAGCATAAAGTAAACCAAGATTATTCAAATTCAAAAACTATTCCGTAGTGAAACTCTATTAATTCATGCGTGTATGGCTTCCCACCAAGGGCTTGAGAAACGGACAGAAAGGCCCATTTTTACGACTGTACGAGTATTGAGATTATGTTTGAGCGTTGGGTAGATCGGTTCGAATATTTTAATACTATAAATCACTTATTATATTTTGAGTATTTTGTAAATATTAAATAGAACTATTCGGGTCTACGTAGTTGCTTGGAACTGAACCCGATCCAAAAGTAAAATTATCTCTCAAAATTAAGTACTCGTCACGATTATAGAGGAGTTTCACCTTTGCCGTCGCATTTTGTGTTGAGCGAGAGTTTGATAGAGTTGTATTGTGTATCTAAGCAAATATTGATTTGAAATTTGGGATTTGAGTATTTGAAATTGAGTCAATTGTGTTTAGTTTAAAGATGGTAAGTTATGGGTTTTTAGTTTGAGTCTTGGACAATTGAACTATTGTGTTTGGTGCTTTGGTGTCGGGGTGGGTCATTGAGTCAGGATAAATAAATTGTAAAAAATAAAAAAAGATTTCAGAGTAGGATACTTACGGTTCCGGTTGAAAAACCAAGAACAGACCCGAATTCAGTTCCTAATTTTTGTTTTTTGGAACCAACTGGCACCTCCAATTTCAGTTCGGTTCTGATTCGAGAGATTCGGTTTCGAGTAAAATGTCCACTCCTAAGTGAGATATTGATCATTTTTTTTTTCTTGAATCTAAAACGTGTGGTGAGTTGTTTAAGAAAAAAATTGCAACTTTTTTTTTTTATTGAATTTCTACATCCATTTATATTAAAAATAAATAAATAAAAAAATTGACACGCATTTTAAAATGAAGTAAACGATTTTAGAGATATTGCCACAATATTACCACAACCAAGTCATTGACACGGTGCTACTTATCTTCTCTTTACCATCTATCGAGAATATTTAATTCTTGGTTATCTCTTTTTTCTTCAAGTATAATCAGAAATATTAATTCTGTAATCAATGTTATTTTAATTTAAGGAATCTAATTGACCAACTCCCAAAATTTTCCTTTTTAAGTGAATTTTTATTTTCAAAAAGTTTAGTACAACTTCCCTTTTATCTTACTTATAAGTTAAAACAATTATGCATTTTCACAATAAGATAAAAGCTACTTGGACAAACAAAAAGTAATTTATTTTAAATTTACTTATCTACTTATAAGATTTTTGAAATTAGCCAAACATGCAAGGACTGAACTTGAAAATCTTAATCACCTTATCAAAAAACTTAATATTTTTAAATCATAACTACTTAAGATTAGAGATAACCATGAATCATAAACCTCTTTCAAATTCTCTTTTATCCTCAACCATTAAACGCTATAAATAGATCATTAACTAGTAAGCTTTTCACCAAAGCTTGAAGCTAATTACACTTAATTAGTAATCATGGCAAAGAAAGTCTCTTTCACTCTTCTATTCCTTTTTCTTTGCATTGCATTATTGTTGTGTCAAGGTCTAAGTTTAGCCACTGAAAAAAATGCAGCCGCGGAAGATGTTTCCACAACTTTTTTAAACACTGATGTGCAAGCTGAATACAACGCAATGTCTGATAAACAAGCTGATTGGTTCCATAGGGGTCTTATCCCCCATCCATTTTTACACCCTAGGCATCCATGGCCACATGTTCATCCCCCACTACCAGCCGGCTTCCCCAAGATTCACTGGCCTTTTGTTCACCCGCCGTTACCCTCAGGAGGCTTCCCCAAGATTCATTGGCCTTTTGTGCACCCACCTATTCCGTCAGGCGGTTTTAAATTTCCACCACTAATGCCGTGGATTCATCCGCATCCTTGGTTTCACCATCATCCATGGATTCCGCCTCATTTGAGGCATCCGCATGGTGCAATCGAAAGTGATAACATCAACAATGAAGGCGCCGCAGATGTAATGGATGAAACTAGCACCAATACTAATCCAAAATGTTCCTCGACTTCTGAAGTTGTGGAAAGTTGCATGCAAAAGTCTACCATGTCATACAGTTGGGGTTATACATTTAGCCCAGATTGTTGCAAGGCCATTGATGAAGTTATTGATGAATGCCATCACACAGTTGTGTCCATGATTAAGGATCAATGTTCAAACATAGCTACTGCGCCTCCTCCCACGGCTTAATTCTATGATCTTTTCAATCCCAGCTCTAGTATTAGACTAGTTTATTTTATTTTTTTCTGTTAATAAGAGTTGTTTAGTGAGGTAGATGTGCATGGTTATTTATTTAAGCGCATATACTTTTCTTAAATATAAATGTAATAAATTAAAATCTTTAGCCATTTATTTATTTATTTTTTAAATTCTTTTACCTGCTACATCATGAGTCTACTTGACCTTGTCCTTCGGTCACCCCAATAATATTAATTTTGAAGGCGGATATTTAGCAATAGCTACTAAAAATGCACATATTTGTATTTAGCTAGCAGCTATGTTTAGAACATCTCTAACAAGCTCTTTAAATATATGATGTTCTTTAATTTAAAGAGTCAATTCTTAAATTTCTGTTCCAATAGACTCTCCAATTTAACATTTTAATTTAGAGAGTGGATTTAGCTATCCAAACCCACTCTCTATTATTAAATGTATTGAAACTATTTCAATTTTCAATGTTTGATATATTAACTTTAATTAAATAATATATGCAAATTAGGACATGAAAAAAATAGAAGAGGTGAAAAGATATTAAGAGCATGTTTGGTAGAGTTTTTTCCCTAAAAAATCTATTTTTTTGCCTACAATTTTTGACTTTTCAACCTTTTTTACACTACAAAAAAATTTGAAAAGTAAAAAAAGTAACCAAAAAAATCCATTTTTTCTCAAAAAAAAAACTCTACCGAACAAGTCCTAAATGTTTCTTGGAATAAGTAAAATGAAGAGCATTGATAAAAAAGTTGTTGGAATGTTTAAAAAAAATTGCTCTTTAAATTTATAGACGTTCTTTAAAATGCTAAAGATGCTCTTTAAATATAACTAAGCTGTTGTAGATGCTCTTATCACTAGCAATAACAAAAGCCAAAAATACGAGCGCCCTATGTGAGTTATAAGTGTCCTTAATTATCTTAAAGCGTACTTATATTAAGTTGTGGGCGTATGTGTAAACATTGATTATATTTAAGGCAATTTTTGTTTATAAAAATAATTAAATATTTGTCTATAGAAATTGGAAAAATTAAATCACCAAGAACTCAAATTATCAAGGGACAGAGATAAGTATTGCAAATACCTACTATAACAAATCAATTAAATAT
Organism: Forsythia viridissima; assembly: GCA_030279155.1. NCBI lineage: Eukaryota > Viridiplantae > Streptophyta > Magnoliopsida > Lamiales > Oleaceae > Forsythia > Forsythia viridissima. The sequence continues at coordinate 9,712,651 of CM059040.1, read as the reverse complement.
GGATATAATTCGCTGAATCAACAATTATATCTCCAATGACGAATTATAAAGATGAATGGATCTGACCCTATATTTTATTAGTTCCAATTTTTGCATATGTACAAATATTTTTGTATAATCGGTTCTATTTTTCTCATCTAACTTAGTCACTCGATAAATTTTATGTCACACTAAGTTTTATGTAAGTGTGACGTGAATAAAAATATTAGAATTTTACTACAAACTTCGAAAACAATTACTGATAAATTATTGGCCAACAAAAAGTGATAAGATACAACAAGGGTGATCCCCCCAGGGGCAGGATATGCCATCCACTCCTCAAGGGGGCAGGAGATCATTGGCGTAAGATCCAATTAATTTAGTTTCTTTTATTGGAATATCTTTTATGTTGATCAGAGATTATCTTCAAACATTAGTTATAAACAAATAAATAAATATTTCTACCTATAATAAAAGAGGCTAACTTTCTTATTCATATGGCCAATACCGCCTCTGCCTCCGCCTCTGTTTGGATAATTATATTTAAACCACTCTTTTTTTAACCACACCACATTTTAAAATTGTAATAAAAGTCATCAACAATATCTAATTTTTACATTTATGTCCTTAATTATTTGTTATCACATTTTTTTATCATCAACTTATTAATTAGTACATCTTATTTTTGTCTTAATAATGATTTCTGTTTAAAAAATTAATTAAGGGGGGCATACAAATATTTTTTTCTCTCATATATTTTAAATTTTTTACTATTTATATTGTCACATGTCAGCTTGAGAAGTGACTGTCTTTTATTTTTTTACCAAATTTTTTTTCTTTTTTTGTTTGAGTAATTATATTTATACCATATTTTTTTTAACCACACCATATTTTATATTTGTAATAAGTCCTCAAAAATATCTAATTTTCACATTTATGTCCCTAACTATTTGTTATCACATTTTTTATCATCAACATATTAATTAGTACACCTTATCTTTGTCTTTGATGATGATTTCTGTTCAAAAAATTAGGACCCACAATTTACAACTCACTTTTTATCCACACATTCACTCCCACTTATAACATAAGCACTTAAAAAATAAATTCAGCACTACCAAACATATGTATTTCTCAACTTCTACTATTTTGCTTAGTAAACAATTTGAAAACAGTTATGCAATCAACCACAAGTTCTTCTAAGTTGTAAATTGTGGTTTGTTCAAATAACTGTTTGTTTGTTATATTTATATTTAAGAAGTGTGTCTTTTGATTGTGCATCTTATATTTAGTGAGTGCTAATTTTCTTAAACAATTTGCTGCAAATTATAATCGGACTATTTCATATTTGTATAGATTACAAATTAAAAAACAATAACGTAAGTATCGTAAGAACCACCTTACATGCATCGCATGTCCTACAACTAGTATTATAAAAAGGTTGAATAAAGAATTACAAAAAACTTTGATTAAAAAAGAAAAGCATAACAAGAACTGATTTTTTTTTTTTTTTGTTTTAATTGGTAATTTAAGATTATCTTCAATTTAATTTGAATGGGTAACCGAAGGCAATTCCCTAACTGTTTGTTAGTATGATGGACGTGAGAATATTGGACTCTATCCAATAAAACAAATCTAAAATTTTATTCAACGTAGTGTTCATCGTATTTGGTACTAATGGTACATCACCATGCTAAGTAGTGAATTCAAAATTTGTTATTATATTAGACTTCCGAAAGATTTTAGGTAGTAAAATCACATTTTCATAATATTTTATTAATGTCACGTGAACTTCTCACGGTTTTGTAATATTATTATTAACGATGAATTTTTTTCTATCCTAAACACGTCTTAAAAAAAAAAAAAGGTAAAAGTAATTTTTTGGTTTTGAAAATAAGTCGTGATTCAAAGTAAGGAATCGTTTCTTTGACAAATACATTTAATAAATAATCACGGTTTTCAATTTAAGCTAATTCAACGGTCTAGATCTATTAGAACATTTAAAATTTTTATACCCACATCTAAACACGTCCCAATAACAAAACTTTAACACATCTAGACCGTTAGATTATTTATCAAATACATTGATAAGTGGAACGTTCTCCTTTAAGTATTTTGACATTTTATTGTGGGGGTGGGCGCGAGTCGGGTCAGATCGGTTTTTGAACCAACTAGGCCCGAATTACAAAAAAACCGATTTGGCTTTTACCTACCAAATTTGAAAAAATCGGACCCGAACATATTCAAGTCGGTTTAGGTTTTCAGTTTTGGGCTCAATTAAAGCTTATCTTTATTTTTTTTAAATAACCCGAAACCAACCCGAATTTGCCCAAAAACAGACCCTAACTGACTCGAGTCGGGTCGGGTTGACGATTTCGCTGTTAATTTATTCAACCCTATTCTTACCCGCACATGCGGGTATGCTCCACACCCTATAACGAAATAAAGCTATGCATATAACCACCAAGGAACTCCTAAATACATAGCTATATTGTAAAGAAATAAAAAATTAAAAATAAAAATGGTTCCAAATCTTCTTAGACATATTTGGTAAATTAAATTAAAAATAATTGGGCACGTGACGGTGAAGCTAGTGTATAACTAAAATAATTTATTTCAATTTATAAAAAGTATGGCATCATTTTCCTATTGAATGTCTATAATAATTTAAGCCATCAGTTTGTGTTTAAAAATAATAATAATCAATTTATAACAAAATAGTCACAGACCTTAAAATCAAGACATGTATTCTTTTATGTTACAGGAAAATGTTGGAAGATTAATGTGGACAATATTCAAGAATGTTTTATGTAGAAAAATTGTTGAGAGTATATGGAAAATTTTAGACAACTTTTATAGGACCTTTTTTGTAAATATCTTTGTGGAAGATGTTAGAAAGTCTGAGGAAGTATAAATACATGCCATTAGAGCCTCATTTGTGTCAAAGTTGGACAGAGTTTGAATACACTTTTTCACAATTCTTTGAAAGTTGTATTACAAAGTTTTCTTTTCTTCCAATACTCCTTATATATCTTAGTTTTATTATGTCTCGTCAACACGTGGAAAACTACTCAGCTAGCCTAGAGCACAGTGTACGAAAAATGAGATTAAGTGTCACATAGGTGTTTGGAAATGTTACATCTTTAACAAACATGCTATGTATTCATTTCGACTATGCAAAATTGCAAATGCACGGATCATTAACAAGTAATAACGGTCTAGATAGTCCATAAAAAGGTCAAAAATTCATTACACCAAAATACTAATTTAGAGAAGCCTTTTCAATATATTCCATAAATGCAAGTAAATGATGACTAATGTTGTTCTATAAACGTGACTTCTCATCGCTTCGAGTAATCTTGCTGCCATTTCGAGTAATAGCCATCAAAATATGCCTGAAAAATAAATAATAAATTTATGATTATCTGTTAATATAGAAATTAAATATAATAATTAAAGAATATAGATAAATTTAAAAATTATTAATGATTTAGTAATTATCATTATAATTTGTGTGTATCCATTAATTTTTTAAAGTTTCAAACAAACAGACCAGAATATATCATTAAAAAAATTAAAAACTAGTTAGAGGCATAATTTTCACATTAATTCCCATTACACTCGAGTTGGGCTTGAGAGTGGCCCAATACGAGATATCCTTGGATTCATCACAAACTGCATTTTCTATCAGGCTGGACTTCCAGAAAATCGGTGTCCTAAACCCACAGTAGCCTATTAAATGTTAAAATCCTAATACCTCCTCCAATCTTCCTCATCCTCCTGAATTCTGTAGAGCAATTCTCAATGGATGCTCAGCCATCGTCCATCACTGCCGCTGCCCTTTTCGGGTCGAGACTCGGTCAATCAACTATAGATAGTGCTGTAAATGCCTTGTTAAAGTTCAAGGCCAAGCAATCTACCACCCAAAAGCCCAACATATAAATTTTTCATTTTTTTATAAATTTTTTATTTTTTACAATTTTTTCACTTGGATCCAACCCAACACCACGATACAAAAAACAAGAGTCCAAGACCCAAATCCACAACATCTAAACCCAAACTCAATTGATACAATTTCAAATACTTAAATCTCAAATTTTCAATCGATATTTGCTTAGATACGCATTACAAAGATTATCGTCTGTCTAGCACTCTCTCTCATCTCTCTCGCTTAACACACAGTGAGACGGCAAAGGCGAAACTCCTCTATAACTAAAACGAATCCTCAACTTTGAGAAGTAATTTCTCTTTTTATAATCCTAATTTATGGGTTTGCAATTCTAGTGTTTATTTTTTCGGTTGATATATATATGTTTCATAAATTTTTTTAATATCTAACATATTTTAATGTTAACGAGTTTGCAATTTTTATTTTTGTTCAAAGTATGTTGTCAACTCATGATTTAAAAAAAATGTTATGGGTAAAACCGAACAAAATCTAAACTGACGATTCGGGTTTGGGTTCAGATTCGGTTCTAATAATTATATGGAACCGAATGGTTCCATTTACAAAATACTCGAAGTGTAACGAATTGTTCCATGTATTGAAATATCTGGACCAATCCACCCGACACTCAGGCCTACAGTAAGTGTAAGATTGGTTGATCTTTTAGATGTAGTTCTATGTTTGATTCATTTTACGTTGTATTAAATTATTTAATTTAACAAAAATAATATTTCATTTTAGAGGAAATTTTATGAGCAAATTTTTGGAATAATAATGGAAATTTTGATTCTTTTATCTAGTTCTCTCTTTGATTTGTTTTAAGTTATAAATTAAAATTATTTATTAAACATCTATAAAATTAGAAAAAAAAAAAAATTCACTATTCGTACTCAACATTTGTAAAATATAACAAATCTATCCAACTACATTTTTTTTTAGCACAATCCACACCGAACCTTTCGATTATGTAACAAAACTAGTCATTCCCTCTATTTTGCCATTACACAAAGGATTTTTCATCCTCTTTAAATGAATAAAAATAAATGAAAGTAATAAAACAATAAAAAATAAGGAAAAATTACAAATAAAGTCTCATAAATTTTTATAAAGTACAAATTATCTTATTCCTTCACCTACCCCATCCCACCTTGTTGAGCCAACGGTCTTAAGTACCTGGGCTTGGCTCGAGCCGTCAGGCTAAACTTGAGTTTGGCTCGAACTCAAACTCATTTAGAAACGAGCCATGGTCAGTCTAATTGTCAACCCTAAAACCTTGATAACTCAAAAGAAAGAACACAGTTGATGTTGCCAAACCAACAAACCATAGACTAGCGCATGTTCATATATACATATATCACACTCCTATTACACCATCTTTAAAGTGACAATCGTGAAAAGATGAACATTCACACGGTGGACAGCGAAGTGGAGAAAAAACATAAAGAAATGAATTATCTGGGTAAAGATCACAAAACGTACTAAAAATCAGTGTTCTAAAAAGTGTAAAACGTCACTAGACGTGAAGGTCAAATTTCAAACTTTTCGAGCCTAGACGAGGCTTAAACAAGAGCGAAGCAAGAGCGAGACGTGAAAAAATATTTTCTTATTTTTAATATTATTTTATATATTGAAAAAAAGATGAAAAATTTCAAACAAAAAAACGCGAAACTAGGCGAGGCTAGGCACACACTTTTTGGTTAAAAAATGTTGGCGTGAGCTGTCAATTAAGAGGAATTATAGGACATAATTTGTATGAAAATCTTCTTTATACGGTAGTGATTATATAGCTTAAAATAGGATGTAAAATCTTCTTTGTATGGTAATGATTGTATAGCCTAAAATAGGACCTAATCTCCTCATATAAATATGTATCATTGTTGGTAAAATAATACACAAGAAAAATACTTTTTCTACATGGTATCAGAGCCCTCTTCGCTCCTGGCTCATCTGATACTACCCTCTCAACCAGCCTTCTTCGCTCCTCCACTGCCATGGCGGAGTCCGACGATGATAACACTTCCGGCGGTATGACCCATACTGCTGACCCCATCCTTGAACTGACCACCCGAATGACTGAAATTCTAAACAAAACCCAAACTCCAATTATAACTTCTGAAACATTTGCTGCTCCAATTGGCATCAAGTTGGATGGCTCCAACTATGCTTTATGGTCTCAAGTTGTCGAGATGTATATCTCCGGCAAAGACAAATTGGGATTCATCAATGGTGACTCTTCTCAACCTTCTCCGACCGACCCATCCTTCTGCAAGTGGCGCACTGATAACGCTATTGTTAAAAGATGGCTGATTAATTCCATGAACCCCTCACTGATTGGGAATTTTATCCGTTTCCCCACGGCAAAAGAAGTGTGGGATTCAATTGCTACTACGTTCTTTGATAGCATTGACACATCCCAGGTATATGATCTCCGGCGGCGTGTGACTCAACTGAAACAAGCCGGTGGTTCCCTGGAAAAATACTACACCAACCTGCAGGGACTATGGCGCGAAATTAATTTTCGTCGTCCAAATCCTATGGAATGCCCTGTTGATATCAAGCATTATAATCGATTCATTCAAGAAGAACGAGTTTATACCTTCTTGGATGGTCTTGATGATCGACTAGACAACATTCGGAGTGATATTTTACAGACGATTCCCTTCCCAACCGTTGAGCAAGCTTATGCCCATGTCCGACGGGAAGCCACCAGACAACATGTGATGACTACCAGCGACGGGGCTCAAGGGACTGTTTTATCCTCTAAAGGCCTTACATTGGGCCCTTCAACTGGTGGAAAAACTACCAAGAATCGGGCTTCTAATGATGGTACCAAGTGTTCTTATTGTGGGAGCAACAAGCATACTCGTGAAAACTGCTTCTAGTTAATCGGGTACCCTGACTGGTGGCATGATTTTCAAGAAAAAAAAACGCCGTGATAGAGGAACAGGTAAAGCCGCGGTTGCGGTTGCTGTAGCTTAGCCACACCTCTCTCTCATACCACTATCATCGGCCGAAACCTCTCACTCTGACTCAGGTATCTTTGGTCTTGCTCTTCTTAATTCTCACAGAGATGTAGACAACACTACTTGGCTTCTTGACTCAGGGGCCACCGATCACATGACCTTTGATGCCAATGACTTCTCTCAGACTTATGCTCCACAACGCACTAGCATTGCAAATGCTAATGGTGTTATTTCTCCGGTCACTGGAGCAGGATCTATGACTCTATCTCTTTCTCTACATTTATCTAATACATTACTTGTGCCATCACTCTTCCATAAATTGTTATTTATTGGGCAAATTACTGCAGAATTGGGTTGTGTTGTACTCATATATCCCACATTTTGTCTTCTTTAGGATATTCTCACAAAGGAGATTATTGGGCGTGGTACTAAGAGGAGGGGATTATATTATGTGGATGATGTCAGCGTTGGAAGAGCTCAACTCATGAACTATTCAGTCAGTGCTAAAGAAAAACAGATTTGGCTTTGGCATCGACGGTTAGGACATCCATCCTTTTTTTATTTGAAGCGTGTTTTTCCTAGTTTATTTAAGCAGTTAGAGATTTCTGATCTGAAATGTGATACATGTATCCTGGCTAAAAGTCACCGGGCCACTTATCCATTAAGCATAAATAAAAGTGATATTTTATTCGCATTAATTCATTCTGACGTATGGGGCCCTTCCCCTATTTCAAACATGTTTGGAGTTCGTTGGTTTGTCATATTTGTGGATGACTGTACTCGTATGACGTGGCTCTATTTTATGAAACACAAAGATGAAGTCCTTGGTATATTTGAAAATTTTCATACTATGGTACATACTCAGTATGGAGCAAACATTCGGATTCTTCGATCAGATAATGGTGGTGAATACGTCAATCAACGACTCCAAACATATTTCAACAAACATGGCCTAATTCATGAAACTTCATGCCTACAAACACTTCAACAGAATGGCGTTGCTGAAAGAAAAAACAGACAGATTCTTGAGACTGCACGTGCGCTACTCATTGGTGCACATGTGCCCAACAAATTTTGGACTGATGCCGTATCTACTGCAATTCACCTTCTCAACCGAATGCCTTCTAAAGTTTTGTCATTTAAGACACTACTCCAAGTACTATCAACTCATGCTTCACTTCCTACAGCCTTAATGCTTCCGCCTTGAGTTTTCGGCTGTGTTGCCTATGTCCATCTATATAAGAACCAACGCACTAAATTAGATCCTTGTGCGATTCAGTGTCTCTTCTTGGGCTATGGCACTCATCAAAAAGGGTACCGCTGCTATCATCCCACCACTAGACGACTCTATGTGACTATGGATGTACAATTCTTGGAAACGGACATGTTTTTCTCTCCTTCCGTATCCAATTCTCTTCTTCTGGGGGAGACATATGATGAAGAGTCGAATTGGCTAACACTTGATGTGCCTACTTCTCATGACAATGGAGTAGGACCTAATGATGCTTTGCATGAACATCTGACGAATGATGAATCAGAACTCGTTTCGATCTTTGATACCGACCTTCAGGTAGAGCATGTTACTTGTCCAAATGAAGCATATGCACCTCCTGACACCGAAGCTGCATCCCCTCACTCTGAAGTACCCACTGCCACATCTCTCGAGAATACTCCTGAGGTAAGTGCACTCACTACACCCCTACATACTAATAAAATAAGTTTTTCTTCTGTGGGATATACCTTACCTCTCAGGCACAATCGTGGAAAACCACCAAATAGATACTCTCCAGGCCTTGAGGAACGAAGGTCAAAATACCCAATTGCTAATTATGTCTCCACAAAAGGACAGTCTGAACCTCTCAAGAAATTACTCGAGAGCTCTCCTTATGCCAGACTCCTACTGGTGTTGAGGAGGCATTGGCAGATACCAAGTGGACCCAAGCTATAAAAGAAGAAATGGAGGCATTAATTAAAAACGATACATGGATTCTTGTCCCATTACCTGAAGGAAAGAAAACAGTCGGGTGTAAGTGGGTATTCTCTATTAAACATAAGGTAGATGGATCTATCAAGACTGGTAGCGAAAGGATATACACAGACATATGTCGTTGACTATCAAGAGACGTTCTCACCGGTAGCCAAACTGAACACAGTTTGAGTGTTATTGTCCCTTGCAGCTAACCTAGATTGGCCTTTACATCAATTTGATGTAAAGAATGCATTTCTCCACGGTGATCTTGAAGAAGAAGTCTACATAGATATTCCTCCAGGATACACGACATCATCTACAGTTGTGTGTAAACTACAGAGGGTATTATATGAGTTGAAGCAATCACCACGAGCATGGTTCGGGCGATTTAGCCTGGCAATGAAGAAATATGGCTTCCGACAAAGTAACTCTGACCATACCCTGTTCTTAAAGCATCAATCTGGAAAATTAACTGCTCTGATAGTATACGTAGACGACATGATTATTACAGGAGATGATACAGATGAAATCTCTCTACTTTAGAAGCAGCTGGCAACTGAATTTGAAATAAAGAACCTGGGAGGGCTTAAGTGCTTTCTAGGAATTGAAGTTACCAGATCTCAACAAGGTATATTTCTCTCCCAACGAAAGTATATTCTTGACTTACTGACCGAGGTAGGAATGTTGGATTGTAGACCTACAGACACACCTATTGTTCAGAATCACAGACTTAGAGAAGACTCAAATCATACGCCAACAGATAAAGGAAGATACCAAAGATTAGTTGGCAAACTCATTTATCTCTCTCATACTCGACCAGATATTTCATATGCTGTAAGTGTTGTCAGTCAATTTATGCATAATCCAAGTAAGAGTTATATGGAGGCAGTAATTCGAATACTTCAATATTTGAAGTCATCTCCAGTAAAAGGACTTATGTTCTCAAAGAATGACGGTCAGTTAAAAGTTGATGGCTATGTAGATGCATACTGGGCAGGTAACATCACAGACAGAAAATCTACTTCAGGATACTTCATGTTTGTCGGAGGAAATCTTGTAACATGGAGAAGCAAGAAACAAAAGGTTGTTGCACTATCAAGCGCCGAAGCTGAGTTTAGGGAAATGGCCAAAGGTCTATGTGAGCTTCTGTGGCTAAGAAAGCTACTATCAGAAATTGGTTTTGCTCCTACTTCTGAGATGAATCTTTTTTTGCGACAATAAGGCGGCGATTGCTATGTCTCACAACCCTATCCAACATGATCGCACTAAACATGTCGAGGTAGATAGACACTTCATCAAAGAGAACGTTGAAGCAAAAATAGTTCGCTTTCCGTTCGTGAAGTCTGAAGATCAGCTGGCAGATATACTTACAAAGGCTGTGTCTAGTAAGGGGTTCTACACCTCACTTGCCAAGTTGCGCATTCAAGACTCCTATGCATCAACTTGAGTGGGAGTGTTGGCGTGAGCTGTCAATTAAGAGGAATTATAGGACATAATTTGTATGAAAATCTTCTTTATACGGTAGTGATTATATAGCTTAAAATAGGATGTAAAATCTTCTTTGTATGATAATGATTGTATAGCCTAAAATAGGACCTAATCTCCTCATATAAATATGTATCATTGTTGGTGAAATAATACACAAGAAAAATACTTTTTCTACAAAAAACACAGTTGACCGCTTAATTGAGTGTCTATGGCTTAAGCGAGGAATGGAGGCCACGCCTTGTGCTTCTTAAAACACTGCTAAAAATTGACAAATTTTCTACACTGGACATAAAAAATGAGAAAAATATAAGAACACACTCCCTATTTTTACAATTTTTTAATGGACATCAAAAATGAGAAAAACATAACAACATTTTCCACAAATTTTTGGATTAAATATAGAATAACTTTATATTAATGATTTGTTTGATTTTACTTAAAAATTTGCTAAAAAGATGAGGTCAAGGTCAACTATTAATTTTAACCACACATTTCATGGAACATACAACTTTTAACAATTTGTCAACCACACATTTCTTCAATTATTATCAAAATTGTTTAAAAAATATGATTTTAAGCAAAATTAAACGAGCACTGAACATTATTTACCTTTTGGACATACAAATTGTTTTTAACCGCTCCGACGATGGCATTTTTTCCCCTTCTCAAATATGGTCTTTTCTTTGATTACTCTCTTTTTACTCTTATTTTTTTTATTTTTTATTATGATCTAAAGCTTTATACTCCAATATTTTGAGTTGATCAACACTTCAAGTTAAGGACATAGATATGTTGGATGGGTTTGTTGATGGTAGTTTTAATTCTTCAAAAGTTCGTCCGTAGTGAAAAATTAGGTTTCATGCTATTCTTCTTGTTTTTATTGTTTTTAGTTAGTAAATTTTGTGTTTCGTTAATTTAAGAATGAGAAGAAGTTGATTTTGATCACTTCTCAATACATGGAATGAATTGTTAATTGAAGCCCCCGAATGGGAATAGTTTGGAATAATATGATTTGTTTGATTTTACTTAAAAATTTGCTGAAAAGATAATATCAAAGTCAACAATTAATTTTAGACACACATTTCATGGGACCTACAACTTTTAACAAATTTTCAACTACATATTTCATTAATGTTTATCAAATTTTTTTTTTTAAAATATGATTTGTAGTAAAATTAAATAAGCACTGAACATTATCTACCTTCTCGACATACAAATTGTCTTTAACCGCTCCGACGATGGCATTTTTTCCCTTCTCAAGCCTGGTCTTTTTTTCAATTACTCCTCCCCTCTTTCTCTTTTTTGGATCTAAAGCTTTATACTCCAGTTTTTTTTGAGTTGATCAACACTTCGAGTCATGGCCATGGATATGTTAATGGGTTTGTTGATGGTAGTTTTGATTCTTCAAAATTTCGTCCGTAGTGAAAATTGGGGTTTCATGCTATTCTTCTTGTTTTCATTGTTTTTAGTTAGTAAGTTTTGTGTTTCGTCAATTTAGGAATAAGAAGCAGTTGATTTTGACCAATGTTCAGTGCATTTGCATAGGACGAAATATTGATTGATGCCCCCGAAAAGGAATAGTTTGGAGAGAGAGAGAGAGAGAGAGAATACATAAAGTACGACAAAAGCAATGATAATAAATAATAAATTTCTAATAGTCTGATTTTTCAAATTATTTTTTAATTGTTTGATTTATCAGTTAAATATGTAAAAAGGTTTCCTTTGATTTAATTCCCATTAGACTCGAGTTGGGCTTGGGAGTGGCTCAATGCGAAATATCCTTGGATTCATCACAAACTGCATTTTCTATTGGGTAGGACCTCCTTAGAGCCTGCCACCTAAATCCGTGGGATAAGTGTTGAATAGCCGGGTGACATGGCTAATTTTCCAAAATGGCCGTTAACTAATTTTGGCCTGTAAATTATCAAATATAACTCTATATTCTCTTTCATGCTTATAATTATTTTAAACAATTTTAAATTTATCTGTCTGTGAAAAAGAAAAGATTTCAAGATTAGAATCTAATCCATTTCAATGATAGAATCCAACCCATTTCATTTGTGTAAGAAATCTCATTTCAAAGTAAAAATTCATCCATCTCTAACTTCTTCTTTTAACTTACGATAGAAATTATAGATTTTGTAATATAAATCATGATAATATGTATAAATTTGAGTATGAATTGTGATTTTTACTTTATATTTCTATAAATTTGAATTCATTTGAAATGGGTTGATTGAAAAATTAGTTAAAATAAATAAATTTGCATTAAGAGAGTCACGGTTGGATAACAAAATTTTGACCTGTTAACGCAGGCCTTAACAGGCCCACATGTCTATTAACAGGCTAGTTGATCTGTTAATTTGGTTTTAACAGACCACTGACCATAGGCTTGTGTTGTGTTAATGGTCTGTTACCACATCTTATGGTCTTAATTGACGGTATTTTAGGGGGGTGTATTTAATTTAGATTTTTGAAGATTTTGATTGACATTTTTCAAGTGACTTACTTTGAAGAATTTTATTCATTTTTATTGACTTTTATAGATTTTAATAGACTCCTACAAATTTTTATGGATTTTTATAGATTTCATTTTAAAAGATTTTCCTAGACTTTCATAGACTTTTATGTACTTTCATACTTTGTTTTTTCAGTTAAAAATTTTGAATTAAAAAATTTAATATCCCATAATTAAAAAAAATTTAGAAAGAAAATTTATTAATAATAATTTATTTAATTATATTAATATTAATATATTCATAAAAATTAATTTTCTATTTAATTGCTGTAAGTAAACTACGCCGAAAATTAATGATATAACTCACTCTATTTTTTCTTTTGGGTAAAACTATAAACTTTCAAATAGATTGTGGATAAATTCAAAAAATTATAGCATGCGACTTATTTTAAAATATTTTTCAACAAAAAAATTTATCCAGTTCATTATCTCGCTTATTATATTTAATAATCTATACGTAACACGTCATTAGTCACCACAACTGCATAAAAAAATAACCAGAGTACCAATTTAGACGAAGAAAAAAATACAACCATGCTTAACAAGATAAATAGAAAAAACAAGAATTAAAAAAAATGCAGTAATAAAAAATAGTTTTTAACTTGATAAAATTCATTAATAAACTACAATCAACAATTATATAAGAATTTAATTATAAAGTTATCTTATTTTTAATAAAAATGGTAAAATAATAAATAAATAAATAAATAAAGAGAGAGAAAAATGGTTATGAGAATATTGAAGAAAAAAAATCACATTGAAGAAAGAAAAGAATATTAATCTGGACTTTACAGTTATTGAAGAAAAAAAAAAAAGAGAAATGTTGCATATAAAAAATAAGGGAACGAAAGATGTTTTTTTCTTCTAAAGTCTTTCAAAGTCTTAGGGTGAATGAGAGAGAAATTGTAATATCCTTTTTTTATACCTTGTGCTTTAAAGTTAGTACATATGAAATTTCCTATAAAGTCATAAACATTTTGAATACCTTTGAATTTCGTAAAATTTTAAAAAGTCTGAATTGAATATCGCATGACTTTATAAGACTTTTTAGAAGTCTTTAAAAATCTATATTGAATACCTCAAGACTTTTATAGAGTTTAAAAAGTCTGAATTGAATACACCTAGACTTTTAAACTCCATAAAAGTCTTATCAAATCTTAATTGAATACACCCTCCGTAGTGTATTGTATGTAAGTGACCTTTTTAACTTAAGTTGTATAAGTTGGGGGTGTTTGACATGGCCATTTAGCCCAAGCTCCCTCAGCAGCCGATTCTGTGGCTGAATTCTGTGGAATAGTTCTCAATGGATACTCAACCACCGTCCGCCGCCTCCGCCGCCGCCGCCGTTTCTGGGTCGAGAATTGGTCAATCAAATATAGAGAGTGCTGTAAATGCCTTGTTAAAGTACAGGGCCAAGCAATCTGCCACCCAAAAGCCACAACTTCTTCCTCAAGATGACTACATCTACCTCAACCTCACGATTAAGAAAATCCCCACAAATCCATCCACAAATCCCTTCAAAATTCCCCTTCCACATCCCCTCTTAGACCCCACATCCGAGCTTTGCTTAATTATAGACGACAGGCCGCACTCATCCACCCCTCCCTCGGAAGACATCAAGAAATTGGTCAAATCTCAGAATATACCCGTCTCCAAGGTGCTTAAAATATCCAAACTGAAAACAAACTACAAACCTTTTGAGGCAAAAAGGAAGTTTTGTGACAGCTATGACCTCTTTTTAGTTGATAAGAGGGTGGTTCATTTGCTGCCCAAGTTGTTAGGCAAACGATTTTTCAAGAAAAAGAAGTTGCCTTTGGGGGTGGATTTGAGTAAGAAAAATTTGAAGGTGCAAGTGGAGAGGGCTCTGGGAAGTGCGCTATTGTATTTGAGGACCGGAACTTGTTGTGTGATGAGGGTTGGGAAGGTGGCCATGGAGAAGGAGGAGATTGTGGAAAACATTGTTAGCGTGATTGAGGCAGCGGCTGAGAGGGTGCCGAAAAAGTGGAATGGTGTGAGGAGTTTGCACCTAAAGTTTTCTGATTCAATCGCATTGCCAATTTACCAGGCTTTGCCCGACATAAAGTTGAAAATTGATGGGAGAAGGGAGAGTAAGAAGGGAGTTGAGGAAGTAAAGATGGATGATAATGTGGAAGAAGAGAAAGAAGTTAGTGGAAGGAAGGAAGGGGAAAATGGGAAAAAGAAGAAGAAGAAGGGGAGGATTCATGAGGTTCGGTATATGGATGTTGGAGATGAAGCGGTGAATGATGAGGATGAGGATGAGGATGAGGTTGAGGAGACGATGAATGAGGATGACGATGAATTTAAGGGGAAAGAAGGGGATTTGATGGAGGAAAATAGTGAGGATGCAGAATTGAGTGAGATGAGTCGTGATGATAATGATTTGGGTGGTAATGAATTTAGGGGAAATAAAAGGAAGAAGGGAAGGGCAGTCGAGGCAAGGGATTTAAGCGACTTGAACGAGGAAAAGGAGGTGAAGAAAAATGCAAAGACGAATAGAGGGGACGGGAGCCCAAAGAAAGATGGGTTGTCAGGGGAACAGAAAGGGTTGAGAAAGACTGAGAACAAGAAAGAGGCAAGGGAAGGAATTACCAAGGTGAAAGATGCCAAGAACAAGAAAAGAGCGTCAACAAATTGATCACCTTCAAACACAGTGTATGGGCTTCAGCTACTCAGTTTAGTGAACTAAAGGTCTGAGGCATTGCTGAAGAAATTTTTTTATCTAGCTTTTCTTTTCTTTTATTTTATGGTGGAGGGATTTTGTGGTACGCATATTTATGTCATCTTAATTTGTGCAATTTTGATTCTTAAATTACTCTGGATTTTAATGCCTATCAATCTTGTGCCATTTCATTATTTGTTGCTTATGTGAGTTCTTTCAGAATGTTAATAGTAAAATGGTCCAACCTTTTGGTGCATGATGAGCTTACTTTAGGCTTTCAGTGCTCCGTGCTTCGGTGTTTTTATATGGGACTTGCAAGATGGATGCATACATTATTCCACTGGTATTATGTTTAACATGTTAATTTGATCATTATTTTATTAGCCCGTTTAGAAGTGATGCATTGCTAGAATTGAATTCTGATGTGGGTAAATGTTCAATGGGCAATTAGGAGTTCATAAAAAGGATTTGTGAACAGAGGACTATAGGCGAGGAAAGATGGGAAAATGAACTTGATTTGTTGGGTTCCGAAAAGAAGAAAAGGGGAGTTTATAGCTAGGGATAGGGTCTTGCTGACCTTAGCCAAGCCTGAATTGCTAATTAGTACTTTGACTATGTTACATTTAATACTGCTTCGAGGGTTCTAAATACAATTTTGCAGATGATGTTACATTAACTACTAAATTCATAACCTGATTATTTTTTAGTCTGTCCAAGCTGAGGACCATCTGTTTTTTGTTACATTATTTTCTATTAACAGAACATTGGTGTATGAATTGGTACATGTTTTAAGGTGCACTGATAAAAGTTCATTGTCTCGTTAGCTCTCGGACACTTGTTTTTGCTCATCACCTCAGAAAGAGGCACTTGGAATCATTGATTCAAACTTGGCCGCTTTGTTTCTTGATGTGTGTTATCTCGTACTAAATTTGCACGCATTGCCGTAAGATGGCATATCCAGCCGTGTTCTAGACTTTTTCAAAATCAACTAGGGGGAAATTGTTAATTCTAAGACATTCCATCTAATTGAACTAAATTACCTGTCTAAGTTTTTTGTGCATAAACATCATTTCTACAACTCGTAACCTGTAGAGTAGTAATGTGAAACTTGTGTATTATCGCATGAACGACAGCTCAAAAGTAAAAGAAGAATAAAGGCACTCTAAAACACATATTTCGAAGAAATAATTGAGCGTTTATATCCCCATAAAAGAAGCCAAGATCTTGCAATGGCCTCATTTTCTTCCTCAACCAACTTTATTCATACATGTAAGTATTCCTAATTTTCCTGGAGTCTATTTCAGTTTATATAGTATTTGCTTCTCAGCAGTACTGTTGAAACTGAAACTGAAAAGAGATCTTTAGCACCCATTCAACAAGTGTTGCAACACCAAATCCAGTTGCACTTTTATTCTTATCACTCCAAACAGGTCCAGCCATCTCAATGTGCATCCACTGGACCTTCTCATCAACAAACTGCAGAAAAACAGATTTCTCAACTACTAAAGACTACAAAATCATCGTTGGTGAAACATAAATGATGCTGGGTTGGGAATCAAAGAATTACAGAAACGTGCAATGCCAACTTCTATTCTTAAACGCAGCTGGTGATGTATTGCATTCAACAATATAAAGATGTTTCGATACAAGAGTATATGTAGAATATGTGTTTACATATGCTAAAACAGGACACATTTAGAGGCTAACGTCAATTTGAGGCACAATATAAAGCCTGATTACACGACTGACGTGTAGGGCTGAACAGTTGAACGTGAATTCTAAAGAACTTTTACTCATATTTATTGTTTGAGTCCTTGATTATTTGCACGACAAATTCTTCATATTTATAATATCTTCACTTTAGTCCATGAACTTCCTCTTTCATTTCAATTTCGTCCTCTCTTATTTACAACCTAAGTCCTTCAACTTTTGAATTTTTACAAGTTGATCTCCATATTTATACTTTTATGTCAATTTAGTCATTTATAGTATCACTATTTGATACAGATGTTACAATGATATTGTGTATCAACGTTTGATATAAATGTTACAAATGATGTTGTGAAACACGACCTGAGCCACAAGACACGACCCGGGCGGAGGGCGACGGTGCGCGCGTGTGGGCTTTGAACCAAACTCGATAGCATCTAAGCCTCATCTCCTCTAAAGACTTGCGGTACTCCTTGGAGCCTAAACCCAAATCCAAACTAGAGGTATATTAATTGGTTCAAAATCATGTTATCTTTCGATGTGGGATACACTTCCCAACTTTGCTACAACATCCAATTTCTACTTTCAAGGTGTCAACTTTTGATACTAATTTCTCATTCATTCGAAAATAGTTTTGCAAAATCAAATGTACCACGGGCATCTACTTACGAAGTAGAATGCATTTGACTATAAATTTATAATAATCGGTTATCGGGACTTACCCGAATATTTGGTTAAAAATTGGTCAAACCAATTTATAAACAATTTATTTCCAAATCCCCCACATGAATGAAAATTACCATAGATATGCAAATGAAAAAAAAATGCTAATAGAGAGCTACAGACGAAAGGCTATTGCATCAGGAGAGGTAGCTTCTGGCTTTGAACTTGTCCTAGTGGAATACTGTCGGATTTACTTGGCTAGTCAGTGAACGTGATGTCTTGAATTGTCCAGTCTTTGGTGTAAACCAAGACAACAATATCTACACAATAACCTTTCTAACAATTCTTTTGTTCTCATAGTTGTGTTCATTTTAGCCCTGAACAACTCTTAGGTTTCATAAGTGTTTTAGAGAATTCAAGCCTTGAAACATTTTCATAGAAGCGACCATACTTCACACTTACATAGGTGATCTCCTATTAAGAGCATTTTGCCACACTCCACTTGGTTTATCCAAATTATAAGAATCATTAAAAGTTATAACTTAACCTTATATACTCCGTAGATATCACTTTTTCTTACAATAGAAATGGGTAGGAGATAACTCCTAAGTGCTTAACTGAATCTTTATAACTTAGTTGTCTCATTAAACCAAGATCTTGGGATCTCCAGTCAACAATGTTGGGTTACCATAATAAAAACTCATGCGTTGTAGGCTTTTAATCCCATTCTCTTTGATAAGTAGTATACTTGATCTCTTGGTAATCCTTTTGTAAGAAGATCCGCAAGATTTTTCTTTGATTTTACGTAATCAATAGAAATAATACCATTTGAGATCAACTGCTTAATAGTATTGTGTCTACGACGTATATGTCTAGAGTTACCATTATACATACTATTTTGTACCATTCCAATAGCCGACTGACTATCACAATGTATACTTATAGCAGGCATTGACTTAGACCAATATGAAATGTCTTCTAAGAAATTACGAAACCATTCTGCTTCTTCTCCAGCTTTATCTAAAGCTATAAATTCTGATTCCATCGTTGATCGAGCTATACATGTTTGTTTTAAGGACTTCCAAGACACAGCTGCACCACCAATAGTAAAGACATAACCACTTGTAGATTTAGAGTCATTTGTATCAGATATCCAATTTGCATCACAGTATCCTTCTAATACTGCTGGATATCTTGCATAATATAATCCAAAATTTAAGGTATGTCTTAAATAACGAAATACCCTATTCAATGTCTTCCAATGATCATTACTTGGATTACTTGTGAACCTACTTAGCTTATTAACTGCATAAGCAATATCTGGACACGTGCAGTTCATAATATACATCAAGTTTCCTATAATATGAGAATACTTTAGCTAACATATAGGGTCACCTCTATTCTTGGCCAAGTGTAGACTTATATCTACAGGAGTTTTAACTGGACTTTCATCAAAGACCTTAAATTTTGTAAGTACAGACTCGATATAATGAGACTGTGATAAACTTAGTCCATTAGGTGTTCTAGATATTTTAATTCCCAAAATTACATTTGCTACACCCATATCCTTCATGTCAAAATATTTTGTCAACATTTTCTTTGTAGTCACGATAATATCATTATTACTATCCATAATAAGCATGTCATTGGCATACAAACATACTAGCACATAAGCTTTTGGTGTGGTTTTGATATAGACACATTTATTACACTCATTAATTTTAAAACCATTTGATAACATTGTTTTGTCAAATTTTTGGTGCCACTGTTTTGACGCTTGCTTTAATCCATATAACGATTTAACGAGCCTATACACTTTTTTGTCTTGTCCATGAGTAATAAACCCTTCAGGTTGTTCCATGTATATTTCTTCTTCTAACTCTCTATTTAAGAATGTCGTTTTTACATCCATTTGATGGATCTCAAGATTATGCAATGTTGCAATTGCAATTGGAACTCTGATTGAGGTGATCTTTGTCATCGGTGAGTATGTATCGAAGATGTCAATGCCTTCCTTTTGTCTATACCCTTTAGCTACTAACCGGGCATTGTATTTATCAATAGATCCACCAGATTTTAATTTATTTTTAAAAATCTACTTAACCTAAAGGCTTATTTCCCGATGGGAGAACAACCAACTCCCAAGTGTGATTTTGTATAATAGATTCTATATCACTATTGATATCTTCTTTCCAAAACGGAGCTTCTGGAGTAGACATTGCCTCATTAAATGTCTTAGGATCATTTTCTACCATGTAGGTTAGAAAATATGGACCAAGCGAGGTAGATGTTCTGGTCCTTTTACTACGTCTAGATTCTTCATCACTTAGATGAGTACCATTTGTAGTATCATAAGTTTATCTATTTGAACTTATTTCTTTCTTGTCTTTGCATGGAAATACATCTTCAAAGAATGCAGCATTCCTAGATTCAATGATAGTATCTTCATGTACGTCTGAAATGTTTGACTTGTGAACACGAAATCGATATGCTTTACTGTTGTTAGCATATCCGATAAATATACAATCAATTATTTTAGGTCCAATTTTAACTTGTTTGGACTTTGGTACTTCAACATTAGCCAAACACTCCCACACTTTTATGTGTTTTATAGGTGGGTTTATGACATTTCCATAATTCATATGGAATTTTATCATTTTTCTTTTGTGGTATCTTATTAAGAACAACGTTTGCTGAAATGATAGTTTCACTCCACAAGTTATGAGGTAAGCCCGAACTTATCAATATAGTATTTATAATTTCTTCAAGAGTCCGGTTTTTGCGCTCAACAATACCATTTGACTGAGGTGAATAAGGTGCCGTTGTTTGATAAATAATGCCATATTCTGAACAAAATTCTTCAAACGGTGCTCCGTATCCTCCTCCTCTATCACTACGAATAATCTTTATTCGTTTGCTAAGTTGATTTTCAACTTCATTCTTATAAAGTTTAAAAATATCTAATGCTTCATCTTTGCTTCTTAGCAAATATACATAACAGTATCTTATGTAATCGTCGACAAAAGTAATGAAGTATCTTTTACCATCTCTAGTTTGCACAAATTTCAAGTCACAGATATCATTGTGAATTAATTTTAAAGGTAAAGTGTTTCTTTCAACAGAATGAAACGGAGTTTTGGCTAACTTAACCTCAACACAAATCTTGCATTTATGATTAAGATCAAATTGTAGAGAAGTCAATAAACTTAAATTCATTAATTTACGCACATATTTAAAGTTTACATGTCATAATCGATTATGCCATAAACAAGAAGACTCAACGATATAAACAGAAAAAGATGTATTATTATTATTGTTTGATTTTGGTACAATAGTAAGGACATTCATCTTGAATAGTCCATCAGAAAGGTAACCCTTTCCCACATACATATCATTTTTTTGTGAGTACAAACTTGTTAGATACAAAGACTAATTTAAAACTATTCTTGCTAAGTAATGATTCAAACACAAGATTCTTGCGAATGCCAGACACATGTAACACATTGTTGAGGACGAGTTCTTTGCCGGAAGTCATTTTCAAAGTTACTTTTCCTTGTCCCTCAACTTTTGAATTTGCGGAATTTTCCATAAACAGTTATTCTCCGTTGACAGTCTTTTAGTTAGAGAACATTGCATTGTCAGCACAAATGTGTCGAGTAGCACCAGTGTCTACCCACCATTCTCTAGGATTCCCAATGTTGTTGCATTCAAAAACAACAGCAGACAATTTCAGTTCTTGAATATCATCAGAGAGTGCTTCACTTTCTGTCATATTTGCTTGAGCCTTTTGTTTCTTTGGCTTACGACATTCATTTGCACGATGTCCTGCCTTTCTACAATTATAGCAGTCACCTTTAAATTTCTTAGCATTCTTTTTGTTGTCTTTCTTCGGTGAATCACCAGAATGCTTTTTTTTCTTGTTAGTCTTTGAACTAGACTTCACAATGTTGGCTTTTGCTTGCCCAAATTGTCCTTATTTCTTGTCAAACTTTCTGTTGTTTTCTTACATCCTTAGCCGAGCGATTAATTCTTCCAAGTTCATCTCCTTGCGTTTGTGTTTGAGATGGTTATTAAAATCTCTCCATAAAAGAGGAAGTTTCTCAATGATTGCAGCAACTTGGAATGACTCACTTAAACTCATATTTTCAGCATATGTCATGAAGAAGGACATGCAATTCTTGAACTTGGCTAATAATTGTCTTGATGTCTATCATCTTGAAGTCTAAGAATTTTCCAACAATGAATTTCTTCGTGTCAGCATCCTCAGTCTTGTATTTTTTCTCTAAAGACTCCTAAAGTTCCTTTGCGGATTTCATAACACTATAAACACTGTATAGTGTATTGTCCAAACCATTCAAGATATAATTCTTGCATAGAAAATTCGAGTGCTTCCATGTATCTAAGGCTATAAGAGATTCTCTATTATTTGGTCCTTCTTGAACTGCAGGAGCATCTTCGGTGCGAAACCTTGCCAAATTTAAAGTGGTCAAATAGAATAGCATCTTCTGTTGCCATCTTTTGAAATCCACACCACTAAACTTTTCTGGTTTTTCTCTATGGGGTACTGGAGTTGATTGAAGCGGAATAGCCACATGTGGAACCGCAATGGTTGTACCATTACTCGGGGAAACAACTTTATCCCACTCAAATCCATTTCTATTATTAAAACAGAAGTTCAACAGTTAAAAATACAGAAGAAGATTAGTGTAAACCAACACTAAAACAACTAAAATTATTAGGTATTAAGATGCAATGTTAAACTATACCGTCAATATATCAAAAAAAATTATTAAGCCTTTTAAAAATTCTGCTTGAGATTACCAATATGAATAAACTTATAATTATAAGAACTTAATATTAACAGAATCAGAAACAAGATTTTAATAAAAAAAAAATTTAACGCAGAAAGAAGGTGAACATATTATTGTTATTATTTTAATTGCAATAAAACAATAAACAATTTAGAATGCCAATCGAATATACTTCAAGTATTAAAGTGCTTATATTAAGACAGTAAGTGATTCTGGTTGAAATTATAAATTGAATTTGCATGTATTAAATTGTTAACGGATTGCATGCATTTAAATAGTAATTAGATTTGCATGCATTAAATTTAAACAGGTTTGGATGCAAGTAATCAGATTTGCATGCAACAGAAAAATGAAGTATAAAACAACAGAATGTAATTTTGCACGCAATAAAATTTTGAAGCAGAATTTAATTAACACGTATATATATAAAAAAATTCAATTAATATTAATCAGAATATAATTATACTAAATAGCAAAAATACGTCTTAAGATTGTTACATAAAATTTATCTACTAAATTAATATATAAAATTATATTCTGTTTTATTTAAAGAATGCACAACTCTTGAAATAATGCAAAATTTGTAAAAGACGATGAAAAGGAAATACGTAGATCGAGACAAGAATTCGACTCTCTTTCTTTAAGACGTATTTGCCCCATCTAGGTTCTTACGGTATTGTGGCAAACGCCTCCCAAGATACAACGATCAATTCCTTTCAATAGTAGCACTACAAATCAAAAGGACGGCGAACTTGAATTGCTAGTACTCTGTGAAAATGAAAATGAGGACTCGAACTATGATTATGGAATGCAAGATAATTTCAATTTCTATATGTTATTCAATGTAAATTCACAGAACTATAGGGGCTTGTTTATAGCATACCAAAAGTTGTGTCTGAAAAGACACAACACTTGAAAGGACTCGAATGAACAGTTGCTAAACCTGTAAGAACATGTTGAACAATTGTGTTTGTTCTAATCCAAGAGACATTACACGTGACACGTGTCAAATCAATTTCAGAATGATGAATTAAAATAAATAAATTATTTTATATTTATTTTGTTTAAAAAGAATATATTAGGCTACTCACGACCCATGACCTGAGCCCGGCGGGTGGGCGGGCAGCAGGCGGCGGCGGCGTGAGTGTAGACTTTGAATCAAATTAGATAGCATCTAAGTCTCATCTCCTCTAAAGACTTGCGGTGCTTTTTGGAGCCAAAACTCAAATCCAAACTAGAAGTATATTAATTGGTTCAAAATTATGTCATCTTTCAATGTAGGATACACTTCTGAACTTTGCTACAACATCCAATTTCCACTTTCAAGGTATCAACTTTTGATACTAATTTCTTATTAATTCGGAAATAGTTTTGCGAAATCAAATGTACCACGATCATCTACTCACGGAGTAAAATGCATTCAACTATAAATTTATAATAATCGGTTATCGGGACTCACCCGAATATTTGGTCAAAAATTGGTCAAACCAATTTATAAACAACGTATTTCCAACTTATTTCCAACAAATATGCGATACAAATATGATTTCTATTGTAAAAAGAGGGAAGTTTAATGGAGATGATGATGTTATTTTACTTTGAACAATTTTGTTTTTCGCAGATATTTTATGTAGTACGAGGCTAGAGTTTATGTTGATCATATCCAGTATTATAAATCAAAAATCTTTGACCAATGTTGCTTTGTTTGCTTTTTGTTTTTTTAGTTGTGTTCTATATATGTAGGAGTAAAAATTCTGAACTCGAAGGCAATTAGGTCACGAGTTTACTTAATTGTCCACTTACCTCGATAATATTAACTTTTATGGATATTAAACATTTGTTACAAAAAATATATGTGCAAATTTATGTTTGTACATTTTTTAGCAACACGGTATTATAATCTATAACACATAAATATTGCATCTTTTCTTCTATCGAACGTCTATAATAATTTATGTCAATTTATAAAAGGAAAATCGACATGTATTTTCAATCAATCGGTTTTTGAGATACCTTACCATAAGATTATCACAAACATGCCATTGCCATTGGTACTGCTTGCCTTTCCTCCACCAGCTAGTAATTCCGAGAAGTAAGTTCATTTGATCGATCAAATATTGAAAAATGAAATAATGAACTTTAATTCTTTTTTCAATTTAAAAAAATTTCCAATCCTAGTCTAACAAAAAAGTATACCCCATGAAGCCTCGGCGATAAAACGTCAAGTGTTACCATCTCATCCCATAGTAGGTGCCACATTAGACTTGGAAGCCACATGCTATATATTGGGCAGCACGTACAAGCAACCCAAAGATTCCATGAACTTCAATATGATTCAAGGGAATCGCTTCGGTGAAGACGAAGCAACAAACTCACCACCGAGAAGAGGTTCGCCAAGTGGTTCGCATCTAAGCGAATCTCGTGACTAAGTGAAAGAAGGTGAACCTTCACCTTCTCCACAGGCAAGACACGTGGTGAAACTTTTCTCTCTATATTTTACATGTCTCTCTACTCAATATTTTCTCTCTACAATGATGTGCATTTTCTATTCGGATTTCACCCTCTATTTATAGTGTAGTGAATGATTGCTAAAATCCCAGAGGTTGCTCAAATTAGTGGTTAAACAACATAGAAAAACTAAATGCCCGGATTAAAATGTAGAAATTTAACATAAGAGAAGATTTGTTTTGCTTTAATGCCCGAAGTTCAGAGACAAGGTCTCCCAATCTTTGTTGAGCTTCCTCGAGTTAAAGAATTCATAACTCCTATGAAATTTCGTAAATAACGTCATCCTTGAGTGAATAATAGACCTTGTAATTCACAAAATCAATTTGCTTATTTAGTAAAATATCAGACTGATTCTTACAAAATTAGCTACTTCGAATCAGTTTGGTTCTCGCCCTCTACATAGAACAAGCCAATCCGTTAAGAAATAGTTGATTTCAGTTCGTGAAAAAATTGACCAAGCTGATTTGTGCCCAAGCGCACCATGCATGTAGCTTTGATTGTCCATATAAACTAGATAATGTTGCATTTAGGTGTTAATGTATTAATCAAGCGATTAAATAGAATTCAATATCCTTTTTCAATCTTCGATCCATATTCCAAAAAATTCTACATATATTTGAATATGTTATTTTAAATTAATTTATATTTTGAAAGTAAAGTAACGACAGTTTCAAAAACAGGTAATTTCCAACTTTGATAAAAGTTACTTAATTTAAAATTTACTTATAAAGTTACTTAAAAGTACTTTTATTAAGCTTAGCGGGTAGAAATTTGCAGGAGTTGAAACACTTAATCTCCTTATCAGAAACTTAATATTTTCGAATCACAACAATTTATCAGAAGAGATAACAATCAATCAGGAAATCTCATTCAAATTCTAGTTTATCCAAGCTAACCCAACCATTAAACCCTATAAATACATCATTCACAAGTAAACATTTTTACCAAGCTAGAAGCTAATTAGCAATCATGGCAAAGAAAGTCTCCCTCACCCCTCCACTTGTTTTTCTTTGCATTGCATTATTGTTGTGTCAATGTTTTGGTTTAGCCATTGAAAAAAATACAGTCGCTGGTGATGATTCGACGGCTTCTTTAAACACCAATGTGCAAGCTGAATACAATGCAATGTCAGGTAAACAAGCTGATTGGTTGAATAGGGGTCTTATTCCACATCCATTTTTACACCCTGGGTTTCCATGGCCAGGTGTTAACCCCCCATTACCATCCGGCTTCCCCAAGATTCAATGGCCTTTTGTTCTCCCGCCGCTACCTTCAGGAGGCTTCCCTAAGATTCAGTGGCCTTTTGTTCACCCGCCGCTACCTTCAGGAGGCTTCCCTAAGATTCAATGGCCTTTTGTTCACCCACCGCTACCTTCAGGAGGCTTCCCTAAGATTCAATGGCCTTTTGTTCACCCACCGCTACCTTCAGGAGGCTTCCCTAAAATTCAATGGCCTTTTGTCCATCCACCTCTTCCATCAGGGGGTTTTCAATTCCCACCACAACTGCCGGGGCATCCGTGGTTCCATCAGCAACCATGGATTCCGCCCTATATGTGGCATCCACATGGTGCAACCGAAAGTGGTAACATGGACAATGAAGGCGCCGGTGCCATTGCTGAAAAAAGTAGAGGAAAAATTAATCCTTAAGTATCAATTTTCAGCCAAAGCAACTGCAACTCCTCCCATGGCCTAATTTTATTATTTTTCCATTCCATGTTCTAGTTAATTATAGTTTATTAGGATACTTTCTTTTCTGTTGCTGTTAAAGTAGTTTTTATTTTTAGCATATATGTTTTTCTAAGATATATATGTAGTAGGCGGTTGGAACTAACGTTCATTTTGAGATTAATAAATTAATATTTTTTTTTAGAAATTATTGCTTTTTAAAAATGTTTTACCATTTTACATGTCAACGCAATTTTTGAACCTTATGGCGACCTACCAACTCAATCATGAGTTTATTTGACTGCTGATTATCTCGGTAAAATTAATTTTTATGGCAAACTTTAAGCATTTGTGTGCCAAGAACACATGAATTATGACAATTTAATGCTAGCTATTGAAAGAATGTTAGTCAAGAAAGGTGAGAAAAATGGTATATTTGTGCGCGCGTATGTGTGAGGATAGATTATATTTAAGATGATTTTTATTTGAAATAAATAAATATTTATCCATAGCAGTTGAACTAAGAGTAACATCAAGGGACAAAGATAAGGATTGCATATACCGATTATAACAAACCAATTATATACGGAAAATTGAAATCAATTTTTAGTTTTTGTTTTTTAAATTTGGCAAAGGTATGAATCTGACCCTAAATTTTATTTGCAGCGACCAAGAATTATGTATATTTAATCCCTATATTTCTCGTCTAAAATCTAAAAAGTTTGAAATACTTTTTACATTAGTGTTTTTTTTTTAAATACTCCATGAATTGTGATAATTCAAAGCTTTAAAAATCAAAAAGGTTCCTCATTATGTATAATACCATCAAATCTTTAAATATTTAAAGCTTCTACCAATTCTGATCCAAAATTTCTCCCTACTTTTAATGGGATGTTATTATGTAACCTAAAACCCAGCCATTAAACCCTATAATTAAATCATGTTGGATTTGGAACACAAAAGAGAACTTTTTTTTATTATATAAACACTTGTACAATACTTTGGTTATGGAACACAACACACTCTTTTGTGATCTCACTCATCACTCATTACCCATTACCAACTCACCACAACATCAACACCCTATTTATACTTGGTTATTACTTTTCTAGAAACATCTATAATGGAGGTTAACAACAAACTAGAAAGTTCTAGTCCTAATCATGAAAGCACCCCCATTGTTCTATATCCTTCTTGATTTATATGGAACATTCTAGAACAAATCATTGATAAGGAAATAATGAGAAATATCTAGAACCTTCAAATAAGTTGGTGATAATCTTCAATTCTCCCCTTTAGCACCAACTATTTGATTTAACTCTTTTCTTCTCATCATCCCAACCTGTGTCCTTGTACTTCTCTTTTGTCGTATTGGGTCGCCTCCTTACCTTGTATACCCAATTGCAGGATATAGGCTTTATTCCATTAGGTATTGGCATCAAGTCCCAAGTTTCATTTTGCTTTAGAGCAACGATCTCTTCTTCCATTACCTTTCTCCACTCCTTGTGTTGGACTGCCTCTTCAAAGGTCACTGGCTGTTTGGTACTTTCATCTTCTTCTACCATTACATTAGCGTACTTGGGATTTGGCCTTCGTTGTCTAGTTGATTTTCTTAGTTGTGGTTGAGGACTCGTTTGTATCTCAACTTCTTCTTGTTGGCTTGATCTATTCTCTTCTGGTGTTGGTTGATGTACACCATTTTGCCATGGACCTTGCGTTGCCCTCGTAGGTTCTTCTCCGTCGCTTGACTCCTGTGAATATTCAATTTCCTCATGGCTCTGTTGTACTTCCACAATTTCTTCTTGCAACTTATCTCCAATTTCTTTTGAATCCAGCAGATCCACCCTCTGCGGTGTCCACTTATACTCTGTTGTGTTTTGCAGCTTCTCCTTGTCGCCTGTCATGTGATTGGAACATCCTGAGTCAACAATCCAATCATTTTCATAATCTATATGTCCAGGGACGACCATCATTAGTGCCGATTCTTCCTGAAGTCTTGAATTGCTCACCTCCTCATAAGTTTGTTCAGTTAGTGCGAGCGACGCTTCAGCATCCCACTCTTCTTCACTATTATATTTTTCTTGCTCGTTGGAGGTTGCCATATTTCCTTCTGCTGGCTTTTTCCTAAATCGGCAATCTCTTGCGTAATGACCTCGTTTGCCACATACAAAGCAAGAGCCATTAGGTCGCCTATATCTATTGGACAACTGACCTCTCTCGTCGCGATTTTCTTGAGCTCTCCTTGTTTGAGAACCTTCTATGAATTTTTCTTCTTTTTCTTCTTTATTATTTTGTCGAGGGGATCGGCCTTTTTTCTTATAGCTAAACAATGCTTCTTCTTCTTTCTTCAATGAGACCCCTAGCATTTGCTTAGTCAACGCTTCTTGGTCGGCTAGCAAATTTTCTAGATTGACCAATGAAGGTTGCTCTGGCCAACCTTGTATTGTGGCAATAAAGCCTCTAAATTTGGGTCTCAATCCATGTATGATTATTCTTCTCATCCTAGACTCTGAAATTTTACTTGAAGAATCTAATTCAGAGATTTTGCGACAGAGAGATTTTACCTTGTTGAAATATGGTTTTATCGTCATCTCCCCCTGAGTGATGGACAGTAGCTCGTTCTCCATAAGCTGTAACCTTAGATCATTTTTCTTTGAAAACAGAGCTGCAAATGTGTCCCATGCTTCCTTTGGCGTAGACTTGTCCCTTATGTACTCCAATAATTCCTCATCAATTGTTGTTTTTATCGTAAACATGGCCTTACCTGCTTTAATCTTCCATTTCTTCAGAGCTCCGGCGTCCTCCGGCGGTGTCACTTCACTGCAGCCAACTACGTCCCACAAGTCTTGGCCTTGGAGATAAGACTCCATGCATGTCTGCCATGTGGTGTAGTTTTGGTTGTTGAGCTTCTTCATTCCGCCTATCACTTGTAGGTCATCCATCGTGACTTGAATAACCTCCTCGTTACCAAGCAAGCTTTATTGAAGCTTCACAATCTCAATTTGTGCACGATCTACAGAAGCTCGAAAATAATCTCCACTCGACTGCCTTGCTCTGGAAACACGTGGCCCTCAATCGACTTGCTCTGATACCACTTGTTGGATTTGGAACACAAAAGAGAACTTTTTTTTTATTATATAAACACTTGTACAATACTTTGGTTATGGAACACAACACACTCTTTTGTGATCTCACTCATCACTCATTACCCATTACCAACTCACCACAACATTAACACCCTATTTATACTTGGTTATTACTTTTCTAGAAACATCTATAATGGAGGTTAACAACAAACTAGAAAGTTCTAGTCCTAATCATGAAAGCACCCCCATTGTTCTATATCCTTCTTGATTTATATGGAACATTCTAGAACAAATCATTGATAAGGAAATAATGAGAAATATCTAGAACCTTCAAATAAGTTGGTGATAATCTTCAAATCATTCACCAGCAACTATTTCATTAAGCTTGAAGCTAACTAATCTTAATTAGCAAACCATGGCAAACAAAATTGGTTTCACCCAATCTATTCCATTTTCTTTGCATTGCATTTTTGTTGTGTCAATGTCTAGGTTTTTCCACAAAAATAAAAACGAAAATGCAGATAATTATCCTTTCTTTTGTATTCCTTAACAACCAACAATTGGTTTTCTTAATAGTGATAACTGGACAATTTATGTCTTGTTTTGCCACTCATGATTCGATGGCTTCTTTAAAAACCAATATGTGCAAGCTGAATACATTGCATTGTCGAGTAAACAAGCCAACTGGTTCTAGTAAGATCTTATCCTTCGTCCATTTTTACGCCCCGTTGTTTCACCCACGCTTCCCTGGGCTTCCATTGCCATGCACTCACCACCCATTACTCGCCGGTCCGACACCATCAGGAGGCTTCTCCAAGATTTATTAGCCTTCTGTGCACCCACCCCTATTTGTGGCATCCGCATGGTGCGACCAAATTGTCGACGACGTCGTCCAGAATCCAGCTGCTGGCCTTGCCGCAAAAATAAAATGTTGATCAACTTCTTAAGTTGTGGGGGAGTTGCATGCAAAAATTTAGCATGTTTTACAGTTGGGGTTACTCATTTAGCCCAGATTGTTGCAACTTGCAAGGCCATTGCACGAGTTAGTGATGAATGCCATCCCACAGTTGTACAGATGATTAAGGATCAATGTTCAGTCTAATTCTATGGTCTTTTCATTCCCATCTCTAGTTCGTTAGGATAGATTTTCTTTCTTAATAAAAGAGTTGTTTAGTGCAGTTGATCATGTGCATGGTAAGTTAATTTATTTAAGCACATATGTTTTTCTTGGATATATGCATAGTTGGATGCTGGAGTTGATGTTCATTTGGATTATAATTAATTAAGATCTTTAGCTATTATTGCTTTTTTTAAGTTCTCGTACAATTTTACTTTTGTTCAATATAGCAATCCATTTTTCGAACCACAAGGCGTTCTACCAACTAGGTTACTGAGTTTTCTTGACAGTCAATTGACAAATTAATTAATTAATTTTTTTTAGTGAATTTCAGCATTTGCTGCTAAAGATGTGTGTAGTTGTGTCTTGCTTGTTGTTAGAGTTGGCAAACCGGCTTGGCCAGGCCACACTTGAAGTCCAGTTTTGTGCGGGTCCCATCGGGTCAATGGGCCAAGACGGCCATAATTTTATTTCTCTCTTTTTTTTAAACAATTTTTTTACTAGAAAGATAAAAAATATATCTTTTATGTTAAAAATGTGTGTTATAAAATAATTTATATATAAGTCTTTATTCCTCTTGTTAATGAGGAATTAAGTTGAGTATTGACAAGAAGATATTCAACTATATAAAGTTGTCGATAATTCAACATAGTTTTAACGTTGTAACTGCGTGCATATATGCTCATATATAGGCTCGGTTTTATTCGATACAGTTATTTAATTGAATGAACTCATATATAAATTATTTAATTCAACATAGTTATTTGATTCGACGTAGTTATTTAATTCGACATTGTTATTTATATATACTCATATATAGGCCAGTGCATATAATTTAACATAGTTATTTAATTGTTTCGTACCAAACTTCAACTCAAATTCATAGAAGATTAATGTGAAGGAGCCAAAAAAAAAGGGCTAGCCCGATCCAAGTTCGATTGGCCAAGCGAGCTAGCCGGGCCGGGCCATATAAGCCCGATTTTGTTCAGGCTAGCATTTAACGGGTTAACCCGACCCAAAATCTAGATTATATGGGTCGACCTTTCAAGTTGAGCCGATTTAGCCATCTCTACTTGTTGTAGCATGTGCCACCTACAATACAAGAGGCAAGATCACATGATGCTATTCTTATTTTTATCTAAAATTAAAAGTAATTATTACAAAATATTTATATTTAAACTAGATATTTTACTTTTCTTTGGAGAAAGAAATATACTTAAAATTGTTTAATTTTTCCCTTAATTGATTTAGGACAATTTGAATTGGGGACTTCGGCTTAAGCCATTTTGGGTGAAGGTTATTTGAATTTTGGATTAAGAAAATTTTTAATTGGTCACGGGAGGTAAATGGTCACATAGCTTTAATATCGGAAGAACACTACAAGAAAAAGAGCCTTTCGCAACGGGCAGAATACGTTGCGAAAGGGTTTTCGCAACGTTCACCCGTACGTTGCGTCCTTTGATGTTGTCGAAAAGTATCCATTTACGGCAACAGGCATTGCACGTTGTTAAAAAATAAAAGTACGTTGTGGTTTATTCTTTAGCAACGTCCATATGTTCGTTGTTATTTCTCTTTGACAACGTTCACTGTCCGTTGCCATTTAGTTTTTAGCAACATTCAGATGTTCGTTGTTATTTCTCTTTAACAACGTTCAATGTCCGTTGCCATTTAGTTTTCAGCAACGTTCATATGTTCGTTGTTATTTCTGTTTAACAACATTCAATGTCTGTTGCCATTTAGTTTTTAGCAACGTTCACTATCCGTTGTCATTTAATTTTAGCAATGTATATTTGCACGTTGTCTTTGCCTATGTTGTCATTCATTTTCAACAACTTTCTTGTGCAAGGTATCTTTACCTTGGGTTTTTTATCATTTATTTTGAAACATATTTTATACATATTCATGTTCTTTCTCAATCATTTAAATACAAATTACATTGTAGATAATAAAACTCAATCCATACATCACATCAACTCTTAACTAGAATTTATACAATATTAATGAAATTTGTCATACAAAATATAGCCTACAAGTTTTTTTAAACATACAAAGTTTGAACCAAACCTATCAAAACACGTCTTGAAAATTTCTTACAATGTTGTACATTTAATCTACCAAAATATAGCAAAACAAACTTGATAACTAACACTCCGAATCAACGAATCCGTAACGTCAAACATTTATTGTCCGAAGATTCAAGTTCACATCACCTGACTAATCACAAATGTCCAAACCAGGATTGCTGCAAAAAAAATATATTCAATCAACCCAAGTTCAAAAACAAAAATCAAAGCTAACATAGTATAAGAACACCCTTTGAGGTCCTTTAACAAAAACTTCATCTACAACCTTCAAACATATTAAACTGTTCAAGAAACGAAATAAGAAGATTCTTCCACATCAATATAGACTCAAATATATAATACTCATTTTAAGCTTGTCAGTTTTGCCTACCCCTCCCTCTTGTGATTTCCACAACGCAATTTCAAGGTTCGCTTTCGAACCGCTTATGTCCAACTAAAGTTTACAAGTTTCAAAATTATACTGGCGATGATCCTATCCTTCATTAGTGTAATAAGAACTGAAGACTTTCAAACCTCAGTATCACATTCTTGGAGCTGCACCAAACGTACCATGGTGAAGGTAAAAGCGAACTCATTAAAAAGGAAAAGGAAATTTGAAGGAACAATGGAGTGGAAGGGTCCATAACATATAGATTTTATCCTACCTCCACCAATTGTTGCTTCAGGTAGCCTTTCAATTGAATACTTATGTTGAGTAATGTACATGATTGGTACACCCGAAACCTTAATCAACCATCAATCTCACTGTTAAATTTAAACCGAAAATAAATAAAACCCCTTTTGCAGAAAAAAAGTAGTTACCTTTCGAATTCTTCGCTTCAAATCTCGATCACAGGTTGCAACAATGTAGCACTTGTGCTGTGTTATTGTCACGAAGAGCAATCCATTAAATTCTTTGTAATGAAGTTCATTACGAAAAATTCATAATGTGAGAAGAATCCACCTAGCAAATAAAATATCACATAGGACTGAAAGAAACATGCTGAAGCAGGTGAGTTCAAGCATTTTAACACTCAAGCATATGAAAACCAAATCATGCAAAATGCTTGATATTATTATTTTCTACAATCCCAAGTCCTAGAAGATAAAAA
Source organism: Forsythia viridissima (assembly GCA_030279155.1). Classification (NCBI taxonomy): domain Eukaryota; kingdom Viridiplantae; phylum Streptophyta; class Magnoliopsida; order Lamiales; family Oleaceae; genus Forsythia; species Forsythia viridissima. The sequence continues at coordinate 9,678,373 of CM059040.1, read as the reverse complement.
TATAATAGATTGCCGACTTCAAATCATACCTGTGTAACCCTCTCAACAAGACAATCATCAGCATAGGTTCCCTTGTGAGTACAGGGAAGCCTTTCAAATCGAACAGGGAAGCCTTTCAAATCGAGGATCCTTAGCAATTCTATTCATACAAAAGAGAATAGAATTTAGTACCATAACCAGTAAAACAATTATCTAACTTCAATGTTACTGTTATTGAAGGAACATTCTAAAAATAAAGCAAACTCCGCGACTCTTTCACTGAACGAAGAGAAGTAGCAGAAAATGCATTTATGAGAAGATTATGATGTATTTCAACAAAAGGGGGAACATGAACCCAGTAACGATCTTATAAGTCACTTGCTTATGAATGATACTTCTTAAGCAAGGCTAGTGTATGATTGATAAAGACGTGCAGCATAGAAAGCATTGAAATTCAAGAAGAAAGAGTGGCACCAGAACTTACATTTTGCATATAAGCAGTTCATCATTCCTGTCTCCAAATCCAACTACACAAGATGTTAAGATTAAAAAAGAAATTCAACAGGAGAAAAACCAGTCAATAGTATTCAATACAACAGTAAGACTACTATAGGAAAAAAATCAGTCCATAGTATTCAATACAACAATAAGGTTACAGGAAACATATTTTTCAACAGGTATTATAAGAGATGAGTACTTACTCTTTTCAACCACATAATAAAAAAGACCAAGGATACCAAAACACGAAAACAAAGGAAAGATTGAGCACAATTTCTGGCACACCATACTAAAAACTTAAACAACTTGAGTTTCCAAACCACTAAATATTCTCAATTGTAATTCATCTAAAGAAGATTATGGCCAACTAATTTTCCTACAAATGTAAGTCGCTTTATAACAAGAAATATACTGTCTGAAGGGGTAGAGTAAATCAAATCAATTCATCATGGAAAAGAAGACCCGTTTTCCACTTAGTAGAGTATGTCGAACGTTGTTTAACTGGGGTAACCCAATGTTTCCAACAAATACATATAATTTTAATTTTGTAAGGTAAACTTTCAAGTTAGTAATGATACTAACCAACTTGACGAGTTATAAAACAATTGTTTATCTTATTAATTAAATCAATAAATTCCTAATTTCAACATATACTTTAGCTGGCTATGAATCTAAAAAGTATGTAAATAATAAATTCCTAAAAAGTACGTAAATAAAGCTCCTTCCAATTTCGGTACTCTTTTGTAATAGAGTTGAAAATCTGAAACCACAACCTCACCTCTCCACCATAACGTAAAGTAATCTGTGTCGTAGGTAGAGTCACTCCATCCTTGCCCATTGGGTAAAAATTGAAGCTAATCGGGCGCAAAACGACAGACGACTATTTCGTGAATCACCTTCTCGAGTTTCTTAATTCCGGCGCTTATGACCTCGGCGGCAGCCTTGTGTGAGTCGGATTGAGAAGAAGAAGAAGGGTTCAGCTCCACCTCGATGAATTCTACCTGGATTTTACTGAATTGATCGGAGCAATGGTGGTGGGTGTTTCACAGAAGAATCAGGAACACGGACACGAACGAACAAATTCTCGGCAACAATGTTCAGATTTATCAAAAGCCTTCTTCCCAGCCCAAACCGTGAGGAAATCAAAACACAAGGGTTTTCAATTGGATTTGGGTTAGATTTAGGGAAGAGCAAAGTTAAAGATTGATTATAGAAGACAAATCTTAAGTTAGGAGCCAAATAATTCATTTTTGCGGGTTGAGAATTTATTAAATGGGGGGCTTCAGATCTTTTACAACATTCAAGAACGTTGCGAATTCATTTATTATATAAAATCTTTCGCAACATATACGGATCGTTGCAAAATGTTCTAAAATAGACTCTTTCGCAACGTACGCGAATGTTGCTAAATACTATATTATTTGACAACAGTCACTGCCCGTTGCTAAATAGCGAAATGTATAATTATTTTGACAACAGACAATGACCGTTGCAAAAGGATATATTGGCAACATTCATTTAAATACCGTTGCCAAATGTCAATTGAATTAACCAATTGCAACAGACATTTGATGATTGTTGCCGTAAACTCGTTTTAGCAACAAGCTATTAACGAATGTTGTCGTTGAGTTGTTGCAAAAAGCTATTTTTGTTGTAGTGGAACTTGCATGATTCTAACAAAATGGCATGACTCTTGAGTTGAGGAGTTTAGTAGATACGAAGCTTAGGAGCTAGACTTTGTAACTCTTTTGGTGCCTTTTAAACTACTAGTTAGATACGCATGTGTTCCACGTGCTTTTGTAATTATTGTTAATTTTTAATATTTTTAATTATTAATAATTAAAATGTTAAAGTAGTAATTGTAATAAAGATAAAAAAAAAATATGGTTGTTGATAAGATGTTGTTTTGTATTGTTTGATATTGATATTTTATTTACATTTATAGAAGTACAATTACAATCAAATATGAGTTTTATATAGTAGTAATACCAATAGTAACTTGAATTCAGCGAAGAACTTTTTGTGATTTGAACTTTAATGATTGACGAACTATCGATATCAAATCTAATGGAATTAATGATGTATTAATAGGGATATCCAGGATTGTATTTTACGAAAAAAATTAATAATTATTAATTTTATTGGAGAGAATATAATGATTGACTATATAATATTGTACATTTGTTGGAGTAGTTACTCATTGTAAACAATATTTTTTGTGTATGTTCTTTTTTTATTAAACGCGTTTGATGTATTATTAATTAAATTAAAAATTAAAAAAAGTTTCATATACTAGTTGTTAATTAGTATTTAAAATAATCTTTTCATCTCCATGATTTGAATTTTAATCCGGTAATAAAAAAAGTTATAATTTTTCCATTTATTTTTTTCAAAATCCATTTCTAATTTCTTTCATCTACGTAAGGCAAAAAAAATTGAGACCGTCTTTTCATCTTTATATTTAATTTAATATATTAAATATTTACAAATTCTAAATGTACATTTAATAAATTGTTAAAAATTTAATGTACGATAATAATGAACAATAAAATAGTAACAAATAAATATTAAAAGATAATTGCATTCATTTAAGTACAATTACAATTAGTAATGAGTTTTATATGGTGATAATACCAACAATAACTTAAACCCAATTAAGACCTTTTGGTGATTTAAATTTTGATTGATTGACGAACAATTGATATCAAATCTTATAGTATTAATGATCTTCAGGGTTGCATTTTACGAAGAATAAAATTAATAATTACTAATTTTATTGTGAAAAAATGTAATGATTGACTACATAATATTATACATTTATTGGAACAGTAGTTCCTTGTGAATAATATTCTTTGTGTATGTTCTCTTTTTATTAGACGTGTATGATTTAACGACGTAAATGAAATGTCATAAATGTGAGTAAGAAACAAAAATTAAAGAGGTGTCAATACTTGTCTATGTTGTAAGAATATTGTTGACGGACAGAAGTAAGATGCGAAGAACGTTCTATATATATAAATTAAATTAAATTAAATTAAAAATGAAAAAAGTTTTACACGTTAGTTCTAAACTATAGTGTATGTTTGGTGGAGTTTAAAAATTTTGAAAAAATTTGGTAAAATATGTAATTGAAAAGTTGTAGGTCCCACAAAAATATGTAGTTGAAAATGAATTTGAGAAAAAAAGAATTTAAAAAAAAAAAACTGAATTAAACACGCTCGTAATCACTGTTATCTAATGTATTAAAAAAAATCTTTTTATCTCCATTTCAGTTTTGACAACTATGATTTGAATTTTAATGCGGTAATAAACAAAGTTACAACTTTTTTCATTCATTTTTATTTTTTACTCATTTTTCATTCCTTTTACTCATTTAATTGTATATTTAGTAAATTGTTGAAAATTTAATGTACAATAAGGATGAACAATAAAAGAGTAATAAATAAAATATTAAAAAATAATTATACATTAATGACTAAAGGTGAATATGAAATTTTAAAAATTTTATAAGGGTAAAATGGACCAAAAATGTTTCTCCATTTAAGCCATTTTTAGATAGTATAGAATAGATTAATAGGACCTTTAAATACTTTCAAATTGGACACTATGAGCTTGTTTGACAAAGATTATAAACCTATTTTGGTTTATTTCAGCCGTAATTTTTGACTTTTCAACCCATTTTTAACATGAAAAGTCAACAATTTCAACTCAAATAAACTAATATTGGTCAAATAAACCAAAAATTGGTTTATAAACTAATTTATAATCTCTGTCAAACGGGCTATATATATATATATATATATATATATATATATATATATATATATATAAAAGAGAAAATTAAGACCTCTGCATATTTTTATTTAGAAAATTGAAATATAATGAGGGTGTCTTATTTTTGAAAAATACCGACAAGCCTTTAAATTGCAGTGAGAATTACTAAAAATATAATTTTGAAATATTTGTAATTATTACCTATTGATTACAATTAATTAATGTTAAATGTAATTTCCCTAAAAAATAACAACATTCCGTCTCTACCAAATAAGATTTTCCTCCCCTATATTCCATCAAAAATTACATTATCTCTCTCTACCAAATAAGATTTCCCTATCGTGTATCCCACCAAAAATTTTCCATTGAAAAATCTTTGATAAAGTTTAACTTTTTTTTGCTCATTAGTTTTTGTTTTGTTTTGTGTTTTTGTTTTTTTCAATCGATGGTCGGGTGTCATATACAATTACAAGTAAATGAATAAAAAAGCCCACAAGACCAGACCCCTCTTCTAAAAAATCCAAGCTTAAGTGATTCAAATTTAGGAATGACAATTTAACAAGCGCCCCACCCCATTTTAGACAGACCCGCCCCGGATAATCGGGTCAAAGGTGACCCGGACCCGCCCATATAATAAATTTTTGTTTTTGTTTTTAATCAAACAATAGTTTCAAATATGGAAAACAAATTTAGCAAAACGAGTCTTTGAAGAGTCGAACCTTGGTTGAATAAATGAAATAACAATCCTTAACCATTACATCACAATATTAATATGCATCATTTTTGTTTATATAATATATTATACCAATTACCAACTTCTCCAATCCTTTTTGGTAAATTAATCATATTTCCTAATTCTTGTTCTTCAACTCAGTAAGTGGCAGTACCGCAGTAACCGTACCCATTCCCATTCCATTTTCTTTGTTTGCGTATCCCTATTCCCCTCAGTACAGCAGCCGCCCAAAGAAATTGATCCATTCTTCAATCCTCCTCATTTCTCATCGTGAGCTCCCTTCTAGTCGATTCCGAACCGCCGCCGCTGTCGATCCGTCACTGCAACGTCGCCAAAGTAGTGAAGCTAGATTTTATCTTTTAAGGTAAATTTTTGTTTCATATGGTATAATGGTAACCAAGGGCTTTTCGTTTCCAAATCATGAACTAATATGAACAAATTTCACTTTTAAAATAGTTGCCTGAAATTTTTCATTTTAGGGTTTAGTTGGCTGAAATTTTAATTTTTTCATATGGTAACCGATATTATAATATTGTGGTGGAAACAATATTTTAATCTATATTTAATTTTTTCAAGGAAATAATTATAATATTGTGGTGGAAACAAAAAAGAAGTTTGGAACCAGATTCATTTTTTGCATTTTTAATAGTCTTGCCAAAGTATAAGTTCCAAATGCACTTGCTCAAATACTCTTGACTATGAATACATATGATTCTGTTTTTCTGTAAAAAGGATTATAAATAGGGAAATAAAGAAGGAATAAAATTAGAAAATGAATCTTGCTTTCCATATATCAATAAATTATGTGCGTATGAGTATGGTTTTCCTACGTGAATATCCGCTTAGTGATTTAGTGAATATCCTCTCAATGAAAATGAATCTTTCTTTCCATTAATTGATGCCTTTAATTATTTAGACATTTTGATTTGTCCTTTGCAATCATATCATTTCATTTATATGATAATTATGCTGTTTATATCAGGTACACGTCCAAGTACTTGATATGTTGTTTGTAGTTTATAGTTTGTTTTTTCTTTTTCTTTTGCATTTTCTTAATCATAATTGTTTATTGTATTTGAAGATGTCGGCACAAGAGCATTGTTCAATAGGTTCCACGCCAAAAACAACGGCAAATACTAGTAATCCTCCATCGTTACCAGCAGACCAAAATTCGAACCAAAATCCAATAAGTATAGATTTGGATGGAGATCATATAACGAGTCTTGGTGTGGTGGGTAGAAAAAGAAAGTTGACATCTCATGTATGGGACCATTTTAAGCTCAAAATGATTGATAACGAGATCAAAGTTATTTATAATTATTGTGCAGGAAAGTTGGTAGGTCATAGTAAAAACGGGACAAATCATTTGAAAAAACATTTGGATAGATATGTACTTCGTAACTTTAAGCAAATTGACATTAGGCAGGCAATATTGAACCCTACAAAGCAAGTGAGTAAAAATGTGGTTATGGGGATTTACCATTTTGCTCAAGACCATGCTAGAACGGAATTGGGCAAAATGATTATTTTATATGAATATCCGCTTAGTATGGTTGAGCATGTTGAGCATATTGGATTTAAGAATTTTGTGAAATTTATTCAACCGCTATTTAAAGTTGTGTCTCGAAATACCATTAAGAATGACATTATGAAGATTTATGACTTGTAGAAAGTGAAAATAATGAGTGTGTTGGAGGAAAACAAGAGTAGAATTGCCGTAACCACGGACTTGTGGACTTCGAATCCAAAAAGGGGTTTAATGGTCATCATTGCACACTTTATTGATGATACTTGGAGGCTTCAAAGCTGTGTTATTTGGTAAATACTAAGCAATTCAAAGTAATTTATATATTAGTGTAATTATTATTTTTGTAATTTACATATTGTTGTAATTGTTTTGTTTGGTTTTGTATGTAGGTTCATATATGTTCCTTGTCCACATACGACGGAATCACTATCTACCACTCTAAACGAAAGTTTATTAGATTGAAATATTGACTGAATGTTTTTCACTCTTCATCTTCGTATTCCCATTCTAGGATTTCTTCAAGTGTTGGAGTAGTAGATGAGTTGGAAGATTTTGATTTGTTTGTTACCACGAAAGTCAGCACTAGTAATGTAAAATTTGAGCTCGACTTATATTTGGAGGAGTCGGTCTTAACTGGGTCTAGTGATTTTGACCTATTAAATTGGTGGAAAGCAATTTCAAGCAAATACAATACTTTACAAAAACTTGCAAGAGATATCTTGGCCATCCATGTTTCTACTGTTGCTTCTAAGTCTGCATTTAGTATGAGTGGTAGATTTGTGAGTCCGCATAGTAGACTTCATTCGAAGGCCTTGGAGGCATTGATGTGTGCACAAAACTAGTTGTGAGCTGACATTCATAGTATAATAAAAGTATTTATTAGTTTTTATATTTATTATTCTTGACTTTATTTGTTGTTAATTCGATTTATTTTATTGTTAGAAAACTCTTCCGTGTTTTCGTTGTACACTGGATGTTGTTCTACTATCACTGAAGAAGAAATTGAGGATGAGGTAATCTTATTTATTTCAATGTACAATGTTATTATGTTAAAATATATTTATATTATAATACTATTTAATACATGTTTTTTTCTTAATCATTATACAAGAATTATTGAGATCCGACTATGTCACTGTCACAACTATGCAAGGAGAAAAAGAATGAAGAATATGTATTTCGATTTTAATTTCATTTGTTATTGTCGTTGAACTTTGTCAATCGTGTTCTATTCGAAACTATTTGATTTTTGTGTTGGATTCTATTGTTTATATATTTGATGTACAATTTAATATTTTGAAGATGGGACCGGTTAGAAGTTGTTAGTTATTAGTTGTTAACTTGTTATATTGTATGCTCGGATTTATTAGCTAGAATTAAAGCAGTAAATTGGTTGGCTAAATTTTGTGTATTAGTGATAGCTATAACAGTGGATGTTTTTTTTTTTTTTTTTGGTAGTGGCCGACTGAATTCAGAAAAAAAAAAATTATAGGGGCAGTGGCTGGGCGGGTCCGGGGCGGTCCCCTATTCAAATCTCCAAAAAAATCAAGAAAATGATATTGAAACCCGTTTGGACAAATTCCTTCTACAATTAGAATCATTTTTCACATTTTCAGGATTTAATCAAACCTCAGTTTTGAGTTTTGTGCTTTTTCTGGGTTTTTCCCCTCCTGCTAATTGGAGTTTCGCTCCCTGTCGTGATTCTTAGTATTAGGAAATTTTTGCTTATTGATCGATACATTGGATGTGTGGAGAGATTCAATGACAAGTATATTCTAAGATTAGTGGGTTTTGCTTCAATTAACTGTGATTTCTTGAGTTTGTTATTGCATATTTCACTAAAAAAAAATACTGATTTTACAACAAACAAAATGTTGTCGCTTTAGTAGAGGTTTTCACAACAAGAAAGGAGGTCAATGGCGGCGAAAAAAGTCGCCGATGAAGGCTCAAATGTCGTCCCTTTACATGAATAGCGATAACAAAGTCGTCGTTGATAGTCGCCGCAATAGTTTAGTTCTTCTAGAGTAATAGCGACGATATTATGTCGTCGCTACATATATTTGAATCTATAGCGACGACTAGTTCGTCGCAATATTTTCGTGGTCTATATCTTGAAATTAGAGAAAAAGGGACGACAATGTCGTTGCCAAAGTTGTCGCTGTTATATGAAATAGTAGCGAAGTAAATGTCGTCGTTATTATCTTTTATATACAAGTCGTCGCTAATGTGAATTAATTTGTTTTATTTTAGCGACGACAATGTCGCCGTTATAAACATTATAAAATTTTAATTTTTTTTTAATATTTTAAATAATATATAAATAATTCTAAAAATCTATTGATCCCCCAAACCCTCGTCCTCGTCCTCCTCTAGCACAACCTCCGGTATGCTATTCTTTAGAAGTTGAATTTTTCGCTGCATTCGGCGCAGCTGAGTCTCATATATAGCAAATCGAAGATCGTCATTTTGGGGTCTCTAGAGAACTGATGGGAAGTTTCTTGTGAGGCCTTCGATGCAGCGGTTGAATCTAGGGAGGGAGAGGTGTCATTCGAAACCCTTCCAACCCCGCGGACATGTCCTTGTCGTTCTATGAGAACTTCCTTTGCAATAATACGCTCGTCTAACAACACACCACTGAAGGCGACCTGTGTCTGCTGAGTCTCCCTCAACTCAACAAATTTATCTATTTTAGTGAAAAAAATAAATAATAAATAATAATATCATGACAGATAAAATTAAATTAACAACATTTAAAAGTCCTCATGTAGTCACCAGCCGCCTGCAGGTTTACCCAATTGCCATCCTGGAAGGTGTGAAAAGTCCAGAATGACTCAATAATGCTCGGCCATTGCTGGGTCTCGAGGTCCCGCTACATGTTTAAGCGTGAAATTTAGTTAAACAACATGGTTATGTAATGCATTGAAGATTTGTATAATGATATTGAAAAATTTACTTGTATCTCTTCGTAACGTGTGGCAGAGAAGTTCTTCGACCCCTGCATGCTCAGGTATTTAGCCTTATCTCGATTGACTTTGTTTTTTGTCGACCGTTCCTAAAGACATAAAAAATAATTGATTAGCAAAAAACTTTATAGTTATAAAAATATTAACATAAAAACGTGAAAGTAAATGAACAATACGTACCACGAAAGTAGGACTTGTGAAGAAGTCAATGCACTTCTACCAGTCCTCGGCAGACATCTCGCCGTATGGACGGCTCGGTCCATGCACTTTCAAGTGATTATGCGCTTTGAGTTTGTAATCTTGATAACGATCGGCCGCTAGGAGATCTACAGTGGCACAGATAGCTCGGTACTCGTTGGACGACCGATCGCCTTGAAGATCGAAGTAGCTCCGCAACATAGGAAAAATTTTCGTTAATATATATTACATGGAACAATTATTTATGAATGCGCTAATGTAAAAAATATTGTAAGTCAATACCTCGATGATGCTACATAACCGTGCCCACTGCTTTTCTAGAACATCTGTTAATGAAGGGTAGCAAGGGGGCACGGTGAACCTGACTTGGTTTCCAACCAAGCGCGTGAAATACTTCGTGTTCTTCTCGATTGGTTGCATTGTATGTTCGATATTGTCGAATGAGAAGGAAAGTGGCATCTTCCCGTTGGTCTGCCAAACCTTCTCAAGGTTAATACTTGAAAGATATTCCGTCGCTTAGTCGGGGGCGCTGAAAAAGAACAAATACGAACCGTATGATAATAAATTCAATGAAATTCAACGATGATTGTAAAATGCAAAAAAAAAAAAAAAAATTGGTTTTAACGAAAATTATTACTAGACTCGCTGGTAGAATCGAGCCGGCGAGGTGGCTGAGATGGAAAATCGCCTGCACTATCACTTCCGTGCGACATCACGTCAGCCATACTAACATATGACAACAGCGATATAAATTAGTGCGGAAAAGGTCCATAAACTTAGTTTATAAGTCTCGGGTACATTTGGTTTTTGTGAAATTGATCCCTAACTTTTATTTACTGATGAATTGGTCCCCAACTTTTAGTATTTTTTTTAAATAAGTCCCTAAACTTTAAGTTATTTTGAAATTTGTATTAACTTTTATTTTAATGATGATTTGGTCCCTAAACTTAGTTTAATTCAAATAAGAACCGGGTACATTTCAAATTTGTGAATTTGATTCCTAACTTTTATCTACTGATGAATTGGTCCATAACTTTTAGTGGTTTTTCAAATAAGTCCTTAAACTTTGAGTTTTTGTTAAATTTGTATTAACTTTTATTTTACTGATGAATTGGTCCATAAACTTAGTTTATTTCAAATAAGTCACTGCACTTTGGATTTTTGTAAATTTGATCCCTAACTTTTATTTACTGATGAATTGGTCCCTAACTTTTAGTGTTTTTTCAAATAAGTCCGTAAACTTTGAGTTTTTGTGAAATTTGTGTTAACTTTTATTTTACTGATGAATTGGTCCCTAAACTTAGTTTATTTCAAATAAGTTACTGCACTTTGGATTTTTGTGATATTGATTCCTAACTTTTATTTACTGATGAATTGGTCCATAACTTTTAGTGTTTTTTCAAATAAGTTCCTAAACTTTGAGTTTTGTGAAATTTGTATTAACTTTTATTTTACTAATGAATTGGTCCTTAAACTTAGTTTATTTCAAATAAGTCACTACACTTTGGATTTTTTTAATTTGATCCCTAACTTTTATTTACTGGTGAATTGGTCCTAACTGTTAGTGTTTTTTCAAATAGCTCTTTTGTGAATTTGAGTTTTTTCCTAACTTCCCTAAATTATCGATTTAATCAAACAAATCCTCATTCACAAAGTCATTAAAAAAATAATTGTGCAAAATTCATTCATAATATAATTCAACAAATCATTCATAATCGGAATGAAGGCAGAAATGAACCAACGCCAAAAATGATAATCCAAAAAATAAAGGCAGAAATGAACCAAAGGAACTGATAATCCAAAAAATGAAGGCAGAAATGAAGCAACGCCAAAATCAACGATCGGACCACGCGCATATTATAGGCAGAAAAGACGCAACTTTTTCAAATTAAATCCAGTGCAATTTAGGACTAAGCTAACCTGAAATGGTTCTTAAACTTGATGGGCCTGGTGTTGGAGTTCACGCCTCAGGTCGCCGTGGCTGGATTGTTGCAGACGGTGAACAACTGGAGTCTGGACGTAATATTAATTTGACAGCAAAAGGCAAAATGAGAAAGAAGAAGGTCTGATGCGTGAATATAATGATTGACTCTATAGCGGCAACTTATGTCGTCGCTATACATCAATTGCGACGACATAATTTTTATTTTTTTTGACCACGCGCTTAAAATGTGGCGCTCAATTTTTGGCATGTAAATCGATTACATTTGTCGTTGCTATTGACATTATTTATTTACTACTAAGTCCCTAATCTTTACATTTTATTCAATTTGGTCCTCTTATTTCCACTTTTTTTTTCAATTTTATCCTCTTAATTTTGCAATTTTAGTCCTCAAAGTTTTAGTAAGATGCATTTGGATCACCAATTCCTTGTTATCGTACAAAATAAGTCCTTGTTCGCCTATATTTCGTTTAGAACCCCAACATTCAATCTGATTCACCAACAATAGCAACAACTAAATTTTTTTAAGTTAACTTCATATATGCAACAATTTTCTGTCTTTCGTCGTACAAGCACACTCGCAACAATATTTGTTTGACGCATAAAGTATTAAATAGCAACAATATATTTGTTGCCACAGTGTCGTCGCAATGCATATGTCGTAAAAAAAATAAAATAGCGACAAGTCAATTTGTCGCAACGATTATTCTAAAAAAAATTTTACGAGAAAAAAATATTTGTTGCAAATACTATTTTAAAAGTATAATGTTTGTATATATTCCATTTTGCTACAAAACATGCTTGTAGTTTATGTTCATATGCAATATTATAAGTTAAAAATCTTTAACCAATGTTGCTTTGGTTTTTAGGCAATTTTTTTTTTTTTTTTTAATAAATTTAGTTGTGTTCTACATATGTAGGAGTAAATTTTTTGAACTTGATGGCAATTAGGTCACGATTTTACATAATTGTCCACTTACCCCTATAAGGTTAACTTTTATGAATTTTGAGCATTTGTTACAAAAAATATGCGAGTAAATTTTGTTTTTATATTTTTGAGCAACATGTACTATAATTAATAACACATAAATATTGCATCTTTTCTTCTATCAAACGTCTATAATAATTTATTTTAATTTATAAAAAGAAAATCGACATGCATTTTCAATCAATCGGTTTTTGAGATACATGAAATAAGTTCATTTTATCGACCAAATATTGAAAAATGAAATAATGAACTTTAATTAGTTTTTCAATTTAAAAAAATGTCCAATCCTTGTGTAACAAAAACATTATACCCCATGAAGCCTCAGCGGTTAATTTCTTTTAAAATGTCAAGTGTTACTATCTCGTCCCATAGTAGGTGCCACATTAGACTTGGAAACCACATGCTATATAGTGGACACGTAAAAGCAACACAAAGATTCCATGAACTACAATATGATTCACAGGAGTTGGTGAAGACGAAGCTACACACTCACCGCCGAGAAGAGGTTCGCTAAGGTGGTTCGCATCTAAGCGAAATCTTGTAACTAAGTAAAAGAAGGTGAACCTTAACCTTCTCCACAAGCAAGACACGTGGCGAAATTTTTGTCTCTATATTTTATATGTCTCTCTATATATTTTCTCTCTACAATGCAGTGGGGAGGTGGGGGGGGGGGGGGGGGGTAATTTTTTAATATGCAATTTCATTATGACCTAATATCAATTTAATGGATGACAATTGGATCCATTCATCTAATATCAATTTGATGTAACGCAACTAGACATATTGGCTTAATAAAATTAATAATACAAAATTACAAATGATTGGCCCATTCCTCAAATGATAATACAAAATTAATAAAGGCACTTTGTTTGTTAGTACATATCGTGTTCAATTGATTTTTTTTTTTGAATTTGAGTAATATTTAATTTGATTTGTGAACTAGATCTTTTTATTTTGGAGAATAATTTTATAGAAGGTAACGTAAATAAGAAGAGTTTGACTAGTTTTAGATCTTGAATATTTTTTTGCAATGACTTCTTGTAAGTTTTTTAAAGATTATGACTTATAAAAAAAAATTAAATTCTCATAAAAATGGACTTAGTAACTGTGGTTTAAGAAGAAATTCGGCGTCGTTGCCCCCGAACCCTTGTGAGGGCTTTCCCCCTCCCCAGGCTCGCTTTGTAGACCCCCAACTTAAAATGTTTGGCTTCGCCACTGTACAACAATTTCTCTCAATGTTGTCCATTTTCTGTTCAGATTTCATCCTGTATTTATAGTGTAGTGTATGGTTGCCACATATGTACCTCTGGCACCACAATTTCGAAACAGATTGCACATTGTGTAGACAATTCAGCACAAGTGGGATAATTGCACCAAATTCTCCATGGCTTTTAGAGTGGCAACCCCCCCCCCCCCCCCAACCCACCACCACACACACACTATTTGTTTGTCTATGAAAATCCCAGAGGTTGCTCAAATTAGTGGTTAAACAACATTGAAAAACTAAATGCCCAGATTGAAATGTAGAAATTAAATATAAGACGGAAGATTTGTTTTGCTCTAATGTCCAAAGTTCAGAGACAAGGTCTCCTAATCTTCGTTGAGCTTCCTCGAGTGAAAGAATTCATAACTTCTATGAAATTTTGTAAAGAACGTCATCCTTGAGTGAATAATAGACCTTGTAATTTACAAAATTAATTTGCTTATTTGGTAAAGAATCAGACCGATTCTTACAAAAAATTAGCTACTTCGAATCAGTTTGGTTCTTGCCCTCTATATAGAACAAGTCGGTCATTTAACAAATAATTGAGTTCAGTTCGTGAAAAAATTGACAGCCGAAGTGCACCATGCATGTAGCTTCGATTGTCCATATAAACTAGATAATGTTGCATTTTAGGTTGAATTAAAAATGTAACATTAAAATATTTAATCATTTCGAGTATATAATGGTTCCCTGACTTATTTTTTTAACGAAGACCACATAAATCTTTTAGTTTTGTAATATTGTTGGTTATTATTGGAGGATTATATCTATCTAACTGTTGCCACTATATTTATTGTTAAGAATTCATTTTGGCTGTTCGCTCAAGTCAAGCGTAGCATTAGGCGTGCACTACGATTATACCCTTTCTAATTGTGTAAGTATAGATGTTAATATATTAATCAACCGATTAAATAGAACACAATACCCTTTTTCAATCCTAGATTCATATTCCAAAAATTTCTACATATATTTGAATATGTTATTTTAAAATTAATTTATATTTTGAAAGTAAAATAACGATAGTTTGATAAAAGTTACTTAATTTAAAATTTACTTATAAAGTTACTTAAAAGTACTTTTATTAAGTTTAGCGGGTAGAAATTTGCATGAGTTGAAACGCTTAATCTCCTTATCAAAAACTTAATATTTTCGAATCACAACAATTTATCAGAAGAGATAACAATCAATCAGGAAATCTCATTCAAATTCTAGTTTATCCAAGCTAAAACCCAACTATTAAACGCTATAAATACATCATTCACAAGTAGACATTTTTACCAAGCTTGAAGCTAATTAGCAATCATGGCAAAGAAAGTCTCCCTCACCCCTCCATTCGTTTTTCTTTGCATTGCATTATTGTTGTGTCAATGTTTAGGTTTAGCCATTGAAAAAAATACAGTCGCTGGTGATGATTCGACGGCTTCTTTAAATACCAATGTGCAAGCTGAATACAATGCAATGTCAGGTAAACAAGCTGATTGGTTGAATAGGGGTCTTATTCCACATCCATTTTTACACCCTGGGCTTCCATGGCCAGGTGTTAACCCCCCATTACCATCCGGCTTTCCCAAGATTCAATGGCCTTTTGTTCACCCACCGCTACCTTCAGGAGGCTTCCCTAAGATTCAATGGCCTTTTGTTCACCCGCCACTACCTTCAGGTGGCTTTCCTAAGATTCAATGGCCTTTTGTTCATCCACCGCTACCTTCAGGAGGCTTCCCTAAAATTCAATGGCCTTTTGTCCATCCACCTCTTCCATCAGGGGGTTTTCAATTCCCACCACAACTGCCGGGGCATCCGTGGTTCCATCAGCAACCATGGATTCCTCCCTATATGTATCATCCACATGGTGCAACCGAAAATAGTAACATGGACAATGAAGGCGCCGGTGCCATTGCTGAAGAAAGTAGAGGAAAAATTAATCCTTGATTAAGTATCAATGTTCAGCCAAAGCAACTGCACCTCCTCCCATGGCCTAATTTTATTATTTTTCCATTCCCTGTTCTAGTTTATTAGGATACTTTTTTTTTCTGCTGTTAAAGTAGTTTTTATTTTTCGCATATATGTTTTCATAGATATATATGTAGTAGGCAGTTGGAACTAACGTTCATTTTGATGTTAATAAATTAAATTTTTTAGCAATTATTGCTTTTTAATTTTTTAGCCATTTTACATGTCTTATATATCCACCAATGCAATATTTGAACCTTATGGCGACCGAGTTCAAATTTGCTGTCCCAAATGTGTCTTTCTTCTTAGCTCTTTCGCCAATAAAAAATGTACACATTATCAAATAAATACAAGTTATTTAATATGTTAACACTTATTGTAAAAATTAAATTGTATTTATTTGATGATGTGTATATTTTTTATTGGTTGGGCAGCTAAGGAGACACACATTTGGAACAGCATATTTGGACTTATGGCGACCTACCAACTCGGTCATGAGTTTATTTGACTGCTGATTATCTTGGTAAAATTAATTTCTATGGCGAATGTTTAAGCATTTGTTATTAAAAATGGGTCTATTTGTGTGCCAAGAACACATGAATTATATTTGTGCGTACGTGTGAGGATAAATTATATTTAAGATGATTTTTATTTGAAATAAATTAATAAATATTTATCCATAGCAGTTGAAATAAGATTAACATGACATCAAGGGACAAAGATAAGGATTGCATATATGGATTATAACAAAGCAATTATATACGGAAAATTGAAATCTATTTTTAGTTTTAGTTTTCTAAATTTTATTAGTTGCTACCAATAATTATGATTTTTGCACATAAAAAAGTATTATACTTTTGTATAATCAATCCTATTTTTCTGTTTAAAATCTGAAAGTTTCGAAATATTCTTTACCTTAGTTTTTTTTATAAATACTCCATAAATTGTGAGGGGGAAAAATTGTATGAAAATCAAACCTCTAATCAAATATTTGTGTTTCTCCTACACCCATTCCTATACTTGTTTTTATTTTTTGACAATTGACTTTGATCGTTGTAGTGCAAATGACTGTCCGACCATCCCTTGGAATGGTTACCTTTGCAAGTTAATAGCGTCCAAGTGTGCAAGTGAACAAATTGATGATGGCAAGGATATGTTGGACAATTTTATCCTACCAGATTTTGCGATCAACGTCATATATTTAAAAAGATAATGACAATAAAATTAGTATGAATAAAATGATAACACAATTAATCCGTAAGAGAGGTTTTCACATTACTCATACAAAAAAGTGATGTACGTCTGTCTTCACCATCTCAAAAAAATTTCTCAATTTCCTCTAATCTCTCCTTCTGAATTCTCTTTCTCTTCACCATTGTTCTCCAAATATTTCCTTCTCAACCTTGTTCCTCTTCATTAGTCACCACCATTCACTCACCAACTTCTATCAATCTCCATTTATTTTTATCCGGTCGGATTTCACCGATAAGCGGTATATTAGTAATAATGGTAATTTTATTTATCTTAAGTGATTCTTACAGCTCTACAAAAATACATCTTTTCTAAAATATTTTTCCTTCATATCCTTCAAATAGAACAGGCATTCCTCCGAATCCATGGTTCCTCATTATATGTATAATATCATCAAAGCTTTAAAGATTTAATGCCCTTATTCTACCAATTCTGATCCAAATTTTCTCCCTACTTTTAATCAAATGTTAATTATGTAACCTAAAACCCAGGCATTAAACCCTATAATTAGATCATTCACCAGTAACTATTTCATTAAGCTTGAAGCTAATTAATCCTAATTAACAAACCATGGCAAACAAAATTGGCTTCACCCGTTTATTCATTTTTCTTTGCATTGCATTGTAGCTGTGTGAAGGTCTAGGTTTATTCACAAAAAGAGAAAAAAATGCAGATGATGATTCAATGGCTTTTTTAAATATCAATATGTGCAAGCTGAATAAAATGCATTGTCGAGTAAACAAGCCGGCTGGTTCTACTGCGATCTTATCCCTCGTCCATTTTTACGTCGCCATTGTTAGCGTTACACCCACGCTTCCATTGCCATGTGCTCACTACCCATTACCCGATGGCAGGGGTGGAAGTTGGGGTACCTTGGAGGACCTGGACACCCAACTTTAGGGAATTTTTTTTTTTAAATTTATTAACTTGCAATTTAATAGCAAACAAATTTTGGCTCAATATCAATTTAATAGAAATAAATTTGACTCATTGGCCTAATAAAATTAGAGATAATTAGGTTTAACACTATTCTTAATTATGTGTTTCGAGAAATCAGGCTATTAAAAAAATAATTTGTAAAATCAGGTCTTTTTGAAATTAATGAATTAAAATGTTAAATATTAAAGTTTGAATGTAACTACCCAACCATACATTTAAGTCACACCACATTTACCACATTTTTAATTCTTTAAGAAAAGGTCATAAGATGCGGATCAAAGTCGTCTCGAAAAATTGTAGCACGTGGTCTAGGGTAGTCACAATAATTATTCTTTCGTGATCACATTTGTTACATACAGAGCCACACGTCACAATAGTCGAAACCAGGCCACAAGATGTTTTCATTATATATTCATTGTCACATTTATTATTTGTAATATAACCAATTAACAATGTTGGTCACAATAATACAAAATTAAATTATATAGACTACAATTCAAATAAATGACAACCTAAGCCGTAACTAATACTTTCCATCTCGAAGTTAAATTAATGTATACAACACTAATTATTTATAAATATATTGGACAACATTAAAAAAAAAAATTCTTATTACCATAAGTCACATATCATTATAACACTTGGATTCCAGTTGTCATACATTATTGTTCGAAGTTGTGTAGATCAAATCACACGATGATTTTATGATATCTTAAGTAAACTGACACAAAACATAATATCAAAGTCACATCTACATAACTACAGTCACAACATACACCTAATGTTGTAACAGTAGTCACAATAATACAAAATACAATTATTCAGGCTACAACTCAAAAAAGTATATATCCAACTTAGGCCACAACTAATTTTTTTTATTTCGAAGTTAAATTAACATACGCAAGGCCAATTATTTAAAAACGCATCGGACAACATTCAAAAAAATATTCTTATTCCCAGACGCGCATCTAAGTCATAGAATTTGTGTTTTACTTTATGCGTGTAGTGAGTCAGAAAGCAGTCTCATTGCACAGAATGTTATGCTTACACCTGCAAAGTACTAAAACTCAAGTCACAGTGCCATTTTACACTCACAGACATATTATTCTTATCTTCGTTAAGAAACATTTCACGTAATTGTAAAACAATATAATAACTAATTCAAAATTTTAGGGATAGACAATGGTATATCTACCTATCTCACATATTTATCTTGAGTCACATTCAAAATTCAGTTACATAATCTTATCTCTTATTTAAAATGCTTTTGTTATAATTACAATTTTTAAATAAATTATGGAGAGAAATTTTGAGGCAGAGAAACTTGATTTTCCCAATTTCTGCCTGATTTTTCCAATTCGTTCAAAGTTTTGTTAGTTACCAAAATATAACCTTAAATAGTCATAGTTATCAAAATTTTCCTTTTATTTTTGGGTAAATTAATATACACTAATCTATAACTAAAATTAAAAATTAAAAAATTACCAATTAGCTATAACTAAAAATTAATAAATACCAATCAGTTATCTAAATTGAAATGTACCATTAAATGACAATATGCATTGAAGATTACTAGGCTTTCAAAAAAATCCTATTTTTTTAAAGGATTTTAACTTAATTAAAATCAATTCAACATTTTCGTTCCTAAAAATATTATCTCAAAACATTCTTCTATTTTGAAATTTGAAATTGAAAGTCACCTATACATTATTGTTCCAAGATCCCAAACCAAATCAGCGATTCATAGAAGTTCTGACAAAATGATAACATATGCAGAATTATTTCGATATTGAAAAAATAATTTTTGATATCAAATTTTATTTTCGGTGGCAAAATGCAGTACCCACCAATAATGTAATAAATTAAAGTAACAATATGGATTATCAACAATATGCAGTACCCACATCTAAAATTCCCTAAAAGATATAAACATTTTTGGACCAAAATATTACCACTCACATTTTAGATTTCCCAATTTGTCTTGATTAATTTAAAATATAATGCCTTTAAAATTGGTTCAATAAAATCTTAATTAAAATTTTTAAAATTCTCCACCTATCCATCTATTCCCACATCTTCATTTCATGAATTGAATATGAATATAATTAACTGAAAACACTAGCTTCCAACTCTAACGATCACTCCTCAGTGCATTCATTGGCACATAACAATGGTATGCCTTCCTCCCCCTCTCCATCCATGTATCATTTACTATATTCATTTTATTTCTTAAATTAATTTTTGATTTTGGCTGATAAATAATTTTATTTAGCCTCCAAAAGAAGGGTGCAAAGGTGACAGCTAGTAGTGCAAAGAAAAAAGTTGAGAAGGTCATTCCTCTATTTGAAAAGTGGCCGATGCAGTTGGAATTGGTGGAGCGCTACTGGCGATGAAGGGTCTCCGTTGTTTTGTCAAATGGCTTCATGTGGTGAGGATTCGGTGAATATGATATAGTGAATAGGGATTAGGCCGCTTTGGCTAAAAGGCCTTGTCAAACAAGCCGAATCGGAAAAGCGCCCAACTTAAACAATTTAAGTTGAAAATGCCTATTTTACAAAGAAAAAACTTAAACGCCCTTATTAATAACGTCTGTTAATAGATGGTACATTAACAGATAGTCTCATTAACACACTAGAGACCTGCTAAGATACCACTGGTTTGTTAAAGCCATGTGTCTTAAAGCCATAATGGGTCTGTTAAGATAAGTTTACACATGTTAAACTAGTTTTTCAATTAACTCACCTCAAATGAACTCAAATTTATAAGAATTTAAAGCAAAAATCACAATTCATACTCAAATATATACATAATTTTATAATTTGTACTATAAAATCAACAATTTCTACTATAAAAAAAAAAACAAAGTTTATGGACCATTTCCATAAAAATACATCTATTAAGTACTGATGTGCAAAAAAAAAGTTTAGGGACCTTTACAACAGTAAAAACAAAGATTATGGACGATTTGCACAAAAACACATAATTTAGGGACTGATGTGAAAAAACAAAGTTTAGGGACCATTTCAGCACTAAAAAGAAAGATTAGGGATCATTTGCACAAAAATACATAATTTAGGGACTGATGTGCAAAAAAAAAGTTTAAGGACCATTTCCGCACTAATTGATGTTCTCTTTTGTTAGTTGCTAGTATGACCGACGTCATATCGCACGGAGGTGATGGTGTAGGCGATCCTCCACCTGAGCCAACCCGCCAACTCGATTCGTCTTGCGAGTCTAGTAAAAAAATTTGTTTCAATATTTTTAATTTTGCAATTTTTTACAGTGACTTCATTATCGTTGAGTTTCGTATCAAACATATCGTATTTGTTCTTTTTCAGCGTTCCGTCTAAGCGGCGGGGTATCTCTCGAAGCATTAACCTTGAGAAGGTTTGGCAGGTGAACGGGAAGAAGCCACTTCACATCGCATTCAACAATGTCAAACATACAATGCAGCCGATCGGGATACCCGAAGTATTTCACGCGCTTAGTTGGGAACCAAGTCAGGTTCACCGTGCCCCCTTGCTACCCTACATGGACAAATGTTCTAGAGAAGCAACGAGCACAGTTACGTAGCATCATTGAGGTAATGTCTTACAATAGTTTTTACATTAGCACATTCTCTAAACATATTGTTCTAGGTAATATACATTAACGGATATTTTTTCAATGTTGTAGAGCTACTTTGATCTTCAGGGCGATCAGTTGCTCGACGAATATCGGGCAATCTGTGTTGCTGTAGATCATCTGGCAACCGATCGTTATCGCGATTACAAACTTATGGCACATAATCACTTGAAAGAGCACGGGCCGAGCCATCCATACGGTGAGTTGTCTACCGAGGAATGACAGAAGTGCATTGACTTCTTCACAAGTCCTACTTTCGTGGTACATACTATCATTTACTTTTTACGTTTTTATGTTAATATTTTTATAACTATAAAGTGTTACGTAATCAATTATTTTTTATGTTTTCAGGAAAGATCGACAAAGAATAAGACCAATTGGAGTAAGGCTAAATACCCAAGCGTGCAGGGGTCGAAGAGTTTCTCTGCCACGCGTTACGATCAGGTACAAGTAAATTTTTCAATATCATTTCACAAATCTTCAATGCATTACATATGCATGTTTTTTAATTAAATTTCACACTTGCAATTGTTGTAGCGAGACCTTGAGTCCCAGCAGTGGCCGGACATTATTAAGTCATTCTGTATTTTCCATACCTTCCGGGATAGCAATTGGGTGAACTCGGAGGCGGCTTATGACTACTTGAGGACAAATTTCTATTTTTTAATATTGTTAATTTTATCTAACATTATATTATTTTTTATTTTTTATTTTTTCTCATTAAACAGGATAAACTTGTTGAGGTGAGAGAGACTCAACAGACTCAGATCGCCTCCAGTAGCGCGTCGGTTGACGAGCGTGCTATTGCAAAGAAGGTTCTTGAAGAACGACGAATACACGTTCGTGGGGTTGGACAGGTTCCGAATGGCACCTCTCACTCCCTAGATTCGACCGCTGCATCGAACGCCCCACGAGGAACATCCAATCAGTTCTCTGGAGACCCCTCGGATGACGATCCTCGGATTGCCATGTATGAAGCCCAGCTGCGCCAAATGGAGAGGACAATTGCACATCTTACGGTTAATTTGCAGCAAACAATATCGGGAGTTGTGCTAGAGGATGA
Organism: Forsythia viridissima; assembly: GCA_030279155.1. Taxonomy (NCBI): domain Eukaryota; kingdom Viridiplantae; phylum Streptophyta; class Magnoliopsida; order Lamiales; family Oleaceae; genus Forsythia; species Forsythia viridissima. Next base: position 9,655,679 of record CM059040.1, on the reverse strand, counting down.
TAAGGACAAGAACGACGGTGGGGGTTTGGAGGATTTGTAGATTTTATGTACAATATAATTGTTTTTATTTTAAAAAAAATTAGAATATTTATAGCGGCAACATAGTCGCGCTACAATAAAAAAAAAACCTTGTCGTCGCTATATATCCTATATATATTGCAGCGACATTGTCGTCACTACTAATTAGGATACCTATAGGTAATAGCGACGATATCTCCGTCGCTACTGTTCACGCTAATAGAGACAAATTTTTTGCGACGACAATTTCTCTAATACCGAGAAATTGAGCACGACAACGTAACAACGACATTTGTCCCTTGATGTTACTCTTAGTTCAACTGCTATGTTTATAAATATTTAATAATTTATTTACAATAAAAATCATCTTAAATGTAATCTATCCTCACACACGCGCGCACACAAATACCATTTTTCTCATCTTTATTGACTAACATTCAATAGCATTAAATTGTCATAACTCGTGTTCTTGGCACAAAAATAGACCCATTTTTAATAACAAATGCTTAAAGTTTGCGCTAAAAATTAATTTAACCGAGATAATCAGCAGTCAAATAAACTCATGATCGAGTAGGTAGGTCGCCATAAGGTTCAAAAAATGCATTGCTGGATATATAAGACATGTATAATGGTAAAACAATTTAAAAAAGCAATAATTGCTAAAAAAAATTAATTTATTAATCTCAAAATGAACGTTAATTCCAACCGCCTACTACTTATATATTTTAGAAAAACATATATGCTAAAAATAAAAACTACTTTAACAGCAACAGAAAAGAAAATATCCTAATAAACTATAATAAACTAGAACATTGAATGGAAAAATAATAAAATTAGGCCGTGGGAGGAGGTGCAGTTGCTTTGGCTGAACATTGATACTCAATCAAGGATTAATTTTTCCTCTACTTTTTTCAGCAATGGCACCGGCGCCTTCATTGTCCATGTTACCACTTTCGGTTGCACCATGCGGATGCCACATATAGGGCGGAATCCATGGATGCCACGGCATGTGTGGTGGGAATTGAAAACCCCCTGATGGAAGAGGTGGATGGACAAAAGGCCATTGAATCTTAGGGAAGCCTCCTGAAGGTAGCGGTGGGTGAACAAAAGGCCATTGAATCTTGGGGAAGCCTCCTGAGGGTAGTGGCGGGTGAATAAAAGGCCATTGAATCTTGGGGAAGCCTCCTGAAGGTAGCGGCGGGTGAACAAAAGGCCACTGAATCTTGGGGAAGCCGTCTGGTAATGGGGGAAGAACACCTGGCCATGGAACCTTTGGGTGTAAAAATGGGTGAGGGATAAGACCCCGATGGAACCAATCAGCTTGTTTACCTGACATTGCATTATATTCAGCTTGCACATTGGTATTTAAAGAAGCCATCGAATCATCATCAGGGACTACATTTTTTTCAATGGCTAAACCTAGACCTTGGCACAGCAATAATGCAATGCAAAGAAAAACGAATGGAGGGGTGAGGGCCATGGTTGCTAATTACGTGTAATTATTAACTTCAAGTTGGTGAAATGTTTAGTGGTGAATGATGTATTTATAGGGTTTAATGGGTGGGATTTGGGTAGGATAAACTAGAATTTGAATGAGATTTCCTAATTGATTTTTAACTTTTCTGCTAAATTATCATGGTTCGAAAATAAGAAGTTTTTGATAAGGTGACTACAAATTTCTATCCGCTAAACTAATTACAATAAAATTTAAAATAAATAACTTTTAGCAAACTATCGTTGCTTTACTGTATATAAATAATTTTTATAAGTGATAAGTCATAAAAAAAAAAAATAAAAAAAAAAACTTATTCAAATATATTTTAAAAAAATTGGAATATGAATTGAAGATTAAAAATTAATATTGTATTCTATACAATCACTTGATTAATATATTTAAATCTACATCACACTATTAGAAGGGGTTTAACCATATTGCACACCTAAACCTAATGCTACAGTAATTGAGTGATCAACCAAAATAAATTATTAACAATAAATATAGTTCCAACATTTAAATAGATAATAATCTTCCAATAAAAACCAACGATATCACAAAACTAAAAGATTTATGTGGTCTCCATTAAATAAAAAAAAAAAAAAAAAAAAAAAGAGTCAGGGAACCATTATATATTCGAAATGATTAAAGATTGTAATGTAACAATTTTATTTCAACTTAAATGTAACACTTAACTTCTAAATTAGAAGGATGGACAATCGAAGCTACATGGTGCTCTTGGGCACAAATCAGCTTGGTACCTAACTCAACTATTTCTAGCTAGTTTGTAATTTTTCTTAAATGAAACTTGTTCTATATCGAGGGCAAGAAGTAAATGCACCTGAAGTAACTAATTTTTGTAACAATCGATCTCATTCTTTACTAAATAAGCAAATTGGTTTTTTAAGTTGAAAGGTCTATTATTCACTCAAGGATAATGTCCCTTAGGACAAATTGATTTTTTAAGTTGAAAGGTCTACTATTCACCAAATAAGCAAATTGACATTGGTTGGCTGATATTAGTGCAGGGGTGTTTTTTCTTTTATGTTGGACGACAAATAGCGTGTTCTTGCTATTTTTCCTTTTATGTTTTATGTTTCTCGAAAGCTTAGCATGCTTAAGAGTCTGAATGTGGCTGCAAAAATCATAACAACCTCCATCTAGTGTATGTGTAGAGGTGGCAAAAAAAGATCGACCTAATGTGCTAGTCCAAATAATCCGGACTCTAAGTTGGATTGGCCTAATAAAAAGTTAGTCAAGTAAAAATCGAGTCTATTTGGCCCGGTACAACTAACCCACCGGACCAATCGAAATGAAACCAGGCTGGCCCAATTATTTTGCCCAGTAAAATTTCTTGGTCCAACTTCCCCACCACCCATTCATCCACCCCACCCTCCCTGTGCAATAATATGGCAGAAAATAAGGGGAGTCGAAACCAGGGAGAAAACGCGAAGGGGGTGTGGATTTTGTGGGTGTGGAAGTTTGTTGGAGGAAGATGGTAAAGTTTTTTTTTTTTAAATAATTATTTTGAAAAAACAATGTGTGGTTCAAAATTGGGCTGGATTGGTCCAGCAAATACGAACCCTTATAAAATCGAGCGAGGGTCTCATCCATTGGCCATCTCTAGTTATTTGCATGCTGAGAATACATCAACATTTATAGATATGTAGCCTTTAGCAGGTGTTTATGAATTGTAACACTACATGTCCATTATTGAAATACAAAGAATCTCAATTAATGCTCCATCTCATATTTTATAAGTTTTGGGTTAAAAGTAAAACAAACAAAAAATGAGAAACAAATATCAACGATTGCAGTTTATGTAAATTGAATTTTTTAGTATATTGCAGTCATCGTCCTATTTGTTTTTTTTTTTTATAGAATACACTAGTGATTGTCTGCAATGCACGTAGTAAGATCGTAATTAAATATTTAATTGTGTAGAATAAATATTTATGTTAGAAATATATATCACGTGGAAAATGAAGAAGGAATAAGTGGTAAAATTGAATAGCTTTGATTAAATTGGATAGAGAAATAGTCCATAACGCTTATTTTTTGACACAAAAGTTTCTAATCTATGTATTTTTGTGCGTACTTAGTCCTTATTTGATGAGAAAAATAAATACGTTCTTAGTTTTAATTAAAAAAAAATTATAATTAGATTCTTAATTTTTGAAAAAGTGCAAATGGATTCGATACTTTCATTTTTTATAAAAAATTAAAGGAAACTAACGAGTTCCTTTTTTTTTTTTTTGAATTAACATTTTATTGACCAAATTAATAATATACTAAATTTTTGTATATTTTACGAACTATTATAAAATAACTAAAATTTAAGCTCATAATTATTAACAAATATGTTAAATAAAACTATTATATTATTATTAAGTAATTATATTATTTAAAATTTAAACTTTTATTTTATCGTTACAACTAAAAAAGAAAAATAATTTTTTCACAAACTCAATGCTAAAATACTTTTATTTAATTGAGCTATTCATTTATTGAATACAAATACTATAGCTATTCTCAATATTTTAATTTATCATTTTATTATCATTCAAAAATAAAAAACACATAATGTGTAAATTAATTTTTATTATTATTTTTATGTTTTAAAAAAATAATAAGATTGGTTCAATTTCATAAAATTATATACGCCATTTTGTTATTTATTTATTTTAATTTTTATTCAAGTTTTTCACATCACATAGCAATTACATAGACTTAAAGCGCAATAATTTTATATTTTTCTCTTATGAAAAATTTAATTGACACAATTATAGTGATATATTTAATATGCTAAATTAAATATTATTTAATAAATGTAGGTCACTTTTTGCAAAGGTTAAGAATCCAATTGCAATTTTCTCTAATTAAAATTAAGTGCATATTTGTCTTTTTTATCAAATAAGGAACAATTGCACACCAAAATACATATGTTAACGACTTCTGTACCAAAAAACAAACGTTATGAACATTTTTCACATCGACAACAACAGTTAGTAACCATTTGTGCCAATTTCCCAATTGGATATGAAGAATGGCTTAATTTTGTAATTCTTAAATCAAGCTTTGAATTTGTAAACCATGCTATGTGATCTACTTGGATATGAAGTAATGGCTTGGCTTTGTAATTCCGAAATCAAGGTTGAATTCGTAAACCATTAAACGTGACCTACTGTGAGAGAAATTTGTATTCCTCGTGTTTTCAAATGACGGTGGTCGTCACAACAGATTGAATAAATTTATTTTCTCTTGAGATGAGTTCTCATCGTTTATTCATTATAAATTTCATTAAAACAAAATAATTGGCAGATGTTTAAATATAAAAAGGCTAACATTCTTTATGAAAACTAAATAATTAATGTGGTGATTGCATATTTGGTCCCCCAACCTTTTAAAAATATTGAAGATATATCTCTAACCTTTAAAAATAGCACCAGACATCAACAATATTTGAACAATAGGTATGGTTGGTTTTTTATGACGAAATTGATATTCCTTTTAAATAAACAAAAAAAATTAAAAAATTAAAAAATAACCAAATTTACCCAAAAAAAATAAAAAGTAACAAATTTACCCAAAAAAATAAAAAATAACAAATGTACTCTCAAAAAATAAAAGTTAACAAAACCTAACTTTAAAACATCTTTTCCAGAAACAAAAATCAAAACCCTTTTGCATCCCAGTTTTGAAAGTTTCGGATCCATACCCGAGTTCACCGACGGGCCATCCAAACCCGTACTATTCAGATAAGCGCGAAGCAAAATGTTTATAATATATGGTATTCCTCCCGTTCATGTTAGCAATTTCATTCTCAATTGGGTTCTTCCTTGTGAAATATGGGCAGTTTAAGATACCTCCACTGAGTTTCACACCATATTCTGGACTTTCCAACCCGGCCGGCATAGCCATGTTGTGTACAATGTTGGCTCCGGCACTATCTCCACCCAAATAGACTCTTCCAAAATCAGCATAATTATTGAGCCATACCTCATGCCCATTAACTTTAGAGTGAGAAACTGCCCATTTGAATGCAAGCCATGAATTTTCATAAGCAATTGGGAGTGGGTGCTCGGGAGCCAACATGTATTCAATTGACAGAGCAATAACATTAGCTTTTGCAACAAGTGAATTCAAATGCCTGTGATATGTCGGCGAGAAGGCAGATTCTGTGAACTAATATTTTGCAACCTAGGTTTTCGTTTTTATTTCTGGAATGAATGACTATTTGCCTTAATTTGATATTTATGCATTCATTCGCATTAAAGTTAGATTTTGTTACTTTTTATTTTTTTAGAGTACATTTGTTACTTTTTATTTTTTGAGGATAAATTTGTTACTTTTTATTTTTTTGGGTACATTTGGTAATTTTTCAATCATTTTTTTCTTTTTTCTTGTTTTTTGTTTTTTGTTTATTTAAAAAGAATAGTAATTTCATCATAAGGGACCTACCATACCTATTTTTTCGAACGTTTAAAATGTCTGGTGCTATTTTTAAAGCTTAGGAATATATCCTCAATTTTTTAAAAAAATTGGAGACCAAATATGAAACTATCCCATAATTAATAGATGAAATGTCTAAGTTGTTCTGCAAAGTATGAAAAACAGTTGAAACATTGACTTAAAGTTTGTTGGTAGAGCAAATTATACAAAAGGCTAACATAATTAATAGATGAGAGTTACCTAAAACAAAAGAGCATCATTGTAACATGAATCGGGTCTAGGATCGTGAAAGATAACATCCAACATTGTTTAGTTTGAATTTATTTTTCATGTTTGCATATTTGACATAGACGATATGTTCATTTTTCAAGACATACATAGATAAACACACCATGTATATACCAAAACACTACAATTACTATTTATAAAAATAATCCACTACCGATTCTATATATGACAATGCAGCTACGAAGGTTTCATAAAACTCACAATGGAGGCAAGTATTTTTAGGCGCCAATTGTTAATTTTTTTATTACATAATTATCCATTTTTCAAGCAATATTCATAGAATTCTTAAATATGCACTTTTTCAAAATATTTTCTACATATTGCAAATTAATAACAATTTATATAGCACATCATTAACAAATGAGATCCAAAACTCTAATCTTAATAGTCTTCCACGTTACACTGTGAATAACCTATTTTCCCAAAAACAAGGTATTATACAACTACATTATATATAAATATTCAGTTCACATAAATTAGTTTAGAAACTCATATTTCAAAAGCATATTATACCTGGGTTATTATACTAATAAAACATTTTGTTAAATTACCTATTACAAACTAAAACAAAATTCCAATACTTGTACTTCATTTACAAACTTACTTATAAGCTTAGTTGTCTCTACATTCACCAATACAAATTCCTTTGCTTCTTGCACAACTTATTTGTTTTTGATATGTAACAAAGTTATCGATATATAAATTTTTTTATTTCTTCTGGCGAAGCTCTACGCGGCACTTGTTTCGATAATCTTTCGATATAGCCCAATATTCTCGCCTGCACTTATTCAATAATTCTTTTTCTCACAAACACACTAAATCTGGACTTTTATTATCTTCATCGCCATCCATCTATGATAAATTATTTTGTAACTATTTCAGTACACATTTCCCTTTTAGCAACTTTCAAATATGTTCTCTAGTAATTTACAACATATTTAAGGTTTGTAATAATTTCCCTTTTAGCAACTTTCAAATATGTTCTCTAGTAATTTACAACATATTTAAGGTTTGTAATAATTTCCCTTTTAGCAACTTTCAAATATGTTCTCTAGTAATTTACAACATAGTTAAGGTTTGTAATAATTTCCCTTTTAGCAACTTTCAAATATGTTCTCTAGTAATTTACAACATATTTAAGGTTTGTAATAATTTCCCTGTGCATGTATGTGATTATATTAGCCCCCCTCCTGCAATACTCTCTTGCATTCATATCCTCATGCTCCGTTTGGTATATGGATAATGAATTAAGTAAATGGATAAAATTTGTCTTATCCTGTTTGGATAAAATTGAACTTTGGATAAATTTTTATCCGAATAACAATTTAAGCCAAAAATGATTAGGATAATTTCTTATTCAGATAAAAGTTCTTTCATTTTTTTTAAAAGACGAACATACCTTTTATAATATACAATAAATCTATTTTTGGACATCCATATCCTAGGATAATCACTACCGTTCGCCGCCGCCCGCCGTCTACCACCTGCCACGTCCGCGGCCACGGCCCTCCGCTCGACCTATTTTTTTTCTTTTAATTTTTTTTCATTTATGTTTTTTGTTGTTTAATTAAGAATAAAAGTATAATTGTCTTTTTTACGAAAAATTAATTTTTTAATATTGAATTTTTTCATTCTTATACTTAGTTGAACCAAATAGAATAATAATAAACATGTTATCCAAATAACTTTTATCTAGATAAATAATTTTATCTACAAACCAAACGCGCCCTCAAAGCACAATTCAGCGCTACCAAGCTAAAATGCAGCTAAAGTAAAATTGAGAAAATCGAAAATAAAAATAAACACGAGAATTTTACGAGGAAACTATATCATAATATTTTACATGTCTCTTTACTTTCTATATTTTCTCGACTACGTGCAACAACTTCTCTCAATGTTGTGTATTTTCTATTCGGATTTCACCCTCTATTTGTAGCGTAGTGAATGGTTGCCACATACCTCATTAATATTTATGGTACAACAATTTCAACACAAGTTGCACATAGTGTAGAAAATTCAATAGAAGTGGGAAAATTGCACCAAATTTTCTTCCTTCGCAACCCATGTAAGGCAACATGACTTTACCTTTAGTATTAAATGCCCAAATTAATATACAGAAATTAAAGATGAGACAGGATTTAATTTGTCCTAAGAACTAAAGTTCAGAGACAAAGTCTTCTAATCTTCGTTGAGCTTCCATTGCCGGAAAATGTTCGAAGGACTATGAAATAACCAAAATATCCAAGAGTTTACAACAAGAATTCATTGCAGATCACAACCTAAACCAAGAGTTTATTCTCAATTTAAAGCATGTTTGGCTAAGCTTAAAAGTAATAAAAGTTACGTTTAATTAAACAATTATTTTTCTTTTTCAAATTAACAAGGTTAGACAAGTTAGGGGTAGTTTTCTTTGTATTTCTGTTTTCAGTTTTGAAATTTTGAATTCATTTTCAGTTTTGTGTTTTGAGTGTCTATTTTGAGATTGATGAAAATACGTTCTTTTTAGAATTTTTAAAAACTGTTTCTAAAAATAGAAAATAAAACTGAAAAACACGTTTAATTGAAAATTTTGAGATTTTTTTTTAATAATAATTTATTCAAAAAATTTGATTATTCAATACATTTGAATAGTTTAATGCTAATATAGTATGAAAGACCTAACAAAATATACTATATAATGCTAATTCATTTGAATACTTTCTCAATCGATAAGCTTTAGTCAAATCGCACCCAATTCCAAACCCTGCTGACATTTGAATCTCAACCAATTTACCCGTGGCAACAATTAGATGAATCTTGATACAAGTGAAGTTAAGGAGAATTGTATTGCTGATTTACACAACATCAACATCATTCTTATCAAACCTACCTCGCTCAGACTTACTTAACAATGATGCATTCTAAATTAAACTATGCAAATACGATTAAAGTAAGCAATCATAACCCTAACTTTAATTTCGTACCTAACCCATCCTTTTGGAAAGCAAATCTTGAAAATAAAAAATGCTTAACAGATTGCATAATAGACATGCATATCAACAAAAAAAAAATATGAAAACTTGAACAAAATGATGTAAATTACCTTATTGGATGTTGAAATCGATGGAAAACGGACAGAATTGAGGGAGCTTACTCCAGAAAAAGTAATTGCAAAAGAAAGAAGGAAGAAGAAGAAGACGACTTGCGGTTGAAAAGGGAAGAAGAAGAAGAAGAGACCTGCGGCTGAAACAGGTCCTATTTCGAGTAGGGAAGAGAAATGAAAGAAAAAGGTAGAAGAAGAAGAGACCTGCGGCTGAAACAGGTTGGAGAGAAAAAAAAAAAAAAAAACCGTTCAAAAATGATTTGGGAAGGAATCGAAATGGCAACCATTTGTGCATTTTCCACATTTTTGGCCATTTTGGATGTGAACATTGTTGTGCAAAGGAAATGACGAAATATTATTTTCCATTTCATTTGTAAATTTTTGGGGTGTTTTCCAAAATGCATTTTTAAAAATTGATAAGTAAACACATTTTGAGTATTTTGAAATTTTGAAAATTAAAAACGACTTGAAAACAGCAAAAAAAAAAACAGGGCTTTATTTTTTACTTTTAAATAAACAAGTTACTTACTTCTAACTTTGACTAATAAAAAATTATTTATTTTAAAACTTACTTATAACTAACCTTTTTTTATTACTGGATAGGATGTAAAGGATTAAATTCGTTCATGTCTTGCTATAAATTCAAATGTTGTGGTATTTCGATCAATTTACTCTAAATAATTTAACGGCTATTGCAATCAATTCCAAGTGTATGATTAAAAAAAGAATTCATAACTACTGTGAAATTTCTAAAGGGTGTCATCCTTGAGTGAATAATAGACCTTTCAACTTAAAAAATCAATTTGCTTATTTAATAAAGAATCAGACCGGTGGATCTCGCCCTCTATATAGAACAAGTCGGTCTTTAAGAAAAATCCCAAATAAATTGAGTTCGGTTCTTGACAAAATTGACCAAGCTGATTTGCGCCCAAGCGCATCATGTAGCTTCGATTGTCCATCCTTATAAACTAGAAAATGTTGCATATAGGTTGAAATAAAATTGTAACATTAAAATCTTTGATCATTTTGAATATATAATGGTTCCCTGATTTATTTTTATTAATGGAGACCACTAAATCTTTTATTTTTGTAATATAGTTGGTTTTTAATGGACGATTTATATTTATTTAAATGTTGACACTATATTTATTTTTAAGAATTTAATTTGGTCGTTTGATCAAGCGTAGCATTAGGTGTACAATACGGTTAAACCCCTTCTAATTCTAGTGTGATGTAGATGTAAATATATTAATCAAGTGATTGAATTATAATAAAATATTCTTTTTCAATCTTCAACTCATATTTCAAATTTTTTTAAATATATTTGAATAAATTTTTTTTTTTTCATGACTTATCACTTATAAAAATTATTTATATACAGTAAAGCAACAATAGTTTGCTAAAAGTTATTTATTTTAAATTTATTGTAATTAGTTTAGTGGATAGAAATTTGTAGTCACCTTATCAAAAACTTCATATTTTTGAATCATGACAATTTAAAAGAAGAGTTAACAATCAATTAGGAAATCTCATTCAAATTCTAGTTTATCCTATCCAAATCCCACCCATTAAACCCTATAAATACATCATTCACAACTAAACATTTCACCAACTTGAAGTTAATAATTACACGTAATTAGCAACCATGGCCCTCACCCCTCCATTCGTTTTTCTTTGCATTGCATTATTGCTGTGCCAAGGTCTAGGTTTAGCCATTGAAAAAAATGTAGTCCCTGATGATGATTCGATGGCTTCTTTAAATACTAATGTTCAAGCTGAATATAATGCAATGTCAGGTAAACAAGCTGATTGGTTCCATCGGGGTCTTATCCCTCACCCATTTTTACACCCTAAGGTTCCATGGCCAGGTGTTCTTCCCCCATTACCAGACGGCTTCCCCAAGATTCAGTGGCCTTTTGTTCACCCGCCGCTACCTTCAGGAGGCTTCCCCAAGATTCAATGGCCTTTTATTCACCCGCCACTACCCTCAGGAGGCTTCCCCAAGATTCAATGGCCTTTTGTTCACCCACCTCTACCTTCAGGAGGCTTCCCTAAGATTCAATGGCCTTTTGTCCATCCACCTCTTCCATCAGGGGGTTTTCAATTCCCACCACACATGCCGTGGCATCCATGGATTCCGCCCCATATGTGGCATCCACATGGTGCAACCGAAAGTGTTAACATGGACAATGAAGGCACCGGTGTCATTGCTGAAGAAAGTGGCGGGAAAATTAATCCTTGATTAACTATCAATGTTCATCAACTGCACCTCTTCCCATTGCCTAATTTTATTGTTTTTCCATTCCCTTTTATAGTTTATTAGGATACTTTCTTTTCTCTTGCGGTTGAAGTAGTTTTTATTTTAAGCATATATGTTTGTCATAGATATATATGTAGTAGGCGGTTGGGACTAAGGTTCATTTTGAGGTTAATAAATTAAAATATTTAGCAATTATTTCTTTTTAAAATTGTTTTACCATTTTACATGTATTTTTATATATCTAGCAATGCATTTTTGAACATTATGGCGACTTACCAACTTGGTCATGAGTTTATTTGACTGTCGATGATCTCGGTAAAGTAATTTTTATAGTGAATATTTAAGCATTTGTTAATAAAAATTGGTGTATTTATATGCCAAGCACACATGAGGTATGACAATTTAATGATATTTAAAGAATATTAGTCAAGAAAGGTGAGAAAAATGGTATTTGTGCATTTGTTTGAGGATAGATTATATTTAATATGATTTTTATTTGAAATAAATTAATAAATATTTATCCATAGCAGTTGAACAAAGAGTATAACATCAAGGGACAAAGATAAGGATTACAAATACCGATTATAACAAACCAATTATATACGAAAAAATCAAATCAATTTTTATTTTTAGTTTTTCATCAAAATTATTATTTTTGCACACAAAAAAGTATTATAATTTGTATAATCAGCTATATTTTTTTCGTCTAATTTAAATATGTGTTGTGCAACAAGAATTCTATAAATATGTGATGTGAATGAAAATAAGTCTGTTCATGTACTAGAATTTTATTACTAAGGGTGAAAACAATTACAGATATATTATTGTAAAACAAAATGTCATAAAATACAATCAAAGAAGCTTCATTTTCATTCATATTAAATTAATTAATGGAGTATCTTTTATGTTTTATTAGTAAATTAGACATGACTCGTTATGAAAAGCTCCATAGGAAAAATGGCAGCATCATCTTCAATTTACCTTTTTTTATCTTTTTTTTTTTTGGGGGGGTAAATGAAGACGTACAATTCACCACAGGCTTGTTATGGATGATAGTCGATAGATATTATTAAAAAAAATTGAAATTTTATTCACTCTTCCATTCTATATAGTACTAATGCTACTATCACAAAATTTAAAGAGTAAAAATACATTTACATGAATATTTTATTAATATCGCGTGATTTTTTTCATTGTTTTCATTTTTTGTATTACTTTATAAATATTATGGAGGTTTATATTAGAATGGTATTTGAATGTTCCTCAATATTTTAATAATTGATAAAAGTTAGTTTAATTTTCCTTTTCTGGCTATTATTCCAATAAAAAGCAATGTGATTGAATCAAATTAAAATTATGAGCATGTTTGGTCAAGTCTAAAAACGTAAAAATACTTAAAAGTAATTTTGAACTTATGACACTTGACTTTCCTATAACAACTAGTAATCTCGAGAAATATGTCCATTTCATCAACTAAATATTTTTTTCTTCAATACATTGGTAAAAATATATATTGGTTGTTCGCTTAAATATAGAATATAATTAGGTGTACAATATATTAATTAAATCTTTGATTGAATAGAATACAAAATTCTTTTTTGATCTTCAGCTCCTACTACAAAAATTTCTAAATATGTTTGAATTAAAATCTACTTATTACTTAAAAGTAAATTTTTAAGGTTAGTCAGTAGAGATTTGCAGGATTAAAACTCTTAATCACCTTATCAAAAATTTAATATATTCAAATTATAATTAGTTAATCGAAGAGATAACAAGAAATCAAGAAATCTTAGTCAAATTTCATTTTATCTTACCTAAAACCAACCCATTAAACCTATAAATAGAATATTCACGAATAAACATTTCACCAACTACAAGTTAATTAGGATAATTTATTTTCTGTTAATAAGATGTGGTTTAGTGAGGTTGATGAGTTTAGTTTATTTTAAGCATACATGTTTTTAGTAGATATACTTGTAATAGGAGGTTGAGTTGAGTTGATGTTCATTACTGAGAATAATATACATTAAATATCTTAGCCATTATTAATGCTTTGTTTTGGAGTTTATTTTTCTCAACATTTTATTTTTGTTCTAAGTAGGAATGCAATTTTCGAAATTGATACTCGTTGGCTGTCCCACCAATAAAAAATGTACACATTATTAAATAAATAAAAGTTAATTTTAACAGCAAGTACGAACACATTAAATTATTATATTTATTTGATAATGTGTACATTTTCTATTTGTGGAATAGTCAAGGGGACACACAATTGGAACAGCACATCTGGACTCATCATTTATTCACCATATATTTATATACCCTAAATTTTATTAGTTCCAATCTTTGCATGTGTACAAATTCTATTTTTGCATTCTTTACGAGTCATGGCCTATGTTGTCTTATGATACAGAGAGTCAAAACAAGAACCTAACACTTTTAATATGTTAACCCTAACCTTTAATTCGATCACCACCAATAGATTATAGACAAATAAGAATAAGTGAATAACGTCAACAAAATGTCAGTACCATGCAGTTGCTTCAAGCCAAAATTAGTCTGTTTTGGCTGGCTCATGTCCTAGCCTAGAACTTCAACTCTCCTGTAATCCGAGACTGTCTCTTCTTCGTAATCAAGTCAGGGTCAAGACTCAAGGATATTTATTCTTGAAGGAAGAAATATTTAGAGACATGCACTGGCTCAGAATTATTATTTTTGCACATAAAAAAGTTATAGTTTTGTATAATCAGCTCACTTTTTCTCATCTAATTTAGTTGAGTGGTCTCTATGCGACTAGAATACTATATGTATGTGATGTATATATATATGTGATGTGTATTAAAATGAGTTTGGTAATTTTTTGAATTTTATTGCTAACGTAGAAAATGATTAGTGATAAATTATTGGCAAACAAAAGGTCGTTAAATACAATTACTTGGAAGAGCTTCATTCCATTCATATTTAAACTTTGTATTTTATGTTTTATTAGTAAATTTAAAGTGACACTACAATCACATAGTAGACAAGCTCCATATGGAAAATGACAGCATAATCTTCAATTTCATTTTTTTGGTTGATCGAAGGCAATACTTCAAATGGACCTACCGTGTTAGACATTATTTCATAAGAAAATTAAATTGAAATTTTGTTTGTTGTATAATATTAAGGAAAAATAGCATATGTGGCCCTCAATTTTTCAAAAACGTAAGGGATATATCCATAACATTTAAAATAGCACCAGACATCCCAAAGTTTAAAAAAATAGGCATGGTAGGTCTTTTATAACGAAATTGCCCTCCCCTTTAAATAAATAAAAAATGAAAAACAAGAAAAAAGAAAAGAAGAATAGAAAAATAACCAAATATATTCCTGAAAAATAAAAAATAACAAATAGACTATCTTCTTTATCAAAATCCAAAAATCCAAAAATCCCAAAATCTAAAATCCAACAGGGTCTGTGCAAAATTCTATTTGTAGATTATGGATTTTGCCAACTTAATGACATTCTGGCCCTGAGGAATCAATTTTCTAGAATCAAGCTCCAAAACTCCTAGTTTCAATGGAACAAACACCACCGTCTCCAAATGAGCAAACTTTGCTAAATGTGATCTTGATTAATAGTGTTCTAAATAGATTTTCACGTCAGAATCCCATATTGATCTACCAAAATTAAATGACTGGGAAAGAATGGATGCCTTATCGAAGGGAAATGCGAAGTATATCGACGTGAAATAAAACATCTTGAGACCAGAAATCCAATCCAACTTAGCCACCATGTTATCATCATCTGATCGCCCAAAACACACGTGAATCTTGTAAAGCACTAGGTTTATTGTATCTCCTTCAGCTGTTTTTTGACTATCAGAAGAAATTTCATCTTTATCCTCGCATTCCTTTGATATTTACAATGCTCGTCCCCCATATCAAGGTTGATTTACAAGATTTCGACTTTGCAAACTTGCCAGTAGATGGCATAAGTCCAATCTGACCCTTCAATAATCTTGCATAGACCCTATTGGACTCCCAGATCTCCACTCAAGTCAGTGAACTCTGATGACACGTTATTTGAAGCCGACCATGCGAAGATGGCATCTTTATCAAATTTCAAAAATCTCAAAATCTATTTGGAGCAGACCACACGAAGATGGCCTTCTTTTTAGGGTTTGGGTTGGTGGTGGATTTTGGATTTTGGAGTTTGATAAATAAGATGGTCTCTTTGTTATTTTTATTTTTTAGGGGTATATTTGGTTATTTTTCTATTCTTCTTTTTCATTTTTCTTGTTTTTTGTTTTTATGTTTATTTAAAGGGTAATTTGCACTTTTGGTCTCCAACCTTTTCAATTTGTAACAAATCTACCTTTAACCTTTTTTTTAGCACCAAGCATCCCCAACCTTTCAATTTTTTGCAAATCACGTCTCTATTGACATATTTTGATGATTTTTGCCATCCTCTTTAAATAAACAAAAATACCAAAAAGCTAAAAACAACAAAAAAAAAAAAAAAAAATTACAAATGAAGTCCTACAATTTTTAAAAAATACAAAATAAGTTCATCTTCTTCAAAACCCCACCCCACCCCACCCCACCCCCACCCCCACCCCCACCCCTACCCCCTCTCTCTCACTCAAATCTCTCTCAAACACACATACACACACCCCACCACCACCGTCAAGAAATATGGCAGACGCGACCCTATAAGCAGCTCCACCAGAAGCCACCCAGCAGCCACCATTGACGGCGGAGACAGTTGACAATGTATATGCTACTGAACTAATATAAATTTTTTAATGTGATACTTGGTATTTTCTGAATATAAATTTGATCTTCGTTATGCTGTCCCCTTGGGATTTTACCATTCTACGTTGAACTTTGAAATCTCAAGTGGTTTTATTTTCCCATGGGGGAGAGGATTCTAGAATACACCTTCATATTTATCGGAGAGATTCTTCTTTGGTGGTAATTCTTCTCCAATTTGCACCTTAAGAGGCCCAACATCAATTTCAAGTTTCAAGGCAAGGAGTCTAGGCCCTGCTGAGCCTAGTAGGCAAGAAAGAGGAAACTCTAATAATGAAAGCTCTTATGCGTCTACCGAAATGGATTTTATTGGAGGAGACCTTGCAGCCACGACTTTTGCAGACTTGTCTTTCGATCTACCCTTGTGGGTGTTTAGAGAAGCTGGTACCCATGGCCACACCTTTGCCTGCACTGGAAGCTTGACTAAATGAACTGAGAATACACACCGAGAATTGTCGTTCTAGAAATTACGAGAATCCTTTCGATGCTCTTCAGGATTTGGTATCATTGTACCCACCAAACTATTCCGCGTGGACGTCAGTCATTTGTCCTAAAATTAATTATTATTTTATTTGTTCATGTTGACTTTGGCAATGGTGGCTGCTGGGTGGCTTCTAGTGGAGCTGCCTATAGGGTCGCGTCCGTCATATTCCTCGACGGTGGTGGTGGTGGTGGTGGTGGTGGTGGTGGTGGTGTGTGTGTGTGTGTGTGTGTGTGTGTGTGTGTGTGTGTGTGTGTGTGTGTGAGAGAGAGAGAGAGAGAGAGAGAGATTTGAGTGAGAGAAGGTAGGGTGGAGTGGATTTTTGAGGAAGATGAACTTATTTTATACTTTCTAAAAGTTGTAGGACTTTATTTGCAATTTTTTTTTGTTTTTAACTTTTTTGTATTTTTGTTTATTTATAGAGGAGGAAAAAATGTCAAAATATGTCAATAGGGACGTGATTTGCAAAAATTGAAAGGTTGGAGATGTCTGGTGCTAAAAAAAGTTAGGAGTAGATTTGTTACAAATTAGAAAGGTTGGGGACCAAAAGTGCAAATTACTCTTATTTAAATGGGAGTGCAATTTCGTCATAAGGGACCTACCATGCCTATTTTTTCAAACGTTAGGATGTTTCGTGCTATTTTTAAAGGTTAGGAATATATTCCTTACGTTTTTGAAAATTTGGAGACCAAATATGCTATTTTTCCTAATATTAATGGTAGTATCACCAATATTATCGCACGCAAATAGTAGATACCTAGACATTCAGAGATGAGAAATGGCGTAATAATCGACGAAATGCTTTAGAAAATCGGATCGGACTAGCCGGTTCAATCGAAAAAATTGGGAACCACCGCAAAACCGATCATGGCTACTAATTTAACCGGACATTAGAAAACTGGACCAAAAGCTGGGGTTTTAGCGATTAAACCGCGACTCGTTAGAACCAGTCCGGTTTTAATAGATTTTCCGTGTCGGAAATTTTTGACAGAAATTTGTAATTTTAAATCATTTAAGGGTCAAAAAGAGAACAAAAATCAAATTAGGGCAAATCAGATTGTGCTAAGTTTATGTTTTGAAATTTAAACTTTGAAAATGTATTTCTACTAATATTTGAAGTGGACATTTTGAAAAGTCTATTTGAAGCTAAGTTTTGTAAGTGAGATTTTTGGATTATTTTTTTAATTGAAATCAGTTCGACTTTTCTAGGTCGATAGCCGGTCCAGTTTTCTGAACACTAAAAAATATACATAAATTCGAACATTCTCGAATAAGACAACCTTTCGAACCACTGGATTGAAGATTTAAATTTAGAGGAGAAATATATTGACATGAGTTATATTAGAAATCTTCTAAAGATTTTAGGAAGTGAAAAATATTTTTCATTATTTTATTATCGTTACGAGAATATCTCATTTTTTTATAATATGCTAATTAATCATAAACTATAATTATTGTAGTAGCTTGTGAGAGAACGGTATCTGTATGTTCCTCAATATTTTAATTGATAAAATTTTATTAGTTCAATTTTCCTCTTCTTGCTACTATTGCAACAAGAAAACCTATTTGAATTCAATAACATTTATATGAGCTTGTTTGGTTAAGCCTAGGGGTGGGCATCCAAACCGTCAAACCGCTCAAATCGATCGAATCGAACCGAATCGGATCGGTTTGGTTCGATTTTTCACACCCTGGCGGTTTGGTTTGGTTTGGTTTGGTTTACTAATTTAAAAAATATATTCGGTTTGGTTTGGTTTGGTTTCGATTTGGGCAAAAAAATCGAACCAAACCGCCAAATAAACCGAACCGAGAAATGGAAGTTATTTTTATAAATAACATGTCAAAAAACATGTTGTAAATAATAGGTTATTTTATAAATGGGAGTTATATTTAAATTTTTTGTAAATTTTTGTTAATAATATGTTGCATGTTGTAAAGAAAATTTGAAATGGGAATTATAAAATTAATTTTTTTGTGTGTATACAAGCCCAAAACATTAAAGCCCAAACCGCCCAAACCGAACCAAACCGAACCAAGATTGGTCGGTTCGGTTTGGATCGGTTTCATCCAACCCGGCGGTTTGGTTCGGTTTCAAATAATGGCCAAACCGAATTGGTCGGTTCGGTTTCGGTTTGGGCCCAAAACCGAACCAAACCAACCCATGCCCACCCCTAGTTAAGCCTAAAGAAAAGTACTTATATGTAATTTTTGAACTTAGTCAAACATATGTGCAATGTCATGCCTGATCCATAAATTTGCATCCAAATATGTGTAAGGAGTGTGCGAGAAGCCGGAGATCGGGTGATGAGACAGTTGCAGGCAGGGGGCCTAAGCCTAAGGCGCGACACAGAAGCGAGACATGCAGCATTACAACTTGCTTAGTCAGACAGGCTGCGGGAGATGCAACTGAAAACTAAAGCAAATATGGGCACAACCATAGACTGACACAGGAGATCACGAACCAATTGTAACAATTGTCGAAAATGTAGTCGGAAGCCTACACAGCGGAGGTAGACGGAATTCTCTAGATATATGCAAAACATTATGGAGATATCCGAAGTCTAGAGAATTCTACGCAAGAGCCTTGAGAGATTTCTCTGGAATGTCGAAGAGTGGTGTATAACACTATTTTCTAAACAATTTAACACGAGGTACTTAAAATAGCATTCTAAATTGTTACGAAGAAATGTAGGATAATCTTTGTATTCTAGAATGTTTCTTGAATGGAAAATGTAGAAAATGTGTAGAATATATCTAAAAGATTGTAGAGACGAACTTATTAGAATGTTAATATGTAAATACGTCGTAAGAAATTATAGTAGATGAATTCTAACCATTGGAATCAACAATAAATCCCAACATTGCGTCATCCCTTGTTTTCACATATCTATCTTTTCACATTCTCATAATAGTTGTTTTAATTTTGTAATAGAATTTGAAACACAGTGAAATTCAATGTTAGTGACCTCAGAATTGGGACCTCAAACCCAATGCCAACACTACAGCATTACACTTTTATTGATGAGAACCCAGATTGCTTTATTGTACTCCTTAAGCTTCTTAGGACGGGTGCGAAAGATGTTTGGGTTTATGACCTCTTGGACCATGTTAGTTGAGCCCATTTGACGAGAACATGCTCTATTTGGCTCGGTTAATAACTGATCGAGCTCTTTGAGATCGCGTCGTCATAGTTACCGTGTGATTTATGGGGAAAAAAATTATACACGTATATGATCGGATATGCTACTAGAATGTCCTCGTATGTAGAATACCGATCAATACAACATGTTACCAAGTTGAGTCCATTTGACGAGAACATGCTCAATTTGGGCTCTGTCAATAACCGGTCGAGTTCTTGGAGATCGTATTACCATCCAGATTGGATTGGATGGTGGCTACTTTGTCATTCATGGTAAGATGTTACTCGTATATCGTTGGATATGCTTCAAGAGTATCCTCCTATGTAGAGTATCAATCAATGGATGGGGGCAGGCAGATTTTTTTTTTTGGGGGGGGGGGGGGGGCGGCAGATTTTTTTTTTTTGGGGGGGGGGGGGGGGGGGGGGTGGGGTGGCGGCGCACCCAGATACACTTTTGAATTTTGATAAGGTAAATTGTTTTTTTAAAAAAAAAATTATAGTTCGACCCATTTTCAAATTAGCCCACAATCCACCATCATATAGTCCACTAGCAGCCAACTTCTTAAATGGGCCAAACTTTAACAAATAACCCAATGCCCAACCCGCCTAACACAACCTATCAAATTACCATAATTGAAAAGTCCCAAAAAAAGGTAGAAAGGCAGAGATCTCAAATCGGCGCACGAAATTTCAAATTCTCAATTCTTTCCAAACCTAATCCATTCAACAATTACTTTAGAAGTGGCATTTGTTGTTTTTGGAGTTTTCGAGTTTGGATTTGTGTTAGGCTAAATATATTCCCACCACATTTTTTTATAAGTTCACCATATTTAAATTGTATAAAAGATCTATAAATTTTACTTATTATTACATTTATGTCCCTAATATTTTTCTATCACATTATTATCATCAACCATCATTTAATTAGCACATATTGTCTATGATAATAGTTCCCATCCAAAAATATCATTAAAAAAGAATAAAAAAACTCATTTTTCTCTCGTATTTTTAAATAAGCAAAAAAATAAATAAATATAAAATTTCAATTAAATAATTGTCCTTCATTTTAAAGCACGCTAGTAAAAAATTTAGAGGAAAATCGTTTGTAGAAACAAGATGTGTTAATTAATAGAATGTTAAATATATAAATCTAATAGAAAAAAGTTAAAAACATAAATGTGATAATAAATAAAAGTTAAGGACTTTTTATGCAATTAAAATATAGTGTATTTATAATTAAATATGATGTGAATATAACCACCCTTTGTGTTATGGAACCTTGGTAATTGGTACCTTTTTTTATTTCTCAAGAAAACTTTCTACCTTTTTACTTAGTCTCTTAAATTTGTTTTTCCTTTTCATGAATTTATTTGTGGAAAAAGTTTATTTCTTATGGATTTTTTATATGTTTTTCACTTATATTCAATAATTAGTTTTTTTTTTTTCTTGATTGGATTTGGATTATGAAGATGTTGACAGTTTGAGTGAGTTTGTTGTTTGCCCGAAGCATTATATTAATTAATTTCTGTAATTTTTCTCTTCTTATGTATCAATAACAAATAAAATTTCAAATATTCATAAAATTCAAGAAAAGCAAAAATTATTACTTTACATAATCCTTAAAAATTTTGTATAGAATATTAATTGCAAGTAAATTACACTTTATTTTTAAATTTATTATTTATACCTTTAAGTCTAATGGGCACTTTTCAGCCTTTATAAACTTTGGCTGTCATGTAATCTGGACCAAATATAGTTGAAATCGACAGATTTTTCTGTCTTTGATCCAATGTAATTACGTAATTGTAAACGTGCAGCCTATCACAGATGTTATTAAGCACATCTTGTTGTACTGTTTTAACATTAATCACATTATGAGAAGTTCAAATCAAATTATATGCAATGAATAAATGGTTGGAAATTGGTTTAAAATTCGAGAAATTAACTAAGTGACTTCGTGTCAACTTGGCCAAAATATACAAACCCGACCCAATCCGTTTAGGCAAAATAGTTTGCCACTTCACCGAAACGGGGTTCGACCTGCCCAGTCAAGTCGCAGGGGTCGAGGGGGCAGCGCCCCTTGTGGGGGCTCGGGGACTACGCCCCCGTAAAGAAAATTCAGATTTATCTGCATGTTTAAAGGGTATATTTGGCATCTCGAAATCAATATCGAATGAATGAGAAATTACAAAAAGGACAATTTTGGGTTAAAGTTTTGACCATGCGATCGCACAGGTATTTCCACATGCGATCGCAATCTGCCTAAATTTTAAGCAGAAAGTTTTTGGGTCCTTCCATGCGATCGCAGGAGGCAAAGCCTTGCGATCACATGGTTAAATTGGATCAAGTTCTGTTCTGAATTTTGTACCTTGCGATCGCAGCTTGGTAAAACCATGCGATCGCATAGGTTTGCGTGAACAGACATGTCCTTTTGAAGTGTTGCACGATTTGGTTCCTTACCTTTTCGTTTTCAACCGATCCTCAACGTTAAATAGGACGTTCTGGAAGTCCAAAAACAGAGAATTGATACAGAAAACATTTGCATAACATCCATTCATAATTCCTTACTTCTTGAATCAAAAATTCTTGCATTTGTTGCTTGAATTTCTAGTTTTCATTTTCATTTCATCTTTTGGAGTAAAAAATCGATTTCTGGTTCGTTGTGCTTGTGGTTTAAAGTGCTTCAACCACAAGTAGGAAGCCGTTGTATCTTGGGAGTCAATTGCCATATACCGTAGGCACCTTTGCGGGGCAAAATTGACTTAAGGACAAAGTGTTCAACACTTGCCTCGACCTAATTTTTATCTATTTCATTCGATTTGATTAATTGCTTTGGAGTCATTTTTCACAGAAATCCGCCAACATAAATTGATGTAACTTAATTCAAACAGATTGCACGGGACAATACACAGGAAAGGACCCAACACATAAATTGATATTATGGATTCTCTTTTCAGGTATAAGAAGTATCAAGTGTCTTAGCAAACGTAAAAGGTTAGGTGTTGGTTGCAGACTGCAGTGAGGTATTCTTTTAAATATTTGTATTACATAATCATTTGTTTGATAGATATCTAGTCTTATTTTACAAGTTTTGTGGAAGAAATTGATGCAGAAGATGAACATGTGCTTTAGTGCTTAAAATTTAAAACGAATACAAATTTGGTTATACATATCCATTAGGTTTTTTGTTAATTATAGTTATGTTGGTTTGGTGCTTATGAATTGTTTATATTCGTGTTTCTAGAATAAAAATAGAACATCATCAACATTGCGCCAAGAAGAGAAAACATTGTTCTTCTTCTTTAAAAAGATGGATAAATCTACTACCACAAGTATACATTCTGTTGGAGTTGACGAGAATGTGTTTCTTGCTGATTGTATGACACTCTAGGTAAAACGAGAATTTGCCGATCAAATAGATGTAGATTTTATTGTAGATGAGTTTTACGCTATTAAAGATCAATGGACACAACTTCAGTAGATGATGTCGTAATTAGATTTTTTTTTATTATAAATGAAAAATATATATTGAACTTGACTCATTTTAAATTTCAGATCGATTCAACATGATTTTCTGGATCCGGGCTGTCAATGGACATCCAATTGCCATGCAAGCAAACACGCAAGCCAATTATCTTCACAGTTAGATTTAATGCCAATTCCTATTTGAAGGCGCTACCTATGAATTACAATCAAAGTTGTTTTTTTTAACAATATTTTGAGAATTCAATGACGGGATTTTACCAATTTCAATCAATTATTATTCACTTTTCAAAGCGTGGATATTTTATGAATTATGTTATACTGGAATTTTGATGATTAAAACTTCATTCCCACGTGTAATTTTAACTATTATCATAATTATAAATATACATTTATTTTAGGGTAATTAGCACAAAACGTCACTACCTTTTGAAGTCATTGTGCAAATCGTCTCTACCTTTGAAATTTTGACATTTTCACCCTCATATATACCATTTCTTGCACAAAACGTTATTTACATCCATTGTCATCCATTTTCTACTGTTATCTCATTTTCATAACACAATTCGTAACACCAATTAAGGGTATTTTTGTCCACCTACATATTTTACTTGTCCTATTTCTTCTTCCATGGCGGCACTCATCCTCCCGCCTTGCTGTTCATAGTCTTTCAATCATATCATTTTTCAGCAAGAATAATGGCAAACCGATTGTACAGATGCAGAATCCAAATTGAGATGAAGACTTCGTGGTGCGACCCACCCATGTGTCCAAGATCTGTAGATATAATATCTTGACTGCTTAGATCCGAAAATGAATGTGAACAACAAGTGCTCCATTTGCAACTAGGACGTGCTATGTTCGGAGCTGATTTTTCGGTTTTGTTTGTGGGCTTGTAGTAATGTTGGTACTCATGTAAGAATCATGTTGTAATATTACATAAATTAGAAGCATGGTTCAGTGGTGTAGAATGCAGTGTTGGGATTTGCTTCACTGGTACTGATATGTACCAATTTTGATGTGTAAATGTTGTTGCAAAAAATATCCCTACCTTTAAATAAAAATGTGCAAATCGTCCCTACATTTGTTTATGTTTTGTGCAAAACGTCTCTATCTTCGCTTGTACAATCCATTGAGAACAAATGTGAGACCCCCATGAAGACTTCACTTTTGAGAAATTGTTCCCTTCACATTGCTGTTATTACCCTTTGGAACATAGTTTTGATCAGCAAACTTCGATGCTTTCACTTTGTTATCAGATGGGTTTTATTCTCTAATTGTCAAGAATAGTAATAAAAATTCAACATTTTTGTTCTCTTAATAAAATTCATTTTTCTGGCTACAATACATCAATACTAAAAACCCATAAAACCCTCAAAAATCTAAGAAAATGCAAATGGTTTCAAGAATCTGGTATAAAATGATTTCAAGTCTAAAATGTGAATAGTTTTTTCATTCAAACAAATTGGGTACCGTTTCTTGAAAACAAAAAACCCCCCAAGAAAAATTTGAAGGAATTCAAGAATCTAACTCGTTTGATGGTAAAGGAATTGGTTTGCACTTGCTATAGAAGGTGGAATTAGCTTTGCAAAAGTCACTTTTTGGATCAATAGAAGAAGCCATCTGGTTGAGATCTACCATGGATGAATAAATAGGACAAGTGAAATATGTATGTGGACAGAAATACCCTTAATTTGTATTACGAATCGTGTTATGAAAATAAGATAACGGTAGGAAATTGATGACAATGGACGGAAAGGACGTTTTACGCAAGAAATGGTATAGATGAGAGTTAAAATGCCAATATTTCAAAGGTATGAACGATTTACACAATAACTTCAAAAGATAGAGACATTTTTGTTAATTACTCTTTATTTTAAGATAGACTTTAGGGTAGCAAATAATATAGAGTAAGAAAATAAAATTTAAATTTTGTTAATTATATTATCAAGTCTTTTTTAATATCACTTACAAATATACACCTAATTTTTTTGGTACATACATAGTCCCGTTCGAGGTATGTAAATCATATATGGCATGTTTAATAAATTAAATTAAAATATTGAATAATTTTAAATTAAAAAATAAATAAATAAGAGTTGATTTTTTTTATTATATTCTTTATTACGATCTAATATTGAGCGATATCAAACATCCTCATATCGTTTTCAATGGGTCTCTCCATATGTATGATACAATTAAATAAAGTTTGTATTATATATTGACGTGAGGAGTTGACTAACTCTTTCTTATTAAGAGGAATCGTAAGAATTGAATTTCGAAAATTCTTAGACCCACCACATTCTCAATAATGACTGGCCCCTTGTGTTAGATATCTATTTTCTATTATTATTCTTTTTTTTTTAATTTACTTACTAAAAATATCATATAAGAGAAGAAATAAAATATTTTCTATTATTTAATGGCTTATTTGCACAAATGGTCCCTGACTTTTGCACTTACTGCGGGTTGAGGACCTGTCTTTTCATTTTTGGCAGTTTAACCCCTATTTCAAATGTTTTTGGCAGCAATGGTCCTTTTCAACAATTTTCATCCAAATACCGTGAAATTTGACGGTGGAAGTTTTTTTTATTTATAAAAGGCTTATTTGCACAAATGGTCCCTGACTTTTGTAAAGAAAAATTTGCAGCAAAAGTCCCTAATATTTTAGAAAGTGTTGAAAAGTCCCATAACCTTCTAATCCTAACACATATGACCCTAAACTTTTTTGACAATTTTACCCTTAACTTAAATAAATTAAAAATAACTCACAAACCTTTTTAAAAATACAAATAAGTCCTAAATCTTTTTATTTTTTTACAGATTTACACTTAAAATAATAAAAAATGTGTCATCAAATCTCAAAACTTTTAATTTTGTTCACCAAAATGATATTTAAAATGTGTTTGATTAAAATTAGATTTTTTAGTAAAAGTGATTGAAAAATTGTGGGACCATAAAATATGTGGTTAAAATTAATTGTTGACTTTGACTTTAGCTTTTTAAAAAAATCAAAATTGAAAACAAACAGGCTCTTAGAGTCTCTGTAGATTTTGTCCAGTGGTCTATTAATTAACAAAAAAATTATACACATGATCAAAATTTGACCAATTTAAAATTTTAATTTATTTTTCATATCAATTACTAGAGGTGGCAAAATAGGTCAGCCCAGATAGCCTGGTCTCTAGGCTGGGCTGGTCCAATAAAAAGTTGATTCAATAAAAATTAGGTCAATTTAGTCCGGTACAACTAGTCAATCAGACTGGCCTGATAATTTTTTTTTTTGCCCAAGTCCCTACACCACACTTCAAACACCCCACCCCTGGCAGCCACATTTCACGGGAGGGGAGGGGAGAGGAGGGGGTGGGTGGGGTGTTTGAAGTGTGGGGTAGGGACTTGGGCAAAAAAAAAATTATCGAACCAGCCCGGTGACTAGTTGTATCGGACTAAATTGACCTAATTTTTATTTAATCAATTTTTTATTAGACCAGCCCAGCCC
This sequence comes from Forsythia viridissima, assembly GCA_030279155.1. NCBI lineage: Eukaryota > Viridiplantae > Streptophyta > Magnoliopsida > Lamiales > Oleaceae > Forsythia > Forsythia viridissima. Next base: position 9,628,688 of record CM059040.1, on the reverse strand, counting down.
AGAGACCGGGCGATCTGGGCTGGCCCATTTTACCACCTCTAGTAATTGATATGAAAAATAAATTAAAATTTTAAATTGGTCAAATTTTGATCATGAGTATAATTTTTTTGTTAATTAATAGACCACTGGACAAAATCTGTAGAGACTCTAAGAGCCCATTTGTTTTCAATTTTGATTTTGTTAAAAAGTTAAAGTCAAAGTCAACAATTAATTTTAACCATGCATTTATGGTCCCACAATTTTTCAATCACTTTTACTAAAATATCTGATTTTAATCAAACACATTTTAAATATCATTTTGGTGAACAAAATTAAAAGTTTTGGGACTTGATGACACACTTTTTATTATTTTAAGTGTAAATCTGTAAAAAAATAAAAAGATTTAGGACTTATTTGTATTTTTAAAAAGGCTTGTGAGTTATTTTTAATTTATTTAAGTTAGGGGTAAAATTGTCAAAAAGTTTAGGGTCATATGTGTTAGGATTAGAAAGTTATGGGACTTTTCAACACTTTCTAAAATATTAGGGACTTTTGCTGCAAATTTTTCTTTACAAAAGTCAGGGACCTTTTGTGCAAATAAGCCTTTTATAAATAAAAAAAACTTCCACCGTCAAATTTCACGGTATTTGGATGGAAATTGTTGAAAAGGATCATTGCTGTCAAAAACATTTGAAATAGGGGTTAAACTGCCAAAAATGAAAAGATAGGTCCTCAACCCGCAGTAAGTGCAAAAGTCAGGGACCATTTGTGCAAATAAGCCATTATTTAATTGTATATTTTATTTCTTCATCATGTCCAGTTATTAAAATATAATACGAATTTTATAAGTTCAAAATTATCTAATTATTACGCGCAATTACCTATAATTATTCAAATTAATTAACTGCCTTGGTTCGAAACTCTAAATACTTGTCCTTTGGTTGCTTTGGGTCAAAGATAATTAGTTTTATGATGATTTCGTGAAGTTGAAGTTAATTAATCAGATTTTTTTTTTTTTTTCTTTTTTTTCTTTTTACTCATCCATCATAATCCCTAACCACCCTCTTGGAATTTCAGATTATCATTATTATATGTTATGGTTTATTTTCTTAATTAATTTTATTTTCAACCTTAATCAAATATTATGGCACCTCTAATTTTCAACCTTTCACATAAAATCGATCCAACCAAAAAAATCATCAAATACTAGGAAATAAGGACAATAATGTGTCATAATTTGAAAGTTGAAAGAAACCAATTTGTGGAATACGTGCAAATGGTTCGCTGGTATGTATCCAAACGAGTCGAATCAAGAACTTTGATGTAATGTGAACACATTTCGATTTGAATGATTTTTTATTTATTTTCAACCATATCATTAAAAACGGTTTAAAAAAATTCCAAATCAAATCAAATCATTTCATATTCCAAACTAAACTATTTTTTACAGTTCAGTTCGATTTTAAACTACGATTTACTTATTGACAAAATAGTAACATTTTTAAAACAAATTCAAAAATAACTAAATTGATCTAAAATTTTCAATACAAGTTTAAACAAGAACTTTTTAAAAATAAATGTTACATTACATTAATATTTTTGGTACAAGAAAATGAGAATGTCAAATGTAGAGTAAATTAACAAAAATTAGCAAATAATTGAGTTTAATAATGAATTTGTGGTTACACGTCCTCAATAGTTTGACAAAAATTAAATAAGTTGCTCTAATAAATTTAATATTTTACTTTGCTCACTTTATAAATGTATAAGTAAATAGAATTAACTTATTTTTAATCATAAAAAGTTAAAAATAATTTAGTTCAATTTAAATAATTTTTTAAGCATTAAAAATTTAAGTTAGACCATTTTCAAACGGTTCAATTTGATTCAAAATCGAAACGTTGATGAATCCACGTTGATCCAAACCAATGATTTCAAACCAACAAATTTAATTTTGTAATTTGACGAATTTTTTGTGCGGCTCTACTTTCATGCCAATATTAAATATCATTTTGTCATTAACTTCCAAATCAATTGTAAATTCAACTTGTATTTATTTATTTCTTTTTAAATAAAATGGAAATCCAAAAAAAAGAAGTATGTAATAAAATAAAATATCTTTTAATAAAAAATAAAGTTCAAAATAAGATAAAAAATTTGTTATCTACGGAATACTAGCTTTTTGTTGACCAAATCAAAATGCTAAGTGCTAACTAATCAACTTGTCTCTAATTTCATCCCAAAAATTAATAATTAAATAATTTATTGAGAAATGTAAACAACCAACCCAACCCAAAAGACACGCTCTCTGTATGTCAATGGAGCTGACTTCATGGACAGGCTTAACTACCCTACCTCAGCAATAAACACACAAATGTTCCCCAGTGGCGTACGTGCATTTCTAATGCCCTCAACCGTATGATTGAATTCTTGATGAATCAGACGATCCAAAACTAAAGAGAGGCATATTGTAGGATTGGGTCCCATTGCAGACAAATTCATTTTATAAAAGCTTCAAGATTAGTTATGTTCAGACAGAAAGAGAAATATTAAACATCATAGTGAGGAGAGAGAAGAAGAAGAAGAAGAAGAAGAAGATCAAAATTCAAACAGAAATCATTTTTTGAAATACAGCAGCTTCAACTTCTCCTATTCCTCTGAAATCATTCTCTGCTTATTAGATTTTCGAGATTTTTTCTTGCCTATTTATACTTTTATGGTCAATTTCCCCTGTTTTCCCTGCCTTGTACGATGGAATTGAATCAAAATTGATCAAATTTGGGCCAGTTTTCTTCGAGAATATAGTCTCCTCTGTGATTTGAAGGTCTGTGTTTATATCTATATATTCATTCTTTTAATCCTTTTTTTAACTCTTTATGTATGTACGTATGTATGTAAACTAAACGCCCACGGCTGGTTTCAAATTCTGTTATGATGCTCCTACAATTTTTTAACTTATATGGAATCTTCAATTTTCAACAATTTTTCGTCAATTAATACAGGATTTCGAGTCTTTCCCCAAGTCTGATGATTATTCCCCTGTTATTACACCTTCAGATTCTCATCTCATTTGTTCCAATTTGATAATGGGAATTCAAAAGGATAGTGTGAGGTTCAATGTTAATGGGAGAATCTTCGAGACCACAGCCACAACCATCGCCAACGCGGGCCGAAATTCCCTGTTTGGAGCTATGTTTGATGACAATTGGGACCTGCAACCCAATGCCACCGGAACCACAGAGCACTTCATTGATCGTAACTCAGATTGCTTTGCAGTCCTCCTTGACCTCCTCAGGATAGGGGAGCTTCATGTACCCCCAAACATTCCTGAAAAATTGCTATACAGAGAGGCCATGTTTTATGGCCTCTTGGACCATGTTAGATCAGCCAAATGGGGCCCATTTGATGGAAATAAGCTACATTTGGCTCAGTCCATAACCGGCCGGGCGCCTGGCGATGGCACTGCCATACGTGCCGGACCAGATGGTGGCTGTTGTGTAGCTCATGGAAGCATGGTACATGTATACGATTGGATGCTAGAAGAGCATCCTCCTATCACTCTTGATTACCAGAGGGTGAATGATGTAATTTGGGCTGATTCGAAAAGCATTGTGATCAGTGCCTGCGAACGATTAGGCCGAGGCGAGGGAGGCATGGGGTTGTTCAGTGCATCAACTGGAGAATTAAGGTACAAGTTTCATGTAACACATGAAAATCAAGTCAAAAGTTACACAGCTGGTGCATTGAGTTTTAGTTCAGATTATAAGTTGTTTTCTAGTTGTAAAGGTAGGAGCAACGAGTATGGTATTGGCGTTTGGGATCAAGTCACTGGAAAGCAGATGGATTTTTTCTACGAGCCACCGGGATGGTCACTTGGTGATGCTGACAGACTACAATGGCTACATGGTACCAATTGTTTGTTAGTTGCAACTTTATTTCCAAGGAAGGATAATTGTTACGTCAGTTTGTTGGATTTCAGGGATAAAAGCATGGTTTGGTCATGGTCTGATATTGGGGCTCCCATAACAGATGAGAGAAGGGTTAGGGACGCGATAGCCATGGAGGACACTAATTCTATATGTGTAGTTAATGAATACGAAGATTTGGGGTTTATGGATTTGAGGTTTGCTGCTGGGAGTGTAAGGTGGAGCTCGAGAAGTCGGCTAATGAAGGGGAAAATGCCTGATGAACCATGTTATCCTAAACTGGCATTGCACGATGGGCAGCTATTTTCATCCATGAATGATAGTATTTCAGTGTTTTGTGGTCCTGATTGGGTATTGACATCAAGGTTACGAAACAGTTATGGCGGTTCTATTTGTGATTTTTCAATTGGAGGCGATAGACTCTTCTCCCTACACAGCGAGGAAAATGTATTCGATATATGGGAGACTCAACCGCCACCACCGATTATGTGACTCAGTAGTGTAGACAGGTTCATCCAAATTTGATTGTCATCCATGTGGTCTGAATAGTTTCCATTTCTTTCTTTAAATATTAGATTATCGAAACTAGAGTTTATGATTTGTAGATTATAGAAGAAAACGAGTTTGAGTATTTGTAGATCTCATAATGACAGACAAAGGAAACTGATATATCTTGAATTATCCTTTTGCTCATATTTTGAATTTTACACATTTGTAGATCTCATAATGATAGACAAAGGAAACTGATATATCTTGAATTATCCTTTTGCTCATATTTTGAATTTTACACAATTATGCATATCATTCTCTGTTGATTCTTCTCGAGACAATCTTCTTTTGACCTTCACTTTCACAAAATTATTCTTATCCATATAACTTTACCCCCTTTGTATGAGATTCCAGCCTTAGAGATGCCCCAAGCATGTGAGCAGTCGGAAAAAATTTGAAGCATTTCATTGAGGCAAAGTAGGTGAGTTTTGCTTTCGTTCGATGTCTGCGTGGTCCTAAGGTGTGTTTGGCTTGGTGGAACGAGGACGTGAAGGAAACGATGGATGGACAACTGGAGGGAGAAAATGAGTGACCTAGAAAGTATTAAATCGTACTAGACATTATAATCATTATATTTTATAACTTCGAATGGTTGTCCATCCACATTCATTTCATCCACTTTTTCCATTCCTTCTACCATAAAAAGGGTCATTGAGGGATCATCTTTTCCAGTGGAACTGTTTATGATGACACTCACAACAATAAAATTCGGACCGCCTGCGCAGGAAATCTGCAGCCGGCATCCTTTTATTAAAGGTTCCTCTTTATCTTTGTTCATTTTAATAATGCTTACTTTGTTGTGTCTGTCTTTATTTTCTTTACAAGGTTCATATTTTTATGGCCTGCATTCCATTAAATTATGTTCAAACTTCTAAAGTGGGAGCAAATCCCTATTTTAGTAGCCCCACAGAGAAATATATAAATTCATAAAACTTTGACTCTGGCAAGCAATTTGCACAACAAATGAGAACTAATAGCAGATACCAAGGATTATTTAACAAATCAGAGATATAATGATGGTGACTAATACACATATTATAAGCTATCATTAAATAACAGACACATATGTAAGATTCTGAACAGTGCAGAGAAAATAATCAGCCATTATAATATGAATTCAAATGTATACTGGAGGAGACTTGCGAAACACAGAGTCATGGACAACCTGTATTAGCCTTCAATGAACTTCCTCTATTGATGTGTAATTTTTTTTTTTAAAAAAAATGCTAAACATATAATATATATAGTATGTTAAGTACACTTAATTTGACCAAGAAAGGAGAAAGAATATATACCAAAATGGCTGTCGACTACTTAAAGGAACACCTCAATAAATCAAGCATAATCTGGCATTACTTTTTTAAGGAATGTGATTGGCTGTGAATCTCTGGGGGCTAGTTCGTCGAAAGCAATATAGTTTTTCTCCTTGTCGTAAACATGGCAAATTGTCAGTATTGTCTTCATCAAACGCCAGTTCCATGTAGCCTCGTTCATGTACTGTAGCAGCATTGTAAGTAAATAGATAGACTGAATCGACTTTAAACAACAAAACATGAGCATCTGATAATTGTAGATTTGTTTGTACATAGAGCATAAATCGATCCTACCTTTCCCCAGTTTTCTTGGAGAGATTTATGAGCTGCCCGCAAATTATAGCTTGGTATTCGGGATGAAATGTGATGGGGTACATGAACATTGATGTCATGACACAGAATCTCTATCCTGTCAAGGAAAAAAGAATATTCATTATTTACAAGCAAAAATTAGTTGGTATCATTACTTCTATGAATCAGGCTTCAGTGGTGGATAGTTTTTGCACCATGTTTTCAGTGAACAAATCAAAATGATCTCTTCTCATAGACTAGCACCTCACTCTACCATTTCTTAACATCTCGAAATCCCCGATAACTTACAATATCACAACTTTTCATGTGCATATAAAGATGTGGCAGATTGAAGAGCAGGAGGTTGAAATATAAAAATAAAAACTTTATAAGAACAGATATTCGAAGCATACTATAAAATTAAAATGTACAAGTGTATGTCCACATCCTGGAAACACTTGAAAAGATAGATAACTGGACTTGCTTATAGGAACCAAAAGATAGGCATGCAAAGCTATTTATAATTGTTAGTTGTTACTAAATATGGTTTTCACGAATCAGAAAACGGGAAATATTACCAACGCGGATAGTCACAATGAACTGTGCCATTAAGCTGAGCCTGGGCAGCATTCCACTCATCCGAAGATTTAAAAGGTATGTGAGGAGCCGTATGATGGACCATTGTAAAAGTACTCATCTGTAAATTCCAAACAGCACAATGTCAAGAAGTCGTCATATTTATGCCAATAATGGGATAAAATTGAACAGGGAGACCCACTGCTGGCTAGCTAAGACAGGTATTTTTAATATAAAAATGCTCATAAAATATACATGAGATCTGAAGATATCAGAAAAGACCAAAAGGGAAAAAGGAATTAGAGGGGAAGATGTTCTCAATGAAGTCGTTTTTCCTGATCAATCGTGCTACAATGTGAAAGAAGCTGCTAACATTGGGACCTCTAATATCCAGAACTGAAGAACTGACTCAGTAGGTTAGGCCAGAACTCGCTTATTGATGTTATTCATTTTACTAACCAGAATTGAACTGGGCCTGTCCACTATCAAAAGTGTGTGTGCCTCCATAATCTTCCATAATGAATTAAAGAAAGTAATTGACAAATTAAAGCTGCAATCCGATGACCAAAACCTTGTTGATGATCAAGGTCAGGTTCAACAATTTGCAGTGCTAGTCTTCAGGTTGCCTACTGCAAGTCGTCCCGTACCAAAGATTAGTTATGGCCCTCCCACAAGAATATCTTACTGGGTCTGTCTGTGCTTGGGCAGGACTATTGTGTCGTTCACTTGCCTAACATCTTTAATAACTATCTTATAGACTACTTTTTCTTCAGATGATCATCAAATTAAGTACTAGCAAAATGTTGAGCAGACTGTATTGCAGGATAACAAGGGAAAAAAAATTATTACCCAAAAGTGATAACCTAACCACGGCATCAACCAGAACTTGATCCATCCCATGATCCCAGTCTTGATGATTATCAGTGGCCATCCAATTGCCATGAAAGCAAACACACAAGTCAAGCTTATCTTTACCCTGTTAACTTCATTCGGTCTGAACTTCTTCAAATCAAAGTGCCACATCAACCTAATAGGATATTTCATGATGTCAGATCATTTGCAAGTCAAACCTGTTATACTAAACTCCAGGGATTTGGAAAATCTAAATTAACATAAATATGATTTATTTACTACCAGTGTGCTATAGACATCCATGGTCGAAATGGGCCATATCCATATATAATTGCCTTCCGCAGAATTGGAGAAGCATCAAATTCTGCTAGCCAAACAGGGTGCCAGGCTGTATCCTCTGACAACCTACAAATTAGGTGAATAAGAAGGTTAAATCTTGGAGAACAAGCAAAAGAATTGCAACGACATCTGCTGCATTTAGAAGGAAGAAAGGTGTCTGACAGTTCAATTTTTTGATAAGCATATTACTCAGTATCGGGAACAAGAAGACACACTGAACATACATATTATCACAATGTTGTCAATCATGAATGTGAAAGTAAGAAGATAAAAAGGTAAAAAACTAATCACCCTTTCTACAATGAGCAAGATGGATTGGAAAGAGAGAGAGAGAGAGATTAAGGGTAACTGCAATGAATGGTATAAGAAAAGAAAAATCACACATAATAACGTCATAAAAGAGTTTTCATTATAAAAAGAAAACAATCAATGAGGTTGAACAGAAAAAATGAATCCAAAATATAGTAATGTAGTACTCCAATCTCTGATATTGGACAAAAATTTGAATCATATGAAGGTGGAGAGAAGAATAATATTGGTTACCTCGAGCAAGCTAGACTTATTAGCAGAAGGGGGAACTTTTACTCCTATATTAAAACCCCCACCCCAACAAATATAAAAAGCATCTGCTGGTGCAACTCTTCTTTTTTTCATTTTTAAAGCATGGGCCAAGAATTTTCACAGTTGCCTTGAGATTTGAAGTTAGGACCTAGGCTTGCTCCAATACTTGATCAAATCACCATGTCATCGAAAAAGATAAAAGTGACAGAAAGGAATATAATCATAAATTTTATCTAGATAGTGAATGTCAGATTTAGTGCCAGCTCCTTTTCAAAAGCCAGTGCCTACAATCAAAATTCATCAAAGTTTGATCTATAGCATATTAGCATGGTTAATGAAATTTCAGCAGCTTAGCCAGCCAAAAGAAGCAAATAAGAGACTTCTTTTAAAAAAATGGTATAACGCAAGATGTAAATAGAAAACAACTGCTACAACGAAAAATTCACTGTCATCTACACCTGTAAGATGAAATTGTGTACAGAAATGCATTAACTCAGGGAAAAAATTTATGTTTAGGACCATCATGCATACATATTTGTTTTTGCGTGGTGCCGATCATGCTTAAAGCGCCAGGGCTCATATGGGTATATCAGTGGCAAAAAGGCCAGAGTTCCAACGATGTCTTCCACCAATTTGTTTCGAGAGAATGATTTGTGGGCACAATCATGTCCTATTACAAAGAACTTCACAATAGGGGGGAAATGGAAATGGAAACAGAAAGGTTAGCATGATATACATCTTACTGAAATAACTTAAATGAAATTAAATTCTCATTTGATACTCAGAAACTAGGAGGGAAAGTAATAGCGATATGTTTTTCTTCTATTCCAATGCGGAAATTTTGGCAGCCTATGGGGAAGGTGGTACTACTGTGAGCCAACATTTCATCAATGGGTTCCGTGGTTTTCTTTTCTGCTTATTTCCCCTCATAGTTTCCAAAGACCAACCAGCAACAGCTTATATAATATAGAAGAAAGATAAATACAGAACTAACCCCTGTGATTGCCGTTCCTGTCCAAGCCCAAGCTAGAGGAAGTAGATACCATGGTGCTTTGGCAATCATGAAGATCCCCAATGCATAGGAAGTTACGGATATGAATACAGACTTCCAAGCTTTCACAATATCTATCTCGAACACCTTTTAGAAAATATCAATGGAAAAATCAAGAATATCACTAGCTTAATTGCTTCGAAAAATAGCATGAGATTTTTTTTTATTCATTTGTTCCCAGCCAAGGCTAAGTCAAATTAAGCCTGTTCAATTAGCAAAGGAAATGGTTCCCATCACTAGATTATCCTGTGGTCTCAGATTTGGGGTGAACAAACACTGTTAGCTTTACAGCTTAAAGCCTTGTAAATGACAAAGGTTGCACGAAGTTGCATTTGGTTGAGCCCGACTCACTATTGTATAAGTGTAGTTATTTTGTATCACAATCACCAGAGTGATACCCCACAGTTTCAAAACCTACACACTGAAATGGTTTAGCAAGTATTTGTATAAGTACCGGGTCAGAAAACCAAATAATCACAGTTAGGAGGTTTACCAACTACTGGCATGCATTGTTAATTATAAGTGGTATTAATCAGCATTAAAATATATCTTCACAGTAACATGACAACGGAATTTTCCTTAAATATCATGCCCTATTCGTTTTAGTTCATGGAAAACTGGTTTTGATTATTGGAATAATCCCATTAGTTGAGATTGTTGTTCGTCAATATTTCATGGATAAGAACTTCAAAAATAACATCTTTGAGTAAAACAAACACTTGAAAACTTTTCCTGAAACGAATTAAATGGTCCAAACTAAACAGGACCCTCAATGAATAATGGAAATTTTCACGGCAAGCCATGGTTGGCACTCTATTTTCCATTGACCACCAAACATATTCATTTGTCTTCTCTTTTAGGTAAACAGAGGCATGATGAGCCATGAAAGGCACGGACACCAATGAAATCCTTTGTTCTTTTGCCTTAGGCATCCAATTCCTCTCCTTAATTTTTTTCTCCTTTATTTTTACTTTTGTATTTAGTTTAGCAAGTTTCCTATCATTCTAGGAACTAGCTCTGCAAAAATGAACTCAATCCAAACTTATGTTTATTTATTCTTATAATATTTTCCGGGCGATGGCTATCTTGTCCAAGTTGTGTATGCTTATTAGTTATTATTGATCATCCACAAAGAACCAAAGTAATCCAGAAATGAGTTACTATCAGGCGCCGGCTTAAAAACTCACAAACTTAATATAAAAACAAGAATTTTTTATACAGTCGATAAGCTGCTTGTATGGAAAGGCTCTCTAAATACCCCTGTTTAAGCTTAAACAATATATGCTACTTAAGAGGTGAAGCATTTGTGAACTATATAAATTGGCTCGTTTTGTGTGCACCAAAAATTAATAAAAATGATAAGCAAATGACTGTACTATGACAAGCGTTTATGTTAATATGCGGAGGAGAATTTCTAACATAAATGATAAATAAAACCACTACCACGGCATCAGCCATTCCAACAAAAGATTTCTAATGAAATCTCCATGTATGTACTTGGTAGGAAATCCATAAGATTCACACTTACCAGTTGTGATGATAAATATGAGTTTCCGATATATCAAAAATGAGAAACCATTTTTTCTACCTATGTTTCACCAACGAGTCCTGGATAAATCTTATCTAGAATGTCGTGTGTAACCTGTCCTGGACAGAACATCAAACAAGAAAAGAGTGTTGGGTGCATAGAAATGCTAGATAAAATTACCTTTCTTGGAAGTGTATCAACTATATTTTTCAATGTGACATTATCTGGAAGAGGTTCTCCAATTTGCCTAAAACCATAGTTTTCACTCAATTGTTTTCTGTCTTCCGTATTATCTGCTAGGGATGATGGCACTGATACGGCCACAGCTTTCACAATTTTACTCTTTCTTGAGGATACAAGACAATTTTTGTGTCCGCCTCTTTTATTGGGTCGACTTTCCCACTTCAAAAGATATGTGCCTGCTCATCAAAACTTATCATTCAAGATATGTCCAAAGAATAGAAAGACCAAATGTATTGTTATTCTACTTCAACAATGTAGTGGAAACTATACAATGTGGCGCAATTAGAAAAGATGGAAAATGGAAAATTACAATGAAAACATTGAGTCATTGATCACAATCTATGAATTAAAGTACTAGATCAATCACTAATTTCTACAAGGTTGGCAGAAATAATATGCATAGGAGAAAATTAGAACTGACTAATTGTTAATGGTACACTCAACACTGATAAATACAAGATTTATACAAGGAGATTAGGGAATATGGCGCATATGGTCCCTAACCTTTGCACTCAGTGCGGAAATAGTCCCTAACTTTTATTTTTTGGCGCAGACATCCTTAATTTATGTATTTTGGTGCGCAATTGATCCTTATTTAATGAAAAAGACTAATATGCCTTTAATTTTAATTAGAACAAATTGCAGTTCATAACTTTTGTAAAAGGTGCAAATGAGTTTGGTACCTTTATTTAAAAATATTTAATTAGCGTACTAAAAATATCATTATAATCGAGTCAATTAAAATTTTCCATAAGAGAACAAATGTAAATTTATTGTGCTTTAAATATATGTAATTGCTATGTAATTTTAAAAACTTGAATAAAAATTAAGATACATAAATAAATAAAAATGACGTAAATAATTTATAACATTCAATCAACCTTATTATGTTTTTATTTAACATAAAAATACTAGATTAATCTGAGTTATAAAAGAACAAAAATTCAATAAGTGTTGTGCTAAATTAGTTCAGGTAGTTTTCTGAAAATTCGTTGAATATAATTGCTCAAAAATTATTAGAAGAAATTATGTTCATGGATTAATGTTTGGTTGAATAAGAAGAATGTGGAAACCGAAAAAGCAAACGAAAATAGTGGGTTGAGTTGCTATCGAACGTTTGAAGCTGTCGTTCGATGCTTTGGCCGTTGAACAACAGTGTTGCTGTCGAAATTCTGGAAAAAAAATTACAGTTGAATCTATAAAAGAAAAAGGAAAAAACATGACCGTTGACCAATAGTCAACTGTCGATCATTATTTATGTATACTATCAATTTGATCAATAAAGTCTTAATTCAAAACAAAAAAAAGAACTCATTAGTTTCTTTTTAACTTCTTATAAAAATAAAGGCACCGAACTTATTTGCACCTTTTGCAAAGATTAGAAATTTAACTGGAGCTTTCTTTATTAAAACTAAGGGCATATTGGTCTTTTTTATCAAATAATGACCAATTGTGTACCAAAATATGTAGATTAAGGACGTTCGTGCCAAAAAACAAAAGTTAGAGACCATTTGCACAGACAAAGGTTAGGGACCATATACTCTATATTCCCTTATGAGAATCATTAAACAAGAGAATTTATCCATGCAATAGGAAGTTTCACAGCCCTTAGACTTTTCTCTCAAACAGAAGAAGCAAATCATATTCTAAAGTGAATTCACGTCAATTGAATTGTACATAAATCTTGAAAGTTTGTATTCTGAAACATTGAAGAGCACTTCGATTCTTCAAGCAAACTCCATATAAGGACTAATAGACCGCAGTTATACAATAACATGCGAAATCTTGGTCCATTAACCCACATTAATAACCCAAATTGTCAGATAGAAGTTCAACTAAGTTTGTAGAACTGCATTAGAAAAAGAACTCATAAGCTAATTTTAATCTTGAAGCCAGCATTTTGAACAGGAAAAAAAAGAGTGAAAAGGAAAACACCACATAAATAAATAATAACCCAAATTGTCAGATAGAAGTTCAAACTAAATTTGTAAAACTGCATTAGAAAAAGAACTCAAGCTAATTTTAATCTTGAAGCCAGCATTTTGAACAGAAAAAAGAGTAAAGGAAAACATCTATATTGCACCTGGACAAGTAAAATTCTGGGGGCAAATTCTGTTTCCCTCGGTCGACCTTTTCTGGGGTCCCTAGAAATTTTACCAAGAAAATTATACAAGTTCGTTCTAAAGAAAGAAATACAATAGACAAACAAACAGAGAGGTGTACCAAGAAAAGGAAGGTAGAATGTGCAACTCTGGAAGCCATGGATTGCAGAGTCCAATTCAAGAAACCCCGTTTTCTGCTTCTAAATTCCGAGGGTTAACCCCACCCTCTGTAGCACTGGACAGTGCTTTGAGGATAAAATTGCAGAGAGGGGTGGCTAATAAGGATGATGTAGTAAGAGAATTTATATCAATACTTGCGACCCCCACACGGCCGCCCCTCCCCCCACCAGGCGCACACAGCGACTTGTGTGGTCTAGATAGAATTTGTTTTGGGACAAGGCCAGTTGATCACAATGGTGGTTACCTTTTATTTTCTTTCAATTTGGGAAAAATAGTCAATAACTTTTATTTCTAAATATACACGACGAACGTATTGTTAATGTTTATTTTTTGACATATTCGTCTTTATATGTATATTAATCATTAACAGGTCTTTTTCAATAAAAATCAATGTGTCATTAATTTTACTTAGAAAAAATTGCAATTAGGTTTAACTTTTAGGGGATAAAAAAAGTAAATGGATCTGTATCGCATTAAATATAACATCATACTCATGAATTAAATTTTTCAGGAAACAAAAAAATTTAATTATCGTGCTTTAATTATGTTGAAAAATTTAATAAAAATTAAGATAATTAAATATGAAGAATATAGTTTCAACTCTAATATTTGTAGTTAATAAAGAATAGTTCAATTAAAAAAAATTATATTAATTTTATCACAAGATGATTAACCCTTAAATGATATATAATAAAGGTAAATTGGAGTTAGTATCTTTAATCTTCAATTTTATTTACACTTGTATCTTCAGTATTAAATCTTAACATCCATCACCTCAATCTTTTATATAATTATTGGTTGCTAATTATATAAAAGGTTGAGGTGATAGATGCCAAGAATTAAATATTGAGGATACAAGTGCAAATAAAGTCAAAAATTGAGAATACTAGCTGCAATTTACTCATATAATAATGCTTAATTATAGTTAAAACACGTTTTTAACATTAACACCGTCTAAACACAAAATCATTATTTAAGGTGCAGTAAATGGGTTTTATATTGACTAGACCCCTACTTACCTCTTAATCTCATTCATATTGTATATGTAATGTAAGTCCCAACTGTCTAATAAATCTTTGCTAAAATTTGTTAGCAATTGGACTGTTTTTCCATTTTTTTTTTTTTTTTTAAATTGAACTATACGTTTATTAATTATAAATATTAATACTCTAGTTATATTCTTCATATTTTAATTTATTGTTTTATTATCATTCAATAAAAAATTAATAGCACATAAATTCGTAAATTAATTTTTAATAAATATTTTTATATTAAATAAAAACACAATAAATTAGTTGCTGAAACATACCACATAGTTCCAGCAACAACAAAAACTGTGAAAAAGAAAGCCACGACACTACTGAAAAGTACGATTTCAATTGAATGTCATAAAATTATATAAGTAATTTCTTTATTTATTTATATTAATTTTTAGTCAAGTTTTTTTCACATTACAAAGCAATTACATACACTTAAAGCATGAGAATTTAACTTCTTTTTTCATTCTAAAAAATTTAATTGACATGACTATAATGATATATTTAGTACGTTAAATTAAATATTATTAAATAGAAATACAAAATTTATTTTTACTTTTTCTAAAAGTTAAGGACTTAAGTATAATTTTTTCTAATTAAAATTAAAAACATATTGATTTTTTTATAAAAGTAACTAATTACGTATTAAAATATATAATTATAGACGTTCTTGTCAAAAAAATTAAATGTTAAAATCTATTCATAAACTGAAAGCAAATATTAAGTGCTTTAATTTTTTGGTAAAACATCTTAACTAAGATCAGATGGGCAAAATTGTATCCCGGCTTTTAGAGTGCGTTTGATAGAGATTATAAACAGTTTATAAACAAAAAATGGTTTATTTGAGTTGAAATTGTTGAGTTTTCATGTTAAAAATGGATCGAAAAGTCAAAAATTACGGCTGAAAAAAACAAAAATAGGTTTTTAATCCCTATCAAACGCAAGCTTAATTGGAACGTAGTTAGCCCTCTAGAACTTGGAAAATCTAAAACGACAATAAAAATCAATAAAGGGAAAAAAAAAAAAAAAAAATAGCGTGTACAAGTTTTAAACGTGACTTTTTGATAAATCAGTCACATTTTTAAGATTTATATATCAAAATATTATTTAATTTATAAAAATTTGAATCACCCATTTTAATAAAGTTGACTTTAAAATAAAAATTCTAACTCTTCATTGACTTTGCTTTCGTCCTTCCCAATTATAGACACACACACATACTAGGTAGTTAGGTACACTGTCATCAATGGAGGCTCAATTGATTCACACGCCCATCTAGTTGGACGGTGACACGGACATTTCCTAATTTAAAGCATTTTTTACATTGAAATTAAAAAAATTGTGGGTTGAATACATTTGTAAAGTTTAAACCGACCAAACCTAATTTTCAAAGTATCAACAAAAAAATAAAGATATTTGATAAGTTGAAATTATTATTTAAGTGTTCTTAAACAAGTGTAGGATAAGAATTCTAGATTGTCTATCCACTTTTGAAATGGAGGTGTGATAAATGTGATTTTACACTTATTTAGACCATCAAAGTGGATCATTGTGAGTGCATTTGAATGTAATTTTATTTAATTGTGTGTTAATTTTAATATTGTAGGTCAAAATTCGAGTTGGTAGTGTTTAGAACAAAATTGGTAAAATATGACTAAATTGATATAAAAGTAGAAGTATGGAAACCAATATGCAATCACCCAAATGTTTAAGGACCTGAGATGCAAATATATAAGGACGTAATTGAAATAAAAGTTTAACTTCTAGGGCTAAATTGGCAATACTGTAAAGATTGGAGACTTATTGTGCAAATAAATGAGGACTAAAATGCAAAGTGACGATGAATTTGCATGGGTCAAGTCCATTGCGATCGTTGGCCATTGAAATTATAAGCAGAGGTTGAATTTTCTCTTTCTTCTTTCACGCGATCGCATGGGCTTTCCCATGTTTCCGGCTCAACAAATTGTTTTTGTTTCCTTATTGATTTGGACTCTTTTTTGGACACGGATAGAGGCAAGAATTTATGGTTATTTTTGAATCTATAAATACACATTATTATAGAAGTTAAAGGGGGATTTTTTTTCACAAGAAAAATATACACAATTTCATAGATATTCTAAGGAGAAAAGTCAAAGTTTGGAAAGGAAATTCAAGACGGATGCAACACAACATCATTGAAGACTTTCAAGATTAAGGGTTGTACTTATATTTTCTCCTCATCTACCAGAAACATAAATTATTATGTGATTTGCACTTTATTTTTCACCATATCTGATTAGGTTATTTGTTAGGACAAACGATGTAGCTATTGATTTCAACTCATGTTTCATTCTATATTTAGGATATATTTTTCATATAAATTGTGTTGAATTAAAGTATTGATTTATTTTAAGGATTTCTTAACAAGAGTTAAATTTCATAATGTTAGTTGCATGTTAATTGAGAAATTGCATGTAGAACTCTCAATATTGCTTTTCATGAATAAATTGCAACTTTATTTATGCGGCTGTTCTAAGAAATTAAACATCTTTCATATTGAATTATCAATTGAGGGAGGTAAATTTGATATTGAGAGGTAGGTTCACTAGATTTCAAGATAGACGAATGTTAATACTTTAAATTGGATTTGTTTAGCTGTAACACAATATTTACACCAAAATATGAATTGAACATAAGTATGGTTAACTAGTGAAATTTGAAGTCTTAATTATTTTCTCACGTGATTTTTTCTCAAAAATCTATTGTGCTTTTCTATTATTTCTTTTTAGTAGTCTTTAGTTTAATTTTAGTTAAATAAAAATCAACAATTTATTGTGTACTTGTTTGTTAAAGTTATTTGAAATTAAAGTAGTAATTAATTATCAATCCTCGTGGTTCGACACTCAACTTATCATTATATTACTTGTTAACGATCCATTCAATTGCGAGATTAAAATCGACATAAGGAGCATGTGAATATTGAGAGAAAATATACCTATATTTCTTCCATAAATAAGAGATAAAGTAATAGCACATTGATATTCAATAAAAATTTTATGATATGTTATAATCAGCATTCTAAATTGCATGTTAATGAACCGATTAGACTCCCATAAGTATTGTGCGGGGCAAAAATACCACGCAATTGCTTAAATGCGTTTAAAATACGGTCAATACATTGTTGACCGTCTAGTGTGTGATTAGGCTTAAAAATGTGCACGCATTCTGTTTGAACCGACTCATAAAAATAAGTCCAAAAAATCTAAAAACACAATTATGCTCGAAAAACTCAAAACCCATTAAAATCCAAAAACCAAGTTCAGTCTAAACATTAAAAACCTAAAAACCCAAACCCAATAACACACAAAAACCCAAAAATTCGACACATTAGCGTGCAACTTTGAACAATGGTAGGATGTTAGTAAGTAATTTGTAGTACTTTGAATTTTGAGAGCCACGTTTTTGAAAACTTTGAAATTTATGCATTTGGTCAAAACATTTTATTTATTTTTTATTTTAGAATAATTAAAATTTGAAAACGTGTTTTGGTGCCTAGGCGAAACTTGTAATGCTTGATACTTCACCACGCCACTTCATCACGCATTACATATTTTAAAATCTTGGTTATAATAAAAGTATTTATACATATTTGTTTGGGATATTAAAAATAATTGAACATACGATTTACATACACAGCTATAAATTTATTGAAAATAAAACTTAATTTATTGTGTCGTTCTATAGTTGTAGAGAGACCTCAAACAACCACAGCGTGCATCAAAATTCAGCATCAATGTCTTTGAAATTTCCAATGTTACGTGGTGTTGTACTACTAGGATGGACAAATTGCACCCCAATTATACACCAAAAGAAATATTGTACAAGTAAAGTGTACATCAAAATTTCTCTAGAGATGTGTGGATTCAAAAATAATAAAATTTATAATGAGGAGCAAAGATGGTTGTTCAAATATGGCCTATAATTGGCTAATTATAGTTTGCTTACAATCAAAATCTCAGAAAAGTTCTCTCTACCTGCAATAATAATAGAGGAAGATGATCTTTCTTAGTGCATAAGAGTAGTGATGTGACTTGAGTTCATGGAGGCTAGCAACTGCCTCTTCTACAGTTCCAACAGCTGCGATGACTGTTTTTCCACCTAGTCAGTAGAATTCCTATAATGCCAAAAGACACACATCACGAATGTCGAGCCTAAAGTCTGTGCCCGGGCTCCTCAACTAGTACCTGCAATAGGATGAAAACTCTCCAATTGTACCTCTAACGCTCAAGTCAGTATTTGAAACTCACAAAGAAGAATTGAACGAAAGACTGTATTTGACTAACGATATAGTTTTATTTAAACTAAATATGGTAATTTAACTTACACACAAACTCTATTGTTTGTTTTTTGTTTTCTGTTACATCAGTCATTTGGAGATGAAAAACCAAAAAGATTTTGTGCTCAATCCATCTGAAAGATAGACAACAAAGAAATAAAGATTCAAATAACATTGAAACCATACATGCCACAATTCATTTCAATGTCCTATATCTACACAAGTACAAACACCTCGGATGTGATAATGTTCTTCGTCAACACAGGTCATTCACCAGTCAACAGAACAAGATTCAATTATTTAACATCGATCAATATCTGTATTTTCTTTCCCCTCTAATGGAAGAATAGGTCAAGAAGAAATCTCTTACAGACATGCATTATGTGTTTTATTTTTCAATGAAAATAAAACGATAAATTAAAATATGAAGAATATAGTTGGATCTCTAATATTTGTAGTTAATAAACATACAATTTAATTAAATAAAAGCATTTGAATATCAAGCTTGTGATAAAGTTGTTTTTTTTAATACAACAATAAAATAAAATTTTAAATTTTAAGTAATATAATTACTTAATAATAAAAATAATAATTTTATTTGACATGTTTATTACTAAAGTGTTAATTCCAACAAAAAAAACTCATTAGTTTTCTTTTTTTAAAAAAAAAAAATAAAAGTATTGGACATATTTGCACATTTTGTAATGATTAGGAATCCACATACAATTTCTTCTAATTAAAACTAAGGGCATATTTGTTTTTTTCTTCCCATAAAGACCAATTTCGTACCAAAACACATAGATTAAGGACTTGTATACCAAAAAATAAACGTTGCGGACCAATTCCACATTAAAGACAAAGGTTAGGGACCATTTGTGCCAAAATTCCAAATAGGTATGGTAGGTCTTTTTATGACGAAATTGTCATTTCCTCTAAATAAACAAAAAATAAGGAAAAAAAATGCTTGAAAAGTAACCGAATGTACACCAAAAAATAAAAAGTAACAAATATGTCATATTCTCTATTAAACTTCAAAATCCAAAATTTACAATCACCCCCAAAAACCCAAAATTCAAAAACATAATTTAAGGTTAAGAAAATGGATGAAGCAGAAGCATCAAGATACTGGTGTCACATGTGTTCACAGATGGTGAATCCGATCGTGGAGATGGAGACGCTAGCATGCCCCATCTGTCAAAGTGATTTGTTGAAGAAATGGCCTATGCTAATGCTTCTATAAACAATCAAATTCTTGATTTTAGACCTGAAGGGATTGATTCTGAGTGCGTCCTCTCCCTCTGGGCCCAATCTTGCTTGGCATGATGACTAGTTCTTGTCGTCGTCATCCTCGATTCAGATGTGTGGAATTTGAAGACGATGGCGAGGATGAGGATAATGAGAACAATAATCCTCGCCGTGAGGCCAGTATGGAGCTAGATCGTGAAATGGAGTCGATAATCAGGAGGAGGATGAGGACTTCAGCTCCAATTCTCCAGCTTTTATATGGTATTCGAGCTGGAATGATATCTGAATCAAGAAATTCTAAGAATGATACCAGGGAGAGTGATAGAGATAATAAGAATAGGGAGCGCATGATTTTGATCAATTCTTTCAATCAAACAATCACAATTCAGGGTTCTCACGGTTCCAATAACGATAACCAAAACCGTGTGCCTATTGGCTCGCTAGGTGATTATTTCATCTGTCTCGGTTTAGACTTGTTGCTGCAGCATTTGGTAGAGAATGATTCAAACAGGTACGTGACACTGTCGGCTTAAAAAGAGGCAATAGAAGCATTGCCCGCTGGGCGGATTTTGAGTTTCTTGAGTGATGGTAGATTTTTGATTTTGAGGTTTGATAAAGAAGATGATATTTTTGTTACTTTTTATTTTTGTTTTTGTACATTTTGTTATTTTTCAATCATTTTTTTCTTATTTTTCTTATTTTTTGTTTATTTAAAGAAAATGCCAATTTCGTCATAAATAATCTATCATACCTATTTTTTCAAACGTTGGGAATGATTGATGCTATTTTTAAAAGTTAGAGGTATATTCCCAATTTTTTTTGAAAAGTTGAAGACCAAATATACAATTTTTCCTTCTATAAACTATAAAGCATAAAATATATTTATGTTTTGTCGTATCTTTTTTATTTAAATTTGGTTTGTGAATAAAATAATCCTTTTTAACAATTTGTATACACATAACTCAAAGACAACAATTGTGTGAAGAGAAAACTCTACTAATTTGCAAAACAAAACACTATGCAATAGCTCGACCAACAGAAAAATAGAGAAATAGGTGGCCAAAAACATTACAATGCCTTGAGCAAGTAATAGCTTTTGACGAAAAATGAAATTAATAGAGTTTAAACTTTTTATTACCTTTTATTTTTCATATATGGCCTTACTTGTGTAAAGAAATGTTGGCTTCGGGTGCCGACATGTGAACTTTCTTTGATATATATTTTTTCATTGTTCTTATGAAGAGATAAATATTATATCGGTTATTTATCAAAATATTAATTAATATATAAAAATTTAGGCTACTCCTCTTAATGAGGTTGACCTTTTCAGATGAAACATCAAATATAGTTATCAAACCCTGTCCGAACATCGACTCGGACAAGAAGGCAGGTCATCGAGTTGTTAGTTCAACTGGTGATCCGGTAGTTGAACTGGTAGGTCAATTCATATCGAACCGATAAGTCTATTTTTGTTAAATCATCACCATCAAAAATATATTTAGCATAATAAGTACGAGATTACTAGTTTCATCAACTAATTCTTGTAAAAAATAACATAAATTGTTGTACTTTATTGCATTAACATGTCATTAATAGAATAGAGAAGTACTTGATGCATCTTTTGACTAGAGTAGGGTAATAAAAAAATAAAAAATTTCATTATGTAATAACCCATACAGGTCACCAGGTTAGTTAAAAAATCAACGATTTTTCTGAGTCGTAAACAGTTTGATTGCTGGGCGGTAATATTAAGAGAACCAGACCGATTGGTGCACCGAGTCACCAATTTTTCGGTCGGGCCGGTCCGAGTTTAATAACATTGTCATCAAGTTTTAATATAGTATCAGAGCCTATTAAGATCAAATGAACAATTCGGTCCGTCTAGGATTCCAAGATTAGTGTGCTTAAACGAACCACAATTTTGCAGGAACATGTTAAAAGATAAATTTTACATCCATTATATATTAAAATACTAATCAATATATAAGAATTTGAGTTATTATTTTTTTTTTTTTTTAAGTTGACTTTATAACTTAAAAATTGTAAGTCTAGACTTATAGACTTTGCCTTCGTCCTTCCCAATTATAGACATACACGTGGATGTCAAGAATAAAGTTTTCAATCTAACTCCAAAGCAGTTGACATCCTAGGCAGTTAGGTACACTGCATCATTGGAGGCTCAATTGATTCACAAGACCATCTAGTTGGACGGTGACACGGACGTTTCCTAATTTAAAGCATTTTTTACATTGAAATTAAAAAAATTGTGGGTTGAATATACTTGTAAAGTTTAAATTGACCAAACTTAATTTTCAATGCACCGCCAAAAAAAAATAAAAACGATTCTCATGCATTGATAGTTTATAAATTATTTTTTAAATATTTATAAATTATAAATTCTATATAATGTGTAGATAAAAAATAAATTATAAATTATAAGTCATGAAATCTGTGCATAAAAAATATTTGACTAACATAATTATAATTTAAGTATTTTTAACAAGCATACATAATTCTAGATTCTCTATTCACTCTCGAAGTAGGAGCATGTGAATATTCGGAGAAAATGTACCCATATTTCTTCCATAAATAAGAGATATGATAGGATAATAATACGTTGATATTCAATAAAATTTTTATTCTAAATTGTGCGTTAATGCACTGATTAGACACCCATAGGGATTATGGAGGGCAAAAATGACAAGCAATTGCTTAAATGCGTTTAAGATACAGTCAATACATTGTTGACCGCCTAGTGTGTATTAAGCTTAAAAATATGCTCGTATTCTATTTGGACATACTCATAAAAATAAATCCAAAAACACAATTTTGCCCAAAAAACTCAAACCCAATCAACTCCAAAAACTAAAGTTCAGCCTAAAAATTAAAAGCAGAAAAACCCAAACCCAATAAGACACAAAAACACAAAAATTGGACACATTAGTGTGCAATTAAGAATAATGGTAGAAAATTATTAAATAATTTGTAGCACTTTTAATTTTGAGACTCACGTATTTTTTGAAAACTTTGAAATTTATGCATTTGGTCTAAAAAAATTTTATTTTTTATTTTAGAATAATTAAAATTTGAAAACGCATATTGACGCCTGAGTGAAACTTATAATGCTTGATGCTTTATCTTACCACTTCGTACGCATTACGTATTTTAGAGTATATTTGTGTGTGCGTACAAATACTTATAAATTAGTCAAACATTATTTTCATCTATACATTTCGTATCACTCACTACTTATAATTTACAAAATCTTTTATCAAACATACTCTTAGAACTTTGGCTATAACAAAAGTCTTTATACATATTTGTTTGGGGTATTATAAATAATTGAACACACAGCATGCATGAGCATCTTGTAATTGGCTAATTGTTGAGAATAAAACTTAATTTATTGCATTGTTGTAGAGTCAGAGAGAGACCTCAACAACCACAGCATGCATGAGCATCAATGTCTCTGAAATTTCCAATGTTACGTGGTGTTGTACTATCAAGAAGGACAAATTGCACCCTAATTGTACACCAAAATAAATATTGTACAAGTAAAGTGTACATCAGAATTTCTCTATGAGATGTGTGGATTCAAAAATGATAAAATTTATAACGAGGAACAAAGATGGTTGTTCCAAATATGGCTTGTAATTGGCTAATTGTAGTTTTGCTAACAATCAAAATCTTAGAAAAGTTTTCTCTACCTATAATAATAATAGAGGAAGATGATCTTTCTTAGTGCATAAGAGTAGTGATGCGACTTGAGTTCAGGGACGGAGGTTAGCACAGTCCAGTGCAGAAAATGCCTGCACTGGACTTTTGGACAAAATAATAATAATAATAATAATGCCTGCACAAAAAAAAAATATCACTTCAATTGGGCCATCAAAATTGCCCAAAAAGGAAAACACATTGTCCATTAATGAGGATGGTCCACTCCAATACAAATACACCAAATCAGTAATCACTAATATTCATCAGACCATCACTTATTATTTTTTGTTGTGCGCGTCGTCTATGTCGATATTGCTGTCAAATAAGAATGAAAAAGAGAGCAACAAAACCCTTAAACCCTCAATCTCTAAACGCTAATCACTGAAAAATCAATTATTTCTTGAAGATCAAGAACAAGAAGGTATGATTCAATTTTTTTTTATTTTAAGATTCGGCAGTCGGACAATGGATTTTTTTTTTTTTCTTTTGTGAATTTAGATTATTCTTGTGGTTTTTCTTTTCTTGAGACATGAAAGATTTGAATTGCATAAGACAACTTTAAATTTTTATTTGAAATTTTTGTGTCCAGTTTTATTTGTTAAATGCCGTTTCTATGTTAAATCAACCAATATGCATTTTCTGATTTTCATGCTTTGCTGGAGAGTGGAGAGGCTCAAATGTCGATCTATATTAAAAAATGTAATAAACATTATTTAGAATAATTTGTTCATTTAGATGAATCTTTAAAGCCTAAAGGCTAAAACAAGATAACAACTCCACAGCCATAGTTTAATATTGATTACAGAGAAAAAAATTACACATTAAATAATTGTCCACGGGAATTACAACTTCAAAATAAAAGAATTTTTTCAACTTGATTTAATGGAATTTGTTTACTCGAATTCGCATCCTTAAGCGAGAAATAGTAATTTGTTTAATGAAATTTGCACCAAATTATAATTTAGCACTTTCCTACTTGTTCACAAACTGATGACAAAGAAAAGTAAAATATATCCATTGGTTTACAAATTGTTGACTTTAGCGCTAATTCTACCGGTTGCTACTGCTACTGTTGAAAGAGTATTTTCTGCAATGAAATTTGTCAATGATAGATTGCACAATCGAATGAGTCATCATTAGATAAATGATAGCATCATTGTTTATGTAGAGAAATATATATTTTTAAAGATTGATAATGAACTCATTGTACAACGATATCAAAGTATGAAAAATTGTAAGGAACAATTGTAATGTATGTCATTTTTTGTATTGTTGTGTTCTTATATTGTTTTATATTATTACATTTATTAATTTCCGTCTACACTGACTTAAGTTCCTGGCTCCGTCCCTGCTTGAGTTCCCAGAGGATGGTAACTGCCTCTTCTCCGGTTCCAACAGGAGCGACGACTGTTTTTCCACCTAGTTGGTGGAATTCCTATGATGCCAAAAGACACACATCACGAATGTCGAGTCAGAAGTTTGTGCCTGGGCCTGCAAAAGGATGAAACTCTCCAATTGTACCTCGGACACTCAAGTAAGTATTTGAAACTCACAAAGAGAATTGAACAAGTGAGTGTATTTGACTAACAATATAATTTGATTTAAACTAAATACGGTAATTTCACTAACACAAACTCTAGATTGAGATTGAGCTGTTTGTTTTTCGTTTTTTGTTACATTAGTCATTAGGAGATGAAAAACCAGAAAATTGCTTTGTTTAACTCTAATTTTGTGCTCAATCCATCTAAAAGATGGACAACAAAGAAATAAAAATTCAAATAACATTGAAACTATACATATCACAATTCAGTTTAATTCAGTTCAGTTCAACTTAGGCCTTCAAGAACCTTGTCCTATATCTACACAAGTACAAACACCTCGAATGTGATAATGTTCTTTGTGAAAAGGTCATTCCCCAGTCAACTGAACAAATTCAATTATTTAACATAAACTGATGTGTTTAATCAAAGAGGCTCCTTTCAGACTATGCTGCTTCAAATTTTTCTTTTCAAAATTACAGGAAATGCATACCATTTGATTGGAGACTTGAGTCTTTTCATTCCTATACCACCGATCCAATATCTGTATTTTCTTTCCCCTCTAATGGGAGAAGAAGTCAAGATGAAAAACTAGAAAAGTTTGTGCTCGATCCATCTAAAAGATGGACAACAAAGAAATAAATATTCAAATAACATTGAAACTATCTATGCCACGTTTCAGTTCAATTCTATTCAACTTAGGCCTTCAATTATCCTGTCTTACATCTACACAAGTACAAACACCTTGGATGTGATAATGTTCTTTGTGAACGAGTCATTCCCCAGTCAATTGAACAAGATTCAATTATTTAACATAAACAAAAGTGTTTAATCAAAGAGGCTCGTTTCAGACTATGCTGCTTCAAATTTTTCTTTTCAAAATTACAGGCAATGCATATCATTTGATTGGAGACTTGAGTACTTTTTAATCCTATACCACCGATCCGTATTTTCTTTCCCCTCTAATGGAAGAAGAAGTCGAGATGAAAAACCAGAAAATTGCTCTGTTTAACTCTGATTTTGTGCTCGATCCATCTTAAAGATGGACAACAAAGAAATAAAGATTCAAATAACATTGAAACTAAACAAGCCAGAGTTGAATTGAGTTGAATTTAGAACTTCAAGTACATGTCCTATATATACACAAGTACAACCACCTCTCGGATGTAATAATTTTCTTTGTGAACAGGTCATTCCCCAGTCAACGGAACAAGATTATTATTTAAATAAACTGAAGTGTTTAATCAAAGAGGCTCGTTTTTTAGTATGCTGCTTCAAATTTTTCTTTACAAAATTACCGGAAATGCATACCATTTGATTGGAGACTTGAGTACTTTTCAGTCCTATATCATCGATCCAGCATCTGTATTTTCTTTTCCCTCTAACTGAAGAAGAAATGGAGAAGAAATCTCTTACCGTTGAGATGAGAGCTTTTGCACATTTTTGTTAATCCATGAATAAGTCTATACATCTTGATCGGAAAAGAATAGAGAGAAGGGAATAATGGGAATTGATGGATAGATTTCTAAAAACAAATTAAAAGCAACTGAAAGACATAACATTAATCATGGATCAACCAAGTCATCTCTGATACGAATTGGATTAATTTCCCTGAATCAACATAACCAGACCAAAAAAAAAATCACATTTTATTTACACAAATCTCTTCCAATCCACATTACATTCTACTTCAGGAAGTCCCTATAAATTTTTTTGTTGATTTACTCGAAACATCGTTATCAATTTCTAGGTATTGCAGATAGCAGCTTTTAAAAATTAGAAGAAAGAACCAGATAGATTACCCATGCCACATTGACGAGAAATTGAAATAGTCGAACATTTCTTGATGCAGGTGCAATACACTGCGCCAGTTGTCGATCCACCGCAATCTCCGCCACTAACTCCAGATCCGAGCACCGCAGATCCTTCTATTCATTATACAATCAAACATAAAAATGCTAGGAAAAAAAAACAGAAGAAACTCCTTCAAATTTTCATTGGACAGATTCACAAAAAAATTTGGACCATTTCTCGATTTGTGCGTGTCATCCTTGCGCAGGGGCCATGCTAATCTTCTCTGTATCGTTCCAATTTTATCGGATGTCCCCGCAGGGACACTATATTTATGCATCCTCTGGGTATATGAGGTGGTAAGAAGTACTGTATTTAGTCGAGGTGGGACTGAGCTTGTTAAACACTAAGTTAAACTTTAGTTGCATAGTACTGTTGGGCTTTAAGCTCAAAATTTGGGCCTCTAGTTTCAGTTCGAAGTTTAGGTTGAGCATCAGAATTGCGGGCTGATAATTGTTTAGCGACTCGAATTTACAACCTCCACTGTTGGAAAAACGGACACGTGTAGTACTAATTGGAACAAAAGAAAATAAAACATAAAACAAATAAATTAATTTATTGACCCAAATTGAGATGTCATGGTAAAATTATAAAAGTAGTAAAATCATATATTTATAAAATAATTATTTTGATTATTTTCAACAAACTCTTAACACGGTCTAGATCCTTAACATGAGTCCAAAAAAATAAGAAGTTAAAGTAAGGCTCTTGACCTTTATCGATAAAAATAAAATTATTTTTTCACTCAGATTATTTTCAATGCACTCCACCTATGTTTTTTAGACGTGCTACATAAGTACAGATAGACGAAGTTATAAAAAATTATTTCTAATGCATATTGATGAAGACTCATTCTAACTGATGTAGCAAACTAAAAAATAAACCCAGTTTAGAAGTCCGTCTAAATTTAGACGGGGTGACTCAACTACTTTATAAGAACTTAGCATTTTATTAAAAAAAAAAAAAAAAAAAGTAGGACGAGGAAAATAAAAATTGAAGATCTATTAATTTAAAAAAAAAAATTAATGCCATATAAGCAGTAATGTTAGTTTTAAACGGAACTCATTGGAGATAAATTTTTAATTTGACCGTCTATTCAATAGATGTAGTGTCACATAGAATAGATATCCCTCTATTTTACCTGCCACATTGAGTACAATAGTTGAAGTGTATTGAAGATGCTCTTATCTTATTGAAATAATTACCTGAGTTAAATATTGACGATCTAACCATACTACTTAATATTCCATTCAAAGCTTTGGTATGTTAACTATCTAACCATATCACTTAATATCTCATTCGAACCTTAAAATATATTCAAACATAATATCTCTTTATTTTTTCTTATTGGAACTGTTCAAATAACATCAAGATGTTTCCTACTTCTTAATATAATTTTTTTCTTAAGTACTACAGCACATGTCTTTTTTAAATTCTCAAATATGAATTCATAGTACAATTAATAACATAATGAATCCTTTAGTTGACATCTCATAAAACCCAATCAATCTATGTCGATTTTGTTCTAATGCTCACGATGGCAACACTTGTTGGACAAGTGTCTCGGTGGGCATTATAACAATGTCCACCGTTGACATTATAATCGGATTACAATCCTCATTCTTATTGTTTTACATTCACTGGCATCATGAACACTCGTGAACTCCATTATCATGGCTTGCGGGGTCCTAATAAACAAGAAATTTTGATTTAACAATAGAATATGCACTGTTGTAAAAAACGTAAAGCGTGGTTAGGTATGGAGGTCGAACTTCAAACTTTTTAGTTTTGAACGAAGACAAAACGAAAGGCATAACAAAATATGGAGATCACACATCACACATAGACGAGCTTTTTAGGAACATTGAAAATATGTATACTCGTTTTGAGTAGTTTACTAACTGTTCATATTACGACTTAGCACATGCTTAGATTTGCCTAAATTATGATTTCAACTGGTTAAACTAATCAAACATACTTTGTATCCACGCATTTCATAAGACCTGCAATTAACAACTCATTTTTATCCACACATTCACGAACAACTTCTAATTTCAACACTTAAAAAATAATTTCAACACTACCAAACATTCGCTTAGTAATTAATTAATTATATATAGAGAAAATTATATAAAATGTCAATTTGTAGGTGGTACTTTTCAAATATGGTAAATTTTTTTAACAACTTCAAAAATAACTATTTTGGACAAAAATACCCTTAAAGCATTACAAAAATTCCATATATATCACATTCAAATATAATCTAACGTAATTCAAAATTAAATCTATAATTGCACATTTAAAATTTGAAAGTGAAGGTTCTCCACCGCTAGCTATCACTCAACCCAACCCAGAGTTTTTGATAAATTAATTTGGTTTATAAAAAAATAAAAATTCAATAAGTTTTGTGCTATATTAGTTTGGGTTGTTTTTAGAATTGAAAATATGTTGAATATAATTGCTCAAAGATTGTTGTAAGAGATTGAGTTCATGGATTAGTGTTTGGTTGAAGAAGAAGAATATAGATATGAAAAAAGCAAAAAAAAAATGGTGATTTGAGTTGCTGTCGTTTCATAGCTTAAACTGTTAAGAAGAAAGAGAAAAAAAAATTAATTGTCGACTTGACAGTTTGAATTGTTGAGCCGACAATTAATTTTTTTTTTTACTTTACCGACAGTTCAAACTGTTATTTATCAATTTAACTGTTTTTTTTAAATCAGTAGGTAGTTTTTTTTTTTTGGAAGTAAAAAAAAATTTTCATTTTTACAAAATGGTATATATGACTATGAAAATGTTCTAATGCCCACAGTAGGCAATATTATTGTGCCCACTTTGACACTTGTCCAGTGGACATTGGACAAGTGAAAAAGCACTTTTATACTTGTCCAATGCCCACTGGACAAGTGTTCAAGTGGGCACTTGAACATCATAGCATTGCCCACCGTGGACATTAGAGAACTCTTAATAGTTCCACCACCCAGTCACCCTACATTAAAGTTTACAATGATGTTTTTCAATTATAATATAAATGGAAAAAAAAAATCACAAAAAAACTATAAAACCATACAAACAATGTTATTTAGAATATTCCACCATTATCAAATTCCTTTACCGTTAACTGAAAACAAAAATTGAGATGGAAGTAACTTGAAGAATTAAGGATTTTACACTAACTTCCAGCAATAATGAGTTCAAAGGTTTCATAAACAAAAGAACACAGTTTGTGTAAAATATCAAACTAAAAAATAGCAAGAAATTAAGCAAAAGAGATTCAGTTTATCATTTAAATAATAATAAAAAAATAGTTTTATCAACTTTAATTAATTAACGATTTGCCCTAAACTTGTAATTGAATGTCAAGGAAAAAATTAATGATCTAAGGGTTTCAAGCAGAAGATGCTGAAGATAGATCCAAATTGGTTACCCGTAAAATTAAAATGATGAAGTAGTATCACCACTATTATGAATCTAATCAGAGTGGGGTTGTAATATTGTAAAATACCAAGTTGCCTCTATCAGGTGAAACCAGATTGCATACAACTGTACATGAGGCATGTCATTGTCATCAACATCTTGATGATGAGGAAAATCTGTTAATTATGGTTCTATTTTTTATGCTGGGCCACACAAGATAACGCATTTGCTGTGCATTACACGCATTATACTTTCAATTTAGCTAATTATCAAATATTCTTATTTGACTTCACTAATTATGTCCGACTAAAAAAAAAGTATTATGTAACACTAACCTCTTTGTCATGTGAAACAAAGTCCAAACTGTACACTTCATTCGGATTTGTGTACCTCATCTGCTCGTAGACTCGGACAATGCGTACCTTAATTGCCCAACTAGTTTTCGTGGTGTCGATATCTCATACAAGATCAAATATTGGAGCCATCCCTGCGTATGTTATTCCAATTGAAGTCTTTGATGCTGCACAAAAAATGATATTAAAAAATGTTTTTGTTGCCACAATAATTTCTTCCAGGAACCAACATGTATTGTACCATTTGATGAATATTAATAAAAACCCATGAACGCCTCGTTTTTGTTGCCAAAACAAATTTTCCCAGGAACCAACATGTATACGCGTCAAAGGCTTCGTTTGGAATATTGTACCATTTAACATTTGATGAATATTAAAAAAATCCATGAATGCCTCGTTTTTGTTGCCACAATAAATGTTTCCAGGAACCACATATATACGCGTCAAAAGCTTCGTTTGGAATATTGTACCATTTAACATTTGATGGATATTAGAAAAAAACCCATGAACGTCTAATTTTTGTTGCCAGAATAAATTTTTCCACGAAACAACATGTATTCACGTCATAGGCTTCGTTTGGAATATTGTACCATTTAACATTTAATGGATATTAAAAAAACCATTTCACATTTAACATTTAACGACTGTTAAAAAATATCAATTTTTGGAAACTCGAACATAAAAACAGAAATTTTAAATAAGAAGGTATTTTGGGCAGAAAAATGAATTTTTGACGACACTTCT
Organism: Forsythia viridissima; assembly: GCA_030279155.1. NCBI lineage: Eukaryota > Viridiplantae > Streptophyta > Magnoliopsida > Lamiales > Oleaceae > Forsythia > Forsythia viridissima. The sequence goes on along the minus strand of CM059040.1, from coordinate 9,596,984 downwards.
GTTTATATATATATATATATATATATATATATATATATATATATATATATATATATGGATTAACAAAGTTTATGGGAAAAAAATGTAAACTTTATTGTTTTCTATCTATTAATTACTATGCCATTGATCGTTGTAAACACCGTCAACTGCCTTAGCACCACCGGGCATCAACCACTCCCAATCCTAAAATCCTGACTCCACCACTGAGTAGACGAGCACTCTACAAAATTCAACGATAGTTGCTTCATGACATGATCATTTCAAAGTCGAACAGCGTGCACTCTATAAAATTTAAAGCACTATTAGTCCAAGGTTAATTGCACAATGCTTAGCTCTTATAAAATCTGCACCTCCAATTCTCACCAAATCTAACTTAAATTTTAAAATTATCTGACTCAGTAAAATTGTAAGAATCAAACTTCAAAACTCTTGAAATATATATCAGTACCTCATATAATCTTTTCATATTAGACTATACTTGTGAGAAATAGAAAAAATAAATAAATTAATGACACATGTTTCCTCCCCGTCTTGGCAACACATGCGGGTTACTACCTTTAAAGCGTAAAGTTCGGCCATTTCTTGAAGCAAGGGTTCTTCTTTTTGTTATCTAGCCAGCCACTTACCAAAACTTCTATTGAAAATTGAGACTCAAATAACAGTGGAGTTGTTGGGTGGGGGACCGTACAAGGTATTTTATTCATTTACTCCGTTTAATTTCAGGCCCATTTGACAGTAAGACACGCAACTTTAATCGTCTCCAACACATTCCGTTTATTGTTTTTAGAAATGCGACATAAATATAAATAGACAGAGTTATAAAAAAATCATATTTAATACATGCTGACAAGAACTCCGTCTATCTAATATGGCACACCAAAAAATAGACTTCGTTTAAAAATTTATCTAAGTTTAGACGAAGATCTAAACAGAATGATACAGTATATTTAAATCAAATTCAATATTTTATTAAAAAAAAAAGTCAGAAGAGAAATAAAAATTGAAGAGCTACTAATTTAAAAAAAAAAATTAATACTACATAAGTATAATATTAGTTTTATATGAAATTTGATCGCCTATTCAATACAGATACTACTAGAAAATTCATCTATATCTACCATGTGGAGTACAATAGACAAACTCAAATTTGTCTTGGAGTATGTACAATTGGAAGAATATTCTGTACGTACAATGTTTTCAAGCAACCGACTGAAGGAAAGTAAAATCACCGTTGCAGAGGATCTGGTCTCCATGAGTTTATGATAAACACGTCGTCGTTTGAGCTTACGTGGTACTTGGACTTTAATCCAAGAATCATGAGTCGGTAATAGATTTCTCATTTCATACCCGCGAAAAGAGAAAATATTGAGTCCCTTTCAGCTCTGCTTTTGTTAACAAACAGAATCCTGAAATCAATCACAACAAACAAAATACACTAATAAATTCACATATAGATTTTATATAGCAATTTGCAGAAATTAATTTGCTTTCCGAAAACAACAAACACACATATATAACGTAGGAGTGCAACGGAATGGCATTGCTTCGGAAGCTGTTTTATCGGAAGCCGCCGGAAGGACTTCTTGAGATCTGTGAGAGGGTTTACGGTGCGTTTTTGTCTCATTCTTCTCTTTTAGCTTCCCCAGTGCTGTTTTGAAATTACTCCATAAACTAGTTTATCCGAATTTCTATTGGATTTTGGTGTACTGTCTCTAAGAGTTTTTTAATTTGTGGAAAGTTGAGAAATTTGTTCTCATTGTGCCGAGACAACGAGAAATTGGGTAAAAGTTTGTGTTTCTGGAGACATAGGCGTCCAAATTTGGGCTATTTAGCTTCACTTTTGTCTATCTGACCCCTCTTTGATTGCAATTTTATTCATAAATTCACTTTAAATTCGAAGTTATTACAGTTCGGCGGACATAATAGGCAAATGCTTTCGTATTTATTCCACATAATGGCTGCTTCATAATTCAGAGATTGGGTGGGGATATAGTACACAGGTGTTCATGTAAAGTTTTAAATCCTGTACTAGTTGATATAAGTGCACAGTTGCAAAATTTTCAACTACGTATGCTTGGTTTATTTCTTTTTCTTTCTGGGCGGGAGACAACCTTTGGACTGTTAAATGTTAAATTCCAAGATGAGAGTGGCTGGGAGAAAGATTCAGTTTTACCATGAAACAAACAATGCGTCATCTCCTATTCAATCAACTGCCATCACAAGTCAGACTCATCAGACCCACCAAGAACTAGTTACTTCAGGGGCTCCTACATGCAAGTGCAGTGATTGGGTTGTGATACTGCAAGTGGACATCAAACATTTCAGAATTGGGGCATTAGGGGCTTGGAGCAGGCTGCTTAAAAAAACAATATATGAATTCAAATGCATATATGTGTACTTATATGCATTTGTCTATCTGTAGTTGCATATTATCTGTAGTTGCATATTATCTGATTAGTAAATCAAATGCATACTTTAGGGGATCTCATTTGCAATTGACCTGTAATTTTAGAGATATTATCAAACTGGACGTTTACTTTCGATATTTGGTGCACAATTAGAAGTAACTGTTAGATGATACTCTCTCTTTGAGCTCAAGTATATTAAGAAAATATACCTTTAGACAAAACACCTCTCTACAACCTAATTCAAAACCTATCTCCATTCTCTATCTCACGTGTTGAAATGATTTTTACCATGTGCATATCAAATTTTCTCAATTTTTATTGCTCACATTCCACGGGTAATTTTTAGAATTTTAATGTCACCCACATCCATTATTGTCAAGTGATAACTCTATTTTGAAATTGTGTTACATAACATGGGTAGGACGTTGAAGTAAATCATTTAAAGAAGTCTTTGCTTGAAATTTAAGGGAGGTATGGTTGAATGATTTGGATGCTATTAACATTTCTTATGCTTGGAACTAGATGGTAATGCAATTTGAGGGAGGTACTTTTGGAAACTTTTTCCTATGCTTGTGGACTTTGATGGGTTATTCAGCATTTTAATTGAGATTTAACAGCTTAATTGGGACCTTTTAGAATATTAATAAAAAAAATGCATTGCAAGGCAATAGTTGAAAACAACAGGGAATTCAGGTTAGCTGAAACCATACAGTCTAAAAAGCTCCGATTCTGATTTAGGATGTATTGATGGTAATGTTATTTGGTGGAGATGGTGTTAATTGTTTGTGGAGGAAAATAATCATTGTTACAGGTTAAGTCATATATTGTGTCTGACACCATTTAATATTTGTACAAGTTCAATCTCCATTTGATACGTGGAGCTTTTTGTGTTTTTGTAGTGTTCGATTGCTGTTTCACCACTGATGCCTGGGAAGAACAAAATTATAAAGGCTATGTGGGAGGAATCATCGGTCAACTTAGGGAACACTACCCTGATGCTTCAATCTTAGTTTTCAATTTTCGAGAGGGGGCGACACAAAGCAGGATGGCGAATGCTCTGTCAGAATATGATATGACCATAATGGAGTATCCTCGGCACTATGAGGGTTGTCCTTTGCTTCCAATGGAGGTGATCCACCATTTTCTTAGATCTAGTGAGAGCTGGCTGTCACTTGGTCTGCAAAATGTACTTTTGATGCACTGTGAACGGGGTGGTTGGCCAGTTTTGGCATTCATGTTGGCTGCATTATTGATATATAGGAAGCACTATAGTGGAGAGCAGAAGACCTTGGACATGGTTTATAAGCAAGCTCCTCGCGAGCTTTTGCACTTTCTGTCCCCGCTGAATCCCATCCCTTCTCAGATAAGGTACTCGCAGTATATCTCTAGGAGGAATGTTGCCACAGAATGGCCACCACTAGACAGGGCACTCACCCTGGATTGTGTCATTATTAGAATGATTCCTGATTTTGATGGAGAGGGTGGGTGCCGACCAATATTTCGTATCTATGGACAGGATCCTTTTCTTGTTGCTGATCGAGCTCCTAAGCTTCTATTCTCAACTCCAAAAAAGAGTAAAGGTGTTCGACATTACAGGCAGGTGAGCTCTTATATTCTATTACACTTTATGTATGTGCCCAGATAATCACTGTTCCTGAAAGGCTTCAAATGGAAATGATCTTTTGTTTATGATGCTGAGATGTTCTTAATGTTGTGGTTACCCTTAGAATTATTTGCTTCTGTGTTGGGGGACCTGTTCCTCAAAACTTCCGTGAAAGTTTTTGTGAATTGTGATAATGATTTGCATGACTGCTACAGCCTCAAATTTTTACTTGAGTTGTTTCAAGTAAAGTCAATAATATTGCTCGACAAGATCATGAATGAGAAGGTGGAAGGCAGAAGCTACCAATTATCTGAAAATTCTCAAAGTAGGATATTCTGATGTATGCTCTTGTAGTCTAAGGGTGTGTTTGATTCCTTTCATTTTCCATGGAAAATGAAAATTTTCCACCCATTTTCCAGCTTTGGTCTGTTTGATTGGCAAAATTTTCCATGGAAAATGCATTTTCTCACCTATTTTCCATCTTTCGTTTGATTGGAACTTTTGTTTTTCCATGGAAAATATTTTCCATGTTTTCCACTTTTGGCCATATTTTTCTTGTTTTCAAGGAAAATATTTTCTTTGTGGGATAGGAGAATTTATTTTCCATGGAAAATTTGTTAACCTTTTCCAACCCATTTATTTTCCATGGAAAATTTGTTAACATTTTCCAATCCAAATTTTCTTGGTAATTCATTTCCATGAAAAATATTTTCTTTCCACCCAAATTTTCCACTTGCAATCAAACACAACCTAAATGAGTTGGCCACATGGCTTGTCCTTGTGTGCGTGGATGGAGTTACTGACATAATATAATGGCCATTGGCACTGATGCCTGGTTGAAATGTTTGGAGGACATGTTGCTATCTGCATGTCAACGACTCAACATGGTTGTTTATCTGTGTGCTACCTGGAAATCTCAGGGAAGATAACATCAAGGGAAAAACTCAAAATCATTAATCATATACATTTTAAAGTTATCCGGATTTAAAAGATGTAAATAATACATATCACTTTGAAAGAAAGCCAAGGATCCAGGGCACGTGTATAATATGGATCCTTACGTTTCTTGTACTATTTTGATTGATTCTGAAATGAAAAGTATTGATCAAAACTATGGACAACCGTTGGGTGCTCCTTTAATAGTGTTGCACATTGATACTACACTCATATAAATGTGAAAACATCAAAAGTAATACTTAGTTAAGTTCCCCCAAAGATTAATGAGAAATAAAGTAACTATCTGTGCTACTATCTCTTGGGAAGTAGACTCTCTTTCCTTCTTCAAATCTTGCGAGGATTAAGTTGATTTTTGCTACTAATTTAAAGAAAAAGTTTATTTTAATTTGGTGAAATAATATAGCATCAAAAGTTAGGTCTATGATCTCTTTACCTGGAAGATCTATGTGCTTATGAGACTATAATTACAGATTGATTGGGCCTGAAACTGAGTCTGGTTCTTGCTAATAGGATCGAAACATCTTTGCAAATGAGTATGAATTTACTAGTATAACAAATACCCCCACTAGTTAGGGGGCATATTTGGTAATTTTGAAAAGTTATGTTTAAGAAAAGAAAAATAATCTTTTTCCTCCCACTCTCCCCTCGCCCCTATTCCAGTCCCTTCGCATTGCCCCTTCCCCACCTCTCATCGCCAACTTCTCCCCACCCCCATCTCAACACTCCACTGTCTTCCATCTCTCTGCCTCCCATTGCCCTTCTCCTCCTACTTGCCCAAGTCTAGCATGCCTTTCCAGCTTTTGGCCACTCTCTCACCCCAACCTTGTGCCTTTTCCTCCCCTCCCTTCCCCCTTGTGCAGGCCCTGTCCCATCTCCTCCACAGACAACAAAGAGAGAACAAGAAATGGATGACAATGTTTTCATTTTTCTTTTTCTTTTTCATAAATAATTATTTTTTATTAAAGAGTAAGAGCATAATTGTCTCTTTGAACAAAATTCCTTGCAAAACGCTAGATAATTTAACAATTTAATTAGGATTGAAATGCTATAAAAGTTGGTAGTTTGGAACCTAAATGCCAAGAAAAAATTCGATGGGGACAGAATTGCTCAATTAAGTATAAGATGGGGACCACATATGCAGTTACTTATATTTTGAACACACTCCTTCACGACTGATTTATATTTTCTTCAAAAGCCTAACATGCTGAATTTTTATAAATGTTCAAAACCTTGCTCGCTCTAGTACCATGTTGAATTACCTCATCTACACTCCTAAGCTTTTAGTGAGGGTAAGATATCTTCTATTAATACTATTATTTTCAACGGACTTTTTTTTATTTGCAAAAAATAACAAAATATTGTGAGATGAAGTACTACTATTTTAGAGCATCACTTTTAGTACCAATGTATCCATACTGTGTATGATATTTATTGAACTTTTTGGTGTATTCCATGGTATATGAAACTTGGATGCTTACATCAGGGGTTGAGTATCTGTCATGCAATAAAAACAGATTTTTGAAGTACCACGCTTCATTGCTCTCAATCCTTGTTAGGAAATGTGATGCAGTTTGTGATTTAGGAGACAGCTGATGCCCTGACGTAGGTTTCTTTGCTGCAGATTGACAACAGAGCTACAGAGTTTTTTATATCTTTCCTGGAAAATAAGATGAACTATGGAGGTTTAGTTTATGTCCCTTATAAAATATTCTCTTAATCTTTTCCCAGGAAAACAATATGAATTATGAACTATAGAGGTTTTTATTCTTAAACTTCAAGTTTTATTTATGTGCCTGTAAGTATTCACATTTTGGCTCCTAAGAGTGATCACTTTATATAGTTCTATTTGTTAATTGTGTCCAATATATTATTTGAAAATATATGATAATTCTGTCTCTATGTGTGCTCACACGACATAAATGTTCCTGAAATATGGATTTTGGCCTCTTTATTTGTTTTCCAGGTGGAATGTGAATTAGTAAAGATTGATATCAATTGCCATATCCAAGGTGATGTTGTACTGGAGTGTATCAGCTTACATGATGACATGGAGCGAGAAGAGATGATGTTTCGTGTCATGTTTAACACAGCTTTTATTAGGTCAAATATCTTAATGCTCAATCGGGATGAAATTGACATATTGTGGGATGCAAAGGATCAATTTCCTAAGGACTTCAGGGCAGAGGTATGTTCTCTACAGATGTTTAGAAGTGGCTAATTTTTAGTTTTTTCACTCAGCAGTGCATTAGCATTATTCATACATATTACTGTTTGGATGAAGGTTCTTTTCTCGGAAATGGATGCTGTTGCTTCTATAGTTCCTGTAGATTTTTTGTGCTTTGAAGATAAGGATGGCCTTCCCGTGGAGGCATTTTCTAAGGTTCACGAAATCTTTAGCAGTGTGGACTGGTTAGTCCCAAAGGGGGATGTTGCAGTTGACGTGCTCCAACATCTAACTGCATCAAATGTTGTCCTCGAAAAGGTGGAAACTTACTCTCGCGTTGAAATGCCTCAGAATAAATGGTCTTCTGCATTAGAATCTAGTGCTATTAGCCCAAGATTCTTTGTGTCAGAGAAGCAGTCCAGTTCTCCAAATTCGTCCCCAAATGCAGATGAGAGGAGAAAGCAGGCTGAGCACCAGTTAACTGAAAGTGGGGCAACAATGTCACCAAGGACAACACCTATTCCTCCCATAGAACATTCTTTTTCCAAAAGTCCACTAGAATCCAATGCTTCTCCACCCTCGTCAGTGACACCATCTTATCATCTTTCAACGGGAGTAAATCTACATTGTTCACTCACAAAACAGTCCGACAACAATGCCCAAGAAAGAGGCATGGCTAAAGTGGTTTCACCACTCCCTGTAACTGATGCTTTGTCTCCAAAGACAGTTTCTTTAACTCCTACTCCACCTCTACCTCCTAAAGATGCTGGTGTTGACCTTGGACCGCCTTCATCACCTCTAATTCCATCGCCTCTTACTCCCCCTTTGAAGGATAAGATAAGCATGGGAGGAGCTTCTCCTCTCCCCAATATGCCAAATGCTTCAACTCTGCCTTTGAAGGAAGATACTGCATCTGGGCCTGGCTTATTGATGTCCCTTCCCTCAGCCAGAGTTCCTTTGAGTCCAAAGACGCATAATAAATCAACTACAGACCGTCCCCCTCCATATCCATATTCTCCTCCTCCTCCTTCCACTCCCTCACCAACCAAAGATGAGGTTAAAGCCACTAGAGTTGGGCGTCCTCCATCACTTCCACTTCCTCCAACCAATACTCCCTCAGAAGCATATGTGGTTACCACTAGCGTTGGTCCTCCACCTCCACCTCCTCTCCATACGATTTTGACGTCAACAACGCATGCTGTTAGATCTACTAGAGTTGGACCACCTTCACCACCTGCTCCTCTTCTCGCTTCTCCCATAATAGAAGATGTATCTGTTAAAACTGCATTTCCTGCCCCTCCACCACCAAATCTACACCCTCCAAGTTCACCTAGCAGCGAAGTTTCAGCTTCTAAGCTTGCGGAAATGCCACCCCTACCCCCACCTTCTACTCAAATCCCTCCTCCAAAGGAGAATTCAGTTTCCGTAGGTGGCCCTGCTCCACGTCCCCCGCCCCCAACCATACCTTTAATAGAAAAAAATTCAGCTACCAGAGCTGTACCTCGTCCTCCTCCACCTCCTCCAATTCCTCCTAAGGAGAGTTCCTCTATTAGTGGAAGGCCCCCCCCTCCACCTCCTCCAATGCCTCGTAAGGAGAGTTCCTCTATTAGAAGAGGGCCCCTGCCTCCACCTCCTCCTCCTCCTCCTCTGCATTCTGGGCCTGGTGCAGGGCTGTCAAGTTCATCATCAATGTCTCCACCACCTCCTCCTCCTGCCCCCGCAACTTTTGCACCCCCTTCTGTACCTTTGGCACCACCTCCTCCTGTCGCTTCCAATAAAGAGGCTGCTAATTTGTCAAATTATACTTCAACTATTAATAGTAGAGGTAGTAATTTTTCTGGGTCTCCTTCTCCTCCACCTCCTTCTATTCCTCCGCCTGGCACGAAAGGAAAAAGTTTGTTGGCACGGACTGTAACTTCAAGGAATAATCAGACAAAGAAACTGAAGCCACTACATTGGTTAAAAATAACAAGAGCAGTTCAAGGAAGCTTGTGGGCAGAGACTCAAAAATCTGGCGAAGCTTCCAAGTATGTTATGCTTAATAAATGAGAGTGGAAAGTTCTATCCATTAAGTTACCTTCCTTGCTGGGTATAAATTGAATGTTTCCATTAGGAATGTTGTTCATATTCTTTCATGTTCATTCTTTGTGTTCAACAGGCCACCAGAGATTGATATTTCAGAACTTGAATCTCTCTTCTCAGCTGCAGTTCCAAATCCAGGTCAAGGGGGCTCAGGAAGAAAAGGAGCTTCACTGGGACAGAAATCTGAAAAAGTGCAACTGGTGATCTATTCTTCCCTGTTTTTATCTATATGCCTTTATTTTTATTTTAGTCCAAAAATAGACAAACAAATACAGACATTAGTTCATTCTACTGTTAATGAGTTTCAACCTTCTGGCTCGTTGATCAAAAAAACCTTCATTAGAAGAGATTGTGTGTGCTAGTTGTTAATTGTGCAATGTTTGGGAATAATATTTAGCATCTTTTACTTGAAAATTGTTTTTTCTCAATATTTATTCTTATACGTATGTTTCTCCTGTTACAATGTGCTTCTCGATCATTTACCCAAATAACATTTAGTTTTCTTTTTTATCACTCAATGTGAATGTTAAATGATTGACTTACAACTGAGTCCCTTTATTTGGGACTCGGGTGTGGATTGGTCCTCTACCTCTTTTCTACTCATTGGCAGAAAAGAAAGACAATTGACTTTTATGGTGATTGATGGTGAAATTCAAACATTTTTTTTCTCACCTTTTGCAGATAGATCATAGGCGTGCATACAATTGTGAAATTATGCTTTCGAAAGTGAAGATAAAATTGCATGACTTGCTGGTGAGCTAAATTTTATACGTCTGTTTACACTCATTTTTGAGCTAGAATTTGCCTAAATATTTTGTCAAGCTGTAAATCTTCTTACACAAGTCATTCTCTAACATCTTTCAATATAGAGATCATAATTCATTTGACGAGGCATTTGATATCCACCAAAGTCCAGCCATTTTTCTGCATTATGACTTTCTCAATTTTCATTTCTGAATAGGCATGAATTCCATTTCTACAGTACAGCATTATAAAACATCAATCTTAATTTTCTGTCTACTCTCGTGTTCGATAATAAGAAACTTGCTGGTTCTCTTGTCATAAATCTTGACAGTTTTTAGTATACCTTTTCTTACACGATATCTTTTCAATTCGTGTAATTGGTTGCAACTATATTCTTCCACCTGCATATAATCTTCTCAGCAGTGGGTTGGGCTTCTAATTCTTTATGCAATACAATCTCCTGCACTGTTTCAGAATTCAGTACTTGCCTTGGAAGACACAGCGTTAGATGTTGATCAGGTTGATAACCTCATCAAGTTTTGTCCAACGAAGGAGGAAATGGAGCTGCTTAAGGTGGGACATGCCGAAATTAATTTACTTGCCTTTACATATAGTGCTCTCAGAACAGCATCCATGTTCATTTGCGCTTTAGTTGGTAGTCGCATCATTACAGGATATAAAACAATTTTCCTGCTTTCTTTGTGTCATATTTTTACTGGTCATTCCTGTTTTCAGGGTTATAAAGGGGAGAAGGATAAGTTAGGAAAATGTGAACAGGTTTGTATTATATGGTTTCTGATTTGTTCATATAATATGTTGGTGTCTGTTTTGTCAGGTGATTCAATTATTTGTACAACTTACATGACAAGAATACAAATTTCTTTGTGGTTCTTTTTATAAACTTCAGTTCTTCTTGGAGTTGATGCAAGTACCACGAATAGAATCTAAGCTGAGAGTGTTCTCATTTAAGATTCAGTTTCGCTCCCAGGTCAGAAGACAGTATGAGTTGCCTACTTGCCACGTTTTTGGACTCTGTTTTAACCTATATTTTGTCTGTTTTTTTCCTCTCAGGTTTCTGACCTAAGGAATAATCTGAATGTTGTAAATTCGGCCGCTGATCAGGCATATAGTTTTATCTGTTTATTAATGTCTCACTATTTCAGATGATCGAATACAAGTCATTTCTCATTTATCTTTGCTATTGTGGTCTCCTCAGATCAGGGGTTCTGCTAAATTGAAAAGAATCATGCAAACAATTCTCTCTCTGGGAAATGCTTTGAACCAGGGAACCGCAAGAGGTAAGTTAACCTTCTTGTTCATCCGGTAGTGTAGTATCTTCCTTGTTTCCCATGTTCCAGTTTTTCAATACATTTTGTTGAGTTTTTCCTTTGCCTGTTGACATAATATCTTAGCATATGAAAAACCAAGTGAAAATGTGAATAATCTTGTATTGAAGTTGGTAACAAAAGGATAATCTACACCTCCATACGATAAGAACTTGATTGCTATTATTATTATTTCAGTATTATTTTACTACTATTAATATTAATATGGCTGCTATTGTTGCTGTAGTTGCTGTTATTGTTGTTGATGTCTTTATTGTTGCTGCTACTTTATTTTATTATTGTTATTGTTACTGTTGTGGTGTTGGTGCTTTTGTTGTTTATACTTGAAATGGCCTCTGGATATTTATTATCTTATAGCAGCCTGAGCTAAAATTCACAAGACGAAATAATCCCATAAATTTTTTCTCACTGTTATCTTGATTAAAGTTGAATTTTCATTTTCTGCTAGTAGAGGATTGGAGAAACAATCTTTACTTCTAGTTGGTTCACCTTGTGTGTCAGCTTTGAGAGTGCTCATCCGTCTTATTCATCCTCCTTTTAGCTTTAGGATATTCCTTGGCTTCATTGCTCTTCCTGATGATATTTAGCTGCTTAACTCCCCAATCTAGATTTGGAGAAGTGATTGCTTACATCTGGTCTGGGTGTTCACGCTCTTGGGACTGGAAACTGGCCACTGATAGAAGACCAGGGAGAGAGATGATAGGGGAAAACAAAGATCGGAATTCGTAGATTACAAAATCAAACTTCTAGAGAAGATGCATTGAGTCCTGGGCAGAGAACATTTTATCTCATCGATCTAAGCACTCTTAAAACATTTGAGTTTCGAGTGTTCCTGAAGAATGAGAGTAAGGGAGCATAGTTTAATACTTCTCATGTTATAAACATGATCTTTAGCTAAAAAAACATAGAGCAACTGCTGTATGTGATGGCTTTGAAACTGTCCAGCTGTTGAATTTTAGTATGCTACAAAGGCCTAAATTGGATGCTAAATTTCCTTGAACACTGCATATAGAATGTCAGTTAACAGATACGAAAAGAATAAAGAGAAAAAGGTAATTTGCAAAAAGGCTTTCAGATATTTGATGGTTTGTCAGACAAGGTATATAGACATTGGATAACCAAAAATTCAGGTGACTGCTTGAAGACAAGACGGTTGGCAGCTTATAAGTTCATGTCTGTGAAAAGCCTCTAGGATTTGAAGTTTACGCAACTAATAGAAGTTCGAGGGTCTATAACCATTACAAAGGATACTGTAGGAGAGATATAGACAAATCTGTGAACAATAAGCAAAATTGAATTCTTGGTGCACCGCCTTGCATCATATTCAATAGCATGTAGATTGTCAAATACACCTTCAAGTTAATGAGTTTTGCTTTCCCACAACTATGTGAGCTGTCTATTGGTTTCTGTAATTCCAACCCATGAAGCTTGTTTCTCGGGGAAGCATGCAAAACTATCGCATTTATAACCGTGGAAGGTCTGCTTTCAATATAATTACATGCCCTTAGGATCTATTTCTCACCTGTCAAACCTACAAAGTCACCACGCGTTTCATGTCGGTTGTTGGATTTTATCTTCCTCGTCTGACTAACGAATTACACATACTGCCATTATTATATCTTATAGATTGATCTCGGTGTTCTCATTCCATGCTGTCAAAAAGGGTACATGTCAGTATACAAAATTGATCCCCTATTTTTCATTACCTTTCTTGCTCGTCTCTTGATTGAAATGGAAATGTATTTTCCTGCCTTGACGTTGACAGACAATCTCAATTTCTTGGCTTTTTCTAAATATTAGGTCATATTTGAAATTATATGCTTTGATCCTGCACCTGTGTTGATCTGAGCGGGACTCGAAATCTTCCCCTTGCTTAGTCATTATTTCTGTCACATCTTCAAATTCGAGAGAAGGACTCAAATCTTCCCCTTTCTTAGTCATTATTTCTGTCACATCTTCCAATTCGAGAGAAGCTCCTCCTGTTACCTACAAGTTATAGGCATTGAAGCGATTGAGCAAGAGAACGAAAGAAAATGCCCACGCCCCTCGTTCACCCTTCTCTAATATAATAAAAGGTAAGGCCAAAGCGAGAGTGAAATTTGAAATATTAGACATGCTTTCTCAAGAAATTCACAGAGTTGGTGAAAAAATTCCAAATGTCATTAATGATGGAAATCTCAAAACTAGATACAATCTTGAATCTAAAAATCTGCCTTGTACAATTCCCAAGAGAAATGAATCATTGTCCAAGTTCGCGTATTAGGAGCAGCCTAAAGGATTTTGATGGGTTTGTCAACTGATCAGTTGACTAGGTGATTATTGTTTGGTATTATTAATCCATACATTACCTGCTAGAGCATTACTAGTGCATTATAGTTCATTCCTATATCAAGGGTTTGCTAAAGTACTAAAGATGCATGCTCTAAGTGGTCAGCCCCGAAAAATCAAAGATACTGTCACAAGAAACACTTTAGCTCTGCCAATGTTTGTGAATTGTGCGTGATATGCTCAAATGTTAGGCCTACAATTCACTTGGATCTCTTCTAATGTTCTTGTTGCAGGCTCAGCAGTTGGGTTCAGGTTAGACAGCCTCCTCAAACTGACTGACACGCGTGCTCGGAACAACAAAATGACGCTCATGCACTATCTTTGCAAGGTACAAATTGGCATCTATTTGTGGCTATTTTCTACATTAAATGTTACATTGGTCCATCAGACGAGCAATCTAATTATACTCCCATGTGAAGATAATCATGGCTTTCTTATCTGTTGCCTGGGTATAAAGACATTGTGAATGAGTTAGAAGATTCTTCAACCAATTTATGCTTATCCTACCAAAGTCTTGTTCGAATTTTACCATGAGTTTTGTTTTATCTTACTAAGTATTGTATTTGATGTATGTAGTCAGAAGCAATAAAGATAATATCACTGGCAACATATACTTACCTATTTACAAAAAAATTCTTGTTCATTTTTCTGTTTCTTTCTGGGTTTGAGCATGACCAATAAAAATCGTAAATGCTGCTTTTCTTATGCCCTCCTTTGTGAGGCAAATGACGAATTAATTCAATCAGGAGACTGGCCGGACTACTCAATCCATTCCACGAAAAAATTCCTCACCCAATCTTAAGTTTGCATGAATTTATGACTCAGTTTGTGTTAGAACTACGTCAATTTGTCATTTATGCATGATTGCTGAATAAGAGAAGCTGCATTCAAGACTTAAGTCCAACTCAACAAGAAGATAGTGTACTCTTTTGCTTAATTATTACCAGGTGCTTGCTGATAAACTACCAGAACTTCTTGATTTCTGGAAAGACCTTTCTAACTTGGAACCTGCATCAAAGGTACTTACTGAAATTTTCCATGATGATCTGATATTACTTTTTCTAGAATCTGAAGCAATAGCAATTTCGTGATATAACTATGTTGTGTTAACTGGACCTTGTAATTTTATTTATTTATTTTTAATTGGACCATGCAAATTCTCTCCAGATACAATTGAGGTTTTTGGCAGAGGAAATGCAAGCAGTTAGCAAAGGACTGGAAAAAATTGTGCAGGAGTTGTCCATGTCTGAAAATGATGGTAGTGTGTCGGAAAATTTTCGCAAGGTAATTTATGAAATAAATGAAATAAAAAGTTTCCAAGATGTATGTGTCTGTATTTTAATCAATTTTGGATTATTATCTTATCTTATAGTTTCAACAGCAGCTGAATTTTTTTTTTCAGTAAATCATATAATTGTAGCTTGCTTATTAAATAAGAAGTTGGAGGCTCTGAAACTTTTGATTTTCATTTCCTGTTGTGTCCATGTTTTTCAAATGAATAGCTTCGTTGCTTGCAATTCCATATACTGTGTGAACTTTTCTGCTTCAGGCTTTGAAGGAGTTTCTTTGTTTCGCTGAAGGTGAAGTGCGGTCTTTGGCTTCACTTTATTCTGGAGTGGTATGTATCACCCATCAAGCAAAACATCCATGTTTGTAATTTTCTGACATTTAACCACATTAACATTTCCTTGTCCGGTGTATATCAAATTCGGCCCTATACAGGGTAGAAATGTTGATGCCTTGATTCTTTACTTTGGAGAAGACCCATCTCGTTGCCCATTTGAGCAAGGTACATATCACTTGCAAAATTATAAGGAATTGGATGTTTGTGTAGCAGTTTTGTGGAATTTAACCAATCCAGTTTGAGAAGAATCTGACCTCATTTTTCTCAGTTTATTTATTTTAGTGCAATTGGTGGTTCATGGTTCAACAAAAACCAAAACATTCTGTGCTTCAAATTTGCTTGTCATAATCCATTTTAGCATCATGCAGTGGTATTTTTGGTTCCTATTCTGCAAAATTTAAATCCTTTACGTTACTTTATTTCTTATTTGCTGCAGTGGTTTCTACTCTGTTCAACTTTGTGAGAATGTTCAAGCAAGCCCATGAGGAAAATTGCAAGCAGCTGGAGTTAGAGAGAAGGAAAGCAGAGAAGGAAGCTGCAACTGAGAAGCAGAAGATAAATGCTTCGGGAAAGGAAATTGGACACTCGATACATTCTAAAGTCAAAAGTGTCAAATAACTAGACGTCAAATTTTCAACATGACAACAGCAGCCTATTTCGCATCAAATGAAGATAAAATGTATTGTTGATGGTGAGAGTGGTAAAGGATGTATATCTTGCTATGTTGGAAATTTGGAGCAGGAGCAAATGGGCGATGGTATATCTGGACAATGTGGGATGCCTATCTATAAAGGTACATCTCTGAAATCCTCCATTCTATTATAGCTGTGTTGCTTATAATTTTTTTCTTTTACCTTGTTTTTTATGTTTGAACTTATCTATGACAAGGAAGTTATCTAATTCCAGTCTAATTCGTGTCAATTTTTCAGTAGATTCTGGGAACAGGCAAGTTTGTTCGCGTTAGTTTCTTGTATATATTTTGTTAGCAGAAGAATGAGAATGCAAGACATTTTCACAGAAGAATGTGGTCTTACTTGTTCAGTAAAGATTCAGCCCACTTTTTCAGAACTTGGATTGCATTCCTGCCCCCACCTTGTACAATATACTTTCGAGTTGTAGCGATGCGTCACGATATCAAGTTTTTTGCTATCCCTCTGCCCCTAGTGCTTAGGCTTCGACCAGCAAAATATCTGTTTGTTCATCCCTTCTGTTATATGATAATGGCAACACTGTGCTGACTTTAACATTTTCATCGAACATAGTTTTGTTTTCGAGACAGTTATTCTTAGGATAGAAGGGTAATTTGAGTTTTCACGTGTAATGAAATATTTAATTATCATTCTTTGAGCTTTTAGGGCTGAATTTTGGCTCTCAAGTTATTCATGTTGCATCCTTACATAGAGTAGTTATTTAATTATTTTTCCTCAAAAGCAGGAAGGAAGATACTCCATGCCTGGTGACACGTTAATTTTTAGTGTAAGTGCAGAAAGTGGACAGCACTTTTGTGTTCTTCCCCCTCTTTTTTAACACCTTAGGGCATAGTTTTCAGACCCGATTGGATCAAAGAACTGGGTTAATGGGTCATCAGTTCAACAGGCAGGTTAGTAGTTTAACCTGTGGGTCATCGTCGGGTCAAAATGTCTAGCAAAAAATATTCTCTAAAATAAAATATATTAAAAGATATATAAGTAAGTGTAAAGTCAGAATGTCTTATTAGTTAACAATGAATATCAAGTAATTTTAATTGTTTTTAACAATGAGTTTGTATTCTCTTAATTTTTAGTATTTTTATTATCGTGTCTATATTACTATACGATCTTTTGTTTCTTATATCATTTATTTTGATGCTCTACATCAATGTTTTTATTTGGTAAATTATGAACTTTCTTAATTTATATTATATTCTTAAATTAGTCAAATATCATGATAATTAGAAAGTATCATTATAATAAATTCATTTTTTTTAAAAAAAGTACAATGGAATATTGTTATACAAGAACATTATACGACAATTGGCCGTTGATTTTTATCAAAGTTTCATTGTCAAACGGCAAGTTTTGTTTGTCAAGTAAAGATATACACATACGAGCAAATGCAAAATAACCAGGCAGCATAAACTACATCAAATTTCAGCAATAACATTATATTTTACAAAATAGTGTTTTTTGCAGGCTATTGGTTTGTGCACTGGTCTTCATCCAACAATTTTCATACTTTTTTTTTTTTTTTTGGTAATTTAGGGGTTGAATGTTGGAACTTATATTACTATTTTTGTAATTATTTATTGCTAATGTAACCAATGAAAGGTTGTTTGCGCTAGTTTGAGTTTAACAATGTAAAATTTTCTATGAAATATTTTAGTCGAGAATGGTCAATAATAATATGAATTGAATGATATTTTTTGAGAAGACACGATATATAGAGAAACAAATGATTTTATAATGAAAAGTTTAGTTGGTCTAAGCTTAAATTTGAATATTCGTGCAAGTAAATACTAAATATAAAGAGAACGCCTACTTCAACACGTAAGTGTGCAATTTGTATTCTTAATTTCTTAGTAATATTTCGTAATTATACAAATTTTAACACAAAAAAATAAAGCCGAATTAATATTATTAAACTTGCACGAAATAGTACGGTTTTATGTCTATCCATTCTAAAATTAAATATCAATAAAATAATGAAAATAAAACAGAATTTTGCCAACTTCCTATCAACAATGTTGACCGAAATACTACAGTAATGGGCTTTTGGAGCCCAATATAGTAAATGTAATGGGCCGTTAATTTGTGTTGATTTCTAGACTTTAAGCCCAATCATTATTTAAACATGGATTTCATTTTGTTTTAACCACTGGGCCATTGGAGGCGAGTGCTCAGTGCCGTTATTTGTTGTGGGCCATCTTTTGCAGTTAATCGTGTGGGCCCTTCGCAGATGTCATCATTCCTTTGAAATTGTCCCATGTACATTGTCCCTTTGACAATTTGTGATTTAAATAAAAAAAAAAAAAAATTGTACAGTTTTAAAAGTAAAAATAAATCTTTGAACTTTTTATTTTTAACAATTTTCCACTTACAATAATAAAAAAATTGCATCGTCAAATCTCAAACTTTGTAATCATGGCATCTACATCTCTTAATATATGTGCGCCGAAAAGACATCTAGAGTGTAGATGAATTTCGTTCAAAAACTCATAATTTTATTAAAAGTCAAACTCGTTACCTAAATTTGACCAATTTAACAAGAACAAAAAGATTTCTTCACATTCAATTATTTAAAACAATAAAAAATAAAAAATAAAAATAAAAACTCCATCATGCCCCATTCATCTATAAAACACACATTGTAATCGGCTGAATTTTGAAACATATAGTAATTCTAAATTAAAAATTTATCAAATATTTAACTAATTTTTTCTTTAGCACATCAAAAATCGATTCTATTAAAATTACAACAATACCAAACTAAACTTAAATTTGTTTTGAGGATAAACTTATTAACAATGGCCCCATTAGAGCTAATGTGGTTCCAACACATATGAAGATGACAAGATTTATGACTCTATATTGGATGTTAATTACACTACTGGTCCTCATTCTTTCAAGTTTGTAACGATTTCATCACGATTCAATTTTTTTAGCAGATATCATCCACATTCTATTTATTCTCATATAATGTCCCTACTCACAGAATCCGTCAAAAACAACTGTTAAATGGATTTTCATCACACTTTTTCTAATGTCATTTATTTGCGTGATTGCAAGAACACTTCAACAGGGACCACCGGCACCAACGAAGCAGCAAAAAAGAAGAAAATGCATGAATTATCACTACTACTGTAGATTTGTGGAAGAAGATAACATATTTTTTGTTCAATTGTTGTTGGTTGTGAATCATGTGATGTCATTTATTTGTATGGTTGCAAGAACACTTCAACAGAGACCACCAGCACCAAGGAAGTAGCAAAAAAGAAGAAAATGCATAAATTATCACTACTATTGTAGATTTGTGGAAGAAGATAACATATTTTTTGTTCAATTGTTGTTAGTTGTGAATTATGGGATATCATTTATGTGCGTGGTTGCAAGAATACTTCAACATGGACCACCGGCACCAAGGAAGCAGCAAAAAAGAAGTAGAAGGCATGAATTGTGGAAGAAGATAACATATTTGTTGTTCAATTGTTGTTGGTTGTGAATTGCGAGTTGTCATTTATGTGTGGACATGTTCAATTTTTCCTTCAAAAATTGTAGCAGTGCAGGTTTCCATTCTTTAAATGTAGTTACATTGTCCGTCCTCATTCTTTATATTCAGTCACAGCGTAGGTCTCAATTCTTTACGTATTCTACAGTTCTTATCTATCTTTTCTCATCATCTTGATAAACATTAGCTTGATTTTGATGCTGATTGTGGTGGCTATGGTGGCGGTGATGGTGCATGTAAAGGCGCCTTTGGCGGGCCATTCTCTTCTTCATGACTTCTTTAGTTGCAGAAGAACTCAATCTCACCAATTTTTCACCATTTGTGTCAAAAATATAAAATGGGTTTATGTTAAACACAGCTTGGTGCTGAGGAATCTCTTGTAGAATATAACCATTTTCAAGGTAAGGATTGTACTGAGAGGAGGAAATGAGAAATTTCGACGAAGGCCATGATTGAACATGTTCCATCGTATGATATTCCGGTAGATATGGATATGGAATTGAAAGTGGTTGAACATTGGAATCACCTTTAACTCTATCAAAAACATCTTGGGCATGCTTCACATTTTTTTTTTGCACAGTTTATACAAAAGCTACAAGACCTACCTAATTCCAAAATCAGCCATGTTATTGATGCCATAAGAAGCAGGTAAATTAGCTCTACTATAAGCCCTAAAAACAACCCTGAAAATTTATTGGCTAATTTCAAATGATTCAGCCATTGTCATCTCTACTGTAAAATCACATAGCAATAGGAACTGTCTGCTACTCCCCAAGATATCCACAAGAATATGGTGTGTTTTTTTACTGTGCTGAAAACTCGAAATCAAACGAATGTTAAAAAATCAAAAAGATGAGTAGAGAAGAATGATAAGAACAATAGAATAAATTTTAGGTGGTTTGTCTAAAATGCTCTCGTTTTAGAAAGAGAAAACGTGTGATGAAAACCTATTTAACGGCTATTTTTTACGGATTCCGTGAGTGGGGACGTTATGTGAAAATAAATGGAAAAATATGAATGATATGTGTTAAAAAAATTGAATAGAGATAAAATCGTTACAAATTTAAAAGAATGAGGTCAATTAGTGTAATTAACCCTAATATATATGGTAGCTTTTGTGAATTTCGACTTCATAAATTTTCTGGATCCGATCAAATCAAATCGTCAAGTAAAAGAGTACATAGTTGATAGTACTTAGTAAATTAATAAAACGAGTCAAGCTTGATGCGGGACCATTCTTTAACAGTGATCCCACCGTTAATGTCAATTTCCAAATTTTTATGGGGCCTCATTTAGTCCTTTGACACCATGTCACCAATAGTTAGGTTATAAACTTTTACAAAATGTACAAATAGATTAGATATTTTTACAAATTATAAAAAATTAAATAAAAAATTTATTAGTTTTTTTTTTAAATACGAATTTATTGACCAAATTAATAATATACGTAAATTATTTTTATATTTTACGAACTATTATAAAATAACAAAAATTTAAGCTCATAATTACTAACAAACTCGTTAAATTGAAATTTTATTTTTTTTGTTAAATAATTGCATTATTTAAATTTAAAAATTTTATTTTATGGTTATAAAAAAGAAAATAATTATGTCACAAACTTGATCCTCAAATACTTTTATTTAATTGAGCTAATTTGTTTATTAACTACAAATGTTAGAGCTATTCTTCATATTTTAATTTTTATTAGTATTTTTATGTTAAATACAAACATAATAAAATTAGTTCAATGTCATAAAATTATATATGTCATTTTGTTATTTATTTATTTTAATTTTTATTCAAGTTTTCCACATCACATAGCGATTACATACATTTAAAGCACATTAATTTAACAGTTTTTCTTTTATGAAAAATTTAATCGACACGATTATAAATTTATTTAGTACGCTAAATTAAATATTATTAAATAAATGTATCGGACCCATTTGCACTCTTTGCAAATGTTAGAAATCCAATTACAATTCTTTTAAAATTAAATCAAGGCATATTGATCTTTTTTATCAAATAAAGATCAATTGTGTACTAAAACACAAAGGTCAAGGACGTTCGTGTCAAAAAACAAACGTTAGAGAGTATTTTCGCACTGAGGTCAAAGTTATGGACCATTTGAGCCAAATTTCCTTATTTATTTAGTGCATGTTTAGTGTAGATTAGATATTTAAGAGATTTTGATAAAAGTTGATAAAATGTGTAATTGAAAAGTTAATAAAAATATATATTAATTTATCATTATCTGAAATAGATTTCTAAATAGTAGCCAACAACTTACAAATAACTTTGAAATTTGTGGGTTTCATAGAATATGTGGTTGAAAATAAGTTTGAGAAAAAAATAAATTTTTTAAAATAGGAGTCAAAACATAATTTTTTTTTTTTGGTTATGTTTAATCACTTTGATTAGTATTAAATAAAATTATGTACTCACTCATTTGCCCATTAAAAAGTTAGACCTGGTGCAACGCACGTGCCAATTTAACGTTTATTTAGATACTAGTTTTTGATATGTGCTTTATATGTAGGTTGTACGTAAAATATATATGTATAAAAAATATTAAATATATAATACGTCAATAATAAAAATGAAAAATATATTTTTAAACATATCATTTAACATAATTAATTAAGTAAAATATCAAAATTTTATTAAGAAAAGCAGAACCAAAGGTCGAGGCATTGCTTGAATATATATGTATAAAAAATATTAGTATAAAAAATATTAAATGTATAATACGTAAATAATAAATATGAAAAATATATTTTTGAACATACTATTTAATACAATTAATTAAGTAAAATGTTGAAATTCTATTAAAAAAAACAGAACCAAAAAAATACATAATTCGTATAGAAAAATTAAATAACTTGTACAAAAAAAAAATTAAATAACTAAGATTTGTAAACGACATTTGGATGTTGGTAAAGTGACCATTTTTATATTTTTATTCAATTGCACCGCTTCGAAAATTTAAATAGGACTAAACTCTCATTTTTCAAACTCGGTTCCAAGTTTTTCAATTTTTTTACCAATGACCCAAAAGCTAAATATTATAAAAGAAAAAATTGAATGAAAATGTATAAAAGAAAAACAAATAAGGAAAAAAATTGTGATTGACACACCCCACAATAATTTGGCTGTCTCTCACTTGTCTAAACAATGTAATTCTACTGAAAATGAAAAAGGAAAAATGAAAAGGAGAGGGAGGGGTGGATTTTTGAGAAAGATGAAGTTATTTTATACTTTTTAAAAGTTGTAAAACTTCATTTACAAATTTTTATTTTTTTTTTTGTTCTTTTTTTAATTTTTGTTTATTTAAAGAGGAGGGTAAAACTGTCAAAATATGTCAAAAAGATGTGATTTGCAATAAAATTCAAAGACTGAGGATAACCAATACTTTAAAAAAAGGTTATGAATAGATTTGATATAAATTGAAAAGGTTACGGACCAAAAGTACAAATTACCAAAAAAAAAGTGGGTTAAAAGCCCACACAACACATTTTTTAAAAAAATGTTGTGTGCTCAATAAGTACAACAACCAAAAAAAAAAAAAAATCAAAATCAGAATGTTGTCAAGTTACTCGACAACAGTTTAAAAAAAAAATTCAAATATCAGCAGCTCGACAAACATAAAAATCAAAAAACAAAAAATCAAAATCAAAATCAAAATGTTGTCGAGTTACTCGACAACGTTAAAAAAAATCAAATGTTATCAGCTCGACAAACATAAAAAAAAAAAATTCCAAATCAAAATATGTTTGTCGAGTTACTCGACAAATATGTTTAAAAAAAAATAATTCAAATGTTATTGTAACTCGACAAAGATTTAATTTTTTTTTCTCTTATTGTTTAGTATATTTTTTAAAATTTTTCACTATTTAATTATTGGACTCCTATTTGTCCGCTCAACACAAAAAATTTGGTATGGGGGCAGTGTCGAGCTATTCGACAAAAAAAAATAGTATCTGAGCAGTGTCAAACTGCTCGACAAAGAAAAAAAATGACAAAAAGAGAAAAAAGAATTGTGTATAATTTGCTTATAACATCAAATAAAAAACAATTGGTAAAAAATTGAACTAAAATATGGACGAATAAAAAAAAAAATTGTTGTATACTCGACAAGCACAACAATCAAAAAAAAAAAATTTGCTTGTCGAGTTGCTCGACAAGTACACCAAAAAAAAATTGTGTGTTACTCGACAAACACTGTGTGATTGCCTAAAAAAAAATCAAATATTGTGGCTGTAAAAATGGGCTAAACTTCGCTTAAAATTGACTTTGGTTTGTCCCAATGCACTAATTAAATTATAAAAAAAACACACACACACAAAAAAAAGTCAAAAATTGTGACTATTTTCAATGCCAAAATGGTGGCGTATTTGACGAAAAATCTACAGTAAAAATTTAAGACTCGTATATTATTGTAGGGAGATTCTATCTATAAGGACTCTCCTGCTATATTTATGAAAGATTGAGGATGGTATTGGCAGTATATTTAAATATATAGGACTCTTTTTGTACTTGTGACAAATATAGGGACGTCTGCTGCAATTTTCCTTAATTTCGAAAAAGTAAGTTGATAATTGGTGTCTCCGTTACCAAGAATTAATTAGGAACAAATTAGTTGGTCTAAACATAATTTTGAAATTAATATAAGAATTAAATATAAAGAGAAGGCTTTTTTTAATAATGTACAATTTGTATTCTTCGTATTATAACACAGTCCGTTGTATTTTTTGATATAACAATTTTAAGTTGGGTGAACTTTAAGACTTCTCTCTATTTCAAAATTAAATATCAATAATATTCTTAGAATAAATAATGTTAACAACTATGATTAATCATAATTTTATTTGAACCAACGATTTAAAAATGTAATTTTTCTTCTAACTATCAACTAAAATTGTACCAAAACAATAAACAATGTTAACAAGTTGTTATGGTCGGAATTACGATTCATAAATTAGAGCAATAAACAATGAACAATGTGCTCGAAATTATGATTTCATAAATTATGAGAAAAATACAATGATCACCGTAGCTTAGCGATGGCAATGGACCGGACTGGGCCTTGCCAAGATGGGCCCGGCTAGGCCGGTCCAAAAAATGGTGCCCGTGGCTCCTGAGCCACACGGGCCGCACAAAATTTTTTTAGTTTAAAAGGTTAAAAAAATTATGATAAAAATTTATAATCCACTCCTTTTTTTTTTGCCAGGCCCGGGCCCGTCGTTAGACGAGACCAGGCCCGTAATGGGCCGGGCTTTCCCTTGGACCCGGTCTTTTTGCCATCCCTACCGTAGCTAGTCTGATTTATCTTTGCATATCACATTAAGACAATGTTTCATTGATGTCGTCAACCGAATTCTTCAATATTATTTAATAATCTCTTTCGAGTAGAATTAATCATATGTCATGTATCTATAAAGAACTATGCCATAAAAACATGCATTTGATCACGAAGAAATTCACAAACATGGTTGCACAGTTTGAAAAAGTATAACTCTATATTAATCTAAAATCATAAATTTTATCACAAGAACTAAATTTGTATTTCACCTCTCGATTTCTACATGAATTCTCAAACAAATCATAAATTGGCCAAACTATGAAAAACACGATGAAAGTTCAACATGAATTTATATTAAACGCTAAAAGTATAATAATAGAAGTCAAATCATTCAAACTAAACAACGTCGCTCTTCTTAACAATTGAAATTAGTCCGCATAGCCTCATACAAACACATATTGAATAGGGTGTGCATCACTTGGATTTGAGATCAAAATCTGGAGACGAATTTAACGAGCTAAGCTTCGAAACACATGTCCTATCTTCTTTTTGGCATTGATCTCCTGCCCTCCAAGTGGACAGGATATCCTGCCCACATGCTGAGGTGGGCAGGAGATCAGGGCCCATCTTCTTTTTCCTTCTTCTTCCTTCTAAAGTGCTAACCCTTTTAAAGTCTTGTACTCAGGTATTTATAGTTATCTAATGTCCTCAAAATTCGTGCCAAAGAAATTCTCAAATTGCTCTTAAATTTCAAAAAAAATCAAAACCCAGTCGAATTTTGGTATGGACACCCTGCGGCTGCAAACAAGATGCAGTGCCCACTGTTGAAGATATGAAAAGATCGTGATATTTTTCCAAATGTATAAGATTACTTTCCTTTATAGTTGATTGTGTGGTTATTACATAATCTTTTCTTTTAGAACTATTGTAACCCTATATAAATAAGGTCTTCTACCTTGTAATATTCATTCACTCAATTGAATCAATACAGAGAATTATTTTTCCACATATATTTTCTCTCATATTTTACATGGTATCAGATCATCGATTTTGAGCAACGATGTCTGACACAAACATCATAGAAGTGACGATTGCTCAATCGGATCCCATGGCTTTACAGAAATCGGATCATCTCGGCTTAATTCTCATTTCTAAACCATTTGATAGAAACAATTATGGACAACAGAGTAGGGCTATGAGAATTGCCCTAATTGTCAAGAATAAAATTAGCTTCATTAATGGGAAGATCAAAGCACTAGAAGCAGAAGATGAGAAGTATTCTATATGGAAACGGAGTAATCAAATGATGCTGTCTTGGATACTTAATTCGGTACATCCAGACATTGTCGAAAGTATCATATACTCCCAATTTGCCACAGAGGTATGGAACGACCTACGATATCGATTTTCTTAAGGTAATAATGCGCGAATATATCATATTCACCAGGAAATTGTTGAACATCGAAAAGGAAATCAATCGGTGTCATCTTATTATTTCTCCACAAAAAAAAAAAACAAAAAAGGAAATTGGAAATACACCATACTACCAGTGGATCAATTTAATTTTCAAACTCAATTTGAGTTTGAAGGGGGATGTTGAATATATAAAAAGATCGTGGTATTATTCTCTTTGATATTTTTCTTAATGTATGAAAATACTTTCTTTTATAGTTGATTGTGTGGTTATTACACAATCTTTTATTTTAGGACTATTGTAATCCTATAAATAAGGTTTTCTACCTTGTAATATTCATTCATTCAATTAAATCAATACATAGAATTATTTCTCCACATATATTTTCTCTCATATTTTACATCCACTGCCTACAAACAGTCTTGATTTTACAGCACTTTCTGATTCCATTTTGTCTGGCACCTAATCGCATCTTCATCGTTCCTATTTTTCTTGCCACATCCCATAATTCACATCAAATCTTCCTATTGTACTTGGGTCGACTCTGAAGTAACAAAAACAAACCAACATCAATAATATATCGAGCCAAACAACTAACATTAATTTATACAATTTACTATCTATAATAAGTTTAAAAATTATACTTATCAAATATCACAAGTAAATTAATCGGTATAAAATACTCTAACACTACGGTTGGGGCCACCTGGGACTTGCCATGTAAATAGTGAAAACTCGAGATCCAAAGCTGATCGAGTTTGTTGGATTTTGCAAGAATGCGTCATTGATTGTTCCGTGCCCTCAACGTCGGGCTGAGACTGGGGCCGGGCTCATATCATGTGAACCACTGATGTCTAATTATTTAATCTTGAATAATAAGCACAATAATCATATAATAATCCACATGTTTTCTATGAACTTGTTTTTACTTTTTATGCAAAAGAAAGACACTAAAGTAGCTAGGTACTAAGAGCATGTTTGCCTATGCTAAAAAGGTAAATCAATTAGTTTTAAAATAAGTACTTATTTTGACGATAATATAAAAAGTTACTTTTTCACTTCAAACTTGAAACCAAACAACAAAAATGACAAATTCATATTCGAGTAATTTTTAATTTTTTAAAGGTAGTCACATATCTTTTAGCATTCATTTATTATTATTATTATTATATTTTTATAAACAAATATTTCAGATTCCATATCCAAACAATTGGAAAGAAAATTGTGTCGGTGGGACTTTTGTGGAAATCCAAACAATTTGTGATTTTTTACTGTATAATAATTAATTATATATTGTAGCCGTTGAAGTTCATTAAAGATGCAGTTTCCAAGGTTAGCTCGGTAACAAATTTATTATAAATGACTTTAATGTTTTTATTTTGAAAGTCTTCTTCACAAGTTAAATTACTCCTATTAATTTATTTTTGTTAAATGAAAATTGTTGTTATTATTATTATTTTTCATCATAAATGAGTGTTCATTGTGAGGGCGTTTACGTAGTGGTCAAGTTGGCACTGAGTTGAACTCTAATCGACCAAATTGAGTTTGTGAAATTTTGTAAAATGCATTAAACCAACACACGAGCGCCATAATCTTTGGCCATGAATGCAAGAGAAAAAAAAAAGTAATGACACGTAGCATCGCAATGTAGTGATGATACGTTCAATAAAATGAATCATATATTCTTATATTTTATTGAATCTATTAATTAATATCATTGTATTGTCACGTAAACTAGTACTATATATTAATAGTGCTACATACCATTATTCACGAAAATAAAGGACCACGGATTCCAACTTTCATTAATTGTTCGACAAGATAGCTTCAATAATTGTTCATTTTACTGATCAATTATTTCTAATAATATGCTCTTGCAACATTAATGTGGATTGTTGTATATGTGACTAATAAAATAGAGACAGAGAGAATATTATCTCTATTGGAGTTGTGAATTGGAAAAATGGTAGTTCATGTGCAAGACATATTGTTAGATAAATTTAAAATAATAATAATAAAAAAAATTATTATAAACACATTTCGAGGGAGATAAATTATAAAAATTTATATAAAAGAAGTTTAGAACACATCCTCAACATTTTTTTTTGCTATATAAGTAATTTAGAATGATGTGGTACATTTTGTATTGTAATGTACGTTTGCATTGGAGATGCTCTTAATCTCACACGTGGACTAACTAGATTAATTCTATAGGCTAATTAGATTTCTATTAAAGTAACCCCTCCAACCAATGATGACAAGTTTTAGTGCTTTACCATAAAGATGGAAATTTAATATTATTATTACATATTTACATACATTTTAGAAGAGTTTAGGCCAGTTTAATAGTAAGCTAATCATTAATTCGTTTTTATTACCAAAACTCGAATGAAAGTGCATTCAACTTGAATAGATCCAATTAGGTTTAAAAAATTGGTCTAAACCCTGGCTCGACTTCATTGCAAAATTAAATATCAATAAAAATGAAATCAAATTAAATCAAAATGGTCTATTCCTATCCATATGTTGACCGTTGACCTAATTAAATCACTTTTAAAAAGAAAAATTAAGGGCAGAATCTGTGTTTTATTGCATGAAGGGCTTTAAGAATGCAGCATCTGAGGCTAATGACTTTTGACTTAGGCCTTAATGCAGAATCTGACTTTTGGTTACAGTAATAACACAGATCCTTTGACATAAAAGTGAAGGAATATATACCAAAACATCACTTAATGGTCCTAATCATTCATCCCCACCTTTGACATTACTCCTTACCAAATTTACTTAGGGTGTGTTTGATTGGTAGCATGGAAAAATGGTGGAAAATGAAAATATTTTCCATGTAAGTGGGAAAATCAATTCCACTATCTAGCCAAGAAAATATTTTCCAAGAAACAAGGCAAATCTATGCTTTAAATGCTTGTACCTAGAAAATGTATTAGATTTTCCATGTGCCAATCAAACAACAAAGTGGAAAAATAAAAGCCATGGATTTGACAAGATTTTCCATGGAAAATGTTTGAATCAAACACACCCAACTTTTCACCTTCTGTCACGTCTCAAGAATCATTTTTTGTCGATATTATGATTCATTGTAAAATCAAGAACTTAAAAAAGTAAATATTTAGTCAGTAAAAATCCATTCAATTTTAATTTAACTGAAATCATAAATAAAGTGAATCTATACATTTAAAAAGAAAAATTATCCATACCGACAGAAAGAACGCAAGGAAAAAGGAAAAGAGAGAGACGTAAAGGACCCTCTCTCTCTCTCTCTCTCTCTCTCTCTCTCTGACGGAATCCCTATGCTTTCATCAGACTAACCGCAGTTCCTTGAACTCAAAGCCAGAATTCATAAATAGAGCATTGTGATTGTGTCCACATTGTACTCATTGCAGTTTAGAGAAATACAAACCGACTGAAATGAGTGCAAAAGAAGCAATGGATGTGGGCAGTACTAGTAGAAGAAGAGGCAGTGCCCCAAAAGCAGGCTCTGTTTGGGAGAGCAGAATGAAATCTGATCAAGTGAAAGGTGGGATAAAAGTGTACGACGCCACTCAAGAGAATTCTGATGAAAACAAAATCAGCACTGAGGTTCAGGTGGATGTAAAAGTGAATACGATGAAGCCGAAACGGAGTCCTGTGGGGGTAAGTGGGAAGAGAAAAACTTGGAAATCCGAGAGTTTTGAAGGGAGCCCACTTCAGATTGCGAGTCAAAGATCTGAATTGGATGAACAGTGTAAGGAATTGAGCGTTTCTGCTGATGGGAATGGGATCAAGAAAAGCCCAGTTCAGGTCAAGAAAACAAGATCTGGAGTATTATCACAATCCGGTGATGCAATTGAGAAGAATTCAAGTCAATCAAGGAAAGTGAAATCAGATTCCAATGAGAGTAAAAAAAGTGAAGGGAATTCTGAATTGAAGAAGGTGAAATCTGAATCCTCAGATGGGAATGTGAAGAATTCACTTCAACTCCAGTTGGTAAAAGCAAAAACATCAGTAGCCAAGAAACCTAATGACAAAATAGATTTAGATGGATCTTCTGAAGGAACTGAGAAGAACCCAATTGGAATTGATCAAGATTGTAAAGACTTAGTTGTCTGTGAAGAGAAGGCGATTACGAGCATTTCGAGCAATGTCAAAACGCCATCAGACGATGATTTTGTTGACGGTGAAGAAGAAGAAGAAGAACAATGTGACGAGGAAGAAGAACAAATTGATGAGAAAAATGATATTAAGGAAATTACTGTACAAGAATCAAATCCAAAGAAATTGCAAGCACTAGCAGTTCCACTTTCAACAATTGTGAAGAAACAAACCACTCCTGTAGTAAATCATGCCATGAAAATTCATACAAGTCCAACAAAAACCAAGCCAAGTAACTACATTTACATTTTTTAGTACCCTTTTATATATTTCATTTCATGCTTTAATCTGTTTGTTAGTTCCAGTTTCAGATGATATTCAGAGAACTCCAAGACCCCATAGCAAGCTACAAAGTTTTGGTGAGTTGAATTCATCCTCTGTTCTGAATTTACTTGTTTTTGTTAACAACAATTTGCTATAAAAAATCTTTGATTGTCAATTTTTCAGTTGACTTAGTAATGTGGAGAGATGTTTCAAAATCATCGTTTATCTTCGGGATTGGTACATTCGTTATTATCTCATCTTCATACACAAAGGATCTCAACATCAGGTATAATTTGTTTTTTTTCAGATACAAATTTCAATTGATTTTTATTTAATTAGATTTCACATGACTGAATGTTTGTTTAATGATGAATTTACAGCTTTATTTCTGTGGTTTCCTACTTGGGTCTTGGGTATCTTGCTGCAATCTTTCTTTTTAGATCCCTAATTAGCAGGTAAATTTTTAAAATTCTTAAAACTTTTATTTTTTTACCCGATAATTTGACTGCAATTTATATATTTATTGGAAACAATTAGGGGAGAAATTGACACAAGTGAGGACTATGTTGTTGGGGAAGAAGAAGCAATTTGGCTACTAAAATTGATTCTTCCTTATATCAATGAGTTCCTCTTGAAAATAAGAGCCCTTTTTTCTGGGGATCCTGCTACTACAATGAAGGTGAATGAACTTCCAATTTTTTTTTTTTTAATTATAATTTGTGGGTCGTGAATAAAAATTGTGAATTCTACTAAATATGTAGATAAAAATAATATTTAACTTGTGTCTGGAATTTTGTGGCAGTTGGCAGTGCTTTTGTTTGTTTTGGCAAGGTGTGGCAGCTCCATAACCATTTGGAAGATGGCTAAATTGGGTCAGTTTTTTAATCCCGTTACTTGTACAAGACAAAATTATAGGAGTGCGAGCAATGTCAGAATTTTTTCTAATTTACAAAAATAACTTGTTTTCAATAAATCAATGTTACAGGCTTTTTTGGAGTATTTATCGTGCCAAAAGTGTGTTCTTCTTACTCTACACAGTTGACTGCATACGGTAAGCGATTTTTACATCACTCTCAATTTCATGCAAATTATTTGTTCCTTGTACTGTTCACTTTGTTTGGCCCACACCCGTGTATGCGTCCAATTACCAATACGTGGCAGTCGGGCAGAAGATATATTGCCCAATTCTCACATGATATTATACCGTTATAGCATAAAACTTTATTGTGCTAGTTAATGGCATAAGATTCCCAACCCCAGGTGTGGTCCATTTGATCAACAATTTTTGGGACCTTAATAAAGTGTCCCACATGTGACTCGTGAATCACCTAACTAAGGCCAACCAAATTAATTTTTGAATTATTTTTTTATTTAATTACACATTCAAAATTACCCATTAGAATTATGTAAATTTTGACACGCATTTTCTTTTTTCTATGAGGAATAATATTTTACAAAATAGACAGTTATTTTTTTTTTTAATTCTGTATATAAATCCCAACAGTGAATAAAGAAGGTGTCAAATCAATTATTTTGCAAACGCCAAGTTTGTATCTAGAGGTTTATTGGTTCCTCGACATATCAATTTTGGAGGTCTGAATTTTTTCAAAATAATCTACATATGTTCTTTTTGAATTTAACTTTTCGAATTTTTTGTTACGAACAAACAATCAATAACATTAACATTAGTTGCAAACATCAAAATTTTTGATGTATGAATTGGTTGCATATATGAAGGTGCATTTTGGATTCGACGATTTCGGGATGCATGGGAATCATGTTCTCATAAGAAAGCGGTAGGATTTGCCATCTTCACACTTGTTTGGAACTTGTCATCAATGGTTGCTCGAATTTGGGCAGGTAAACGACACTTATCTTTTTTAATTAAATATCGTTATTTTGTAGGTAGATCTCATTGTATGTATGTGTCTATCTTATATGTACGTACGTACGTATGTGTATAAGGATAATATATAGGGACGTGTCTAACATACGAATGAAAATACGGTATGAATGCAGTGTTCGTGCTGTTTGTGGCCTTCAAATACTATCAGCACTCTTTGATGAGTAACGAATGGGTTGTTGAGGAAGAAGTGATAAATGAAGATTCTTGGGAAGGACAAAGACAAGGGCGCAGAACAACGTTAACACATACTAGGAAACAAAAGAAAGCATTCTAAGATTGGTAATATATGCCGTATATGTAAATGTATATTGAAAATAATGAGTTTCATCTTTACTTTTTCTTTTTGAGATATAAACACGTCCACACATATTTTTTACGACACTGACATGATTAATTTACACATATTTGTTTCTTGTTATTAAAAAGAATTAATAATCGAGACAGAGTCCTCTCCGCTGCAAGTTTAAGAGTTTAATAAGAATAATTTTTAAAATAGTGTAACGTAGAATTGAAAAGAATTAAATTAATGTCCAAAAAATTGTAACAATATTGGTTTATTTGCAAATAACTTATTTGAACCTTATGAAAAGTTTATTTGAAGCTAAGTTTTGTAGGTGATTTTGTCTATAAATATTGGTTTATTTGCAAATAACTTATTTTTAGAAATTTTGTGAGATTTTTGGATTAATTTTTTAATTGAAATTGGTTCGACCCAGTTCAACTTTTTAACTCTTAAATCGTTGTCTTTTCCGGATAGATCGCCGGTCCGATTTTATGAATATTGGTTTTTATGAAGTGAACTAAAATTTACCAAATATGATTAAATAAATTAAAATCTTATGTGCCGAAATAATTGGACTTTAAAAACTACTGCCTTACCTAGTAGAATCGTACGCCAAAAGCTGCGATTAGAAGTCACTATTAAATAAGTCGCAGAAGAGGTGCTAAAAATATAAATTCACATGCTAATTCCATTTTATTATTTAAGGAAGCAAAAAGAAATTAGAATTGATTTCTTAAAAAAAACTCTATTTAAATTTTTTTAAATATTTATAGAGAAAAACAATATATACTTAAAATCTCACTTACCAAACAAACTATCTGAGAAAAATAAATAACTCGATTTTTTTTTTTTTTTTGGGTCTACAATATTCATTCACTCGAGATTTGCCGCATAAAAATTACATCATAATTGACAACTATTTTTCTATTTTCATGATGCTGTTTTTCCTTTTTGTTTGCTTCACTGTATGGGCTTCTTGAGAAGGCCCCAATAAACTGTAACGGGCTTTAAACCATAATTCGGCCCACAACGGGACGAATTATCCAACAAATCTATATTTAGAAATTCTCCCGGGTTAGGCCCGCTATCTACAATTGTCCCCTCGAGATTGGAATTGGACAGACTTGCATTCATATTCCAAATCATTGAATTCGGAGATGCAAGAAAATGTTCAAAGAACCTCTTTAGATCGATCTGGTATATAGGCTACCTATCCTATATGCTTTTCTACAACGTCATCTTACTTATTTTAATTAATCTGAGCAGTTTGAAATTTTTTAGTTTAAATACATTGTTTGCTATGTAATAGGGATAAAGCTGAAGTGGTATTGACATATTTTCTAATGAGTATTATTATTAATAAAGTCAACTAACAAGTAACAACATTATTAAAAGAGAGTTGGACTCGATCATTTATTTGCAATATCCAATTTGTGAGTTCAAATGATACACAAATAATAGTTATGGAGTAGTCGCATTTATCACTACCGGTGATAAATATGATTATTTGATCATTATTAGTCTATGTAGTGGTGGAGTCGCATTGTTAAATAAAATTGTGATGTATTTTTATTTAGTGAAATTTGTAATTTTCGTCTCCAATATTTTCAATTTGTTATTAATTTATTCCCAATCAATTTTTATAGCACCAAACATTTCCAATTTTTCAATTAATTGCAAGTCACGTCTCTAATGACAAATAATGACAGATTTTTCCTTCTCTTTAAATAAACGAAAATAAAAGAAAGCTAAAAAAAAAAATTGCAAAAAGGTCTCATAACTTTTAAAAAATTACAAAGTATCTTCTTTCTCACATATCTATTCATCACATCTCATCCCACCACAGTCAACACCTCTACACCACCACCTCTTTCACACTGCCACCAGCACACCACAACCCCTCAATCTGTCATTAATGGCATATTTAATATAGAAAAAATTTCGTCTCCACAAATCTATCATTAAATATTCATTGGTACCATAAATTCATCAAGTTCAAGACGACTACATTTTCACTGCAACTAAAAATAATGAGATGGGTTTTTTTCATTTTCGTTGCATTTTCACTTTAATCCAAGATCTATATAAAGATAAATACCGATTCCTGTTTTTTGCATTGTGGGTTTTCAAAATCTTGAAGTGTTATAATATAAACGAGAAATAGGCAACAAAGATAACAAGCACACACAGATTTTAACGTGGGAAACTCTAGAACATGAAGAAAACCCCACGGACAGATAAGAGAATAATTCACTATATCAAAGATGGTTACAAAAAAAAAAAACTTGTTTTCTAACTCTAGAATATATGTTATATACATATACTTGTGCAAGAGGAATCATAATTCTGATAAAACAGGTCCTCGTGTGAGAAGAATCATAATCCTGATAAAACAAGTTGTCGCGTGAGAAGAATCATAATCCTGGTAAAAACAAGTCCTCGTATGAGAAGAATCATAATCCTGACCCAACTGAATTCGGGTCACCAAACTCTAACATGAAGAAATTGTTTTTTCAATGGCTGCTACTGCGGGATGGGGTTGTGCATCAGGTTCTTGGATTTAAAAAAGAATGTGAAAAAATAGTTTAGGGTTTTATATGTTTATTCATCTTTTGATGTGAGTGTTTTTCATTTTCTACTGTAAGTGATCAATGAAAGAATATTAGGATTCGCTCTAATACTTCTAAATTTGAGGTCAAGAAAGCTTACAGAAAACTTACTCTTTAGTTTAATTTTTTGAAAGATTCTTATGAAAATCTTTATTTTTCTTTATGTGTGTTTTAAATTTTTTGAAACTATGAATCTTGAAATAGTGTTCTTCCTTATTCTCCCCTCTTGTTGGTTGGTGTGTAGTGAAGAAGATACTTTGTACTTTTTGAAAAATTATGAATTTTTTTGCAATTTTTTCTTTTACTTTTGCTTTAGCTTTTTTTTTTTCTTCTTTATTTAAAGAGGAATGTAAATTCGTCATTATTTGTCATTATGGGACGTGATTTACAATTAATTGAAGTGTTGAGAATGTCTAGTGCTATCTAAATTGTTTGAGGATGGATTAGTAACATATTAAAAAAATTGAGTACGAAAATTATAAATTTTTCTTATATTTATTGGACAATATGACAGTAACACCACCGCTACATAGATAGATAATATCACATGTAAGGACGGGAGTAAGGTAGTCTCAACTTCGCTGGCAGCGACAGTGTGGGGGTTCGAGTCCTGTCTTTGGTATGAATTTAGTCCATTGTAAGCGCAGTTAAAAAACAGCTCCCAACTTTGCTCCACTAAGGCACATCCTGATATTTACATCATCCACCAAGGCTCCAGAGCAGGGACGGTAAGGACTCTCAAAGTTGGAGTTCAACCTTTAGATAATATCACATGTGATAATAAATACATTATTAATAGTTATAACCACATACAGAAAACCAAAACAAAAACAAAATTGTCATTACTTTATTGGCTAGTGCATTAGACGTAAGTTCAACACAAACTCAATTGTTTGGCCTGAATTGAAATAAATTAAAATAAATAGTAGTGAATTGCATTAGAGAATAAACAAAATTATTTTACTATTGTTTAGTATTAGGGCGGACCAGATATTCTTTCATTGCATGGTCAAAAATATAGATACAATTTTTTTATAAAAAAAAAAATAACATAGCATTCATGAAAATAAGTCAATATATTATTACAATCGTAGCTTACGATTTTTCATATTTTGAAAACGTCATATAATTATATTATTATCAATATTATCAAACGACTTGGTTGTTTGTCTATGAATTAAAAAAAGAAAAAGAAAAAAGGAATTGATGAGGTAGATGAGAACACGCTGGAGCCACAATAAATTATACCGAACTTTTCAATTATGAAGATAAAGAAAGTGGTAAAATAATTGAATATGTCTAAACCAATTGACTATATAACATAACCTCTATAAAATCAAAAATAAAGTCCAAACAAATAAGAAAAATAAATCAACACCGAACACATAATTTAAAAAATGAATAAAGAGTAAACTTTGAAATGATTAAGATAGTTAATAGAAAGACAAGGCCATTCAATTCTTTCTGCAAATGAAACATAAATGAAGCTACTCTAAATCAGTCAATCAGATACAAATTAAAGATCTTTAAACATTATACAACTTCATCTTTTTCCACCACAATTATATAATTTAGATGGAAACTAGATTGATAATATCAATGCTTATTAAACTAATTTTTTTCCTTTTTTCTTACCGTTCTCTTAAAAATTCAGTAAATTTAGTCATTGATATTACTACAGTCCTCAATTGTAGTATTCGCTATCGTATTTCCCCAACCCTCACCCACCAAAAAAAAAAAAAAAATTCAACAAACAATTTTCAAATAAAATTCGACAAAAAGTTTACGCAGCAACTTAAACAGGTACAAAGACTAGTGAAATACCTCACAATTCAACAAATAATTAAACTAATTTTATCATAAATCTTAAACTAATTTTTAAATATGCAAAAAGATAATAAAAAAAATCGGTATAGGACTTGGCTTCCATGTAAAAATCGATTCAACTGTTACCTTATCTCAATAGTTGTGTCTAGAGTTGGAAGCAGAAAGAAATCGACAGAACAATAAACAAATTTGAAATATGAAGAAATTAGAGAAGATCAGAGTGACCAAATAAGATGTGATGAAGAAATCGGCTTAACCTTAACACATGGTGAAGCAGATTGTGGATTTTTAATAGGGATTGACCAATTTTCATGAATTTGCCATTTTTAATTGGTGAAAGCCATTATTTTTATCCATCTTTTTTATATATCTAAAACTTGTAAAAAAAATTTCAAAAAAGTACTATATTCATCCACATTACATTCCAATATTGAGTAAATAGCACTAGAGGTCCCGAACATTTGAACTTTGTAACATTGTGATCACAAATCTTTGATGTCTAGCAACTGGGATTCAAACCTTTTAAATGTTTGTACATGAGGTCCTTTTGTGACGAAAAACGTTAGTTTGACCGTTAAATGATAATTTTTTAGTAAAATAACAGTTCTACCCTCATTTAATTTAGGACAAACGGCACTGTGAGTTACTAACATTTAAACTTTGTGACTATGAGGTCCCGGATTTTTTATTTCTAGCATACGGGGATTCCAATCCTTTCAAACGTATGTCTCTGAGGTCTTTTTGTGATGGAAAATGTTTGATCGTTAAAATGTCATAATTTGAGTAGAATGATTAGTGTACCCATATATTAATTTTGAATTAAATAAACAAAAGAAAAAAACAAAAGGAAAAGAAAAAAAAAATAATCATCTTCACCCATTCCAAACCACCAACCCCAACCCCAACTCCAACCCCAACCCCAACGACAGTGGTACCGAAAAATACTAGTATTTGTAGCACATGAGAATTCACGCACTTCTCAATCCCTTTCATCTCCGTCGATCACGACCCATTTCCAACTTTCCCGAAGCCCACACCATTTTTAGCAAAAAACCAATCGCAGTTCACAGTCAAAAGTCGCTTTAAAATCCAAACCCCAAATCTACTCTTGGCCAATATCAAGCTCAAGAATAGAAAATAACATTTGGTGGGCGGTTGCTGATTTTTTGGAATTTGAGATTGAAAAATAGAGGCACTATTTTATGATTATTAGTTTGTATTTCCAAATTGTTAACCAAACTATTAGTTTGAATGGGTGAGGTGATTCTTTTTTTTTTTCTTCTAACGGTCAAATTAGTGTTTTCCATTACGAAAGGACTTCAAATACAAACGTTTGAATGGTTTAGGATTCTGGGTGCTAAAAATTAAAGATTCGAAACTTCATTGTCACAAAGTTTAAAGATTAGGGACTTCCAGTGCTATTTATCCTAAATTAACATAATGGTAAAACTGTCATTTTAATAAAAAAAAATTGACCATTTAACGATCAAATTGACGTTTTTCGTGACAAAATGGTCTCAAGCATAGACGTTTGAAAGGTTTGAGATCCCTAGGGCTAGAAATCAAAAATTCGTCACAAGGTTCAAAAGTTGAGGACCCTTATTACTAGTTACCCTTCCAACATTACCTTTATTAAATTCATTAATTTAAACACTATACAGCTACAACCTATAACACTTTTATATATCTATCCCAATCTAAATCTACATATCCGTATTCGTACACATTCTAGTTGGCACTGCCACATTAGATAAGTTTTCCACGTCGTCAATTGCCATGTCAGCAATGTTGTAAAATTCACTCAATCTCCTCTCCCCCAATCGTCTCTCTGTCCCCCTCCCTCTCCAAAAGCCCTAAGATCATCTCCAATGCAACAATAGATTGTACTAAAAAGTGTCCCCCGTCACTTTAAATTGATTACATGGCAAAGAAAAAAGTAGAGGATGTTCTAGCATACCGTCTACATTTGGGCAGTGTGCTAGACATCATCCACTTATTTAATGTCTATCGAAAAGTGTATTAATAATTTTTAATTAATTTTTTTAATTTATCTACCAATATCTCTTATACATATGAATTACAATTTTTTCAATCCACATATCCATTGGAGATGCTATTCTCTCCGTCTCCATTTTGTTTGCCACATATACAACTATCCACATTATTACATTAGAGATGCTCTAACTCTTACCCGTCATCTGCCCACCCAACCAATTGACACGACAACAAACGATGTTCCACCACCACGCTGGACCACCAACATGCCGCTTCCTCTCCAAAATAGGTTTGTGCTTGCGTTCTCATATGCTTCTTAAAATATTTCTATCTCTACCATGAGCAGCAATTAATTTAAGAACATCAATTGTTTCTATGATTCGAACAATTCATGATGTTTTTGGACCAATATTTTTAAGTTTCTGTAAATCATAAGTTTCTTTCAATCTCCACCATGAGCTGCAATATTTTTGAACAATTCGTGTAAGATCTTGTAAAATTACATTCCACAGTAAAGGTACGAAACTACACTATGAAAAGCTGGCTATCGAGAAAGGAAGACCTTGTTGATGCGGTTGCGGGACAAATAAAATCTTCTTGATCAGACTCACCAAGCAACAACCTCGTTGTTTGTGTAAGCTAAATCGAGTTTCAAATCATAAGATGATGAAGTGACTGCACCAACGAATCAAGCTGAACCATTACGAGTTCAATATATACGAGTGTTATTCCGTGAAATAACTCGAATTTCAAATAATTCACTTGCTTAACTATTCATGCTATGGACGTGGGAGCATGAACTCCCCTCTTTTTTGTGCCTTCTATTCTCTTCGATTTAGCAAGCAACTGAGTGGCTTTCGCTCATTGGTCTATTGTCTATCGATGTCCTACCCCACCTCTCTTTATTTATATTCTCTCCCGTATTTGATCCAATCAAATTGGATTTTGTGGGTTCTCTTTGAAATTTCTTTTTCTAGAACTGATTGCTCGTGCTGAAAAAGAGAATTTCATTGCTGCCAACTCCTATCATATGAAATGGGTTTAGTGTCCAATTATGAAATCCTTGAAAAAAGAGGATGAACGGCTCAACTTCGCTTTTGTCCAACTAACATAACAGGGCATTCATAAACAAGCCCTGCTAACAGCTCTGTGTCCGATTCTATTTTTTTTTTGTTTTCGTGCAGTGCAAGAGGTCGGAAATCAGGTAGTTTCTGATAATGAAAAGAGCTTTTATCTTGTGTGAAATTTATGAAAATCCGAAATATTGGGAATCTTAGTATAATTGAAGAACAGCATGAGTGCTGTTATGCCCAACACTCCAAATGTAGTCCATGAGACCGGCCCAAAAGGTGTAAGCCCAACACTCCAAAGATGGTTTAATCCTGAAATTTTGTACTGGATGTTAATAAATTTTTGCCATGTCTAATTGCGCAAAGTCTGTTAAGCCTAATTTATTTACAAAATTAGATTGTACAAAATTTACATATTTGTTTAGCCTATCTGTTTAGTGCGAAATCAGCATAAAATTTACAGATTTAATTTATGCAGATCTTGAATAGCTACAAAGTTAGAATTAGCTGAGAAGTAATAGAGAAGTAGCTGATTTCTGACATTTTGAAGCTGTTGAACTTCTAGTTTTTAAGATCGTTGTTGGTGAAGTTATATATTTTTTGAAGCTGTGCAATTTTTGTTTTTAATAGGGACGACGGTGGCAGATTTTTAGGTTTGTGAACTCTCGCCTTAATCAATATGTCATTAATTGTGGTGCATTGGTGGCAAATGGTGTGTTGGTGTGGTCTGGTAGGTTTAGGTTTGGGGTTTGGGGTGGGTGAAGAAGATCTAATTCATACATAATTACATATATTTTTTGTTTTTTGTTTTAAATTCTTTTTTGAAATTTTTTATTTTATTTTATTATAGTTTGATAATTTTGCCCTTATTTAAAAATAAAAGTGGAGTCTACTCGCAAAATTAATGATCCTTCTGAATGAAATCTGTAAAAAAAAAAAAAAAAAAAAAAAA
This sequence comes from Forsythia viridissima, assembly GCA_030279155.1. Lineage (NCBI taxonomy): Eukaryota > Viridiplantae > Streptophyta > Magnoliopsida > Lamiales > Oleaceae > Forsythia > Forsythia viridissima. The sequence goes on along the minus strand of CM059040.1, from coordinate 9,555,757 downwards.
AAAAAAAAAAATTCATTTGCGCAATTAAAAGGTATATCTTCGAAATTTTATGTTAAAATTGAAAGGATATGGACAAAAAACGCACTATTAGTGTACGTTCGTCACCATTTGTTCTAATTTCCCCAAAAGATAGGGTAAGTTCTTTTTGGGGCCCACGTCTCAATTTCATTGCCAGCCTAAAATCCCTTAGGTTGTGTTTGATTGGGTTGATTTTCCATGGAAAATTTTCATTTTCCACCCATTTTCCAACTTTGGTCTGTTTGATTGACAAAATTTTCCTTGGAAAATGTATTTTCCCACTTATTTTCCATCTTTTGTTTGATTGAAATTTTTGATTTGCCATGGAAAATATTTTCCATGTTTTCCACTTTTGGCCATATTTTCCTTGTTTTCAAGGAAAATATTTTCTTGGTGGGATAGGAGAATTTATTTTCCATGGAAAATTTGTTAACCTTTTCCAACCCATTTATTTTCCATGGAAAATTTGTTAACATTTTCCAATCCAAATTTTCTTGGTAATTCATTTCCATGAAAAATATTTTCTTGCCACCCAAATTTTCCACTTGCAATCAAACACAACCTTAGGGTGTGTTTGATTTTCCATGGAAAATAAAAATTTTCCACCCATTTTCCAGCTTTGGTATGTTTGATTGGCAAAATTTTCCATGGAAAATGCATTTTCCCACTTATTTTCCATCTTTTGTTTGATTGAAACTTTTGATTTTCCATGGAAAATATTTTCCATGTTTTCCACTTTTGGCCATATTTTCCTTGTTTTCAAGGAAAATATTTTCTTGGTGGGATAGGAGAATTTATTTTCCATGGAAAATTTGTTAACCTTTTCCAACCCATTTATTTTTCATGGAAAATTTGTTAACATTTTCCAATCCAAATTTTCTTGGTAATTCATTTCCATGGAAAATATTTTCTTTCCACCCAAATTTTCCACTTGCAATCAAACACAACCTTATTTCTTGCTTCATTTCCCAATTTGATCGCACCTGAACTTCTCTTATATGCTAGTTAACGTTCATATAAAGCTGCCGAAAATTATAAGCATGATGATATATATATATATACACACACGCGCGCACACTATATCTAAAAAAATTTTAAAATGGAGAAATATTTTTGGACTATTCTACACTTATAAATTTTTTAAAATTCCATATTCACCTTTAGTATTTATTAATGTATAATTATTTTTCAAAATTTTATTTATTACTCTTTTATGTTCATCATTATTGTATATTAAATTTTTAACAATTTATTTAATGTACAATTAAATTTTTTAAACATTTAATCTATTAAATTAAATATGAAGGTGAAAAAATGATCTCAATTTTTATTTTTATTTTTGCATTACATAGATGAAAGAAATGAGAAATGGATTTCAACCCCCCCAAAAAAAAAAGAACTTTGAAATGGAAATGAAAATATTATTACCGCATTAGAATTTAAATCATGGTTGTCAAAACTGAAATGGAGATGAAAATATTATTTTTAATAAATTAGATTACAATGATTATGAGTATGTTCTGTTCAATTTTTTTAAACTCTTCTTTTTATAAACTTATTTTTAACTACATATTTTGTGGAAGCCACAAGTTTTATCTACTTTTCAACCACACATTTTATCAAAAAATTTAAAATCTTCTAAAAAATTACTTTTAAACCCCACCAAATATATACTATATTTCAGAACTAACATTTGAAACTTTTTTAATTTTTAATTTAATTTAATTTTATTAATATATATATATATATATATATATATATATATATATATATATATATATATATATATATAACGTTCTTCTTATTTTACTTCTGTTTTTCGACAATATTCTCACAACATAGGCAATCATTGACACTTCTTTAATTCTTATTTTTTACGTACAATTATGACGTTTTGATTTACGTCGTCAAATCAGATACGTCTAATAAAAGAGAATATACACAAACAATATTATTTACAAGAAACTACTACTCCAACAAAATACAATATTATGTAATCAATCATTACATTCTCTCACAATAAACTTAGAAATTATTAATTTTATTTTTCGTAAAATGCACCAATGGAGATCATTAATTTCATAAGATTTGATATAAAAGATTCGCCAATCATCAAAACTTAAATCACCAAAATGTCTTTGCTAGGTTCAAGTTATTGTTGATATTATTACCATATAAAACTCATCTTTGATTGTAATTGTACTTCCATGAATGTAATTATCTTTTAATATTTTATTTATTACTCTTTTATTGTTCATTATTATCGTACATTAAATTTTTAATAATAAATTTACGATTATAATTTTTAAATTTTTAATATATTAAATTAAATATGAAGGTGCGAAGATGATCTTTCTTTATTTTTTTTTGCATTACGTAGATGAAAGAAATGAGAAATGAATTTTTAAAAAAAATGAATCGAAAAAATTGTAATTTTTTTAATTATCGCATTAAAATTCAAATCATGGTTGTCAAAACTGAAATGGAAATAAAAATATTGTTTTTAATGCATTAGATTACAGTAATTATAGTTCATAACTAACATTTGAAATTTTTTTAAATTTTAATTTTATTAATTAATTAATTAATATATATATATATATATATATATATATATATATATATATATATATATATATATATATATATATATATATATATATATATAGAGAGAGAGAGAGAGAGAGAGAGAGAGAGAGAGAGAGAACTGGCACTTCTTTAATTTTTGTTTCTTATATTTATGTTGTTTCATTTATATCGTCAAATCAGATACGCCTAATATAAAAAAACAACATACAAAAAGAATATTATTTAAAAAAATTTATTACTCCAATAAATTTACAATATTATATAGTCAATCATCACATTCTCTCACAATAAAATTAGTAATTATTAATTTTATTCTTTGTAAAATATAGTCCTGAAAATCTCAATTAATACATCATTAATTCTATAAGATTTGATATCAATGGTTCGTCAATCATCAAAAACTCTTCACTTGGTTCAAGTTACTATTAGTATTACCACTATATAAAACTCATATCTGATTGTAATTGTACTTTTATGAATGTAAATAAAATATCAACTTCGAACAATACAATACAACATGTTATCAAGAACCGTGTTTTTTTATCTTTATTGTAATTGTTACTTTAACATTTTAATTATTAACAATTCAAAAATAAAAATTCAAAAATATTAGAAATTGACAATATAATTGCGAAAGCACATCCAACGCACGCGTGTCTAACTAGTAATTAGTAATTAACCGTTGACGCATGTAAACATAGAGCAAATTAAATATTTTCTTTCATAAGCTAAATTTGACCTTTTGAGAAATCGTAAATTGCGATTTAAGTAGTACTGTATTGCACATTTTTAGTATTTTTTTCGTTTTTTAAGTTCATGTATTATATTAAATATCCATATTTAAGGATTTTACGTTTTTCTCATACTGTTAGTCATCTTAAAAAAAAAAAAATTCAAGCCCCCCAACTAATATATCTTAAATCCAAAAAAAAAAAAAATTCAAGCCCCCCAACTAATATATCTTAAATCCGCCAATGAATCTGACATGGACTATTTTTATATCAAACGACTCTAGCCATTTTCATTAGTTGGCTGCAAATAATCTACAACTTTTAAACACTTAAAAAATAGTTGCAATACTATCAAATATACTCTAAATCCCATAGATTATTTTCTAATAATAAACCCAAGAATTTTGATAAGAGAGCCTAGATGAAAAATGGCAATATAAATCAAGTGCACTCGCGAGTGAGCTAGCAAAGCTCTAGAATATCGATTATGAATTATGCACTAGCATAGTCTATATTTATATTATTTTTAAACTCGTAGCCATCGTAGATAATAATAATAAAATAAAAACAAGAACTGTATTTTTGGTATAGTCATGTTACAGATTCTACAATATACATGAAACTGTTAGAATTTTCTAGTTTCACATAGTATCATAAAGCTCCTAGCTACTTATTAAGATTGGACAGTGACATGTGTGGTCTGAATAACATAAAAACGTGTGAGTAATAAATTGTATTTTTTTTTTTTTTACGTAAATTAATACGTATGGAGATAAAGTTAAAAGAGTATTTTTGAGATGACAGCCTTTCGGTGAATTTCAAGGCACGTGAAAGACAAATTCGACATATTTTCTATACCCTTATCTTTTTGTCTGAGTAGATAAGCTATACAGCCTCGTGTCACTGTAAAAATTTCAAACTTCTTTATCCACTAAAGTTCAATAAATCCCCATCCATTATTTGTGGTCAATGATACTCAGATATTTTTCAACCGCATTTTAGTCTCGATAGAATAACTCCCCATAAATGGTTCATGGTCACCTGTTACTGATATTTATGTTTGGTGAGTAATGAGTTTTATAGAATGTGTAGATAAAAATAATATTCGATCCATTTATAAGTACTTATAAACACTGACAAATATAATTTAAAAGTATGTTTTTCAACGACATGTTAATTTTTTTAGAGATTTTGACGGACTATCTATTTTACGTATTGGAAATTTTCAACTGACTCTTTTTTATAAGAGATTTTTGACAACTAACTGTTGGTTGTGTTAGAATTTCGACAACTATAGCATGTCGGTGATATGTTGGTGGTAATTGTCTGCCTAGATACACATTAAATACCGATGGGTAATACTAATAATATTTTCTTAATTTCGAATTTTCAATTAATAAAAAAAAAATGATAATCAAAGTATGAAATTAAACAAATAAAAATAAATAAAAACTTTGGTTAATAAAAAAATTCAAGAGTGAAATGATTAATTCTTTTAGAGATTTCGATAGACTATCTCTTATATATAATGGAAATTTTCGACCGGCTCTTTTCTATAGGAGATTTTCGACAACTTACCATTGGTTGTGTGTCAGAATTTCGATAGCTATAGCATGTCGGTGATATTTTGGTGGTAATTGTCTCTCTAGATACACATTAAATACCGGTGGGTAATACTAATAATATTTTCTTTATGTCTATTTTTCAAATTAATAAAAAAAAATGATAATCAAAGTATGAAATTAAACAAATAAAAATAAATAAAAACTTTGGTTAATAAAAAAATTCGAGAGTGAAAATGAGAACAATGTTGATTGAGAAGTTTACGGCTGAGATGTGAGACTAAGAGGAGTTTATGACAGATTATAATTTAAGTTTGTTAAACATATATATTTTATAAAATCTACAATTTATTACAAATTTAACATTCACACATTTCATAAAATTTAAAATTTATAAATACTTAAAAAATAATTTTAACAACGTCAAACATGCACATGATTTTGTAGGTGTGGTCCACACTGCCAATGGGTGCCAATGGGCCTCCCACGGTTAAATTTATTGCCAATGTTGGTGAACATACATGACACGCTACAAGAAATAGCCTATTTGAATAAAATTAGAAAAATAATTAAAATTACTCAATTGGCAAAAAAAATCTTATAAATTGAAAAACATCATAAATAAAAGTGCATAAATACATAAATTAGAATAAATATTGAAACCTGACAATAATATGTTATCCACTTTATTCTCTTCGTCCAAATTGATTTGAAATTTGATGTTGTGAGGTGATGTACTAGTTGTACAATAATTGATGCAAAAATCATTATGCTTTTATTATTGTAGTGTGTTGGGGTGTCATCAATTTCTCTGTATACTTGGCAGCATATAAATGGTGCTCTAATCTTTTATTTAGTAATCTAAGTTACTAATATCTTCGTAACATCTAGTAAAGTGACCTAATTAGATTTTAATTGTATGGTACGCATGCATTATTATACATGTCATATATACTTAGTATCGTTTAAATCGATCTTTAAAATTTAGGTTACTTACTTTTATTTTAACACTAGAGTTCTTAATTTTCAAATTTTTTTTAAAAAATAAATAAATAAAATTCGATTCATTATACTGTTGGTATAAATGGTTAAATGGTGTCGAAACAAAGTAAATTTTAACGTTCGTTTTGAAAGAAAATAAAGTTTAATAACGAACTGACTAAATTATATAAGTTGTCTTTATAAATACAAATATATTGAATCGTTGGGACATTCTTCGTGCTCAGTCGATAATAAGCTAGAAATAAATTTGTAATTTATTTATAAATTGCGTTTTATAAATATTACATATTAACAAAGATATTAAATATGCCCTAATATCACCACGGTTTTCACATTTATTTTGTTGGTCACATAATTAAGGAAACTTATAATTAATTTATTGCTTTTGTACTTGAGTACGACTCTTGATATCGTAATTTGCCAAGCGTGTAGAGTTAATTTATTCAATTATATGCGCTGATACATTTTGAAATTCATGAATCAAAGCAAATACATTATCAATATATTGGTGAAGTGATGAGCACTCTAAAACTACTATTTAATGCGAGCTAAAGAGTTTGTATTCGATTGTATCTATTGCTGTCCTACTATTACATTAATTATTGCTAGCAAATATCAAGACGTTATTTCAAATGTGATGTCATTTATTTAATTTCTAAACGTTGCTTTTGGGTCTTTTTGTAAAGAAGCAATATTTGACATGTTTTTCTATGCCCCACTACCATTTATATTTATGCTTTTTAGCTCATGTTTAGCAGTGCTGAATTTTTATTTTTTAATTATTTTTTAATTGTAGATTATATAAAATGCGTAGATAATATATAAGTAATAAGTTATGAGTCTTATAAAATGTGTACATAAAAAATATGATTGACCAACTTAAATTATAATTTAACACAACCAAACTATAACTTAGTACAACAAATTAGATTCAAGTAAACATGATTAAAAAATAAGAAGATCAATGTAGGCAAAAGCATAAACAATGTTTAACAAAGTTCATGATTGTAGATAGTGGTCTAGACAATGTCTAATTTTTATTTTAAATTTGCTGTGTTAGCTTGGGTTCTTGCATTGGAAAAGAATTTTAGTAGACATTGTCTATTTTACTGATAGATAATTTATTTTTTTCGGTCCACATTAACGTTCTAAATTCTCTAATAAAAGTGCCAATTTGATAGTTTAAACTATGAAATTTGGCAACAAAATCAGTGAGCTCAAGGGCCTTAACACTACAAGAAATGTTGTCTATAACGACGACAAAAGTTGTCGCTATAGGTCGAAAAATCGTTGTCATAATGTTATAGCGACGACACAATCGTCGCTATAATTGTAGTTTCTTTAGCGATGACTGAGTCAAATTTTTAATAATTAAAAAAAATTATTTTTATATATTTGGTGGACTCCTGACACGACCCGCCAATTATTTTTATAGAGACGACAATGTCGCTGCAGGTATATTTTGTCGTCACTATAAGTAAAAAAAAAGCGGCAAAGCTTCCCGCCATCGTCTAAAACAAAAGCGACGACTAAGTTGATTTATAGAAACGACAAATGTCGTTGCTATATCTCTCCATACATTATAGCGACGACATGAGTTTGTTGTCGCTATATACGCTACTCTATAGCATCGACAAAATAGTCGTCGCTATTTGTCGTCGCTGTTGCCACTATTTCTTGTAGTGTTAGTTCACGAGTTCTACTCAGTTGCTTATTTCTGTATGAAAAAAACATACTATTATTCATCTAATTTAAACATGGTTAATTGAGTCAAAGTATTCGATGCATCAAACATGTAATAAAATAAATCGATTATCTTCTTCTACTATGAAAAATTCAATGTACAAAATATATATTATTAGAAACGATTTTATAAAATTGAGAACAAGAAAAAATGAAGGCCCATATTTCATGTGCAGTTTAAGATAATATTTTAATTGTAGAACATATAAGTTTAGTGTATTATTATACTAATTTCAAATGCCAAAATTTATATAATATGTTAATATTATTCATCACATCAAACACAAAAAAATCTTTAACATAGTTTAAATACCACCCAATAATTGAATACTATAAAATTACTAAATATTCAAAATACCTGCATGCTAAATTTAAAATAAAAATTTATTTCAAAAAGAGGTATTGATACTCGCCAATGTCTTAACGTCCTAATGTTCCACGAATGCTAACAACATGCTACCGCCATCATTCACCTCATCACATACGTTAGGTAACAATCAAGGACGGCTACTTATAATAAGTGCTATAGTAGATACGGTAAATAAATAAGAAATACAAATTTATTCCAATTACTCGTTGATGTAATTGCACAAAGGAAATGGTGAATTGAGTACAAAATTTGTAATTTGGGAGTGAGCAGTGGGTCCAACTTTTCGCAATTTGTTGGATTGAAGTAACGTGGTAACTTAACAATAAACAGGAGGCCATTAACAATCCACGGGCAATTTGACCAGTTGTTTTGGCCTTGCTTGATGGCCGCCTACCAATGACTCGTTGCTAGGAAATAACAAATAAAATCGACTATCAAAATAGAGAACACGACACTTTAAAAAACATGTGCTCAACGAAATTAATTTTATGTCAACTGCAAAACTGGAATTCTAAATTATTTTTTGTGTCAAAATTACAATTAAATAGATAAATATATTTTTAAATATCAAAAGAAAATAGGACATGAATAAATTAATTATGCAGTTTTTTATAGGACGTGAATACATTAATTATGCAAGGGTATTTTAACTGGAATCGAACCGAAACTTCTGGTCTAATTTTAAAAAAATAAAATTAAAAATTAGAATCGAGAACTAAGAACCGAGAACCGATAATCGATTGAATCTTGATCGATTCTTGATTCTTGAACTACCAGACCCACCCGAATCCTAACTCACAAATTAGACATAATATTAAACGAAATTGCTTCTCTTAATAGAGAACAGTTGAAAGGCAATAACAGAAGAAACCGGCTTGAATACGCCTCTCTAATGACATAATTAGGAATCTAATTAATACACTTTTTTTTCTTTATTCACAATCAATCATACAAGTGATAATTAATTGATTGGATAATGGTACAGAGAAAAATCTATGTTCAATTGATGGCAATTTTTGTCGTATATGACTGACACATCACCTTCTTTCTTCCTTCCAATAGAGAGTCCACATGAGCCACCCGTTTTGATATATTGACTCACGTAAGACTTAAAAGAGGTACGAAAACTCATCTCTTCCTTCTTTCTTTCTTTCACTCGTTTGGTTCAAAACTCATCCCGTCCCCTTCAATCATACCAATGTGTCCATCCTGTTAATTTACTAAAGTTATTTTTATTAATTTTAAATGTAACTTTTACTTTATTGGAATTGATTGATTGTATTATCAAACATACTTCGAGAAGTAAATAAAAAATAAGATTGTTATTTGTATTATTTGAAAATTATATCACGATTATATTTTAAACAAAAGGGACAAGCAAGTGATAAATATAAATTACCTTTTTATTTCCGAGTTGTTTTTAAATTAAAAATTGTTTTAAATAACTTTATATTTTTAAATATGTTTAGATAATATACTTTTTTCTAAACATAAAAAAATTGTTTCTATTGAAAGCAATATTTACATTTTTTGTCAAAATAAATTACTTAATTTCAAATCGTACCAATAAAAATGATTGTTTATCTTAAAACTTACAGCTTGTTTGGCTAAACTTAAATTATTATTTAAAGTAGTCAAATTGGCCAAATGTTGATTTACACTATTTGTAGGATCTATAACTTAATACGCACTTATTATCTATATATTCTATAAGACTCACAAATTATAAACACTTCAAAAATAATTTTAATTTTTAACACTATCGAACATACACTTATTTATTTACTTTTAATTTTAACTAGTCAAACTGGTTAAACATATTTTTTATCTACACACTTTACAGGACCCACAACTTATAAATACTTAATTTCAGTACTACTAAACACGTACTAAATTTTTTTAAACTTATCTAAGTGTATGTTTGTGTGCTTAATTATAAGATGGTAAAATATCATTTTTATTCACACATGTCGTAGAACACACAACTTTTACTCATTTTTTATCTACATATTTTATAGGATCTACTGCTTATAATCTATACAGATTTTTACTAAATATCAGTATTTTAAAAAGTATAAAGCGTGACTGGGCGTAGAAGTCGAGTTTTAAACTTTTTAGGCCTAGACGAAACGTGAGACATTGAAGTCGAGCCTCACGCATAGGCAGCACTTAAAGATCGCCTAGATGAATTTTTAAAAAACTGCCAAACATTCTCTAATTTTGATTGTGAAAATAAAATATACTATACAAGTACTCGTACATTTGACATTTCCAACTACCAAGTAATTAGAAATTAAAGCAAATGTGATGAGACGTCATTTGGTGGATATTCTGGAAAAGGAAAAAACAAAATAAAATTTTGTCATAAGCCAATAATTTCACGATGGTAGGCGGGGTTGGGTTAGGGTAGGGCATAGGCAACATCTGGTGAAGGTGTCAACTCTCCAGTAATACATTTTAGGTAAACTTTGGTGGACCACTAACAAATCCAGATTTTTATATCAAATATTACTAGTTATTAGAAAACGAGTACTCAAATCTATTTTTTTGGACATTTGACCTTCAACATTTTAACTCTTTATTTTTGTAATATTTTGATTCCCATCAACAAATTACCATTTTTGCATGTGTATCAAATCTTGTTTCTTGAGATTTGACTTTCAACTTTCAACTTTCAACTCTTCATTTTCGTAGTATTTTAATTTCCATAAAAAGATCATGTTGAAAACTTTATTAAAAAATTACATCTATTATACTATTGGGGTTGAGTCATAATTTTAATAAAGTTGAGAGGCCAAAATAGGAATTTATTGAAGTTTTCCAACTAAACTGTAAAATTGGGGTTTGAAGTAGAGCCAATGTTGAAGTTTAAGGCCTTCACTAAAAATATCACACCCAATTGATCAATTGTTAACCCGTCACACGACTTTGGGCAGCAAAGTGTGCGAGAATTCAAGGAGGTCATGTGCGGGATAAATAATTTGGAGCTGCCAATTTTGGAGGGATTGAAGTGCATGGTTGAAAGAGAGACTGAGAGAGGAAATTTTAGAGAGTCAAGAAGTTAGAGAAAAACGGTAAGTGGATATTTACCAATGTTCTAAAAAGCGTAAAGCGTGATTAGACGTGGAAGTCGAGCTTCAAGCTTTTCGAGCTTAAGCGAGTCCTAGTCAAGAACGAGATAAGTACAAGACGAGAGCGATGCGTGATGCGTGGCTAGGCGTGGAGGCTGAGTTTCAAGCCTAGGTGAACCTAGACGAGGTTTAGGCGAACTTTTTAAAACAGTAATATTTACAGCTTTCGTTGATCTTTTACTTTTGTGTAAGAAAAAGTTGATAGAGTGAGAAAAATATTGTATTGTGAAGTTTTTTGAGTTAATGAAATTTACTTCTTATGTGGTCGTCAATGGTTTTTTGAACCATGTTTAATTTATGTTATTCTTTTTCTTGTTCATTTTTACATTTTTCGCTACGAGTTTTCGTAAAATTTATTATTTATAAATACTTATAAGCAAAGTCAAACATGCACTTAAAAAGAAATGACAATTTCATTATTAAAGATCTATCATACCAATTTTCTCAAATATTTTCAATGTTTGGTGCTAATTTTAAAAATTATGATATATTTTTTTTATGTTTTTAAAAGACTAAGAACCAAATATGCTATTTAATGTGTGAGAATTGGTGACAATTAATTCCATCCTTAAACGTAATTAATTAGTGAAAAGGTCAGTAAAACACTTATCACCATCAATAATAGGCATTAGCTCTTCCAGATTCCCAATAATTCACCGCTCTTATTAGACACATCACTGCCAGATAATTTCTCAAATGGGTCCCACAGTAGCAGCTACTAGCAAGGAATTAGGAATATATCAAATGCGTCAAAGTGTCAAACTGCATACGAGGATAATACGGTAATTACAGTAATAACGCAATACCCTACACGCACGTGCCGGGCACGTTTTCAGGAGCAATCATTCAAACATTCCAAACTCAGTTACATCCCACGCCAGATCTCGACAGCGTCCAACTGTCTTTCTTTCTTAGCCGTCCGATTCAAATTGCAATTGACAATTTCACCCTTGAAATCGGCTATAAAATGGTTGCTGCAGGCTGTGTATTAAAAGAAAAAGGAAGATCCTGCTGCTGCTACTGCCGTCGCTGCAACCTTTTGAGGGTTTGTTTTCGTTTTCGTTTTCAATTTCAACTTCTCTCCTTTTATATATACAAAATTAGAGGTAGCCCAATTAGGGAATGCAGAGAGATGAAAACAGCTCCGCGTCCTAGAGGCGGGAGGGCCCAAAAACCGTCCAATAGCGGCCGGAATTGCCACCGCAAACACGTCGAAGACGGGTGAACCTCCGCCGCCATAGAAGGCCACCACCACTACCACAACAACAACAACCACCACCCGAAATTCTTACCAGCTTACATCCATTTCTATTCCTCAAAACTTACGAAGTTTGTTCTTTATTTTATTTATTTATGACAATGGGATCCGACGAAAAAAGTGCTGTGCTGCATGGTAAGTATGAATTAGGCCGACTTTTGGGCCATGGCACGTTTGCAAAAGTATACCATGCTAGGAATTTGCAGACGGGCAAGAACGTGGCTATGAAAGTGGTAGGCAAGGAGAAGGTCATTCGTGTAGGGATGATGGAGCAAGTGAAGCGTGAAATCTCGGTGATGAAGATGATGAAGCACCACAATATCGTTGAGCTTCACGAAGTCATGGCAAGCAAGTCCAAGATTTATTTTGCCATGGAATATGTTCGTGGTGGCGAGTTGTTTGCCAAAATTGCCAAGGGCCGCTTGCGTGAAGACGCGGCCAGGAGTTATTTCCAGCAATTAATTTCGGCCATTGATTTTTGCCATAGCCGTGGGGTTTATCACCGGGATCTGAAGCCGGAAAATCTCTTGCTGGATGAAGAAGGTAATCTCAAGGTCACAGATTTCGGGCTGACCGCATTTTCAGACCATCTTAGGCAAGACGGCTTGTTGCACACCACATGTGGAACGCCGGCATATGTTGCCCCGGAGGTGATCGGGAAAAAGGGATATGATGGGGCAAAGGCGGATATTTGGTCATGTGGGGTGATTCTTTATGTGTTGTTGGCTGGATACTTGCCATTCCAAGATGATAATATTGTGGCCATGTATAAGAAAATTTATAGGGCGGATTTCAAGTGCGCGCCTTGGTTTTCATCCGAGGCTCGAAAATTGATCACAAAGATGTTGGATCCGAATCCAAGTACGAGGATAAGCATAGCGAAAATCGTTGAGTCATCCTGGTTCAAGAAATCGATGCCAAAGAGTTTGAGGGCTAAAGAAGAGCAGGAATTTTCGGTTGAAGATGAAATGAATATTGGGAAGAAAATGGAGGCTGAGACTTTGAATGCTTTCCATATCATTTCATTGTCTGAAGGTTTCGATTTGTCACCTCTGTTTGAGGAGAAGAGGGTGGAGAAAGATGAGTTGAGATTTGCAACCACAAATTCGGCAAGCAGTGTGATAACCAAGTTTGAAGAGGTGGCAAAAATGAGGAATTTTAGCGTGAAGAAGAGCGATTCAAGTGTCCGATTGCAGGGGCAAGAGAGTGGAAGAAAGGGGAAGCTTGGAATATCTGCGGATATATTTGCTGTGACACCTTCATTTTTGGTGGTGGAGGTGAAGAAGTCTAGTGGTGATACTTTGGAGTACAATCAATTCTGTATTAAAGAGTTGAGACCTGCACTTAAAGATATAGTTTGGACATCAGCCACTGGGGATTCAACGCTTGCTTGAAGTGTTCCACAAGTTCATCCAACAAATCCCAGGTGGGATTTTAGGATTCATGTCTTGGATGTAACATTTATTGTTGTTTGGATTGTTAAGATTGAGACTTATGCAGTCTCTGAATTGAATTAGTATCAGTTAAATTCCCGTGTGTTATTTATTTCTCTTTGGTTGAATCCTCTGTTTGAGAATGTGTTGTTCATTGTTTCTGTGTGTAATGCATATTCTGTTAATGATCTGCAATTCAGAGTTTCATTGTTGAAACCAACTTTGTAAATTTGCTTCAAGTGGTTGATTGGCTTTTGTGTAAATGGGGCCGTTTTATAATTTTTATTGGTACTATTGCAGTTATGGTGATAACTTTGTTTTTGTAAAGTGTTATTAATTTGAATGCTTGTCTGTCTTATCTCATTAGAGATGCAATCAATCAGTTAGGTATTATTTCATGTCTCCTTTGAGGAATTATTTGGGAAGGCAAGAAACTGTGGAACAGTGACACTCTTTGCAATAATAGTGAACAAGGATGGGAGAAAGGAAAAATTGGAAAAACCTAAAGATGAAGTAAATTAATAGATTAGAATGAGATTTCAATCTGTAATATGTTTAGAAAAGCAAGTAGAAAATGCTCCCATTCGTCAATTTGGGTTCAAATTTGTGGTTCTGCAAGGAAACCGTGTGCGGTATTTTTGGAGTTCTGATTGAGTTGGTCCCAACGTTTCATTTTGATTCCTGGAGTTTGAGGGATAAGAAAATTGTGAAGTATAGTGGTCTATAGATAAAACCTAACATTATTGCTCTTCATCAATTATTGTACCACAGTATACATTGTCGTCTTCTTATCTGAATACCATGTTACAGAATTCCCTTTCGTAAGTTGGAGATGTGATTGCATCATTTTCACAAGAAGTATTGACGATTCATTCAGTTTTTTAGGCAAACCTTATCAGGATTGTCATCAAACTAATTTCTGTTGTATTACCTAAAACTCGAAAGCAATAAATCTTACTTGAAACAATTTACTCCCCCATCATTTTGGTAGTCCTGGGACTGGACAGCTAATGAATACATGCCAATGCATCTTATAAATTGTACCTGTATTATAGCTTTGATGTGATGGTACTTTCTTTTCTTGTAACTTAGGTTCCATCTGAATGGTAGAAGGCCTTTTGATTTTCTTTTCCTTGTGCTTGTGCTATGTAGACATGAAACGTTTTAACGACCCTAATGCTTTATTATGTGGATTAAAATGCCTATGTTTACATGAGTTAGATTCCATTAATTATGTATCATATGTAAGGTTTTGATTTTGCAGCCAAGAGCAAGCAGAGCTTGAAAAAAGAATGGCAAGTGAAGGATTTTCATCTGATAGGTGAATTCTAATTAGGTAAGACATAACTTTATGATAACTCATTACGCGATTATGATTATTGATGTGTCATTGTCTCGAAAGTTTGATCAAAACCTTTTGAAATGTTGAGGATGCTAAGGTTTATCCTATGCTGGAATTGGTGTTATGTATGTGAATTGCAAAAGTGAAAATATAAGTACATATTTTGGAGACCGGTTGTTTGCCCAACATGCTCGACAGTGACTCGTGTCTACCCTTGTGCAAATTATCAACTCCAATCTCATTTTTATCGTGATTTTTCAGTAAACCTAAAGCAAGTGGATAATCATATTGACAGTGGATATGTGTTCTGGTCCTCTTGAGAAGTTGGGACTCGTTGAATGTGACATTTTGCTCGCTTTTTCGGGTCAAAACTATGATGGAAACAATACATATATTTCAGGTTCATGCAATACCCCAGTTGGAAGAACCTACTTTGGATATTTTAAATAGTGTCCAGCAATGGTGAGTGTAAAGCTGTCTTACGCATTCTGAGCTACAATCTTATGTCTTACCAAGATTAGAGGTTTCTCCAGCAGAATCTTAGCTTTTGGTGATTGCTGCATTTTGCCTATTTTCTGTTGTGATTCCTGTATCATAGTCATAGCCTTGACATGAAGCTTTATTATGATTTGATTAAAAAGTGTCTATTTGCAACTAAATCCATCTTGGTTAGTGGATAAAACGGGATTCAGGATTGAATGTTCGAAAAGTTGAGAATTTTTTGTATGAGATTTTCATTTTTCAACATCGTGATGACACTTTTTTTACCTATGTCTTATTAATTATACTCCAAATGTGATTCTTTCATTCTTCCCTCAGTAACATGTCAACTACTGAACATTACCAGCACAAATTTGTAGCAACACTAGTTAACACTTGACAACATTTAAGGTCTCGAAGGATTTGAGATGTGTATGAGAATGACATAAATTTAGATTGAGCTGTAAAACTTTTAAGCCCTCGACTTGTTTAATTATCGAATAGGATTGATTGAATTACTCGTTTTTTTCTTGACTCGAAATTCAATAAAAATAGGTTAAAAACACGGTTTGTCACGCAATTATGCAGATAATATTCCATCATATTTTTGTATCATAATAGAAGAAAGACAATAGAAAAGTGTTGCTGAAGATTGATCCAATTAATGCATTACATCTTTGAAGGACAATCTAACACGACAAAAACCCTGATGATTTAGCAACATGTTTAATTACATTAATTGATACATAGTGGCCTTCGTTTGCCCAATAGTTAATTTACTATGAAGTTGTACTTCGTGCAGATTTAAAATACATGTTTTATTTAAAACCTTATTAAACTAAACCATGTCTTCTTAAGAGGAATAAACCACTTAAGAAGTGGGTTTTTTTTAATAAACCACTACACGAACAGTGAGAATCTAATGCTTCTAGTTGGGCACTTCTTATTTGGCTCACTAGGAGCATTAGACCATCCCTCCACAGTCCACAAACAGTTTGGCGCCTACTGCCTGCTTTTTGTAGTACTTGTTGAGGTAGGTATGATAAGACATGATCAGACATAACAATAAATAAATATTTTGTATTTTTTTTGTTTTTAATTCTATTAAAGTCATTGTGTCAAATATTTCCATAAAGACAAATAAACTGAAGACAAAAGGAAAAACAAATGTGCTTAATTAAGTATATAATTAGCACTAAAATATTGTTTTTAAGTATTTACAGTATAAAATATTCAATTAGATTATTTATTTGTTGTAAGTGGGGGCAGGCTTTGTGAATGAGCGGTGCATATTGCTCAAGTCGCATTTCTAATTATACTTAAAAAAATAAGTCAAGTTTGTATAATTGTAATATACAAATGCAATTGACAATCTCCTTTAACCACCCTCTATTATGGATCTAAAAAAACATAATTTTGCTTAATTATAGTGAGGTGTCCATTTGATTAATGGAATCTATCATGTTCACAGTATTAATCATGGGGAGACAAAATGTGGAATATATTTGAATATTTGATAATGGATTTGAAAAATATGTTTTAGTCACTCAAGAATGATTATAGATAAAGATTCCATGCATTTGATTTATAATGCTTCTTGTTGAATTATAATAGAAAGGAAATTAGGAACTTTAGATTTTGACGATATTTCACGCTGTATTGTTTATGTTTTTTTATGTAATTGCACCACATATTTTTATAAATGTACTATATTTTAATTGTATTAATAAATCTAAAATCTTTAATTATTATCATACTTAAGTCTATTACTTTTTTTTTCATTAAATTCTTACATCAACCTTACATTAATTATCACATATTATTAGTGATAATGATTTTTGTCCAAAAATTCGATGTGATTTTTAATAAATAAGTTACTTTTTAAAAATAATTTCAAAAACCAATTCTTGTTACATTTATTTTGAAAATGCTGTTTTTTTAAAAACCATTATTTTATATATAGTAACTGAATCATTAATTACCGGATTTGATGAGAATTCATATATTATAGAATCTTTTATTGTTATAGTAATTGAATCTTTAAAATCGAAATTAATTGAAATATATATATATATAACAAAATTTTTTAGTGTTACATAATATCATATAAAAGTCAGTATTACAAAACAGTGTATTGTTATATCTTTCTTATTCAGTGTTACATAATAACCTATTGTGTAACATTTGTTACAGAATAATCAATCGTCATAATAACAATATATATTCTGTAACAATCGTCATAATAATTTATTGTGTAACATTTGTTACCGGTGAAATATAACACAATCTATATTCTGTTACAAAATGTAAAAAATGTATTGATCAATTTCGTGAAGATTTGGGGCTACAGATATTTCGTGAAGATTTTTGAAGAGGGTTTGTGTTAATTTTGGAAGATTTTGGTGTGCTCGATTTGGGGGAGATTATCTTAATTTGAGGATGTAAATTTCAATTATAAAAATGATTGTGTATTAATCATATTTTGTTTTGATTTTAAACCATTATTTTATTTATTGACATAATAATATAAAAACAATATTTTTAAAATAAAAGAGTTAAGTTTGTAAAAGTAAAAATATTATTATAATGGTAAGTAGTGGATGTAATTTTCACAAATAAATTATGTGCACCGTGTAATAGAGGCACCGAGGAAAGTGGGAAGTTGATATCGTATAGTAGAGTTTCAATTAAAGGTGGCAAAATAGCCTGGTCCGATGGGGTAGTAGTCCGGATAAACCGAGTTCCGGCCAAACCTAGCCTAAGCAAGATATGGCCCAATAAAAATTTTGACACATTTTCTTGTAGATGATGATGGTGATGTGCTAATATTCAAAGTCTACAAATATGTTTATGGATTAATTATCCATATTTAGATAATTTTGATTATCTATGGAAAATTACAATGTAATATATGAAAGCAATTGTCCCTATTTATTTTGACATCTACATTTGAGTAAGTTTGTTTCTTGAGTATTTTGAAATATTAAATTAGATCGTCAGCTTTTATTGTAAATTTTTTGAATGAATATTGTATGCAATTTTTGGAGTTTCCAATTGTATTAAAATTTGTAGACCACTTTTGTTAAGTTTGTCTACTCTAATATGCAAATTCTTTTTATTTGATCTTGCAATAAATGAGTATAAATGAGTATTTATTGTCATTTGGGTAACGTATATTATCATTTATTTTGGATAAAGACTGAATGCATGCAAGTTGGGCATATATATATATATATATATATGCCTTTGCATGATTTATGGTTCAAAATTTCTTTTATTTACAGATTGTATTTTGACACAATGCAAATAATTTAAATATCAAGAAGACCAACATAAATAAATGTCGGTGTTCCCGACTTAAATGTCGGGAAAACCGACATAAAAATTTGTCGGTTTCCATGTTGGGAAAAACCAACTTAAAAACTTGTTCTGATGAAAATTTCTTTTCTTACATTTCTAATTTGAATTTCATTTCAATTATATAATTTTTCTTACATTTCTCACAAAATAATTCATACACGTGCAACACAAGTACCTAAAACTAGTTTTCCAAAAAAGAGGCTATCAGGCAAATTTTCACATTTGTATTTTCCAGCCAGAAGTTAGTATAACAATAAATTAAAATTGGGCCAGCCCATTCCAATTCCATGGACCTAAATACACTCGATTTTGGCTGGGGTACCATGTATTTTTGTTGAAAGACCTCGAGCTCGTTTTTTTTTGTTCAAATTATATTAAATTTTAGTTTTTGATGACGGTTAAAATGCTTTTTCCAAAACAAAATAATCTGTCACAGCATTTAATTACTTTTCCCATAAGCTACTAATATTTTTCCATGAATTACACAGTAACTACTTTACACAGAACTATATACTTGTAAGATTAAGAGTTTCTTTAATTTCAATTTAAATTTTTGTTAAAAAACTAAAGTCAAAGTCAACAATTAATTTTAACTACACATTTCATAAGACTCAATTTTTTACAACATTTCAACTACACATTACAAACAAATTTATTTTAATCAAAATCACTCCCCCTAACTTGTGCTTATGATAATTACCAGCACAAATAGACTTTCATCTAAGGACATTTCGTATACTGTTAGCTCACGTACTGTATATTGTTAGCTCACGTACTGTTCACTCGAGTTATGTCCCATAATAGATTTCTTTGGAGTCTCCAATGATTCATCATAAGCTCCTCTTAAGAGGAAAGTATAGAGTTCAAATCACTAGAAACTCGAAAAAAAATTCATTATGGACTTAACCTCTGTAGTAGATATTACGTAAGCTAACGATGCACGAAATGTCACTGGGTGAAAGATTTGTAAGATAGAGTATGTGGTCTTTACAAAAAACGAGCGCTATTTTTTATAATAACTATGGACTTTCTCTTACAAACCTTTCATTCAAAGACTATACTGTACACCATTAGCTTACGTACTACTTTCCATTGGTAAAAACCAATCTTACCAAGTATATTAAGTCCACATACTAGAACTTTTGAAACATTGATAACAACAAATTCATTTGCATGTAATACTTGCAAACACAAATTCACCATGAATGAACGTCCAAGTGCTAGAAAATTAAAAATATTCAACAAAAAAGTAAAAACTAACAGAGAAAACTAGAGATAAAAGGAAACATATGTAGTCAAATGCTATCTTTCCTCAAGTAATTTGCACCCCAAAAAGCCTAAAACCATTTTTTGGAAAAGTCCCCAAATAATCCTTCTCTTCTCCAGATTCATTTTTATCTTCACCATCTAGTTTCAAATCCATTTCCTCAATTTCTTCTCCATGATCACAATCCCCAGCAGGCTGTGCAATCTGAAGTTGCAATGCAGCCTCACCGTTGTTACTGGCTAAAGTCCTGTCACCATGCACACCGTCATAATATGAGACATCAATCATACACAGTTTCCGAACTTCGTTTGATCCATCTCTACATTCGCACGCACTAAAAATAATTCTGTCCCTTGGCCTTAGTCCCTTTTCTTTTGCAAATCTGTTCCAGCCCCTAGTGAACACGAAACTTTGGCTACTCTTCCAATAGCAGTAGCGAAACTTCCACGACCTCATTGATGGATCAAAAAATACCAGCTCTACTTCATCCATATTACCACCATTATTCTCTTCCAAATCAGATATCCGAGGGAAATACTTCACAGCGTACTTTTTTGGAATGACGAGACGATTAAGCTTGCTGACATCGCTTGGTGTAAGTTCTTTCTGGAAAAGTTGTCGGCCTAAAACCCCTGTTGTATTGGGCAAAGTAGCCGAACTGTGACCTACTTGGACTCGTGCTGACAGATAATCAGAAAATTTGGACGCATAGGAACCGTCTTTGATCATGTTGAGGACTAGTTCAGTACTGAACTGACCTTGGAAGCTGGGCTCATGGAGAGTGACATCACTCCAGGGGAAGTTTCGCTGTGAGTCTCCATTACGAAGCTTGATAGCTGCACTGTCATATGCCATTGCAGCTTCATTCTCTGATCTGAATGTCCCGAGCCAAATGCGCTGATGGTTGGCATATATCTGTGCACCCCAGTGCCCATTCTGTTGGCTTACCACTCCTTTGAATTTCGAACCGGAGGCAGCATCATCATGTCTCGGATACTTGTTATGAAGGTGGGAAATGCTACTATTGGAATCGGAAACTTCCCCCGCCCCAGTTGCTGTGCTACCTGATATAACACTTTGTTCTTCCATAGTAAATCTGCAATACAAGTATGTTACTATGAGAAGCCAATTATGAAGTCAGTGGCGTTGGCCTTATTATAAAACACGAAAACAAATAGGAAACAAATTGTCAATGTTATTACATGGAATTGTCTGCATCCTCTTTAAATTGCACAAGAAATTCATTCAAGATGTAGCATCCAAATAGCATTATCACTAATGTGAAGACAACATGCTGACACTCAAAAATACGCATTCATTTGTACAAAATACGTACCGACTATTGCATTGACAAGTAGCACAAGAAACGCACGAATTTTCAAAAAATGATACAAAACATACATCCAAACAGTAGAATGAAGAACCTTATTTACAACCCTAAACTTTGCAAGATTATAGCAGCATTTAGTTCCGGTTTTTGCAAGTAATTTCGATGTTTCATGCATGGAAGATCTCATAATTTCCAGTTTCCATAAAGACACTAAAATGATCACCACCAACTGTGACATACTTAACATGTTTTTGCACGGAATCGATTTTGTAAAATTGCCATATCAATGTAGTTAATCAACGAGCTTTTCCAAACCAAGAAGATATATCATTATTTCAGAATATATAATTTACGTTGAAAAGTTTAAAATAATTTCAAACAAGATTATCAAATCCAAAAGTGAGGTAATTATTTAGGAATTAGGTCGAATCTATGTATAAAACATATCAGCACTTAAAAATTGTTCCCAATACAAAATCTGATTTCCTCAATTAAAGTAATCAAATCAAGTTGAAAAATCTGAGAGCACATTCATACATCTCAAACATTGTTGGCATATGGCTACTCAACAAAATTCGTCTGACAACGTAAAAATTCAATTCACATTTAACTAACAAAACATTCCAGCAATACCAGCAATAATAATGTGAGAATGCATAGAAGTACATATAAACCACAATAAAAGAAAAAAAAAGTAGCCAACAGTGAATATATAAAACCGGCAATAGTGGATACAACTTTTGAATCATAAATATTAGTTATCTCCTTGCGCCATTCCCTCTTTTTCTTTGTGTTGGGTAGGACGGGACGCCGGGGGGTGGGGGTGGGGGTGGGGGTGCTAGATAGAACATAATCAAGAAAATTTTTTAAGATGATTTGCGACGTCAAAGGAAACCAATACCCAAAAGCAAGTAATTTGAAACCATTAGTTAATTGAAACAACAATGTCAAATCTTGCTAGCCCTTTAATGAACATAATATGTTATGGCTTTCCAATGGGTTAACACCGACATATTAAGCAATCAAGCGTTTAGTTTATTGATGCAAGTTAACTAATTAAATACAAGTTATGAGTTCGATCCACATGCAAAAAGTACCGATTGCAAAGATAATTATAGTCTTTTTGTGCAAAATGAGGATTTCAAATTGGTGCTTTCAAGTGAATACTTGACATTTAATTTGAATTTTTTGTATATAATCTGAAATAAAAATCATCAAGTTCACATTAGGAGTGATTATGGTCAAAAACCAATTTCAAACTAGCATAAGTATTCTAAGGAGTGACTATGGAACATAATTTTATAATGAGTGTTTAGGTGATCTTTTGCGAGAAAAAGGCATATATCAATCAATTTGTAGGGATTCCTCAACAAAATAGAATTGCAGAATATAAAAACAGACACTTACTTGAAGTAGGTAGAGCTCTTATATTTCATATACATGTTCCTATAAATCTTTCGGGAGATGCAACTTTAACAAGTTGTTATTTGATTAATAAAATGCCTACTCGGATTTTAAACTATGAAATACCTTTACAATATCTTAAGCATACATTTCCAAACGCACGTCTCACCTCTGATTTACCCTTAAATTTTTTGTTTATACGGTGTTTGTCCATGTACCAACTTATCTCCGATCCAAATTTGATCCAAGAACCGAAAAATGTATTTTTTAGGCTATGCTCTTAATAAAAAAGGGTACAAGTGTTTTAGGTATGGATGTACACTTTCTTGAACATATTTTTTTTTATAACAAATCTACTCTTCAGGGATAGAGTTCTAACGAAGACCAATTTTGGTAACAAGAACAATCGAAACCCACTGTTGTTTTTTTTTTTATCTAAAATAAATAAAAAATAGATGTTTTAACTAGTGAAAAAGGGGGGAGTACTAATCTATCCATGCCAAAAGATTATATCACAAACATGGGGAGAAACTCTACAACCTATGTCCACTAAGCTCCGTGTTTATACAAGGCGCAAGTTTAACTCTAATACTGAGAATAATCTAGTCAATCATCACCTCCTAGTTCTCAAAGTCCATGTAATCTTCCTATGGACTCTACTTCTTTACCTCTTTCTGATCTTGATATCCCTATTGCAGTCCATAAAGGAGTTAGGAATTGTACCAAATATCTATCCTATCAAAGACTCTCAGAAAAATATAGAGAATTCACTTCAAATGTCTCTCAGTTATTTATTCCTAGAACTATACAGCAAGGAAGCACTAGGACACTCGGAGTTGAGGTTAGCAGTTCAAGAAGAAATGAATGCTCTTCAAAAAAATAAAACCTGGAAAATTGTTGACCTACCCAAGGAGAAGAAGACAGTGGGATGCAAGTGTGTTTTTAGTTTTTTACAGTCAAGTGTAAGCTGATGGTAGCATTAAAAGATACAAAGCAAGACTAGTAGCCAAAAGTTTAACACAAATCTATGGAATTGACTACCAAGAGACTTTTGTACCTGTTGCAAAGATCAATTCCATCACGAGTTTTACTTTCTCTTGTAGTACATTTTAATTAGCCTTTACAATAATTAGATGTGAAGAACGCCTTCTTAAATAGCGATTTGGAGTAAGAAGTGTTTATGGATTTGCCACCCGATTTCAAAGAAAAACTGGGAAAAGAAAAGGTTCGCAAATTAAAGAAGTCCTTGTGTGGCCTTAAGCAGTTTACTAGGGCCTGGTTCGAGAGATTTTGGAAAGCAGTCAAGCTTCAAGGATATATTCAAAGTTAAGCTGACCATACAATGTTTTACAAACACTCAAGAGAAGGAAGATTGCTATGTTAAAAGTTTATGTGGATGACATACTCCAAACTAGTGATGACAGTCTAGAACTTGAGAGATTGAAAAAGTTCTAAACCATGAATTTGAGATTAAAGATTTGGTTTCCTGAAATACTTTCTTGGTATGGAGTTCGCTAGATCCAATAAAGATATCTTCATTTCTCAAAAGAAATATAAACTTGACTTATTAGGTGAAACATGTTTACTGTAAGGCAGCAGAGACTCCTATAGAACCGAAGTTGAAACTCTAACCACCAAGTTTGGGAGAGGTGATTGACAAAGAAAAATATCAATGCTTAGTTGGGAGACTTTTTTATCTCTCATACTCGTCCCGATGTTGTATTCGCGATAAGCATGATGAGTCAATTCATGAACTCGCCAAATTAGGGACGCTTGAATGCTGTGCACAGAATTTTAAATTACTTAAAGGGGACTCCAGGAAAGGACTTCTACATGAGAATCGAGAACATCTCTAAGTAGATGTGTTTACTAATGCAGATTGGGTGGGAAGTCTAACTGACAAGAGATTAACTTTAGGGTATTGTACTTTTGTTGGAAGGCAATCTTGTGACTTGGAGGAGTAAAATGCAAAATGTTGTGGCTAGAAGTAGTGCTAAAGCTGAGTTTAAAGCAGTAGCCCATGGCATTTGTGAAGTTTTATGGATTAAATAGTTACTTGAAGAACTTAAAACTACTAGTCATTTACCCATGAAGGTATTTTTTGATAATAAAGATGCCATTGCACACAATCCAGTACTCCATGATACAACTAAATATGTCGAGGTTGACAAACATTTTATCAAAGAGAAACTAGAATACTTAGGCGAGTTACTTATCCTAAGCAACATTAACAAATACTCCACCATGAGTGCAAAATTACGTTAAAAGCCAATTTTAGAAAATCTCCTTCTTCGATACTTTTCAAGAATTCCTTTCTTAAAAGACGTGTCCTTATCTAAGTGGGGGTAGAAAAGGCATTATACCCCCTCATCAATCCACCATGGGGGGAAAGAGGAGAAGTGGGCATCCCACTATCCTTTGCGACATTCCTTCCTTCATCAGGAATGGCAGGACAAAAAAGAAAACGTCTTTAATCTATATCAAATCAATAGTGAAAGAAACCCGCTTTCCTACTCACCTTTCCTCCCATTGTTATGAGCCCCACCCTCTACACTTGATATGTTAAGAAAAATACAATCGATATTTTTTTTTCTTGATTAAAAAGGTTATATAACTTACTTAAGACTTCATTGTATAGAATATATTTTTGTTAGAATTCTCTGTTTTGTTTTTTATAGAGGGAAAAACTAGAATCCCTTCAATTTTGAATAATAATATATAAATATTACTAAAGCACATTCTTTTAAGAATGTATCTAACTCCATCTATATTTCTTTAGTTAAACCACCGTTTTCTAGAAAGGATTTTGGGAATTCAAGTTTTACATTATTTAGTTTTGAACTCCCCTTTGATTGCTTAGGATCAATGGCAGTGGTGGATATAAGATTTTACTTAATGGGATGCACTACGGAATATTTCCAACTTGGGAACTTCAATATTAGATTAAAGATGAATGCAAGAGGTTTAGGAATGACGATTAGCACATCTAGTAAAGAACATTTGAGGATTTTTATGAAAATAATTTGAATGTATATTAATTTTCTCCTTCAACAATCAATTTTGAAACACATACTAGTAAAAGTTTGAAAGCCACATGACTTGAGGCAAGAAGAGCAATACCATCAACAAGAATAATTGTGCCAATTCCTAACTAAGTAAGAAGATAACAGTCCCAAAAAATAGAAAGTACAAATAAGATCTAAAACTCTCACCAGTGATAATATACGTCACATGCTTGTGATGACCAACTAAGTATACGACGAAGTGTTAAAAATGAGATAAATATATTTGTTTAAATTTTACCATCAACAAGTCCCTTGTGTGCAAAGTTAAATTCAATTTATTTTGTATTTTTATCAAAATTTTGACATGTACAAAAATTTTCATAAAAGTGAATTAATCTCGTCCTAAAGTATAAATTTAAGTCGACGGAGATGGTGACTACCCCATTTCTTCTTCTTTTTTTCCTTTTCCTTTTATCTTTTGAAATTGAGAAGGCGCATAGGGGATGAGATGGGCCCCTTTTAGGCCTGAAAAAATTGAAAGTTGAGAGGGGGCCTAGGCCCCTCTGGTCCATCACTAAATCCACCTGTGATCAATGGGAAGGAAGTGGATTGCTACCCTAGTTTTTTTCCTGGCTTTCTTGCCTGGAATGACTTTCCAAAAGAAAGGACGTAGCGCTTGAAACTCCTAGCTCAATTAGTGCTTTGCGCCTTGGCTGCATAGAAGGACTAATTCAATCTATTCGGAGTGGAGGAGCTATAGATTCTAGTTACTCAATTTTCCAACTACTCATTTATCTTGGAAGAAGGGAAGATAATGACATTGAAACAATAGCGTATTCTTGGCTACTTTATCGTATGCAGCCTGATGAGCATCGACTAATCACGAGAGCAGTTCTTATTCAGTACCTTTCACAAGACTCTACTGCCAGACTTAACTCTTTTAGGCAAATTACGAAGCACATGTGTGTTGTTTGGGTTTATTGTTATTGTTGTGTACGCATGGCTCCATTTATAGTTTCCTAATTTGCACGAGAAAGGGAGAATTGTTTATTTCGTTGCATTGGGTTCTATCTTGAACAATTGTTTTACTAGTATATCTCCGGCCAACGACACACCCACCACAGTTCGAAAATTTACATTAGAAAGAAGATTAAAACTTTTCATTAAGAATTGCACTTTTGACTACACTATTCAATTAGACATTATTTACACCTAAAAACTTAAAAATTTCGTTAAGAGAACTTCAAAAATTTCTATAATATTAATGTTATGACCTTACCTTTATAACTTTTTTTTTTTAATGGTTTCAGTCGCATAAATGACAAGCTAGACACACTACTAGATAGCAAGTTCCTTTAAGACTAAGAGTCTAATAAATCTAATAAACTTTACCGCAAGACAACGAATTCTAACCATATGTTTATCCACGATTCAGAAAGAAACTTTTGTAAGGAACATAAAACAAATGCGCAAAGAATGAACGTATACACATGTAAGAAGAGAGACGAAAATGACAAAGTATAAACATGACAGACTAACCAAATCATATAAATAGAACCATTTATTTTCAGGCGGGTAAAATTTACAGTCAAAAGCATAGACAACATACAACAACAGTAAAAGTGTGGATACATCTACAGATATTCATCAAAAGGGAAAACGGATTGCCCGATTTATCTAAATTTAGTGTAATTCAAAATTGAACATTATAGTGCTATTAGCAACAAAGTTTCGACATCATATAATTTAAGTATGACTCCCGCATTGAGAATTTTCTTCCTTCGGCATCATACTTCCTATTACCAACAAAGCTAAATTACTACAACTGCACAATTATTCACCTTTCATTAATAATAATACCACAAAATTACATAAAGTAGAAACACAATAAAATTCGAGCCAGACTATTGGTTTGGAAATTGAGATTTTCCTGTGGAACGAACGAACGAACTCAGATACCATTGAACCACAAAGGAAAAGAAGGAAAAGATCAGAACATAATGTTCTCCTTTGTCCATTTATCCCATTATATAGACACGTACCTAAATTCAATGTCCATTCTTGAACCCAAGAAAAATTCCTTTGAAGCCTTCTCCATGTTGATCGATATGAAATACCAGCTCTTCGTCCTGAGAGTTATGAGTAGAATCCTGATTGGAAATTCAGTGACCTTGCTTGGAAGAAAGCAAAGAAACTTCTAATGCAAATTCAAGATATACAATTTACTTAATTTTACATTTATATATAAAATAATATTATCGATTAACATTTTTTACTATGAAAATAACAAATAATAAGTTTTCATCGCAACATTATCATCTCTCGTACGGATACGCGTGTCCGATACAACACGTATCAGATACGTCAACACGCGATTTTTAAAAAACTACCGAGACTGTCGACATGTCGATTAATTTTTTACACGCGATTTTTGAAAAACTATCGACACCGACACCAATACCGACAAGCCATCGACACGTCGATTAATTTTTTACATGCGATTTTTGAAAAACTAACGACACCGCCATGCCGTCGACAAGTCGATTAATATTTTATTTTCAAAATTTATAGTGTAAAGAAAATAAACATTAATATACTTATTTCATAAAAAACAAATACTCAAAAAATAATTGACTTATTTTAATATTAACAAACAAATAATTGGCTTATTTAAAATATTGACCGGACCATAAGAATTGATCTATTTTTTCTAAACCCTAAACAAATACTCGACGAAGTATCCAATACGTGTCCGACACCGACACGTTAGTGCTAGTGACGTGTCCGTACTTCTTAGCTCGTCTCTCTCTCTCTCTCTCATATGAGAAGCTACCATAGCACGAAAACCGTCACGCCGAAATTCTATAGTCACATCAAGTATTGAACAGGCACTTATAATCTGCCAAGTAATTTTAGGATTGCCATTATAATTATTTTTCCCTTTTCAATTCTCCTTTCTAATCTTCTTTGGGTGTCCTCAAGATTGTAATTCTTGGTTTACCAGTTTAGGGTTACAATATTTATAAATATCAAGTCCCACACAACATATACTTCCTTTTTCCCTAACCCTGATTACATCATATAGTCTTGTTGAATACCAATCCCTTTAGGATGATCTAGTTAATGGCAATTTTGACTAGAACTTTCATGAGCTCCATAAGGGGAGAGAGAGAGAGAGAGAGAGAGAGAGACTATCAAGCACTACAAACTAAGCATATTGTAAATGATGTTGATGTATAAATGCAATTTTTTTTATAGCATATTGAGTTCTTTGGAATCTAAATTGAAGTAGAATTTTGGTGTTGATGACTACCAAAATCTACATTATATTTCTTCGGATTATGAGAATAAATCATTTATACTCAAGATGAACACGGGGCCTACCAAGCTGAGGCAATTCTATTGAAAGAGGAGAGAACTGCCTTAATACCAATTAGAACACTGTAAACCAATACAAACTTTGCTTATAAAATAAAATTAATTGAAAATATCTAGAATTGGCATAAATACAATGAGAAAGACATGAAGTCTACACAAAAAGATATAATTTTTGTCATTAAACTGTGGCACATAAGAGATATACACGAACAAATAAATGTTTATTGACTAAAGTCCATGCTAGACCTCAAAAGATAAGAACAAAAATATTCCATGTCGAAATTTTCTTATAAGAATCAGAGTAATTGATAGAAGTGTTCAAGTATTATTAGAGATAATTTACAACAAACGCATATATGTAAGAACAAGCAATCATCATATGTTCAAGACATTGTGTTGTTGAAAACAAACTCAACATTACAGAACTTGCAAGAAAAATGTAATAATAAAAAATTGTGGACATCAACTTGTCTCAGAAGTTAATAAAATTCCAACAAATAAAGAAAAGAAAAGAAAAGAAAAGAACCGAGAGCTTTTCCAATATTCAATTGACAAGAGAAACTTATTAAAATACCGCTGCAGTTTGTGTATATTACCAAAATTCATAAAAAATCAATTTACCACCATGTGAGCTTGAAACTGTATAGCTAGAGAGTTTTCTGATGTGAGATTCTATGAGTTCTTTAACAAAATAATAGTCTACAATGTTATGAAACTTACTCGCACATTTTTAAGATTGTTTAACAATCTTAATGACATTGCGATAGTCAAAGCTGGCAGAATATTGTCCTCGAAATGCCGTACTGGCATAACAGTTGTGCAATGGATGAACTCGGACCCATGTATCATGCATATTAAGTGATACAATATATTGTTTAAAAAGGCTTAATCAAGTAGCGAGGCGTTTTTGCGAAGCATAAACCTCGAGGCGTAAGCCTCAAGATAGAATAATAAATAATTCAAAAAAATAAAGAAATACAAAAATATGCTCATAATAAATGGTATACCATCTTAAAAAATCCATAATAAAACGAATTAACAATATTAAAAATAAACATAAAACTAAATCAATAAAAGAAAGTAAAATAGCCAAAAAAGCTAAGGCTAATAATAGAATATCAAGAATTTGGAAGAAAAATGGGTAAACATGTTAGTCGTCTTGAGGCATAGCCTTGAGGCGTAAGCCTCACTAGCACTTAAGGGGAAGGATACTAGGCGTTTTATGAAAGCCTCGAGTGAGGCGGGATTTGAGACGTAAGTCTCAAATAGTTTGTTTAAACAGTGAATTGCAACACAATTTTCAAGAATTAATAAGATCTTAACCTAAATCCGTTTATTCCAAAGAACACCGAAAGAACATCGAATATGGGAAGAAAATTCCAGGTTTTATATAATTTCAATAAATTAAAACTACAATCCATAAAGTGTTTAAAAAGAAAAATCTACATACTAAAAAACCCTAAACTTAGGTAAGGACTTAAACACCCTTAGTTAAAAACACAAAGCAATTAATAAAAATCCTCTTGTTCTTTTGGTGTCGGACTTCATCATTTAGTTACGAACCAAACCAACTAGAAAAAAAAAATTGATTCATGTAGCTGTCATCAAGGTTATTGAAAATGAGTCTTAGTTTTAATGTATATATCCAATTAGATCCCTTTTCATCAAGGTTATTGAAAATGATTCTTAGTTTTAAGTAGAGGCGGATCTAGGATTTTTTTTGGAGAGGGGCTACTACTTAAAAAAAAAAAAAAAAAAAAAAACTCATTTGCACTTCAAAAATTGCTTTTTTCCAGATTCAAGGCCCATGGTGGAACTAGAAATCAATTCTGTCATGGGGAGAAAAAAACCTAAACCTAGTGTAACAATTATATCAGTTCAGTCCATCTTTCATTGTGGAACAAAAACCTTTCAAGCAACAGCAGGATTAAAAGGCCTCATATATTGTCGACAACGTTATGCTCTCTTACTAATACAGATAAAATCTGAAAAACATAAGAGGTTATTGCCTTATCATTATCCAAATCACATACTTAATTAGACTAGAAATTAATGTTTTACATCCAATGAGCATTAATTGAATTCCTAATGATGTTTCCCTCAAAAAGAAATAAAAACCAACATGGATTGGCAAGAAATTATTTTCCCCCGCTGCCAATAATCATCAGAAAGTCGGATAGCGCTTTTTTCCCTTTTTCGCAACAAAATAACTAGATTTTTTAATGCCACCACAAAACCATCTTAATTATATCCTTGTCAATATGATAATGATTTGAAAGAGCTATCAGAATAAATTTAACAAATTTAATGGAGAACATAACACGGGTATTGTCAACACGAAAATCTATTAATTTTCTTCCACTGGAGATCTCCTTTTCTTTAGACTACATCATACATGAACAAATGGAGAAGTAATTAAATGCCCAATTATTCATTAGATTATACATCGACCACACTGAAGGACGAAACATTGATGCAAATATTCAATTAAATACAAATAGACATCAAACTGAGTTCATAAAGAGAACACAAATCTCTTGAGCAGAAGTGCATATATAGAACAGAAACAATATGGATTTAGTATTTACACTAAAGCAACAGGCCTCAGCAATAAAGCAAACAATTGTTCAAACATTCCGAGGTGTTAATATAGATAAAACTATATCATTTTAGCCCCCAAATAGGATATAAACATGTAAATCAGATAACATTAACACAAATACGAAATTTATGATAGTGTGAAACAAAACCAGTATACAGAAACAGTACCTGAGTGGTCAAGTTTCTGTAAATCGGCCTCAGAACCAAGTATTAACTGCTGTCAAAACATTAATCGCAATCAGGGCTTATATAATTGGACAATAAATTAAGGAAAAAGAAGGAATCTTTTCAAGAAAGGAAATAATATAAATCATCGGGAAATTTCCAAACCTGTAAAGGAATTTCCTTTCTTGTTCGTAGAGACATGATTCTATGCATATATGCCCATTGAAGGAAACAAAAATCTTCCCATATTTGAGTTGCATCCATAATATTGTAATTTTCCACGACAACACTTACTTGCAAACAAAAGAAAATCAAATATTCATAAAACAAAACAAATATCTGCATTGTTTTGGAGATCAAAATTCACATAAAATATAAATAAGGAAATCACTTTTTCGGCCAGAAATAAGATAGGGAAAAAGACATATACCTTCACCAATAAAATTACAAGTTTTGCATCAAACAACCTGGCTTGAAAAACATAAGCCTGATACTGCTGAAGGAAAGGAGCAAGAATTGGGGTAAATTATTTGCACAAGAAGCAAACAAAAATGGCAGAATAACAAACTAGTTAGGTTTTTATATTTTTTTTATTTTATTCCCAAGATGGCCATAGAGAACCACAATTTTTCCGTTAAATAAAATCAGAACAGCAAGCAGGCTTACCTTCCCAAACCCACTTTTGTCCTCTCCAAAGCAACATCCACGCTCCACAGCTCCATCAATCAAGGTAAAAAAAATAAAAATAAAAATAAATAAAAGAATTAATAGCATAAACAAAACCACATCAAGAAAAATGCAAGAAAAGCAATGTGGGTGCTAAATCTGTTGATTATGCGGTACCCACAAATGGCATCAAGAAAGTAAACAAAGAGAAGAAGTGTTTACTTGGTTAGTGTGTGTGTGTGTGTGTTATGTATTTGTGCGGTAAAAATATAGAGGGATAAATAATGTTATAAAACAGTAAAGAAGGGCCTGTCAGTGCCTTCGTGTCATGTGGTGGTGGTGGCAGCGCAGCCGCAGCAGTAAGTGGATAGGCTTGAAGTGCCGTATCAAAATGGCTAATATTTTCCATCAGCTTTTGGGATTGCAGCGGCCCGTTCATTATCCTTTACCCTTTTTAGGCTTTTCACAGTAACTTTAGGCTGAATAAAGGGGGGAGGAGGAGCAGGTAGACTGATAAAGGCCATATATAAAACCAGAAAGGGAAAATCGAGGGGGGAGGCTGACAGAAAGAGTAGTGAGCACGCGCATCCACAAATGTATACTTTTTATACAATTGTCTGCGTGTGCTCACTCTCTTCTGTCAGTACTCTATCGATCGTGTCCTTCTGATCAGTTGACCACAAAAAATCCATAGATTTCTTGGCAGATGCTATGTTTATTACTAACATTATATCCATAAGTAATCAAACACGGTCAGATCTGAAAACCAAAGACAAACCCACTTTTGGAAAGTAAAACCCAAAGACCCTTTTACTATAAACGCTTACGCAAATCATTAAACAACTAGGGTTTTAGAGTCACCGTGTGGATATTCATGATTCATCTGTTTGTGTGTGCCAATAAAACCTAATCCACTCCCACCACCACCACCCCTCCCCGAGAAATCTTTCATTTTCATTTTTATTATCTTCATGCATCAAACTATTCAAGAATCGCCATTGTCAATTTCGTTAAAGAAGACACTTTTACAGAAGACCTTGAAGACAAGTGACGATAGTGGGATGCTGTGGGGTGAGGGTACGGTATCCATGGCATGTGAGACCTTTTACTTTCTCCTCCACTACTTAATTGTCGTTTGGTTGTTATTCATTCAACCCATTCATCCATTCATCGGGGTACATCAAAAGGACAAAATGACATACGGGGTGGGGTTTTCGGAAGTCTCGAGAGAGAGAGCATACAAAGGGATTTCGACGTTTAATTGGTTGGTCGGGAGTATTTGGGGCTACGTCGAGCTACAGGTTAATGTCGGATTGACTTGCCTTCTAATGGCTAATGCCAAATATTGTTACTGAGAATAATTCTAAGCCGTTAGATTAAATGCTTGGTGGGGCCCTTTGTTCTTGACGAATGGATGTTATTGGAAGTTGTAGCACTGATGATAGAACTGCGTCATTTCAGGGAGACAAGGATTCAAGAATTTAAAAAAGAACAAGAGCTTTTTATAATTTTATAATTTTATAATTTTTTTGTTTCACGAGACATTATTTGATTTAGAGCATGCTTAGGCGTGCTTAATATTTATGAAAATTGGCGTAAATGGCCCTTAATCTTTGTTGCGAATGGTCCCTAATTTTTTATTTTTGATGGAGTGATTCTTAACCTATCTATTTAGGTGCACAATGGGTCCTTATTTGATAAAAAAGACAAATATACCTTTATTTTTATTTAGAAAAATTTTCAATTGAATTCCAAACTTTTGTAAAAAGTATAAATGGGTCGGACACTTTTATTTTAAAAAAAAAATTAAAAGAAACTAACAAATTGATAATATACTAAATTATTTTGTATAATATACGAACTATTATAAAATAACTAAAATTTAAGCTCATAATTATTAACAAACCTGTTAAGTAAAATTATTTTATTATTATTAAGTAATCATTAAAATTTAAATTTAAATTTTATCATTACAACATAAAAACATAACTTTGTCACAAACGTAATAATCAAATATTATTATTTTATTGAACCATTCGTTTATTAACTACAAATATTTTAATTTATCGTTTTATTATCGTTCAAAAATAAAGAACACAAAATGTGTAAATTAATTTTTGTTAGTATTTTTATGTTAAAAAAATATAATAAGATTAGTTCAATGTCATAAAATTATATACGTCATTCTGTTATTTATTTAACTTAATTGTTACTCAAGTTTTTCATATCACATAACAATTACATATACTTAAAGCGTAATAATTTTATATTTTTCTCTTATAAAAAATTTATTTGACACGAAGTGATATATTTAATATGCTAAATTAAATATTATTTAATAAATGTATCGGACTTATTTGCACATTTTGCAAATATTAAAAATTCAATTGTAATTTTTTTAAAACTAAAATTAAGGGTATTTTTGTCTTTTTTGATCAAATAATGACCAATTGCGCACCTAAATAGATGGGTTAGGGACCACTCCACCAAAAATGAAAGATTGTGGACCATTTGCGTACTATTGACATACGTTAGAGATCATTTGCGCCAATTTTCCTAAAAATTATTCTTCTTAAGAATAAAGCAAGTTTTGTCTGACAATATCTCTAAAAGTTACATTTAATAAAATAAGTAATTTACTTTTAATTACAGTCAAATGTATGGTCTTACTAGGAACTTTGAATACACACACACACACACACACACACACACACACACACACACAAAGAGGAATGATCTCTAAAGTACCGATGCTTAACTTATACTAAGCAGCGATGACATGGCATGTCTATTCAATGTATATTTCATTTATATATTGAATATATGGAATCCACTATTATCTTACGATTATCTATGACATGTCATCAGTACTTAGTATAAGTATAAGTGCTTATAAGATCATTCATATATATATATATATATATATATATATGGTAGCTATCAATCATTACATAAATTTCAAATTTATTAATTAATTAATTTTGGTGAAATATGGACAAAAATAAATCATAAAGAAAATTTCGTAGATGGTTTGCCAATTAATTTTAAATTTATATTTATTGTCCAGGTTAATTAATTTAATCAAATTGAATGGAAGAAAGTCTTGCCTTAAATTTAT
Source organism: Forsythia viridissima (assembly GCA_030279155.1). Taxonomy (NCBI): domain Eukaryota; kingdom Viridiplantae; phylum Streptophyta; class Magnoliopsida; order Lamiales; family Oleaceae; genus Forsythia; species Forsythia viridissima. Next base: position 9,519,804 of record CM059040.1, on the reverse strand, counting down.
TAAGAATAAAATTTTATTATTTTATTTAAAATATTATATAATTTAACGAGTTATTAATACGATGAACTTTGTATATTGTTGGTTAAAATTGAGTTAAATATTTGAATAATGAATAAACTTTTACATTAGTCTTCGTTTGTCATTGGACTTTAAAATGGTGTTGAATACTTACTTACTCAACTTTATATCGTCACTCATCGTTATTCACTACTCACAATTCACTAATAGCCATTGGACGGATCTGCAGATGTGTCAAACAGAATGCACATGTGGCACAAACTACTGCCAAACAACGTCCAATAGCATGTCATGCAGATTCTATGAAAAAGGTAGGTATGTGTGATTTTTTTGAATGGGCTGATCGTACACCCCACGCTAGATACAAGTCTTTAATGAACGAGCTTTTGAGGGAAAAAATGAGGCCGACAATGAAATAGTGAAAATTGGCATAACTGTGAGAAATTGTAAGATTGCTTTGTGGGTGCTCGTGATATTCATTGTAGTTCGTGAGGTGTGTGAACAATTTCAGAGGTAGAATTGGAGCTGATAAAAGGAAGTAAAATATATAGGAAAATGTTGTAGCTATTTGTTATTTTGGAGTTTGTACTGAGGGTGTAATGCTTATGATGATTAGAAGTATTCTTCATTGTGATCCTTGTTTGTAGTTGGAAAAATATTTTTGAATTCAGTTATATTCGTTGTTGGTTGTGCCTGTAAAGTAATAGCTTGAATATGCTACCCAAAAAAACTCACACTTCAATGAAAAATGGTATTTCAATAACCTCAAACGAGATAGACATATGGTTCCAATTATGCAGGAGCTTATCATCCAGCAAAATTGTATACAAAATGAAGTCAACTTAATTTGTATCCACTAATGATCACGCCACAAAGTACATAATACAACCCCTTTTCTTGACTATTAGTACTCTTTTAATTTATCAAACAACACCTCATATCTCGAGTAGGACATGTATCGACAACTAGTACAGGTAATGCTAGACTGGAAAACCAAACTAAAATACTACAAAAGACACAACAATTAAGAAACAAATATTGCTCTGTAACATTGTATTGAATTCTTCAAATTGCAACCAATATTGCTTTGTAATAACAAATAGACACTCAACATTTGAATATGTATTGAGTTTTTCAAATTGCACAAAAAAAAAAAAAAAAAAAAAAACAAACGGAGCAACAATGGACAAGAAATTTACATTAGAATTGCAAGCAACAAAAACCACACAAGTTTGCTAATTTCTGGACAGTTGTAAATACATAACTAATAGCCCGACATAAAAAGGGCAATTTGCAAGTCATAGCTAGCGACTTCATCTTGATCTCGGTGGTATAAAACGGGATGATCTTGTGTTATAATTCCTTCTTGCATCGGTTCTTGCAGATCTTGTTATAGCTGCTTTATCAGCATTAAATCTTTGATGCTCCTCAACCATTGGGCTAATATCAATTTCCTCCATTCGAACATCGCCCATACTTGTCTTTCCTTTCTCATGTCCTCCCACACCAGGTAGTGAAGCTATTGATGGTCTTTCCCGTAGTCCCTGCATGTCCACCTCGGGTGTGGGGCATGAACTGGCACATTGTATGCTTTTTTTAGGGCTGACTTGATAGATCCTTGCTGCCCCTGTTTGGAACCAACTGGAACGAGAAAAAAAAATGTTAGCAGATTTATTTAGAAGGTATTAAACAACCAACTTTTCGCACGCTAAACTTTTTCCTTCTACTACATGGCGTTTCCATTTCATTCCCTACGGGGTCAGAGGGAGACGAACCATTCCTACATTTAGTATGTATACGGATGTCAGTTTCATATCTATAATGTAATAATTAAATACGATTCATTGATAGTAATTTACTTACATCACTTGGTGCGTCGAGCCTCAAATGATATCTATTGTTATGCCCTTGCAAACCATACTCTGAGCATGTCATGAACACTTGACCATTCCTCTTCATTTTGGATTGGGACTACGACTGATGAACGAAATCTTCATATGCCTGTCTCTTCCTCTTTATCTGTTGCCTGGCCTTTCGTAGGACAATCCATGACGTGACTGTAATATGACAATCAGTAACTGGCCAAAGTTATTTACCATTGATTGGCATCAGAATGTTATTGTAGCATTGAAGGTAAGCCTCTACTGTGTAACAATTATCTACGTAGTCTTCTTGCTCATTTCTTGTGTCCCGTATAACTGTTACATCGTGACAACAAGGAATTCCAGTTAGGTCCCACTTTTGAAACGCACACGTACGCGCCTCCAAATCTATAACAAATACACCTGAGGGGCTGTTGACTTGATATTGCTGTCCTCCCGACCAATCTAATGTACAACTATCGGCCATCGCAATGTCTCTTGCTAACTTTCTCTCAATCTTTGGACACAAATGTCTAGTGTATCGTTTCATCCTATCTCGTCTCAAACGAATCATTTTCATGAAACTTGTTTGTATGGACATGAGCATACTTAGAATCATCTTGTAAAGTTTTGTTATAAACTTCACAACCATTGTTCAGCAAAATGTCACTATTCACTTTGACTGAGAAGTGTGACTTACTCTATTCCCTAGGATTTCTTTCCGTCAATCAATTGTAGGCATCTTCGTCAACGGTCCTAATTTGTTGCATCCACTTTCTAAATTTAGCAATAGTAATGGCCTTCACAGCTTGCCACAAATAGTCCTTAAGTATTTTACCTTTAAATCTCCGGATGAAAAAATTTGTGTACATATGGCGTCACAAAACCTAGGTTTCATCGATGGAAACCTAGGTTTCATCAAGCCCAATCAACTTCTTACAACTTCTTACAAAACCTTCATTGCACTCATTAAAGCATATGTAAATGTCATGGAATATTTGCTCGTGTACACTAGACCCCAGGTTTGCTCTCAACACCTCCGCGACATATGACATCAACAACCCAAATTGCTCTTCAATTGTTCCTTCTAACATCTTCCTAGCGCGTCTTCTTACTTTTCGTGCAATATTCCTACTAATATAGGTTTTCAAATCTCTCTTCACTGCAACTATGATACTCTTTATTTTCCAATCTGGATAAACTTTAAACATTTTGATGTTCCGATTAGCTAGGTATAGATACGTCCAATGTCTGTTGTTTTGGTCTCAACTGCAAGTGTGCTCAGGAATATAAGATTTTACTTGCACTGTGCTAGTACTGTTCACCTTTGACGCCCAAATCTTCCAACTACTTCCCAGTTTCCAAACCGCTTGTGCCCTAGATTCATCATTTGCCTTAAATTTTACATTATACCTATTCACAGCCCAGTAATTTCTCACTGCCTCTTTGAACTCTTCAATGGACATAAACTTCTACCCAACTACAAATTTTGGATTCTGCATATCAGTTTCAGCAACAAACTCTGAAAACCTATACTCACTTTCATCACCAGATTCGTATTCACTTAGCAATTCTTCGGATGTAACGTACTCTAAATCATCTATTTCTTCCTTAGCCTCTCCATTTTCATATTCTTCTGTGACATTCTGTTCATTCAATATATCGTCGTCATCGTCAAATTTATTTTCAGAATCATTGAAGTTTGGATCCTCCTCCAAATCTGACAACACAAACCCCAAAATAGAATCAGATTTTATATCGACACTCTAAGAAAATACATGCAAATTTTTAATTACTAAAAAAAAAATGGTGGTGGTTTGTCCCTACGAAACTGACATTGCTCATCATAGTTGAGCATACCACACAAACCACGAAATTGGAATTTTAAGAAATAAATGCAATTTTGAATTGGTCACAAAGATAAACAAAAAAACAAGGGTGGTGTTCCCTACAACTCTGAAAATGCTTAGCATAGTTAGCATACCACACAAAATAAAATGAAATTCATAACAAACTGAGTGACCCACCTCCATGCGGTCCATCCAAATCCGACATTTTTTATTATTCAAATAAGTGGTGGTCCTCGAATGTGGGATAGCTGTCTCGCTGGCGATTTTGATGTAGGGTTAGGGTTTAACGAATTGGAATTTTGGGAAAATTGGATTTGGGGCAATTTGGGCTGAAATGGGTGGATGAGTTTGGTGTTTTTTTTTTAGAGTTTCTATCCATAAATTGCACTTTCAAAGTGCAATTTCTGACATGGCATGCCATTGGACGTTGGCAGACGTTTGTGCTACATGGGCATTCCGTTTAACACGTGTGCATATCCATCCAATGGCTGTTAGTGGACCGTGAATAGTGAGTTACGGTGAGCGACGATGTAAAGTTGAGTGAGCATTCAGCACTATTTTAAAATTCAGTGATTATTCAAGCATTTAATTCACTAAAACTTAAAAACATTGCATCAATTACCAACTCAAAATCGCCTTTAAATATAATTATTGTGATTGAAAATGTGTATATAGAGGGTAAGTGGATAATTTTATATGTTATATGGTTTAAATATGTATTTAAAAAGTTCTATTTGGGCGATGAGAATAGTTTTTATGATGGAGATATATTTTTTTTAATTCAAAAAAATAATACAAAGGGATCAGAACATAACATGCATATGCTAAGTTCATACCAAACATGATGTATTTTTATTTCAACATTAGACTATAATTAAATTTAGGAATAATTGCATCAAAGGTCTCCAATATTTCAAAATCATTGGGGATATGCTCCTAACATAAAAAAATAGCACCACATATTTCCAACGTATGAAAAACTTAGCGTGGTATGTCCTTTATGACCAAATTGTCATCTCTTTTAAATAAACAAAAAAAAAAGAAAAAAAAAATAATTGAAAACTAATCATATGTACTCTAAAAAAAAAAAGTAAAAAAAATACAAAAATAAAAAAACTAAAAAGTAACAAATAGGTCATCTTCTCCAAAAAGTGTTAAAATTTTATTTGTATCAAATTCGCCGAAAAATACCACAAACTCACAAAAAAAAAATCACGCATTCTCCTTTTTTTTCTTTCTCCTTCTCTTATTCATTCTTGGGGCCCTTCTTCCCCTTGGCGTCACCGTCTAGGGTGGCACACTCGGTAGCCGGAGGTGGTGCAGCCACTTCTTCAGCCTGCTTATGGCCGCTGGGAAACTTCTCCTTGATCTTATCTAAAAACCATTTTTTCTCTTCTAATTCTTGAACTGGAACAGAAATGTCCTCAACCTTGTATTCTCCATATAGCAAGAACAAAAAACTTACTGAGCTACTCGAGTTGTTAGTTATGTGAAGCTTTTCGAGTATACTCTCGTGCTTCTTCTCTTCTTCTTCGCAGACTTGTACCTTCTGTTCAAACTCAGTTACAATCACCTCTTCTTCAGGTTTCTTCTCTTCCTCTTTCTTCCCCATGAATCAAACAATCCACAATCACTCGCCTCAACACCTCCCCTTCCGCCACCTTGACGGTGGTTGAGGCCTGATCACACAACTCATCAACGTTTTGCTGATAGTGTTTCACCTCCTCCACCGAAAAACACAAAAAACTCACACAAAAAAACACCCATTTTTTCGACGAATTTGGTACAAATAAAATTTTAGGACTTTTTGGAGAAGATGACATATTTGTTACTTTTTATTTTTTTGGATTCATTTTTTTCTTTTTATTTTTTAGGGTACATATGGTTAGTTTTCAATTATGTTTTTCTTTTTTCTTGTTTTTTATTTTTTTTGTTTATTTAAAGGGAAAGACAATTTGATCATAAAGGACCTACCAAGTTAAGTTTTTCATACGTTGTGTGGTGCTATTTTTTTTAGGTTAAGGACATATTTCTAACGATTTTGAAACGTTGGAGACCTTTGATACAATTATTCCTTAAATTTAATCAATTATAATATTGGTTGATTTTTAAAAATAAAAAAAAAATAAAAAAAAATACAAAGAATAACAACATCAACGTTAAAGGCGACACTGACTTCAATTAATAGGTTTCTTGACTAATATCATTATAATTATTTGCCATAAATTTATAGTGACAAATTAGGTTGAAATTTAATGCGTGCAATATGTACAGTTACTTTCAACTTTTGTTTTCGATTTTATATAATTGCTTATTGGAATCAACATAATAATCATTAATAATCATTAATTCTATTTAGTGGAAAAAGATTTTGAAGCATGTTTCATGTCACAATTTTATTGTTATATATATCAAAGACTTTATTTATAAGTGAAATTTGTCGTAAAATTTATCGATAGTCACAATGTTGTGACTATCGTATTAAATCCAGTTGAAGATAAACGTCAAACTAGAATTTTGTATTTATTATGCGAACGAACTCGATAAAATAGCTAACTATAATTTAAATTATAAATTAATGAAAAGAGCAACTTTTTGTAAGTATAGATTACCTATAAAAAGAAAAAAAAATTAGTGGATGTCTCCAAAACCTGTACACACACATTGTGAGAGTGGAGCAGAATTGGACTTTTAGATAATAAGTCGTTTTCAATTTAATAAGTCAAAAGATTAATGGGGTATGAACATGTGCTGGAATCGCACTAAATTTTGACTCTGGACTTTCCCCATATGCATTTTACCTAGACACAACATCACTAGCTAGATCTATTAAAATCTTTTATTTTATTTTTTAGAATCTTTATACACATTTCAATAAATATTTTAATATATTTAAACTATTAAATTAGTTTAAATTAAAACCGCAATTATTTGTTAATTACATTAATAGTTGGAACGATTTCTCTACTTATGTATGTATATGTATGCATTTTTGATAAATTAGAATTTTATTCTATACTTTAATGAATAATTTTATAAAAAGGGGCCACATCGGCCCATTCTCTTTAATTGCCGTTGCCGCCACCTTATACCGACATTATGTCATGAAATGTGCTGTCCCCGCAGAAGTACGGGTACAGAAAATTAATGAAAATTGGAGAATACATTATTACATGAGTTTAGCATCGTCCAGGAAATGTTTGAGGTGGTGAATTGGATGAAATTCAACATAAATATAGTCAGTCAAACATTTCTCGCATGTTTTTTTTTGCATTTGTGTTTAGTTTAATTCAGGCGAACGTATTAAATATGTTCTTAAATTGATTCAAATAATCTCTATTTTTTTGGTTAACATAACTATACGAGTTATTATAATGATGTATAGACGTTGGGTTAAACTCTTATATGAGATAGTGTAATGTATAAAATGTTAGGATTTGATGTTGATTTTTTTTTTTTTTTTTTTTTTTTTTTTTTAGTTTTCTAGTTGCAATGAGAGATTGTTTAGATACCTACATCTAAAAAGAAACTAAAAGTCTTTCCTTATATCTTCCAATACACTAAAAAAGTCCAATGCACTTCCAAGAGTGCTAGTCACCATTCACGAATTCTACTCATCAATTGATAAAGTGGTTGACTCTACAATTTTATTAGAACAAAGTATCAACATTTGCTCATCATTCGAGGACAGTTGATTATTGATAACAGTTTCTGTTCGTGCTTCTCTACACGAGCAATACCCAACTTTTATTGTCACTCAATTATTGAAAGCACTTAATTGCATGCTTAATATAACAGCAATAATTGTTTAAAACATAAATAAATTAACATTTAAAATGTCTCACCATTACAATATGGTCCTAATACTTTTGACCACATATCTCAACACCAATAACAAAGGTCAATAAGATATGCTCAAAATGTTGGCGGAATTCTGTGAAAGTAACTTCAGACAATAAGAATCAAGAATCGAAAATCTGGAAATGATGAATTAACCGAGGCAAGAGTTGAACTCTTTGTCCTTAAGTCAAAATTGCCCCGCTACGGTGCTTTCGGTCTTTGGCAAATGACTCCCAAGATACAACGGTTTCACTTGAGTTTTGTAGCACTACAAAAACTCAAGTACAGCGAACCAAGGATGGCTTTTGTACTCCAATGGATGAATGAAATGAAAACCAGATTTTATGCAACTTAAATGCAATAAAAAATTGGTTCAAAGATGAAATGTATGAGTGTTTTAAGTTTGCAATCGTTTCTGTATCAATATATATTTAGAATGGACGTCCACAGCCCTTTTTAACGTTGGAGAGTTGGTTGGAAACGAAAAGGAATGAACCAAACCGTGCAACTCTTCAAAAGGATATGTCTGTTCACGCAAACCCATGCGATCGCATGGTTTAACCAAGCTGCGATCGCAAGGTACAAAAAATGGAACAGAACTTCGTCCAGAATAACCATGCGATCGCAAGGCTTTGCCTCCTGCGATCGCATGGAAGGACCAAAATACACTCTGCTAAAATTTTAGCCATATTGCGATCGCAGGTTTACATACCTGTGCGATCGCATGGTCAAACATTTGACCCGATTTTGTCCTTTTTCGTAATTTCTCATTCATTCGATATTGGTTTCGAGATGCCAAATATACCCTTTAAACATACAGATAAATCTGAATTTTTTGACCGGGCAGGTCGATCCCCGTTCCGGGGGCGTTGCCCCCGAAGCGTGCGTCGAAGTGGCAAACAAATTCGCCTAAACGGATTGGGCCGGGACTTGTATATTTGGCTAAGATGACACGAAGTCACTTAGTTAATTTATCAACATTTTAAACCAATTTCCAACACAAAATTATGGTCATAATACTTTTGTGCACATATCTCAACACCAATAACGAAAGTCAATAGACATACTCAAAATTCAGTATGAAATTGATCGAAAATTGGCACAAATAGTCACCAACCTTTGTTCTTTGTGTAGAAATGATGTATAACATTTGTTTTTGACATAGACGTTCCTAATATATGTGTTTTGGTGCGTAATTGGTGATTATTTGATAAAAAAACTAACACGACCTGAATTTTAATTAGAAAAAATTGCAGTTGACATCTTAATTTTTACAAAATGTGCAAATAAGTACTTTTATTTAATAATATTTAATTTAACGTACTAAATATATCATTATAATCGTGTCAATTAAATTTTTTATAAGAGGAAATAAATAAGTTACTGTGCTTTAAGTACATGTAATGTAAAAAAACTTGAATAAAAATTAAGATAAATAAATAACAAAATGAGTATATAATTTTATGACATTAAACTAATCTTATTATGTTTTTTATTTAATATAAAAATACTAATAATCATTAATTTATAAATATATTTTTGTTATTTTCAAATGATAATAAAACGATAAATGAATATATGAAGAATATAGTTTGATGAGCTTTAATATTTGTAGTTAATAAACGAATATTGCAATTAAATAAAAGTATTTGATGTTTAAGTTTTTGACAAAATTATACTCTTTTGTTCATAACCACAAAATAAAAGTTTAAATTTTCAATAATGTAATTACATAATAATAAAATTAATTATTTTATTTAACATGTTTGTTAATAATTATAAATTTAAATTTTAGTTAATTCATAATAGTTCATAAAATATACAAAACTATCAATTTGGTTAAAAAGTTTTAATTTAAAAAAAAAATCGTTAGTTTCTTTTAACTTTTTATAAAAAATAAAGATATCAAACTCATTTGCACTTATTGCAAATGTTAAGAACTCAAATGCAATTTTTCCATATTCAAATGAAGAGCATATTGGTTTTTTTCGTCAAATAATGATCAATTGTGCACCGAAACTCTTAAGTTAGAAATGTTCATGTCAAAAAATAAACGTTATAGACTATTTATGCACTAAGAGCAAAGATTAATGACTATTTTTGCCAAATTCCCAGAGGTCATTGCTTATCTTTCATTGGAAAAATTGCAAACCGCAGTCTCAATCCTTTGCAGTATTCACACTTTTATTTTCAATCTTTTATTTTTTTTTTTTTTTTTTTGCACGAGTATTCCCAACATTTTGTTTATTGGCGGTCAACGTCCTTACTAACTGAATCTTTTGGATGTTAAATTTCCATAAAAATACATATTTACACTTCACATGAAATAGGGAAGAATGGCAGTTGTCGTTTACAATCTATAGAGTTTTGATACTTTTATCCTTAATCTATTTTTCCTGGCACACCTATCTTGAACTTTTTGTTATGTATAAAAATCTTTTAAGATAAAAAAGACATATAATCCCTCATAAATTAAATAAGCAAACTAAAAAAATTAATATAGAAAAAAAGTTAATTATATTTTTACTTTATCTTTTTCAAGCAAGTACCTCCACCCCCACTCAAAACAATGACTACTTACTCCCACAAGCTGCGGCCGCTGTCATATTCCACCACCACAAGCCATTGTCGATCCCGCAAGCCACCGTCACCACCTATGGTTTGCAGGATTGGTGGTGGCTTGTAGGTGGGTGGTGGGTTTCGACAGCCGCCTTGGCTTGTGGGTAAGTGGTTGTTGCTTTGAGTTGGAACGGGAATTGCTTGCCTAAAGAAGACGAAAATGTATTTAACTTTTATTTATGTATTAATTTATTTATTTTGCTTATTCAACTGAGATGTCAAATATGTCTTATTCTATCAACTTAATAGATTTTAAAACAAAATCCGTCTATAAAGATGAAAATCGCAAATACACAAAAACGTTGAGGATAAGAGTACCAAGAAAAAAATATTAGAGATAAAAGTGCCAAGACTCCAAAGATTGAGGATGACGTATATGGTTTTCTCTATTTAATGTGAAGGGTAAATATATTTTTTTTGTGCAAGTTTAATGTCCATTTTGTATGGATTTGGTTAGTAATGAAGTTGGTTGTTAATATACGAAACATCAAGAATACTCTAGCCAAGAAAAAAAATATTAAAAATAAAAGTGTCAATGCTTCAAAAATTGAGAACCGCGTCTGAAATTATCCCTTTTTTAAATATCCATACAACTTTGTCATGTGAGTTGAGATTGAAAAATCTACATCAGAGTGGTACCAACAAATTTCACGATGACAAATTAAAGATGCATTAAAGATCGAAACATTTCAGGAAAGAGTTAGATAACAAGTATACATCAAATGAGAGAGAAATTATAATATGTGTCTATCTATCTATCTATTCCATAATGAAAATGTCCAGTCCAATTGCATGATGTCTTATTCGTAGTACCCACTGCTCATTTCTCTGAAGACAAAGGTTATCCAAGGACCAAGTCTGTGCCATAGTTGCTCAAAAGTAGTTGGCATCTCATAATAAAAAAAGTATCAAAAAATGGAAAGATAAAATGTTTAATCAACTGACAAAGAAATATTATTAATTTGTGCATATATTTAAACTTAATTTATAGGGTGTTGTTGATGTCTCATTAAATAGTGACGATTTAAGTTACATTAAATACTGTTATTATTATTTTTTTTTATCTTTTTAGTCTAGAGATGAAAAAAATACCCCGCCCCGCCCGAATGGGACGGAAAATCCCTGACCCGTTAAGTAATCTGGAGAGGATGGGGATCATGGTCTCCTCTTCGAATTTTTCGAATCTGCCCCAAATCTTTTTATTTTATTTTATTTTTATTTTTTCAAATTTATACAATCAACTGAGTTCAAGAAGTCAAGTTAAGACGTCGCCTTATACAAGAGGGATGAAAAAAATTCAATCCCACTAAACTACAATATTGTATTTAAAAAAACTAAAAACAAATATTAAAATTAAAATAATTAATTAAATGGGGGTGGTAAATGGGGATTTATTTAATCCCATGCCCCACCTCTTAAAAATCTTCGACGGGGTGGGGATGATAATGGCCACCCGGCTTTGTTCCGTTGCCATCCTTATATCAGTCAGACATCACATCACATCACATTTTTGTCATATAAAAACTTATGTCTAATTAAACATCTTTCGTTAGGTAGGGATACCTCACGCAAAATGTTAAAGTTTGGGAACATGAGAGTCACTTATAAGAGGTTGAGGACTCCTAGAGTAATTTACCATATAAAGAATATCGTGCACATGTTTTGGTATGCTTAATAATTGGGCTCACTACTTTTCTGTGGCTCAAAATAAACAAATTGTGGATTCTACGCAATAATTTAACTCGTACTTTATATAATTTTTAAAATAGTTGCTTTTATGCATATCTTAATAAGCACTATATTTAATTAGACTTGGAAGCAGAGCTAGATTTGGACTATTGAACAGGCTCGGGAAAATAGAGATTTATTGAGAGAATTTTGTATCATTTTGTAATCATAAATTTATTATGTATATGTAGAAATTAATAAATCATTTGATTGGTACAGATAATGTTGGGGGTCAAAATGCTCGAATTTGAGCGTGGCATTGGTAGTGGAAGATGAATGGCAGATGTGGTGCGAGGTGATATCGGTTGATGGTGTTGACATAGGTAATTGTCGGTAGTGATGGTCCCGATGGATGTCGATAGTGGTAGTGAATTGCTCAATTCTAAAGATGTGGGTGGATGGAGTCGATAATGGCGGCAACGACAATAACACCTTTGACATTTTATGTTCACTTGTTATACAATTAATTATTTATGTTATCTATTAGCCTAGATCAAAATTCTTGCTTTAAGCCTCTACTTCATAATTAAAACAATTAATTAATTATTTTATCTATTTGTCTATATCAAAATTCTTGTCTCTACTAAAAAACAAGTATTGTGTTTTGAATTTTCTCAATCTAGATTGAGACTCTCCATCAAAGTCTAGTTTTTCATATGGATTAAGGACCTTATGTCAAATCGAGATATCAACCAAGTGCAAAATTGAAAATTTAAAAAAAAAAAAATTATTTGTCGACCCTCGTTCATATCTTGACGAGAAGTCAATATTCTATCTGCCAATAAAAGTTGGACAATGCTATACGTACAATTACACTTACTACCACACTTACACACTCACACATGTCAAATATTGATTTGCTCACTTTATTTATTTGGTCAATTAAATAATGATTTAAACAAATCATTGTTCGACATGTGTGAGTGTGTAAGTGTGGTGGTAAGTATAATTGTACATTTAGCATTATCCATAAAAGTTTAGAAAATTAAAGAGTTTTTTTGTTATTTATTCTAAAAACACTTTAAATTGCGTCGTCATCTTAATAAAAAAGTAAATTCAGCATTCCTTTATCCCATTCCACTTCCTTTTCTCTTTGTTATTGCATCTCAACTCTGGTTAAGTCTCACAATTTTTGCAATTATAATTATGAGCAACCATTGAACACTTGAAGCATTATGTAGTGATGTATGCGGGTACACTATGAAGGTCAAGTGAATGGAATAGCTTAAACGAGAACCACGCTGTATGCCTTTGAATTTCTATTTCAAAATGTTCATATTTGACTTTTTGTCAGAGACTAAAAACAAAAAAAACAAAAAACATGATCACAACTAAAAATTTATAGAAGTGTCTCAAATTTCCCTTCATTATTTTCTAAAGTTTTTTTTTTTTTTAAATCGGACTTGCTCTCTCTTTTGGGCCTCGTCTACCTTGTTAGCCCAATGACAGGCCTCATGCCATGAAATGAAATGCCATTTTAGACACCAATTGCAACACTGTTTTTAAAAAGTACACCTTGAAAACGCGCCATTAGGCTTTACGCCGAATCGCACACAGAGAGAGACCAACAATGGCTTTGGAAGCCTACGCATCACAATCATCCGATTCAATCCATACCGACGTCCTCTCACAAGCAAGGCTAGCTTGCTACAAGGTACTCTTAAATTAAAATTTTGATTTTTTTTTTTTCTTTTGGGTACAAATCTGCAGATGAGATTACTGGTTTCAATATTTTTATTGCAAAACTTCAAATTGACTTCAAGAAAGTTAATAAAGACTGAATTTGTCATGTCTAAAAGGCACGTGATGCATTTTATGCATGTTTAGAGAAGGAATCGAACAAGAAACCTACAGAAAGTGCGTATGTGGGGCTGCTTTACCCGGCGGAATGCAAGAAAACCAGGGAGGCATATGTAAATCAATGCAGACCCACTTGGGTAATTTTCCTTCGATAAGAAATCTTGCAACTTTGGGGTTTATTTTTGTTATTTAGAACACGAGTTTTTAGTTTTTTTGGGGATTTTTGTTTGTAGGTGAAGCATTTTGATAGGCAGTACTGTGCAAAGAAGAGGGTCCAGAGGCTGTTGGATGATAATGAGTCGAGGAGAGGTCCGTTGTCACTTCCACAGCCTTATACTTTTAAAGCCCCTCCATCGTGATGATTTAATTGCTAATATTTACATAGATATCTAGGAACTTTTAGCTACATGTGTTATTTTGGATTAATCTCTTTGTTTGGGTAATTGGTTGTTCAGCCAATGTATAGTAACAGCAACATAATTTACACTTTTTCGAGTCAATATCAATGAAATAATCAACTGATGGAAGGAATAGAAGAATTTTGGGTTTTTGAAGCTTCAAAATGTATTGATGGTTTCATACTAGCATTGGTATTTCATCCTCTAGCAGGTATTGATGGTTTCATACTAGCATTGGTATTTCATCCTCTAGCAATTGCTATTGGGAATTCCTCCTATTAGTTGATTGTGCTCGATAGAAATTAGTTCTTTAGTTTTTGGAGGAAATAGATAAAAGTTCGTTTTGGATTAGTTCATAGAAACTTATGGCTTCGTTGGCTTGGGTTGAATTTGGCAGGGGTGTAAAGCTCGGCCCCTTCAGGATGATGCAAGTAAATACTCTATCAGTTGTCCTGGTTACTTAAATGCGCAACTCTTGCTTCAAACTTTACAAAACTTCAATTGAGAAGAAGTTGCTGATGTGCCTAGTTACCATGCATTTGCTAATCTAAGAAGTCTGTTGCTTTTGGCATTCATGTGCATACTCAGCTAAGTGGTACCTGGACTTGTTGAAATGTAGAACCAGTAAGAAAAATAAATGCACATATTGATATTGATTGCATATTTTATGGATATTCGAATTTTTCTCATGGAGATCATCTGACACTAATGGCAACTATAAATAAATGATTATGTATAAACTATGGAGTGAGTTTATCTATTTTATTCTTTTGGCTTGTGAAAGTGTAGTGTTTGCAGTCAGCTGAAATTTAGGTGTACGAATACCACTGATTTTAGGTAAACATTTGACATGTTGCTCATAAGATGATTATAGGATGCTCTCCTTTAGTTCTCCTTCAAATGGTTGTATCCACGTAATGCAGAGATTACTGAATAAAGATCTTTTTCATGGAGTGCCATTTCTGCTCGAAATTGAGTGAAATTACTAGGTTGAGAATATGACTATACAAAATGTCATCTTGATTTGGTCTGTGTCTTCTTCAAGAATCCATTCAACAACTATTTTATGCAGGAATTCTTTATTATGTCAGGATGCTCGTCAAAAAAATTCAAATATTTTAAGAGCTCATTTCAATGGGAAACAGCTTTATTATTTCAAGAAGTTACAATGGAATTTCCATAATTATACAAAAAAATGGGGGAGAGAAAATGACCGTGATGTACAACTCGTAAGGAAAAAGTCGCTGCTACGTTTATTACATGTGTGAATATAGATATATACAGGAAGAGAGATATTATATTATATTGATTGATATTGAGAAGGGAATTTATGTAATTTCAGCATTAATCATTATATAAAGAGGGACTATTCTGTATATCAGCCTGACTTCGCCTGACTTCTTGGAATGACTGGAGGGATTCAGCAAAAATTACAGCGTTATAACAAAAACAATAGAAGATCTTTCATTTGACGAGAAATGCATGAAGAAGACATCCTTGGACTCAAGAAGAAGATGAAAAACTGATCAAATGTATTCAGCAAACATGGACTTGGAAACTGGAAGGTTATCCCCGAACTTGTTGGTATGAATAGCTTATCCCATTAAATGTACCCCCCTGGCTCACCTATTAGAGATAACTCTGTACCCCAACAAAGTGAAAAAAAGAAAAATAGTTAGACCCGCCATGCATTCTACAATGATATTGCAAAAATGTTAGATCTTTAATGGGTGGGGGAGGGGGTAGATTTCATCGGATAAGCTATTCATACCAGCAAGTTTGGGCATGGCCTTCCAGTTTCCACAGCCATGTTTGTTAGTCTATTTGGTGAGATGTCATCTTCTTCCAGTCCATGGATGTTTCTTCACTCCATTCTTATCATAGTAAGGAGATCTTCTAATTGTTTTTGTATTGTGACTTTGTGATTTTTGCTGAATCCCTCCAGCCATTCCAAGACATAGTCTCCCTCTTTATATAATGATGGATGCTGGAGTTGGATAAATGCCCTTCCCAATTTTTGTTCTTTTTTAAACAATTAAATTTAGAAATGGAATTTGGGTTGTGTATTTTACATTTTTGAAAGGGGAGTTAGTGCATGAATTTATAGTTACATCATAGTGTATGGATCTATGGTTACATGATTCAGAACACAATTAAGGATTCATAATAGGGAAATAGGTTAGGGTATGGCATGACAGTGACATATTAAGTGAGTGTATAAAAATGTCTTAAACTGATTAAGATTAAGTAGATAAATAAAAGTATCCATATTTTGATTGTAAAAGCATCCATACGTACCTACTAAACTGATTAGATTAAGTAGATAAATAAAAGTGCCAAGTGAAAGCTTCCATATATACTAACTTAAATTGATTAGATTAAGCACATGTTTGGGATTGCTAAACTTATAATTTCAGCTGGTCAAATATTTTTTTTTATCCACACATTTCATAGGATCCACAACGTATAACCCACTTATTATCTACATATTCACCACTAACTTATAATATAAGCACTTAAAAATAATTTCAGCACTACCAAACATGAGCTAATAAAAGTTCTCATATGTTGATAAGTTAAAGCATGCCATATGTACCAACTTAAACTGATTAGGTTAAGTAGATGAGTAAAAGTATCCATGTATACCAACTTAAACTGATCATATGTTGATAAGTAAAAGCATCCACATGGACCAACTTAAATTGATTATATTAAGTAGATGATTAAAAGCATCCATATGTACCTACTGAAACTGATTAGATTAAGTATTTATTTGGTATAGTTTTTTTTTTGGTAAATTATAAGTAGTGAGGCTTACGAAATGTGTGGATAAAAGTTGCATGTCTTACGAAATGTGTGGTTAAAATAATGTTTGACTAGTTTATAAGTACTTATAATTACACTAACGAAGATGTTGTAAGTAGATAGGTAAAACCGTAAAAGTATCCATGTCTACATACATTGTGGTCAAAGAAGACATGAATCGAACGACATTGTCATAGAATGTCTTTCCATAACGGGCTTATCGGGAAGAAAAATAAATTTATGATGATATTTTTGTTTATCATCTTTAACTGTCATCAGACCCAAATTGCTTACTGGGAAATAATTTAGTCTACAGCCCGTGCTTTTTGCTCGAAATTGAGCAGAATTACTAGGTTGGGCTTATTAATGTGAGTATACTAAATTTCATCTTGATTTGGTGGCTGTCTTCTTCGAAATCCTATTCAACCATGTATGGTGTAATACCTCAGTAGCCTCGCTGGTGCAGCATTGTGTACACAGGCATGCAGTGCAAGTTCAAATGAAAAATTGGAACAAGTATGGGAACCAATTTGACTTGCAAATGATAAGGGTGTGTTTGATTGGTAGCACGGAAAAATGGTGGAAAATGAAAATATTTTCCATGGAAGTGGGAAAATAAATTCTACTATCTAGGCAAGAAAATTTTTTCCAAGAAAGAAGGCAAATCCATGCTTTAAATGTTTGTACCTAGAAAATGTATTTGCTTTTCCATGTGCTAATCAAACAACAAAGTGGGAAAATAAAAGTGTTTGATTTGACAAGATTTTTCATAGAAGTGATATTTTTCATGGAAAATGTTTAAATCAAACACACCCTAATTGAATTGAACGTGCTTCGTGAAAAATTAGGAACAATTATTGATCTCCATGTCAAAATGAAGTTTGGGATGGTTTCATGGAGATGTATTGTGTAAAGTACAGTATGTTATTATCTGAAGGAGGCGTAATTGCAATAAATAACGATAAAACTATCAGTTTTTCCGGTCAATGCTCATCTCACCTTATCTCTGAATTTTCTGTACCTAAACCCTTCAAAATTAAGTCCAATCGCAACCCGACATTTAACCCAAGACAGTCCCACAATTGCCTGTATAAAGGCTATTGCCAGCTATGTAAAGTTCAGGTACATTCTGCCGCTGCTGACCTTATTTCACACTGGAGAATATTAGGAGTGTCAAAATGATAGGTCAGATTAGACCTGCCCGCCTACAATCGAACTTGATTCAAATCCGTTGTTTGTTTGAATTGTCCCGTCAAACAAAACATGGTTTGGGCTATGAGTGAACTGTCTTCCAAATTTGAGGATCAAACTGGCCCACTGACCCTTCAATATTGTTGACCGGGCTGGTCAAACTCATCATTTTTTTTTTTTTTTAATGAGATTTGAATAAAGTCATAATTTAAAAAAATGAATATTGTCTTCAAAAATGTAGAAGATAAATAAGTATTAATAACCCAGAACTAATTTTACAAAAATTCATATTAGAAATTAGAAACAAATAATTGCGTTGGCATTGAAAGATTACTTAACAATTTTTTTTTAAAATTTTTTTAAAAATACATGCCAACTAAAAAATTGTGTAAGAGATCCATGAAGTGGGCATCGACAAAATTTATTTTTAATGTAATTGCATCAAATCATTATGATGAATATAATTAACTAGAGATAGATAAATATCTCGTATGAAGTTGATATTACTTAGACACTATAGAAAGACGGTGGCATTGAAGACATTGTCACACAAGATATGTATAGTTTAATACAATAATTTTATTGATTGAAATCAAGAAAATTAGTTGTACTTTGTAAACATATGAATGAATTAATATTCTTACTAAAATTAAGGACCTTGTTGACAATATGAAAATAATATAGAAATATAAGTGTCCGAGACAAATTAGAAACTATAGATAACCTTTTATTTTTATTTTTATAGGAGTTATATTGTCATCACAGTTTTATATTTGGATGGTTATATTCACACCACATTTTATTATAAATATACCACATTTTAATTCATTAAAAGTCCTTAATGTTTATTTGTTATCACATTTATGTCCCTAATTATTTTTCCATCGAATTCTTATTTTTAAACCTTCCATTAATTAACACATCTTGTCCCTACTAATAATTTTCGTCTAAAATTTTTATTAGTGTGCTTTAAAATGAGGGAGAAATATTTAGTCGAAATTTTGTATTTATTTATTTATTTGCTTATTTAAAAATATGTGGGGGCATATGAGTATTTTTATTCATTCTTAATATAATTTTTGGATAAAAATCGTCATAAAAAATAATATGTGCTAATTAATGAAATGTTGATGATAAGAACAAAACCAAAAAAAGAAAAAGAAACATTGGGAATATAAGTGTAATAATAATTAAAGGTTGTGAATCTTTTATGCAATTTAAATGTAGTGTGAATATATTTAGCCTTTATGTTGGTCAATTGCTTTTTAATTGTACTAAAAATATTTAATCTTTGCTCATTATACCACTTATGTCCTAATTTTTTCCCTCCAATGTTATCATCAATATTTCATTAATTAGCAAATATTTGTCAAGTTTTATAGATTTTATGTTAAGAGTTTATTTTCTATTTTGAATAATTCCTATTGACTAGGGAAGTGGTTTGTTGTGGGACTCTTTCTTGTTGAATACCATATTTTTAGTTAGAGTGAATGTGGGCTGTTTTTCTTGCTGGTTTTGTAAGGTTATTTAATGGCCAAAGATTGTTACATTCAATAATAAGTCATTCTCTCAGATTGAGTATATTTTGCTTGGTTGATTTTTGATTCACAACAATTTGGTATCAGAGTCTCACTGGCCTGAAGAAACAAAGCAGACGTGTAGCAGCAATAGAGATGGCAACATAAAGGAATTTTGTGCAACCAGCTATTTCTCGTTTCGATGGTCATTACGACCATTGGAGCATGTTGATTGAAAACTTTCTGAAGTCCAAGGAATATTGGAATCTTGTGGAGATTGGTTATGAAGAGCCAGCAGTTGGAGCGGCAGTGATGGAGGCACAGCAGAGGAAGCTCGATGAGTTGAAGCTAAAGGATCTAAAAGTAAAGAACTATTTGTTTCAGGCAATTGACCGGACCATTTTGGAAACCATACTTCAGAAGGACACTTCAAAACAAATATGGGATTCCATGAAAAAGAAGTATGAAGGGAATGCAAGGGTGAAGCGGTCGATTCTTCAAGCTCTTCGTAAAGAGTTTGAAATTTTAGAGATGAAGACTGGTGAAAAAGTGTCTGACTACTTTTCACGGGTAATGTCTGTTGCAAATAAAATGAGGGTGCATGGTGAACAAATGGTAGATGTTACAATTGTGGAGAAAATACTTCGATCCTTGTCAAACAAATTTAACTATATAGTTTGTTCTATTGAGGAGTCGAATGATATTGACCAGCTATCCATTGATGAGTTGCAAAGCTCGCTGATTGTTCATGAGCAAAAGTTTCATAAGCATGATGGAGAAGAACAAGCTTCGAAGGTAACTCATGAAGATAGGTCATGAGGAAGAGGTCGTGGTCAAGGATCATTTAGGGGAAGATGTAGAGATAGAGGACGTCAAACTTTTGATAAATCCCTTGTTGAGTGTTACAATTGTCATAAGCTCGGCCACTTTCAATATGAGTGCCCTAGCTAGGGCAAAGATGCAAACTTTGCTGAGCTTGATGAGAAGGAAGAGATGTTGTTGATGTCGCATGTGGAGCTACATGGAGCAAGAAAAGAAGATACTTGGTTTCTAGATTCGGGATGCAGCAATCACATGAGTGGAGACAAAGCTTTGTTTAGTGATCTCGACGAAAGCTTTAGATAGATGGTTAAGCTGGGAGATAACTCGAGGATGTCAGTAATGGGAAAAGGCAATGTGAGGCTGCAGGTGAAAGGACTTGTGCATGTAGTTACCGAAGTGTTCTATGTGTCGGAATTGAATGACAACTTGTTAAGTATCGGGCAGCTGTAGGAGAGAGTGTTAGCAATCCCCATTCAACATGGTAAATGTCGAATTTATCATCCAGAGAAGGGCTTGATCATCCAAACTAAGATGTCAGCCAATAGAATGTTCTTTCTGTTGGCTATGTTTCAACCGAGAAAGGTTGCATGTTTCCATACAACCATTTAAGATATATCTCATATGTGGCATTGTAGGTATGGTCATTTGAGCTACAAAGGTCTGAGAACCCTTCAATCCAAGAATATGGTTCAGGGACTACCACAATTCGTTGCCTCCACAAGAATATGGTAGGAAAGCAACATCGAGATCCTATTTCAAAGAAAAGCACCTGGAGAGCATCACAGAAACTTCAACTGATTCATGTAGACTTATGTGGTCCAATCACACCTATTTCCAATAGCAACAAGAGGTACATAATCTGTTTGATTGACGACTTTAGTCGAAAAACATGGATCTATTTCCTAGTGGAGAAATAAGAAGCTTTAATTATGTTTAAATATTTTAAGAGCCTTGTTGAGAAAGAAACAGGCACTTACATTAAGTGTTTGTGTACTGATCGTGGAGGAGAGTTCACCTCACAAGAATTCAATCAGTTTTGTAATGAGAATGGCATCAAAAAACAATTATGAATATGGTTGCAAAAACGGGGTTGTAGAAAGAAAGAATAGGACAATTATGAATATGGTTCAAAGTATGCTTTCGGAGAAGAAGATTCCAAAGAGTTTTTGGCCAGAAGCTACAAATTGGACTGTTCATGTTCTAAATCGAAGTCCTACTCTGGTTGTGAAGAACATGACTCCAGAAGAGGCTTGGAGTGGAATCAAACCCTATATTGAACACTTTCGAGTGTTTGGGTGTGTCTCATATGTTGATGTACCAGATGTCAAGAGAACCAAGCTGGAAGAAAAAGAGTTTTAGTTGTGTATTGTTGAGGGTTAGTGAGGAATCCAAAGCTTACAGGCTTTATGATCCAGTGTAAAAAAAGATTGTGGTAAGTAGAGATGTCAGATTTGAATAGGATAAATGTTGGAATTGGGACAAGTGTTTTAAGGAGTTAGTTGCAGCTGATCTGGAATGGGGTGACAACGACGAGGAAGCTGTTATGATTGGTGTCAATGAAGAAGACAGTGAAGAAGTTAATGATATAGAAGAAGTGGTGACCGATTTTGCAAATAATGTGAATGAATTGAGCTCGCCTAGCTTTAGTGAAAGAAGACCTAGAAGAAGACCAATCTGGATGAATGATTGCTAGAGCGGTGAGGGCTTATCTGAAGAAGATGTGGCTAATCTGGTATTGTTTGCATCTGTTGATCCTGTGTATTTCGAAGAAGCTATAAAAAATAAGAAATGGAGAGCAACTATGGACTCTGAGATGAAGGCTATCGAGAAGAATGATACTTGGGTGCTGACTGACCTTCCAGCTAGAGCAAAGAAGATTGGTGTTAAATGGGTCTATAAAACAAAGTTCAATGAAAATGGGGAACTTGGCAAGTACAAAGCACATCTAGTAGCTAAAGGTTATGCACATCAGTATGAAGTCGATTACACAGAGGTATTTGCACCTGTGGCGAGGATGGACACAGTGAGAATGATCATTGCTCTTGTTGCACAAAGAGGCTGGACAATATACCAATTAGATGTGAAGTCGGCTTTTCTACATGGTGAGTTGAATGAAAATGTGTTTGTTGAACAACCGAGGGGCTATGTGAAGAAAGACAGTCCACACAAGGTGTTCAAGTTGAAGAAGGCTCTATATGGACTTAAGCAAGCTCCACGAGCTTGGTTCAGCCGTGTAGAAGCTTATTTTGTGAAAGAGGGGTTTGAAAAAGGTCACATCGAGCACACTTTATTTGTCAAGGAAAGTAAAGAAGGTAAAATTTTAATTGTCAGTATCTATGTTGATGATCTTATTTTTACCGGGAATGATGAGTCCATGTTTGAAGAATTTAAGAATTCTATGATGCAATTCGATATGTCTGATCTTGGAAAGATGAGGCACTTCCTTGGTATTGAGGTGCTTCAAATAGATGATGGAATTTATATTTGTCAAATGAAGTATGCCTTGGATGTGTTGAAGAGATTTGGAAGGGAGGAGAGCAATTCAGTGCTTAATCCCATTGTTCCAGGGTACAAAGTTTGCAATGTTACAAATGGAATTAGGGTGGATGCGACTTTCTTCAAACAAATTATAGACAGCCTCATGTATTTGACAGCTACTCGACCTGACTTAATGTTTGTGGTAAGTATTATTAGTCGATATACGGGGCAGCCAACTGAGTTTCATTTGCAAGCAGCTAAGAGGGTGTTGATATACTTGAGGGATAACCAATTTTGGGATTTTCTACGAGAATGGAGGGAGTGAAAATTTGATTGCTTATGCTGATAGTGATTACGCTGGTGATTTAGAAGACAAGAAAAGTACTTCAGGCTACGTTTTCTTAATGAGCTCAGGAGCCGTCTCATGGTCGTCTAAGAAATAGCATATTGTTACTCTCTCAACAACTGAGGCAGAATTTGTGGCTGCAACGTTCTGTGCCTGTCAAGTTGTTTGGATGAGAAGGATTTTGGAGAAACTTGGTCACTCACAACATGGCAGTACTACTATTTTTTGTGACAACAGTTCGACTATCAAGCTCTCCAGGAATCCTGTGATGAATGGACGTTGCAAACACATTGATGTTCGTTTCCATTTTCTGCGTGATTTTACAAAAGAAGGAGCTGTGGAGTTAGTTTATTGTGGAACTCAAGAACAGATTGCAGATGTGATGACCAAGCCTCTTAAGCTGGATGTGTTTCTAAACCTTCGAGGTTTATTGAGAGTTTGCTGAGTACCAGAAATAAACTAATTGCTAGCAATTAGTTTAAAGGAGTGAATGTCAAGTTTTATAGATTTTCTGTTAGAGTTTATTTTCTGTTTTGAATAATCACAGTTGACTAGGGAAGTGGTTTGTTGTGGGACTCTTTCTTGTTGAATACCATGTTTTTAGTTGGAGTGAGCGTAGGTTGTTTTTCTTGCAGGTTTTGTAAGGCTATTTAATAGCCAAATATGGTTATATATTCAATAATAAGTCATTCTCTCAGATTGATTGTATTTTGCTTGGTTGATTTTTGATTCACAACAATATTGTCTCTGACTATGGTTTGTCTAAAAAGTCTATTAGAAAAAGTCTATTAGAAAAGCATACAAAAAACTTATTTACCTCTCATATTTTTAAATAAAAAATAATAATAAATACAAAAGCACAACAAAATATTTGTCATTCGTTTTAAAGTACGCTAACAGAATATTTAGATACAAACTGTCATTTAGAGACTAGACGCGTTAAATAATAGAAGATTGAGAATAAGAATGCGACGAAAAAAAAAAAATAGAAAACATAAGTGAAACAATAAACTCAAGCTAAATAGTCCAAATATATATGACCAGTATATATAGTAAAATAATGTGCACTTAAGAACATGTTAGGCATAAATTAATTTAAACTTTTTTTTTTCAAACTCATTTCTAATAACATAAATACGGGACTCACAAATATTATCAACTTTTTAACTACATTAATATTAAAATCTTCTAAAAAATTACTTTTACACTCTACTAAACAAGCACTAAAAAACTTAAAAAATTGAAATAGAATAGTTACCAAATTAATGGAATTCTATTAATTATACAAACCAAATGAATGTAAATAAGGAAGATGAATTTCAGTCATTTTTTGTAACGTGCGAGTAGGTGTGTTGGTTTTAGTGGAAAAGTGAATAGTTTACTTTGTAAATGTATTAATTAATGTTCTTATTAATTATAGAATATTTGCGAAAGTATTATAATTATACAATCATTCAGTTGATAAAAACTTAATCACTCTTTATTAAATCATCATGTTGTCTCTATATACCAAATTTTGTAAAATTGGATTTTGCTTCTCAACATAGGTTGGATCATTATTTCAAATTTGATCTTACGATTTTTTATAAAGGTCATACGATAAATGAATATTTAGATAATTTTCATCATCGAGGACTGAGTGTATAACTATCATGAAATATTGAAGATTAACTTATTCTATTTTAAAAGTTGAGGAGCAACTTACTTTTTCAAAAAACTTTGAAGATCTATGTATTACTAGAGCAATAGATTGGAACCACTAGTGCAATTTATACCTCTCTAATTTCACCTCGAAAAATAACTGTGGAGAAGTTCCATACTTTTTTTTAAACGTTTCAAATCATCCATTTACCGATTTACGCAACACCTATTGATATGCTTAATATTAGTTATATTAGACTATAAAAAATAATTATATTTTTATCCCGCACAACAATTGAACGTAATTACACATAGGATAATTACACAAATGGTCCTCATTCTTTCAAGTTTGTAACGATTTCATCTGCATTCATTTTTTTAGCAAATATCATTTCCATCTTTTTATTTATTCGCACATATGGTCCCCAAATCACTATTTTGACAATTTTTTGACAATTTTGTCTATTGACTTAAATAAATTAAAATGATAGGAAAAAAAAAGAAAATACAATGAAAGCATTCAATTAGTTCCTTAACCTTTTCAAAATTACAAATAAATTTTAAACTATTTTATTTTATTCATATAAGTATTCTTCATCAACTAAAAGGAATCATCTTTTCCAAAGTCACTCCGTTGTAAAAACCGAATTGCATTATCCAAATACAAGTGCCTTGCCTTTTGCTTGGCATGCCTTCAACTTGAACCTAGTCCGCTTGTAAATTTTGGGCTCTTGCCTAAATCTTTCTATTGCATAGCTGGGGTTCAAAGGCCACTCCAAATCTTGCTGATTAAACTCAAATTCAGAAACCATGACACTGTCATCATCTACTTGCCATACCTTCCCATTTTTATCCCTCCGGTAAATATCATCATTACTTTTCAACTGCCACCCAGACTTAGCACCATTCATATGTAAATTGTACTTCAAATAATCTTGCTGATTAAATATAGATTTAGAAACCATGGCATTGTCATCATCTACTTGCCATAACTTCCTATTTTTGTCCCGCTTGTAGCTATCACCATTAAATCTCATTTGACACCCAAACCTAGAGCCATTCAAATGTAACTCATTTAGGTACTCATTCTTGTTAGTTATAGAAATTCACATAATAGTTGAAACCAAGTCTACTAGGGATTTTGATTCTTGATGAACTGCAAATGGGTTTGGCAATTTTGACCGACGAAGAGGTGATGAGTACAGATCGAAAATTACCTGCAAGTCGGAGTGAAAGCCTCGAGAACGGCAAAAAGTATGACATTTTTACCGACGACAAGGGAGTGAATTATATTGAAACGCTCTGGAGTTGATCCTGCTCGTCTTCTTTCTATTCAAACAATTGGAATGAAAAGTTGTTTTGGCGGCGGCGGCGGAGATGATCGTCTCCTTCCATGATCAAGAGCTAAACCCAGAAAATGATATATTTCTTTCTCTTTCTTAAAAAAAAAAAGTGATTTTCCTAAGCTTAATTCTATGTTTCCACGGAATCTGACGCAATTCGGTGGGGGCGGGGGTTGGAAAAGATGATTCCTTTTAGTTGGGGAAGAACACTTATCTGAACAAACTAAAATAGTTTAAAAATTATTTGTACTTTTAAAAATGTTAAGGGCTTAATTACAATGTTTTCATGGTATTTTCTTTTTCCTATCATTTTAATTTATTTAAGTGAATTGGCAAAATTATCAAAGAATTGTCAAAATAGTGAAAAATAGTGATTTTGGGACTATCTGTGCGAATAAATAAAAAAATAGAGATGATGTCTGCTAAAAAAAATTGAATATGAATGAAATCGTTACAAACCTGGAAAAATAGAGACGATTAATATAATTAACCCTTACACATATTACCAAAACTTCCTCTACCAATTAAATTGTAAAAAAGTCCCATTTTTGTATATTATTGAAAAAGTGCTCGTTGACAAAAGCTGATCATCCTTTCATTTGGTTGCATCGATTCTATTCGAAAAAAGTATAGTGACAATTTAAAATATGCATAGGGCCAATAAAATGAGAGTTTAAATAAGATCAAGAAAATCGTAAAGGTGTAGCAGTCTAAAATATTAATAATTTAATACAAAAGAAAAAAGAGTATATGATAAAAAAATGTAAAGCTGTTAATAATTTTTATGTAGAGGATCAGAACCCATTTTGGTGACTAGTCATCTTAAATAAATCCTAATTAGTCATAATTAATCATATCATGATTCTGGACTCATAATAAACCTTATTGCACCTCACTATTACTGGCCTGAATTATAAAAGTAATTCTTTTTCAAATAAGTTAAAAAGAATAAAGCAAGAACTTATTGGGATTTGCACCGTTGATTAGCTCAAGTTAAAATGCACTTAAGCCAAGTCTACCCAAATACGGCGCCTTCTCATACACTCAAATGAAATAAAAAAAGGGACCTTATTTTGGTAGACTTGTCGTACGTTGAAAGTTCATACAGGCCATAAAAACTAGACATTTTTGTCTTTTACACTTTTTTTTTTTATCACTTTTCTTTCTTCCAAAAGAAAGGGTTAGAAAACAGTCAACGCCGTGAAGATCAATCAATTAAGACTTGGAAACGGAAGTTGCGTCTTTAACGGAGGCTTCTCCGGCACCGTTACCACCAAATGCGGCAGATTGGACGGTCAAAACCGACATGCTAGGGGATGAGGGCCCACCGGCCTCGCCGCTTATTAGTGGATTGTTGCTAGTGTTGAGGTTGTTGGAGGTGGCTATAGGGTTCCTGGAATGACACGTGGCAGTTGAGATAGCGGTCGCCAATGAGATTGGCATGAGGCACAACCCCTTCCCTTGTAGGTACTGCATAGCCGATCCCATATCCTCTTCCATCAGCTTCGCCACCTGGTGCTCCGTCACCGTCATGTTGTCGTTGTTGTTGGATGATGACGCCGCTTGTGTTCCGTTACTGCTCCTTCCCTGTACACGTGTAAAATATATCAAATTTGACTGGGAAGGAAAAATTGAAAAGAGAGAAGGAAAAGGAGTTTTGGTTGGGGAAAAGGGGGAGGTGGAATCTGTAAAGTGGGCACGCGTGATACTTTATGCTTTTGTCGTTTATGGTTAATGGAGATTATTGAGGGGTACAAGGAAGACTTGTGGGGTTGGTGATGTTTGGTTTTTTTAAGAATTGATTGTCTTAATTTAATAAAATGTGTAGATAAACATAATATTTGATTAATTTATAAATATAATATAATTTAATAATTTGTATCAAACATGTGTGAATAAGATGTCATGTAAGAAAGGAATATTTCCATGTTCAAGAGAGACACTAACCTCAGAGGACATATCAGCAACTAGGGGGGCAACAGCTGCAGCACCGCCCAATCTGCTCATGCTAAGAACCTAAACAGAAAAAGCAATGGAATTTTTACAGGGCCCTCAAATTTAATTATTAATTAATTTTAATCCCCAAACCCATCTTCTCCATAGCAATTTGTCAACCATAAAGAATCCCATTAAAAAATTTTAAATCCAATTAAATAAATAAAAAATCACTGTATATTAAAGTAGAGAGAGAGAGAGAGTACTTTGACTTGAAGCTGGAGGAATTTTACATAGTCTATGATCTCATCCAGCATCGAGGCCTTGTCCGTCTGTCATTCCACACACCACATGTTAAACCCTAATTTTATTATAAAAATCACCAATAATAATTCAACAAATAAATTTCAGATAATTATTCGTTTAATGAGTAATGGTGTGAAATTACCTTATTAGCATTAGGTACAAGCTCCTGCAAAGCCTTCATTCTCTCCGCAATTCTCTCCCTACGTAACTGCTCACATTTCATTTTCAGCACAAAACAACAAAAAGAAACCAAATATTCAAGAACCAGAAACAAACTGAAGAGAAAATGACAAAAACGTTTAAATCAATTGCAAAATTGAAATAATAATAAATCAGAAGAAACAAAATAATTGTAACTGCTTTTGTACTATATTATTGTACGTACTCTTTCAGCGATGCTGTGAGGGTCAGTGGCCTGTCCTCTCCTTGCTCTCACCCTCTGCCTCGGCTGCGCCGGTGTCCCTCCGCCGGTTGAACCACTTGCCGCCGGCTGATTCATCGCCGGAGACGCTGCTGCACCAAAATTCTGTGCCTGCATCGCTCCATTTAACACAGATAATTATGCATACTCGAATTGAAAATGCTGTAAAAACTGAAATAAGTGTGTAAATATATATATATCTAAAAACCTGAGGGTGGTGGAAATGCTGAGATTGATTTGCAGTTTGACCGAGAGATCCAGCGAACCCATTGAATAAGCCTTGCATTGATGCATCATTAGCCTGTATTGAGATTATATTATGACAATTATTAGTCAATAACATTTTCCCGGCGGTTTAGTAAAATAAACAAAAAATATATAAGGTTTCTTCGTCTTTTTTTGAGAGAGAGAGAATTAAAGAAGCAAAAAGCTAACCGGATTAGCAGATTGGAAGGAGCCGTCAACAACGTCGGTGTGGTCACCATTATTAAGACTTAAAGGCATCTGCAGGAGCCCACTCTCGCCACCGGAGGCCCCAGTCGGCGACTGGAGCCCGTTTCCGGCGAGTCCTCTGGACAGCATCAACTGCTGCTGGAGCATCAAAGCCTTGGCCGCCCCGCTGCTGATCTGGTGCTGCCTCAGCTTGGAAACCAACAGCGCCGACTGGTCATCAAATTGGCTAAGCAGACTCGAAGGCGGCGTCTGGCTCTCGGCTCGACCTGCGACGGAGGACACATCCCAGGTAAAAGCGGAGGTGGAGGACGGAATAGATGACAGCATTTGTTCGAGGAAATCGTCATGAGACGACGTCGGATCGAAGTGGGATGACATCTGGGGTTGACCATTTTGATGACTGTGGATTTCTTGGAGTGATTGTTCTTGGTTTAGCAAGGAGTTGATGTTCATGGCTTCCAATTCTCTGCTACCAGGTTGCATATTACGTTCTCCAAATGAATCTCAAACCTTAAATTTCACAAAATGAAAACAAAAAACTGATGTTTTTAGTTTTTGCAGCAAGGGATTTATGGAGTAGTCGTTTTCCAATTACAAGGAGTAAGTGAAAAACATGAAAGTATGAGAATCATGTTTGGAGTTTGGGAAATTTCAGAATGTTTATTGAAACGAGCCCTTTCCCAGTAGCAATAAATAGCCAAACCCACTGCCTCTCTCTAACTTCTATTCTATTTTATCTGTAACCTATACATAGTAGACATATACATATAGACGCTTCTCTCTCTCTCTCTCTCTCTCTCAATTAACCTGGGGTTATATAATTGGGGATATTATGAAGCTTAAATATATATTTAAAGAGTATAAGCGTGGAATTAGCTTAGGGATAAATGATTAGTTAGCCATTTTCGCGCTAAGGGATGAGAGTAGTGGGGAAAAGGATTTTTGGGTGTATAAATCCTAGGTCGTTTGGTCGGCCCGTCGTCCTAGAGTTCACATCAATTTTCGTATGAAATGTCAATATTATCTATTTATTCTTCTTCTAATACGATTTCATCCTATACTAAATTAATAGCCACGATTCCAAATATTTTAAAACCCATCTTACAATTTTATTTTTGACGTTAATCTTAAAACATTTCTTTTCATATACATAGAGATAGCAAAAATATCCAATCCGATCAGCTCCAATCCCGATGGATATCCAATTCGAATGGAATGAAAATTCTTGATTCGCGGATCAGCAGAGCGATCGGGGGCGGATCGGATCATGTCCGCCCCGATCCGTCTCATTTGAAAAAATGAAGAAAGAAAAAGATAGAAAAAAAGTAGTAAAGTTTGTTTCAATATTTGTTTAATTTTTTGAATGATAATTGATCAAAAAAAAAATTACACGGATCAGTTTTTGGATCAAAACAGTGATCCGCTACGCCCCGAAAAATGGCAGATCAACCTGCAGATTTGGATATTCTAAAATTGATCCGGAACGAATACGGATCAGGCCGATCTGATCCGAATCCGTCACGTTGTCATCACTACATATACATGACATATTGCTCATGTAAAGTTTTAGGAGTGTTTATTTTTCACCTAAATATAACTTCTTTGCAAAAAAACTAAATATTTAATTTTTTTTTTTTTGAATGAAGAAATTGATTGATTTATACTTCAAAATTTAAAAATATTATAGGATTAGGTAAATAATAAAAAATGAAGGGTGCTTCTCTTGTGCAGATCTTCATGGATTTTTCGTAGAAAATAACAACTTATCTCATATTTATTTGAGATGCTGTATCTACCCACTCAACTCTTGTGCCCCCCAACCACATTCCTTCTATCTTTATAATGCAATACTTAATTATGTGTTTGATACACAAGTCTTGTTAAAAAGGATGAATTAAAAAAATTACTTTTTTCTTTATTGTTATATTATTAAATATTTTACATGTAAAGTTTTTTTTTTTTTTTTTGTAAATTATAAAGAGTGGGTTTTATAAAATGTATTGATAAAAAATAGATAAAAATTGTAAATCTTACTAACTAGTCTCTCAATTGCTTTTCCCACCCTGAAGGTTTTCCTCATTCTCACTCAAAATTTGTTACGCTTTCAGTCTTGCCTAATATCTTATTACGTTGAGCTAAGGCCAGGGGTGGTAGATAATTGTTTTTATAATACTTTTTTTTTATTTTTTATTTTTTTTCATGGAATATCGTCTTTTAAACTAAAAATAATTTTAAAGGTCAAGTGAATACGAACGGTAAGTGGAAATTCAATAGATATGAAATTGAAAGGCAGGGAGGCAAATGTGGAGATAAATTTATTGGGATCAAATGCTATAAGTTGTTAGGTTGGAAACTCTAAGGGTGTGTTTGATTGACATTTATTTTCTATAGAAAATATTTTTTTTTCGTCTATTTTTCAACTTGTTTGTTTGATTGTCAAAAATTTTACATAGAAAAGGTATTTTTCCACCTATTTTCCTTGTTTTGTTTGATTGCAACCTTTTTTTTCTATGGAAATTTTTTTCAAAGTTTCCTACTTTTGGCCACATTTTCCTTGTTTTCAAAGAAAATATTTTCTTTGTGGAATAGGAGAATTTATTTTCCATAGAAAATTTGTTAACATTTTCCAACCCATAATTTCTTGGTAATTCATTTCTATGTAAAATATTTTATTTCCACTTGCAATCAAACACAGCCTAAGTGTAATTTCCCACTCAACAAGAGGAAATAATAGAATGTAGGGGATGATCTAATGCCTCTAGTGGGCCAACTGAATAAGTGTCCAGTGGGCACTTCTTATTTAGCCCACTTGGGGCATTAGATCATCCCTCACTAAATGTATAAATAAAAGTGATGTTTGACCAGTTTATAATTACTTATAAGTTAAAAACATATTTAGTGTACAGTATTATAAGAGCATCCCCAATGCACTTCATTGCTTTTTATATGTTCCATATAAGCATTGATAGACAGAGTTATAAAAAAAATTTCTCCAATTGCATGCTAACGAAAGACTCTGTCTAGCTGATGTGGCACACACAAAAATAGATTCTGTTTAGAAGTCCGTCTAAATTTAGACGGAGTGACTCAGCAAATTTAAATTCATCTCAGCATTTTATTAAAAAAAAAAAAGTTTGACGAAGAAAATAAAAATTGTAGATCTGCCAAATTTTTTTAAAAAAATTAATGCCAGTAATATTAATTTTAAACGGAATTTATTGG
Organism: Forsythia viridissima; assembly: GCA_030279155.1. Classification (NCBI taxonomy): domain Eukaryota; kingdom Viridiplantae; phylum Streptophyta; class Magnoliopsida; order Lamiales; family Oleaceae; genus Forsythia; species Forsythia viridissima. The sequence continues at coordinate 9,487,209 of CM059040.1, read as the reverse complement.
AGATAGATTTTTAATTTAACATCTATTTAATAGATGTGTGCTATATAGATTATAAGTCCGTCTATTTATCTACCACGTAAATTACAATAGACGAAGTACATTGAAGATGTTGTAAATTTTTTAATAATATCCGACACTATTATGTCCACGTAAATAAACAAGTCATTCATAAAGATATTGTTTACCCTTAATTATTGCTCCAAATCTGTTGAGTTAGTACTTAGTATGATTATACCATATTTTGAATTTTGTGTAGTAATACTTGATAAGAATGTTAAACGGTCAGCATTTTTTGTGCGTTTTGAATGCCAGGTGTTGGCAATTTGGCTTCGAAACGTGGAACGAAGCGTAAGGCGCGATTTGAGATTGTTTCAGTTCATTTGAGCACTAGTAGGTCCTATTAATACTATCGTGCTTTAAAAGACCACCTTTAGCAAGATAATTTCACTTTATAAAAATCAGATTTCAAAGAAAATTAAAACTTTTGGATAAGTTTTTAAATAAATAGATTCTAATTTCAAGTGAGTTACTAAATTTTATTTTATTTTAAAATTAAATTATTAAATTTATAATTTTATTTTAATCAATTAACTATTCTCTTCAAATCAAATGATTTAAAAGATTGAAATACTAATATGATTATCGATAATATATGTTAAGATTATAATTATCTATGACATGTCAATATATAAAATTGGATGACTCACGCGATCGATAGAACTTCTATTTCGATAAAAAGGTTGTTTACAAAATAAAAAGTTCAAATTTGAATTTGACAGTGTGTCTAAACTACAAGAGTAATGTTATTTATAGTCGCCCACTACCGGTAGTCATCCCACGTGGCATTACTCAAATGGATGAATTATTTACTCCAATTAAGTAATGTATTTATAGTCATTAATTATGAATAATTCATTCAATTGAATAATGCCACGTAGGATGACTACCACTAGTGATCGACTATAAATAGTTTGAACCACCTAATGTAAAAAATTTAGCTGTTAGAGAAAGAACCAGTTTATTTATTTAAATTATGTCTTCAAAATTCCTTTCATGTACAAGTCGGATTATTTATTTTTCTTATTCAGGATTATGCGAAGTGATTTTTCATAAATGAGCGGAGGCAATATTTTGACTTAAAAAATTTTGTTTTAGTTCTATACTATATTGAATCACCCATCTAGTATATTAAATAGTTGGAGTTGGAGTTGGAGATGGAGCAATCTTGAAATTGTGTCTTTAACATTGCTAAAATGTGTTGTAAAAAGTATTGAGCAATGATAAAGAAAAATTATGTAATATTGATACTATTGTTGCGTATCTTATCCTACATATTATACGTACAATATTTGTTAGAATATTTTCAAAATCATATTGTGTAAATGTTGGTCTGTCTTTAGTAGGCTTGTTTTAAAAATGGAAAAGGTGCCTTCGAAAAACAGAAATATCTTGGAGTAATTTAATTGTTGTAACTTGTTTCAAAAAAAGTTACGTGAAATAAATAGATTTCATTATTTCGATTTGAAACACCCAATTTGATATAAGTAGCAGTCAAAAATTTGTATCCATTTTTCATGATATTATGCATGGATCAGGTATATCATGATGAATTATTCAAAAAAAATTGTGTTTTCCACAATAGAATCTGATAAGTGAGATTTCGAGTAAGTGTTTACATAGTCTTCTTCTGTCCGAAGAAATGATTCATTGAAATAATGAGTTACCATTGATATCGACAAATCTGGGATCGCCAAATGTTCGGGAGTTGCATTCTTTTCTCTACAAATTATTATTTATACTTTTTCAGAAACTGCAGAAGGCAGAGTATAAAACATTGAAGTTTTATTTCTTCTTTTTGTTAGAGAGAATTTTCAAAAAGAATGTCATTTGAATCAAAGATAAAAATACAATTCAAGAGTCATAAATCAACTAATAGATCAAACGGGACACGAAAAAGCTGACCAATATTTGGCCAGCATATGTGCGGGCGTGCACAGCACACTGCTTGGCAGCACGGGTGTGCTGCCTGCTAGTGCACCCGCACCACCAAGCGACACCAATTGTATCTTTTCGCCCTATAATTGAATTTGGTTGTTTTACTTCAAATATTTTCCATTTTAAAATGTATTTCAAATTTAAGAGACACCCACTTATAATGACTACAACTTATTAAAAAAATGTGGGATAAAAATTTATATAAAGATTCAACATTTCAATTTTCTTTGATGAGATATATGAATTTTGACATTCTCTTTACTTCTTCTTCCTTAAAAAAAATTCTGCCTATTATTCATATTCACTACTTCAAAATTTTGTTTATAGTATGTCGCTCTGAAAATACAAAATACAAACCTCAAGCATACAACTTCATTTTTCCTTTGTGTTCGAGTTGTTTTAGTTGGTGCACAACTCAGACAACATACTCAAGTTCTATTTTATCATAAAGACGTATAAGTTGTATTGTTTGCATCACCAGTATAGTGGTGGCATATAAAATCTTAAAAAAAGCAACGTTGTAATGTGCTTTGGAGCCAAGGTCTTCATCTCTAAAATTCTAGCAATCAAATTCCAATTGCATCATCTTGAAAGTTAAACACAACATTTACTTTTGTGTTCGCTTCGTGTTTGCACAACATAGACAACATTGTAGGCTTCATTATATCTTGGATATGTATTTGTATTCCATATGTATCACAAGTTTGGGGGGAACAAATATCGTCTTAAGGAAAACGACGTTGTAACTTGTCTTAAAGCCGAATTTTGATAAAATTCAAATTTATGCAATTTCCTACTTCTAGTCATCTACCCATTTTCATCTACTCAAGAGATAAATATCCAAAAATAATTGAGTTTTGTTATTAATTATTCTTCAGTTATAATAGAAATTAGAAATAAATATTTATTCTTAATTAATTGTTCAGTTTGACTATTAAAAGATTGCATCATATTTTGTTATTCTGAATCTCTGATGGAGTGACAGATAAGAAAGTTGCCAAAATTGTCTAATTGAGATGATCATAAGATCAGCACAACATATGGATCTCTCATATCCTCCATTAATACAGTGGTCCATTCTGATTATTTTCTGCATAAGCTGCTTAATTTCTATTAAATTATAAGAAACGAAGCTTCCCTAGTTACTTACTACTTTTTTTGCATTTATTATCTTGGAATTACCAAAATCCTTTAAATTATTTTCTCACTTTTGTAGTTCCCACCTTAAAATTTCCCTTCCCAACGGCGACATCCACCCTAAACTATGATTTTAATTTTTGTTCTTAATTAGTTGTGTCACCTGCCCAACTAAATAGAGTGGATATAGCAACTACAGTGGACACTAATTATGGTGCCCACTGTCCACGTGGCATCACTCATTTGATCACTTTTTTTAAAACTTTTTAAAAAAGTGACCAATGGAGTGATGCCACGTGGACAGTGGGCACCATAATTAGTGCTCACTGTGAGTGCTATATCACCACTACAATTAAATAATTCCAGCTCTACTTTTATTAATTACCCTGCTCTTTTTTAATTAACAATTAATTTGTTACATTTCTTGTCAGCGGCTCAGCTCGGCCCATGAGACCCACAAGCCATGGGCCGAACCGAGTAGTCATGTGGGAGACGATTTGGCCCCCGGTGGCAACAGGCCAAGCTGGTTTGGTACATTGCCACAGTCGTAGAAAAATTGGTCTGGGGTTTTGCTTTTTTCTTTTTTAAGTATTATTAAATTTAAGTATGGACCTATTTTAGATCTCAAAGTTGACTGGCCCCTAAATTGATGATATTTATCTATCGAGGACCAATGAGTCAATAACACTACAATACTAAAAGATTGAGGACGGTATCGTCAAGGAACAAAAGTTAGAAACTATATTACAAGAAGGTTAACAGTGGTTATATTCACACCATATTTTATTATAAATGCACTATATTTTAATTGCATAAAAAATCTTTAACTTTTATTTATTATCACATTTATGTCCTTAAATTATTATTATTATTTTTTATCAAATTCTTATATTTAATATTCTATTAATTAACACATCTCGTTTCTACTAGCAATTTTCTTCAAAAAAATTATATTAGTGTGCTTTAAAATGAGGGACAAATATTTAATCAAAATTTTGTATTTATTTATTTATTTGCTTATTTAAAAATACGAAGAAAAATGAGTTTTTTTATTATTTCTTAATGAAATTTCTAGACAGGATCCGTTATCATAGATAATATGTGCTAATTAATTGAAGATTAATGATAAGAATGAAATGAAAAAATATTAGAGAAATAAATGTAATAATAATTAAAGGTTATAGACCTTATATACAATTTAAATATAGTGCACTTATAGAAAAATGTGGTGTGAATATATTTAATCGAAGGTTAATAAATTGAGAACTTGTGATTCAAATTAATAATATAATGTCGTGACACGCCATGAACGAGTTGTCACGGAATAATAAATAATTTTGATTGTGAAGCTTTAAAACGAGAAGCGTGTAATATTTTTGGAGCTTATATTATTTTATTGCATTGGAATATCAACTCCTTGGGATCAAAATCTGCTTACATAAACTCCGACCAAGTTACTATAAGATGTATTTAATTAATGTTTGTACTTTTATAATTTCTACAAATCGCTATAAAATTTAATTAGTGTTGGTATCAATTCAATTCGGACATATTGATACATCTGTTTTGGACCACGTTCATTGTACCAAATGAGATCTATAAGACATAGAATCATATGAAAGAAAACCAATAAATTCCTAAATATTGAGTTGATACAATAAAAAAACAAATAAGCAAAATAATTACATTTGCTCTGATTCGAACGTAAATTATGCGTATTATCGTGTAAAATACTGTACGAAATCGATAACTAAAGAATCCACAAGCTTAATGTTCCAAATTAGCTGCTGTTCGAGTCTAGTACAAGTGGTTCTACCTGAAAATATCTTCCGATACTTACACAACTCTTTTACCCTAAAGTTATTAGCTTTCAAATATATATGTTCTTGTATTTTGTCTCAAGCACCTTTATTAATTTACGATATCATGTGTTTTGTGATTAATAAAGAGGGATAATCATAATCCTATTGCCTTCGTGGTTGGATACAATTATATATTTATTTGTAGATGGTCTCTATAGCGAATCAAGTTCAAAAATATTAAATTTAGATTCAATCGAAGCCAAGCATACGCGATTCATCATGTAAAAAGGAGTATAATAAAAACATAGTTATGAAATTATTTATACGTGATCTCAAATAATTACGAATATTAAATTACGTAATCATCGTAATAATACGACGGAACGAGCTTACACTATTTCTAACTTCAATAATCAATATCAAGTTCCTACTTTTTGTTATTTGGAAACAAGCTAGTCTAATAATAATTTGACATTAGGCCATGGATAATGAAAATGGATTGTAATAGGTCGAGGGTTTCAAGGAGCATATTAAAGTGGTTTTCATAATAATCAAAATAAACTTTTAATTAATAAGAAAAGACCAATAAAAAATAATTAGGAATGTTAAAATTAAACACTAACTAAACCATTAAACTTTTGCCTATATTCTAGTCAACTCATTAAAGTTTCTTATTATAATAATATTTATTTATTATTTATTAATTAAAGAACAAGAGGATAGAATGAAAATACTGTATGGGCATCTACAATAAATAAAACAACATATTCTTTTTAAGTACAGGTACTTCACAGGGACATATATTAATTTTCAATTCATTTGATTAAGATGCAGTTTATTAAATTAATATTTTTCTTTTTAATTCAATATTATCATAATATTTTGGAATCGAAGACTGTTTAAATTAAAGCGTGGAAAGTAGCTCGGAATTAGAATAATATAAAATAAGAATAATTTTATTTAAGTCGATTAGCCAATCATATTTGGACTAAATGCAATCATGTCAGTAAGATTGATTATACATTATAGAATTATTGTCTTGAACTACTAGTACTAGTTCCAACTAAAGTAATAAAATGAGTCGAGCTAGATTATTGATAAAGGGAGACCTAGCACGATCATCATAGGGTCGAGTTGGATGAATTTTAGTTAATTTTCAAAAAATAATTAAAAAAAATTAAATAGCCTCGTCCCACCCCTTTTTATTGGGTCGATCCGTGATATATAATATTTTATTGGATGTGTTACATGTGTATAGTATAAATCTTAGGGTGTGTTTGATTGGTAGCATGGAAAAATGGTGGAAAATAAAAATATTTTTTATGGAAGTGGGAAAATAAATTCCACTATCTAGGCAAGAAAATTTTTTCCAAGAAAGAAGGCAAATCCATACTTTAAATGCTTGTACCTAGAAAATGTATTTGCTTTTCCATGTGCCAATCAAACAACAAAGTGGGAAAATAAAAGTGTTGGATTTGACAAGATTTTCCATGGAAGTGACATTTTCTATAGAAAATGTTTGAATCATAGCATGGAAAAAGGGTGGAAAATGAAAATATTTTCCATAGAAGTGGGAAAATAAATTCCACTATCTAGGCAAAAAAAAATTTTCCAAGAAAGAAGGCAAATCCATGCTTTAAATGCTTGTACCTAGAAAATATATTTGTTTTTCCATGTACCAATCAAACAACAAAGTGGGAAAATAAAAGTGTTTGATTTGACAAGATTTTCCATGGAAGTGACATTTTCCATGGAAAATGTTTGAATCAAACACACCCTTACATTCTAATGGAAGATGGTATTTTAGTCTTGCTAGTATAAAAATGATAAATCAAATTGTTTAATTAGTTTTCTCGTGTAATCATTTGCTTAATGAGTCTATTAAATACCGGGCTACATGATTATGGTTTGGGGTTAGCAGGTATAATTAATTTAGTGGACCTAATTATTCAAAAAGATTTTGCTGGTGTCAATATATCGTATTATAAATTGTAATAGCTGCATGAATCATCCAGTATTAGTCAATAACTAGTATATGGCTTTCTTGCGGAGTAATCTGATCGTAGGCTCTATTATGATAATAGATTGAGGCGGTGAACAGATTTTGAAGATGATTGGTAGAGTGGTCGATTGAGGGAGATGGATTGAGGAGGCGAGCAGATTTTAGAAATGATCGGTTGATGGAGATGATCAAATCAGGGAGATGGATTGAAGTACTCAACAAATTTTGGAGGAGATGATTTTGTGAGGAGAGAAATTGAATACATAGTGACACACAGATGTTTAAGTACTTTTTTCTTCCCGTAGCAGAGAGAACTCACTGCGGTCGTGATTACAGGAGAGCACTAATCCAAAATAATTAATAAAATAGCTCATACCATGAGCTGCTGACGGATCGATGACTCCAAGAAATATTCCAAACTTATAATTCCTTCTAATGTTATTCACAGTTGCATAGTTATTGACTGACGTAGTCAATATATATGACATTACTCAATTAAAATAATTATTTATAATTGTCGACTATAATTAAATAACATTACTCAATTGGAGTAAATATATGCTTACTACAACAGTCAGCAACTATGAATAACATATCTCTTCTCGAATATATATGAATAATATATCTCTTCTTGAATATATATTACCTTTCCATGTGGCAAATTGATTTACGCACTACTTGAATAAACGAGCACAATCCGCGAGTATAACTTGAAAGAAATATTTATTAATTATTTTATTTTGGTCTTAACCCATGTTTTCTCTTAATGCCTTTTCAGTTTCCCCTGTACGTTTAATTTTGAGATATTTCCTATTTGCTTTTGTTACCAACATATAATAAGGAGAATTAAGAACAGCAGTCAAATACCAAAAGTAATTTTTGAGAATGACAATTTTTAATAATATTTTTTAAAAATGGCAATTGATAGATACGAAAGTCATATATACTATTTTGTAAAAATAGCAATTTTCTTTTTTCTAACTTCTAAGAGAAGTTATTTATTGTTTTTTATTTTTAAATTTTGACAGTTCAACTATTGATTTTTTTTCTGTTTTATAGACAGTTCAGCTGTCAAAACAAAAATGACAAAAAAATCGACAGTTGAATTGGAAATTTCAACACTTCAATTGTCATTTTTCTTAAACACTTAACTGCGATCTTCTTGAGGGTTATACTACCATTTCCACAATCGTCTTTATCAATATTTCTTACTCTTTCAACCACATATCAACCCAACTTCTTTCAACAAAATTTTAAAAAAATTCAACTGGAGTTATATATAAAAACAAGCCCAAAATATTCTACCACAAACATTTCGAATTTTTGTTCTTTTATAACCCAAACTAATTGGATAATTAGCATATTTCGTCCCTATTCTTTGAGTCTAATGTGCAAATCGTCCATATTGTTTGAATTTTGGTATTTGAGTCCTTAAATCACCAATTTTTTGCATAAAAGGTTCTTACTGTCTAATTCTGTCAACTGTTGCCGTTAAAGATAGCGCGTCATCTGCAATGTCTCATTCTACGAAGGACATTTTCATCAACTCACCAAATATAATGTTCCCGCCAAATCCAACCCATTTTCTCCTGCAATAAACATTATGAACTTTCCCAAACTCCAAACATGATTCTCATACTTTCATGTTTTTCTCTTAGTGCTTGTAATTGGAAAACGACTGCTCCATAAAGCCCTTGCTGCAAGAACTAAGACATCAATTTTTTGTTTTCATTTTGTGAAATTTAAGGTTTCAGATTCATTTGGAGAACGTAATATGCACCCTAGTAGCAGAGAATTGGAAGCCATGAACATGAACTCCTTGCTAAACCAAGAACAATCACTCCAAGAAATCCATAGTCATCAAAATGGTCAACCCCAGATGTCATCCCACTTTGATCCGACGTCTTCTCATGATGATTTCCTCGAACAAATGCTGTCATCTATTCCATCTACCACCTTCGCTTTTACTTAGGATGTGTCATCCGTCTTCTACCTCAGCTTAACGCAACTCGAGCTGGGCTTATTATTACGATAGTTGGGACTCAAACCCAGTTCGGATCAACTCGATTCGCTTATTCAAAAGGCGGATAAGAACAATAATGGGTTAGTCGAATTCTCAGAGTTTGTGGCACTAATGGCGCCGGAGCTTATCCCTACGAAATTGCCGTACACGGAAGAGCAATTAAGACAGTTGTTTAGGATGTTTGACAGGGATAGAAACGGGTATATCACGGCCGTCGAGTTGGCTCACTCAATGGTAAAACTCGGCCATGCCTTGATTGTGGAAGAACTCACTGGGATGATCAGAGAGGCTGATACAGATGGAGATGATCAGTTTTTCGAAGTTTTCGCAAGTTATTACCTCTGCTGCCTTTGATAATTCGTGCGCTTAATCTAATAGCAATTTTTTTCTTAGGTATGCATTCATCTGAGTTTTTTTTGTTTCATTTCTTACTTCTCATAATTATCTTTTGCAGTATCTCTTTATTTAACTTTGCAATTGATTCAAGCGTTTTTGCCATTTTCTCTTGAGTTTGTTTATGATTCTTGAATATTTAGTTTCTTTTTTGTTATTTTGTACTGAAAATGAAATGTGGGCAGTTATGTAGAGAGAGAATTGCGGAGAGAATGAAGGCTTTGCAGGAGAAAATGAGTTGGATTTGGCGGGAATATTATATTTGGTAAGTTAACAAAAATGCTTTTCGTAAAATGAAACGTTGCAGATGACGCGCTGTCTTCAATGGCAACAGTTGACAGAATTAGACAGTAAAGACCTTTTGCGCAAAGAATGAGTGATATAAGGACCTAAATATCAAAATTTAAACGATATGGACGATTTGTGCAATAGACTCAAAAGATAAGGACGAAATGTTCTAATTACCCTAAACTAATCTATCAAAAAATAACTTGGGTTAGATGGTGGTTAGCAATAGCCTGAGGCGTGAGTTGACATTTGTTTGGTGGAATTTTGTTATAGGTCTATTTTTTGTAGAATTATCCTTTGACTAAATTTGAATAGGATATGTTGAAATTTTAGGTAGTTGATTGATGATATTTTTGTCCAATATGACTATTTTTCAAATTATTTTAAAAATTTATCATATTTTAGTCAGACCATCTACAAATGAACATTTTTTTTTATATAATTTCCTTATATAATAACTCTTTTAACAATAACAATACATAAATAAAATAAATTTTCTAATCATTGTCTCTAACTCATATACCTACTTATGGAACTATTATTGGTAGGAAATATTAAATTTTAATTGTTAACTAATTTTGCAGGCCATATATTTAATTGTTTATATCCCAACTCCAACATTAAGTGCACTGACTTTTTTCATTTATCCTTCGATGATCAGTACTACGTAGAATGACGATCAAGATTAATAAAGTGTATTTTTTTCTAAACAGTACAAGATAGAATTTCACAATATAGTTAATACGATTTTAGATTACTTTTTCTTTTTGATATTCTTAGTACTATCCAAATGTACTTACCATCATGCCAAAAAAAATTCTAGTCGAGCACGTTCGCATTCGTTGGTCAACAAATTAGAAACACTTAACTTGAGTACTTTCAAAATCTAAGTGCATGTTTGGTAGAGTCTATATTCCCGTAAAAGAAGCCAAGATCTCGCAATGGCCTCATTTTCTTCATTAACCAACTTTATACATTCATATAATTCCACATGCCCAAGGGTTATTCCAAAATTTCCTGGAGTCTATTTCAGGTTAGTATTTGCCTCTGAGTAACACTCTGGAAAATGAAATTGAGAAGAGTTCTTTAGCACCCATTCAACAAGCGTTGCAACACCAAATCGAGTTGCACTTTTTTTTCTTATCATTCCAAACAGGGCCAGCCATGTCAATGTGCATCCACTGGACCCAAACTCATGCAGAAAAACAGATTTCTCAATGAGTAATTATATTCACACTACAATATTTTTTATCTACATCACGTTTTAATTATAATAAATGTTCTCCAATCTTTGATATTTTGCAATTTATGTCTCTAACTTTTTTGGTTGTAATTTTTTCATTAACTTTCAATTAATTTTCAAATCTCGTCTATGATGACGATTTTTGTCCAAATATTCTGTCAATGTACATTGAAATGAGGAAAAAATATTTTGTTAAACTTTTATATTTATTATTTATTTTGTTTATTTAAAAATACGAGAGGCATACAAATCTTTTTACGTCCTCGTGATTAACTTCTTGAACATAAATCATCATCAAAGATAGAGATAAAACCTGCAAATTAATAGGCTGGTGATAAGAATATGATAACAAAGTTGAGGACATAAATACAAAATTAACAATAGTTAAAAATTTTCATTGCAATTAAAATATAGTGTAGTTAACAAATAATGTGGTGTGAATATAATTATCCTTTATTAATTGCTAAAGACTTTGTTGGGGAAAATAGTTCATCGAATCTTTGATTCTTGCAAGAACAATTGGCAGGGCTCAGATTAATACTGTCCAACTCCACAAAGGTAACACCAAGTTACAAGGACAAACTAAGAAGGACCTATTTCACCAAAAGAAATAAAGAAAGGAAAGAGGTTGCAATTTTCACAAAGAAAATATTTCAATATCAATGGCTGAAGTTCTTTTCTGGTTTGGCTGCTTTTCTGCTTTGGCTGAATTCACGTGTGGTAATAAAGAATATGGTGATAATTCGTGGTGATTGGTGGTGATCTTTCTGCCCAAAACCAAAAGTATATATATAGTGTAATATATATTATATATATGGTATAATATATATATTTATATATGGTAATAATATAATAACTCATATTATATTATACCCCCCTAATATATATATATATATTTCATAAACCTAGTCGTCCCACTTTCAACCGGGTCAAACACACTAGGCCACTGAGCAATGACCCAAAGGTACATTAAAACTTCCAAGTGACCCACACACGTCCTTCATTAATTTGGGCTAACACACTTGTAGAGTGGACTATACAATTATCATTCAATCTTGGGCTCAAAGCCTATGAAGATATAACTGGTCTATTAATCATCACTGCCCCGGGTTTATTTGAGATCACAAAAATTCCAACAAACCTCCACCTTGATCCAAATATACCTGCAAACTCCAAAAGTAAAAAAAATAGCTTAGTAGTTGTTAAAAAAGGATTCCAAACAAATTGGAACTTTACATACCCTTACCGAAGTTTAGAAGTGTCAGCCAACTTCTAAACTTTACCATTGTGAGCACCTTAGTGCCCATATTTGCAAGGTTATAAACCTTCAAATACCTAAGCAACAACTTTAAAGCTTCCTAATATTTGGGATTTGGATCAAACATGTACCTGCTTAAAACACTAACAATAAAGGCCAAGACTGGCCTAGTGCAAACCATCAAGTACATAACGGAACCAATAACATTTGAGTAGGAGTTTTTACTCATAAACTCCTTTTTCTTATCCTGTTCCTCAGACAAGATAAATTGGTTACCAAGAGGCACATAAGTGGGTTTGCAATTAACAATGTCAAATTTCTTCAAAAATTTAAGCACATACGGAGTTTGATACACAAATAAGCATGAATTTGACCTATCTCTATCAATCATACCAAGGAACCTTCTAGAATGTCCTAGGTATTTCATGTTAAATTCTTTACTTAACTCAACACTTATCTTATTTACCACTTTCATGTTAAAGCCATCCAATAACATGTCATCCACATAAAGTAACAAATACACACAATCATCATTTGTGCTGTGGTTCAGGTAATACAAGCAATTATCAAACTCAATCCTCTTGTAACCAAAAATATGTGAATCAAACATTCTATACCACTTACCCTTGGCTACTAGCCTAGTCTCGTATCTCACAGGCTCATTCTCAGTGGTACCCTTTTTCACCTTATAAACCCATTTGCATCCCACTATGGATTTATTCTTAGGTTTAGGAACTAAATCCCAAGTTTGATTCCTAACAATAGAACTCATCTCTCATCTCATGGTACTAAACCATTCTATGGATTTCTCACTCTTTATAGCCTCCACAAAGGTATTTGGCTCCTTATCAACTAGTTCCTGATAACTAGCATATGCTATAGTGAAGTCGGATAGTCTTTGGGGTTCTCTAGATGGTCTTCTCACTCTATCTCTGGCCAATTGATAATTAGCCAAAGGATTTTGGTCAACGGGATTTTCCTCTATCACATCCTCGTTACCTTCTACATCTATATTCTGCTGATTTCGATGTGTGTCACTATCCACCTTACTAAGGGTGATGGGGATGTGGGTACTCACTTTCTCCACCTCAACTAGGGACTCTTCCCTAATGGTTTTTTGCTGTTTTTCACTCTCTAAACAAGGCATATCTAACTCATTAAAAATGACATCTTCACTAATGATGATTTTCACACTCTTTTGGCTCCTATCCCACAACTTAGACCCCTTATCACCTTCTGGGTATCCTAAAAAAACACATTTCCTAGTCTTGGGATCTATTTTTCCTTTACTATGATAAAAGAAAGCAGCACAGCCAAAAGTCTTAAGTATGGAGTAATCAGCACATTTACCATACCATTTTTCATACGGTGTATCACCATTTAAAACAATAGAAAGAGTCATATTAGTCAAATAGCAAGCAGTCATAACAGCTTCACCCCAAAACGATTCAGGCATACCAGAACTCAACATCATACATTTAACCTTATCAAGCAAAGTACGATTCATCATTTCAGCAACCCCATTCTGTTGGGGAGTGTAAGACACAGTTATATGTCTAGTAATACCACAGTCATTACACAAATTTTTAAAGTCAGCATTGCAGAATTCAAGACCATTATCATTACACAAATATTTTATCTTTTTACCTGTTTGATTCTTCACTTGAACTTTCCAATTTTTAAATTTAATGAAAATTTCATTTTTATCTTTCAATAGATAAACCCACACACGTCTGGAGAAATCATCAACAATAGACAAAAAATATTTGTTACCACTAAAAGTGGGATTGCTCCTAGGACCCCACAAATCAGTATGAATGTATTCTAACACTCTACTTGTCTTGTGTGTGCTAGATGAAAATGATATCCTACGATGTTTTTCAAACACACAATGATCACAAAATGGGATGTCAGACACCTGATCCTTACCAAATACACCCTTGTCATTAAGGAACTTAAGTCCCTTAACACTAATGTGAGCTAACCTATTGTGCCACATTTGTGTGTGATCAGTGTCAATGGAAGAGATAGTGGAATTTAGACCACTTATCACTTCAGCATGTGTAACATATATGCCATTTCTCCTAGTAGCTTTAAAAGCTCTAAGTGCACCCTTACACATTCTAATCATGCCATCACCAAGCCTACCCATGAAACTTATACTCTCTAACTCCCCTATAGAAATCAAATTCCTACCCATATGCAGAACATATCTGACTTCTCTTAATGTATGCACAAAGCCACTGTCAAACTTAACAGTTACATTACCAACACCAGTAATTCTATATGCAACTCCATCCCATGCAACTACATGTCCATGATCAGCCTCATGCAAATGATCAAACCAAAACTTATTTGAAGTGACATGAAAAGATGCACCGGAGTCAAGAATCCACTCATATATATGGGAGTTCATAGACAGGTTAATCTCACCAGGCTCGAAATTTAAAAGCATGTAAACCTCTCCAGACTTATCATTAGAGGTCACTACATTTGTCTCTCTCTGATCTTCTCCCTCTGTTTGTTCTTCTCTTTATAACACTCACTAATGAAATGTCCTATTTTCCCACACCCGTAACATTTCTTTCCTTTTGCCCTCCCATATGACTTAGAACGACTTCTACCCTTTCTATTGCTACTACTATTTTGCCCACCTCAACTTCCACTCCCATCTCCCCACTGAGGTCTACCCCTCACAAAATGGACTTCACCATTTTTTCTCTCATTTTTCTCGAACTTCAATTCTCTCTCCTTACTTTTTAAAGGGTCTATGACAATGTCAGGTGTAAGGGTCACCATCCCATACTTAATGGCATTCTTGACTTCCTTATATGAATCAGAAATGGCATTTAACAAAATTATAACTTTGTTAATTTCAGGGACCGTTTCACCACAGTTTGTAATATCTTGCACAAGCTTATTAAAAACATCAAGATTGTCATCCAAATCCCTTGAGGGATCAATTTTGAAGCTAAAAAAATTTTCAAGGAGATAAATTTTATTTGGAGTAGATTTGATTAAATAAAGCTCTTCTAATTTTTTCCAAAGCTTTTCTGTAGAATCAAAATTTCCTACTTTTCGCAAAACAGGGTCTGATAAATGCAATATAATAGAATAGTAAGCAAGTTCATCAAAATCCTTTTTCTGATCCTCAGTAACATTAAGACCATAAGAATTATCAATAGCTTTTGAAACATTTTGCTGAACCAAATTGTCTTTCATTTTTTGTTGCCAAATAGAAAAATCACATTTACTAGTAAAGACACTCAAGTCAAAACGATGTGCAGACATCTTAACAAATAAGAATACACACCAATAAGCACGTCAAGATAATCACGCAGAAATACCTAAGGCATCAATATACACTATTTTAGATTCCCAGGATTTCGTGAGATTTGCGATCTCAGATCAAGGGAATTGTCAAATGGGTAAAGTCCAGGTGACAGTTCTAAATAATAATGCACAAAAAATAAAGTATCGCAAATAATCAGCACCAAAACAAAAGCTAACACAAGTCACAATAATGGGCACATAAAATTCCTAGCAACAGGCAATGGTTACCCCACACTGTAACCCCAAAACCTATTGGCCACCCCACACAATGACCTGCTAGTACTGGAATGTAAAAGAGATTAGCCAATTTACCAGAGCGGACCAAATCTGACGGTCCGTATTAAATAGGAGAGATGCGAAACAATTTAAATAAGAATTCCAGCAGCAACAGCAACCACAGAAGCTGGAAAAACCACGAAAGTCTTGCAAACGCCGAATATGTTCACTGTCGAACCGCTGTCCAAGCTGTCCGGACCACCAAAATTATAACTGACCACCACAGAAGGTCAAAAATAGGACAAGGATCACAACGCCACCAGCCACTTGCCGGAATACCCCCTCACCCGCCTCCACGCGCCACCTGAAGAAATCTGCAGCTGAAAATCACGCGCCACCCACGTGCCGCCTCCGTTGCCCCACACGCTGCACGCGCTCCACCGTCAGCTCTGCCTTGATGTCAGGAGTCAGAATATGGTCTCCGTTCACAAAGATGACGTCTGCTTTGGCCGAAAAATGTACGGACATATCTAGATAGATTTGTGCTTCTTCTTCTTCGTTAATCTGACGACCCAAAATTAATTTTCTTGCACTACGGAATGCCACCGAGGCTCTGATACCAATTGTTGGGGAAAATTGTTCACCGGATCTTTGATTCTTGCAAGAACAATTGACAAGGCTCAGATTAATACTGTCATGTTGGCGGATTTGTGTAAATGACTCCAAAAAATGCAGAAACAATAACCGAATGAAAATCAAGAAATAGTAGAGGCAAGTGTTGAACACTTTGTCGTTAAGTCAATATTGCCCCGTAAAGGTGCCTTCGGTCTTTGGCAATTGACTCCCAAGATACAACGACTTCGCTTGAGTTTTGTAGCACTTCAAAACTCAAGTTCAGCGAACCAAAATTGGTTTTGTACTCCAACGGATGAAATGAAATGGAAACCAGAATTTTATGCAACTAAAATACAATAATTTTGGTTAAAGAATGATGAAATATGAGTTCTTAGTGTTTGCATATAGTTTATGTATTAATACTCTGTCAAATTGGACGTCCAGATGCCCTTTTTAACGTTGAAGATCAGTTGAAAACGAAAAGGAATGAAACCAAATCGTGCAACACTTCAAAAGGACATGTCTGTTCACGCAAACATATGCGATCGCAAGGTACAAAATTCAGAACAGAACTTGATCCAATTTAACCATGCGATCACAAGGCTTTGTCTCCTGCGATCGCATGGAATGACCCAAAAACGTTCTACTTAAAATTTAGGCAGATTGCGATCGCAGGTGAAAATACTCATGCGGTCGCATGGTCAAAACTTTGACCTAAAATTATCATTTTTCGTAATTTTTCATTCATTCGATATTAATTTCGAGATGCCAAATATACCCTTTAAACATGCAGGTCGATCCCCGTTTTTCCGAAGCGTCGAAGTGGTAAACTAATTTGCCTAAACGGATTGGGTCGAGTCTTGTATATTTGGCCAAGTTGACACGAAGTCACTTTCGTTGTTTTTAACACTTAGTTAATTTCTCGACATATTTAAACCAATTTTCAACATGTCCAACTCCACAAAGGTAACACCAAGTTACAAGGACAAACTAAGAAGGACCTATTTCACCAAAAGAAATAAAGGGAGGAAAGATGTTGCAATTTTCACAAAGAAAATATTTCAATATCAATGGCTGAAGTTCTTCTCTGGTTTGGCTGCTTTTCTGCTTTCGCTGAATTCACGTGTGGTAATAAAGAATATGGTGATAATTCGTGGTGATTGGTGGTGATCTTTCTGCCCAAACCAAGAGTATATATATAGTGTAATATATATTATATATGTGGTATAATATATATATTTATATATGGTAATAATATAATAATCTATATTATATTATACCTCCTTAATATATATATATTTCCTAAACCTAGCCGTCCCACTTTCAATCGGGTCAAACAGACTGGACCACTGAGCAACGACCCAAAACTACATTAAAACCTCCAAGTGACCCACACACGTCCTTCATTAATTTGGACTAACACACTTGTGGAGTGGATTATACAATTATCATTCAATCTTGGACTCAAAGCCTATGAAGATATAACGGGTCTATTAATCATCACTGCCCTGGATTTATTTGAGATCACAAAAATCCCAACAGACTTCAAAATCATATTTGGTGAAACATAAAAGATGCTGGATTGGGAATTAAAGATTACTGTAACGTGTAATGTCGACTTCTATTCTTAAATGCACCTGGCAATGTATTGCACTCAACAATATAAAGATGTTTCGATACAAGAATATCTGTAGAATAGTTGTATACAGAGGCTAAAACACGATACATTTAGAAGCTAACGTGAATTTGAGGCGCAATATAAAGCTTGATTACATGACTGGCAAGAGTGAAACCATGACTTTACAATGATCAGCCCACACTAGGTACACTTATTATAATTAGAATAGTTGAATTTAGGGGCTGTCTGGAATCCTTTTTTTTTTACAGATTTTGTTATTTTCTTGTTGACTATTTAGAGACCAGGGACCCACTAACATCTGCAAATGCAGAATTTGAAAGAGAAAATACCATTCAAAACATTCATGTAGTCAACAATAACGGCACAAGTGGTGGAAAATAGCAGATTTTTTTTAGTTTTCATCAAAATTGTTTAGAATATAATAATACATTTACTATTTGGTCAACAAATTTTTTTTTTTTTTTTTATATCTAAATATCCCAGTTACATCAGACTATGTCCTGGACCACCCATCCCCGGCCCCTCAGTGATGGGTGGAAGTAAATCGCGGTATATGCTCAAGTTGACCAGGGTTCGTGCACCCTTTATACTCCTGGCCCCAAGGGAGTCTTCCTCCATAGATATTACATCACCAAGCTGCTCTACCCATAATTGGTCAACAAATTTAATTTGGCAAAAACTGATTCCAGAGACACTCTTAAACTCGAGGTTATTTTACAAAATGAGACCTTAGTACTTGTCTGATGTTCGATAAAATACCGTAAGCGTAAGTGTTCGTTGACAAATAATAATAAAATTGTAAAAGTGAGTAAAAGAGTATCGTTCTCACGAGAATTTAGACTTTAGCTTAATTTCGACCAATTCAAATTTAAATCGAATACACACGATAAATGATTCGAAAGAAGTATTATAACTATGCATGTATTATGACTATGATTTAAACTACGATCAAGTATAGTTTTTAGAACAAAATTCAAGTAAATGAGTTATGCTAGAAATCCAACTTCACAATTAGTATCTATTTGAATCCTCAAAATCCCACGTTCTAATCCAATTTATGTTCAAATTGACAATCGATAATTCTAAGTTATCTAATAATCTCTTTCGAATAGAATTAGACCTATTTTTATATACGTTCAAAATATTCCTATTTTGAATTCGAATATACAAAAATACTTTCAATACCAAGATTATCGAATTTGATTGCACAAAGCATAGAAAATTATTCCTAATTTCTATAGGACTTAGTGTTTAAAATCATAATGAGCTAATTTATTTTGAACTTCCGGAAATGAAAATAAATCACAAACACGTTCAAACGATGATCAATCATTCAAACGGATGTTAAAACCATGACATAAATCAAACAAACACACATTAAGATTAGAAATGGAAATCCCTAAATTAAAACTTCAACACAAGGGTTACATCATCATCCTTAACATAAAGAGTTTAGTCCATCATATTTGATTTACAAAAACACATAATAAATGGAGAATTCATCACCTAGAATATTTGATTGCAAGAAGAGCTTTGAAGATTAATTTGGCCCTCTTGAATGTCTTTAATGGATTACCCAAGAATCCCAACTTTTCTCTTGCTTGAAATTCTAATAATCTTGCCCGGATGAAAATTTTTTTGTAAAGATTTTGTGTTTTCCCTTCTAGTTCTCTCCAAAATTCAACTTCCAAATCATTATAAGAGTTCTCCTATTTATATGGGTCAAATTAGAGTTGAAGTTCGTGCCCTAAGTTCCAAAAAACATGCTAAAAATAGAATTTTAACTCAAATAAAGATTTGGCCACAACACCGTCCACTCGCTAGAGTGGACAGAAACGACCATTTTTTGGCTGATGGTCCGCTCGAGCGAGCCTCCGGACTGCTCGAGCGGACAGAGTTATGTCCCCCGACGACTGATTTTCAAACGGCCATAACTTCTTGTAGGAAACTCCAAATTGCAATCCGTAAAAAATGTTGGAACCATAATTCAATTATCTTTCCAATGAAATATCATTTTCCTTATAGAAATGTTTGTACCAAAGGTTGTGCTCTAATTTATCCACATATTTTCAATTATAGTTTTTTCAATTCACTACTTTGGCTTTCAGGTGTTTGATCATTCACTTCAATTCTCATCCAGTGGCAAAAACAAACATTTTAAGTTGGGGGTCCTTATGGGCCGGGCCGGGCAGGGCCTGGGGAGGGGAGGGGAGGGGAGGAGAGGGGAGAAGCCCTCACGAAGGTTCGTGGGCAGCGCCCCGAATTTTTTTTTCTCAAACCACAATTACTATGCCCATTTTTATAAGAATCTAATATTTTTTTATAAATCATAATCTTTAAAAAGCTTACAAGAAATCATTGCACAAAATGTTACAAATGTGTTTATTTGTAACAGTTTCTGTTTAGTATCACTGTCTGATACAGATGTTACAAATGATATTTTGCATCACTAAATATGCTAATGAATATGTTACATATTATATTATGTTATTTTACAAAACGCATATTATATGAATTAATATTCTGTATCACTGATGTTACATATGTTACAAATGATGAAATCATGAATTTTATTTGTTAAATTTGACATTGTGTTACATATCTATATCACACTGATGTTACACAGTATCAATAGATTTTTAGAGTCCAATGTGTATATTAATGCGAACTTGTTGAAGTTTAAAATTAGTTTTGCGGTTATAACAATTTTAGTTTAATATCACAATCTGATACAGATGTTGCAAATGATATTGTGTATCAATGTCTGATACAAATGTTACAAATTATATTTTATATCATTGAAATATGCAACATGATTGCATCTCAATCTTTTATTCTAGAGTACCAAAATGCCATAAAACAATATAAATGTGCATGCTACATGAGCTACGAAATAAATCTCACGTCGCTTTAAATAATAAAATATTAACCAATATATAAAAGATTGTAGTACTCCTCTTATTAATGTCAACATTATAAAATAGAACTCCAAACCCATATATATTGGTCTTAAGAACATGCTCCCGATGGCAAAACAAGAACAACATAATATACTTTGAAACTTGCATTTTAAGTTTGCCCAAATAGATACATGCTGGATGATGAATATAGACAACCATATTTATTATAGGCAGAATTAATCTTAGAAAATGACAATAAGATAAAATCCTCTAATAACAAGCCCTCTGAATGTCATAAAAACATTATTTTGCTTGAAACAAAGAAACTGGTTTAATAGAATAATCAATGGTTCCCCTTTTAGCCCATAGTGTACGATGGGGTTGGCAAATTGATCACAGTGCTCTTCACCTTTGTCATCATGTTAATGCTGTTGGTGATTCCTTGTGATCCAATTCCACTGTCCTTAAGACCCTGTAATAAAATTATGTTTTAAATGTTTTTTCAAAGTTTCTAATGAACGTATTTTTCAATAATTTTCCAGTTTTTATCTGAATTCTAGCATACCTGGAATGGAAAATGATCAGGACCACGTGCTGGAGCTGAGTTAATCTGAACCGTCCCAGTCTCCATGGCATCGCTTATCAGCATTGCCTTGTTGATATCTTTCGTGAAGACGCAGCCCTGCAGTGCATCAAAAACATAAAGCATTATGTTATGATAATTCTTTTTTAAACACGTGTTATTGATTTGGAGACATGATATGCTGGAATTAAGACTATATTTTCAGCCTGTTCAAAGAGTTAAGATAATCCGGGTTAAATATGTAAGCTATTAGCCAACAAGAATCAAACATCAAAACAAACACTAATGCGACTTCCACACGAGAAAACAGAAAAATTTTGTTTTCAGGAAACGACAAAACACACAATCAGAAAAAGACGTTATTTGTCACAAAAAAGATCGACACTTTCAAGAAAAACTACAAACTCAAAGTTTCCTATCAAGCCAGGTTGAAATTTACCTGGAGTCCAAAGTTGCTTGCATTGCAATGATGAATCCCTTCTTCAATAGAACCAATTCTTATAACTGGCAAGACTGGTCCAAATGGCTCCTCCCATGCTATTCTCATGTCGGGCCGCACGTTATCTAACAACAGTGGCCAGATGAGGTTGCCGTCTCTCTTGTACTCCTGGCAAAATGTCGCTCCCTTCTGTTTAGCGTCATTAACCAGCCCCTCAATAAAGTTTGCAGATGATTCTGAAACGACTGGAGTGATATCACAGTTATCCTCAGGTGGACCGACTGTCAATTTTGCCACCTTGGCATTCACTTTCTCGACAAGAGCGTCCGCAACAGATTCCATCACCAAGACAACCTTAACAGCTGTGCATCTTTGACCACTGTTATAGATGTGGACATCAAATTATGTCTTAGACTCTTAGCCACTCCAAGTGTAACGATAAATTTTGTACAAGTCATTCAGAACTTTACAATAAGGTTACCCCACCTCGCAAAACGACTCACACTATAGCCTGCAGAAAATTATCACTGGTTCATCCGTAAAAATACTGCATAGAAGATACTAAATTTTCTGTTCTCCAATGCCCATTTTGTGTGGATCGTTTCTTATTTTGGTTAATCTTTTGTGTACTAGTATATTTTTGGCATGAAGAAATACGCTTGCCTTAAATTTTTTCGAGCAGTTCTTGCGGGCGCACTAGGATAGCAGAAACTTCACTCTTATTTATATGAAAGATAATGCTTTTCCTTAATCTCAGAGGAGTTCTAATTTTTCATTATTAAGTTCAAGGCTATAAAATTAATATCATTTCAGAATGCACATCACTTCAGATCTTATCCGTATTACAACATAGTGATAGGGACTTCGTATTATCCTTCACCGGTTCATTAGGAGAAACAGAAAATAGTTTGTATAGCATAATTTTATTTTTCAATCCATACACATATTCGTGCTTTTCAATGGGATCAAAGGTGTGAAGCAGTGAATTTGTTTCCTTACTAAAACAGACAATCTCAAATAGCGAAAAGAATATTAAAGTTCCTTCAGACCTGTAAGAAAAGCCGCCTTTTATGATGTTTGAAGCTACCAAATCTAAATCAGCATCCTCAAGCACAATGCAAGCATCTTTTCCTCCCAGTTCCATTTGTAGAGGGATCATGCCTGCTTTCTTTGAAATTGCAATTCCGGTGTCACCACCAGTAAAGCTGAAAAAAACAAGTTTGCAATTACAAAGGAGATAATATCTGTTGTAATAGGAAGGAGAAAACACATGTTATGTACTATTGGAGTGAGCACAAATATCTACTGAGACTGAGAGGAACTCATACGCTATCTAATGTATAGCGAATGATGGCTACCTTATGCAGTTCACCCCGGGATGCATCGTCAAAAAATCACCAATCTCAGAGCCCTTCCCAGTGATACAGTTGATGAGTCCTTTGGGGAAACCAGCTAAGTGAAAGCAATGTACCATATGAAGGCAAGCCACTGCACCCTGTGAGGTAATGGTCTACTTTTAGAATCAAGACTGGATTAATAGGGCTATTTTGGTATAGTGTATTGTACCAAATTGGACACAATTAAGGAAGAACAAGAAGCTCAAATCTCGTCCATTGTACTGTATAGTCTTGTCCATTATTGCGTACCAAACACGCACTAATTGTTCCTAGTAAGGTTTACTATCTCTCTCTCCGCACACACCGAATCAACTGGTAGCCAGTGAAGTAGTGGTATTGATAATAAACAACATAAAGAATAAGTTTACTCGTGAGAATAATGAAAGAGTACCTGAGTTGGGGGTTTGAGGACAAGGGAGTTTCCAGCGATCAGGGCCGGCCCAATTTTGGAGACAGCAAGGTTGACCGGATAGTTAAAAGGAGGAATTGCTAACACAACACCCAAAGGGACCTGTAACATATTGTTCAATTAGAACCCATAACTATCATGTTTTAAGAGAAGTAATTAGACTGTCAAAAGTTTTTCTGACTCCTATATTGATGGTGGCCAGAAAAGAAATGAAAAAAAGTAAAATTTGCATTTTCAAATGTTCAGTTTTATGCACTCTCGTCGGATTATTCCAATATGAGCTATCATAAACTTCTGAAATTCACATAATGGAGAATTTTTCAGACAGACCTACACAAATTACGGATATATTCAAAAATTTACATCCTCCAAAATTTAGTTTGGCCAACTAAACTTTAACCAACTTGGTTCTAAGGAACAATGTTAAAAGTAAGAACAATATATATGTACCTTAGATGTGAGACAGTATTTGGTTCTTTCGTTCCCCGGGAAACTGTCCGATACCAGGAATGTACCCTGTCCCAAAAGTCTAACCCCTTCTTCAGCACAATAAGAAACCAGATCTCCAGACCTCACAACCTTAATTAAGACCACAATATCAGGATTATTTTTTTTAAACATGTCCCAGGACCAATATACATTTTAACTAATAAAAAGTTAATAGCTACCTCAGTAACAGAATCCTTTGCTGGTTTTGCAATTTCCTTCACTAAACATTCTCCAATTGGGGCTTTGTGCTCTTTGAGTATAGCAGCTGCTTTGTGAAGGAGCTCCGCACGCTTCCAGAGCGGAGTTTTTGCCCATGCCTTTTGCGCAACTTTTGCTATTTCCATTACCTTGTTGACCTCCTCTTGTGTACAAGCTGGATAAGATCATGATCATAAACAAGAAAATAAGTACTTTTTCCTTATCAATTTAAGTTTGGAACAATGGACATTACAACTAGTAAAGATTATTTTCTACGATTTGCATGGAAACAAGAACTGCAGAGGTAAATATGCCATCAAATTAGCCATTTTCCCTGGTCAATAATGGCATAACAAGATGTATCACACATTTTCAGAATTCAGTCACTTCAATTAAATTCAAGAACTTAAAAAATTTTAAATATGAAGAAAAAAAATTTGTATTTGGTGTCATAAAATCTTTAGTACTCTCAAAAGAAAAAGGTACTCGCTTTTGAAAAATAACCTCTGGTAATGTGCATGATGAAACTATTTTGAATTCCCACTTAAAAATTCGAATTAATTTAAATTAATCCAAGTGAAGACAAGTAAACATGGGAGAATCATCAGATTCCCAAAAAACATTTAAGGAAAAAGAGCATCAAATACCACATAACATGCCAAGAAACTGGAATACCTTGAACCTTGTATTGAACCTTTCTTGTAGTAGGATTAATGATCGAAACAGATTTTCCAGAAGAAGACTTTTTCCACTCTCCATCGGCATAGTATTTGAACACATCTCCATCAATTATCTCTCCAAATACTCCATTTCCAGCCATTGCTACTGCTCTAAAACTCCTCACAACTTCTCTGCAAAGTTTTAGAGATAGAAACTGCAGAGAGAGAGAGTGAAAAATTGTGTCTGTTTACTTACTTGCCGTTAAGGGACTGGAGTGATAGAATCGAAGTGTTTTGTGCTTTTTCTTGAATTGGGTTAGGACCCTATAAATATTGGAAGAAGATGAACCAAGAAGCATTTACAGACATAAATTTGTTTTCAACATTTGACATCAGTTTTTTTGTGATTTTACGAGGTAGCCACTGAAGCTATGTTGTCATTTGGTTACTGGTGGTTATAAATTAGGAGGTTGTTGGCCACGTTGTTAGTTAGAAAATTATACGTGGGATTACTTATTTATTTTTTAATGTTAGGAAAAATATCAAGATATGGGCACCCCTCATACAATTATCACAAACCATCCCGAATTTTTATCTTTTCTTACACGTCGATTTCTGTACTTATCAATTGTGAAATCTTTTTGTCTAAAAGTTTAATAAATATATTTAAGTTTTACTTTTAATAAGTTTTTAAAAGTAAGTCGAATTTCCTTTTCAATTAAAATGATTGATATGCGATATTTTCTTATTAAACATCTTAAATTTTTAGGAAAAAAATATATTTAAGTGTGATTATATCTTGAACAACATTTTTAGTATGATAATTTTTTACCTTTTATGGTACACGACCTGTCATTTTAAGAAGTAAACAAAAATTGAACAACATTTATAGCCTTCACGGCATCTCGAATTCACTTGTAGGAAAATTGTAGTTGCGTGGAATGTGCACACACACATATATAAATTCAATTAGGTTGCACGAGATTGAAAACAGAATACAATACTTACACGATACATAGAAACATCAGTTTGATAAGAACAAAACATGTAACATTGCATAAAACTATTGATTATTTTAACAAATTTCATATTTAGAGCGAGTTTAGCATAGTTTCATTAAAGTCCAAAAACGATTTTTGGAAGGTAAAATTGATTTTTATTAAAATTTTAGATATTTGGTTAAAGTTAGTAAGTGCTTATTGACTATAAAAATAAATTTTTTAAACTGTTTTAGAGAAGTTCAAATCTAAAAAATTTTAAATTTAGCTTTTACTGGAAGTTGAATCTATATTTAATGCAACTTTTAAAATTTCAAATATATTCCAATTTTCTTTCACATCAAATGAAAAAAAAAACCTCTAACTCCTATTATTATTAATTAATTTTGGGTGAGTTTATGATATATTTTAATTATATTTTGTCATTATTTATTATTTTATTTTGTTATTAGCGTTACTTCATTTAACAAATATATGACTTGGAGTATTATATATATTTAAGAAATTACACATTATGTGTATAGTTCAAACAAATTAATGTTACATAATACGATATATATTAAAAGAAATGTGCGATGATAATTTAACTAAAATATTAAATTAAATAGTATTTATGAAAAAGAAATTTGTGAAATATGTAGGAATATTTAATTAATTTTTAGCCAAATAAATATGTAGTTTATACAAAAACATAGTTACGCAATCAAATAATCATTTAATATTGACAACACTTTTTTTACACTAAAACGGTTAACAGTTTTTTACTAAAAATTCTTCTGAAAAAACTCTACTAACAAAACTTCTATTCACAGCAGTCAGTACCATAAATGAGAAGTTTCTGAATTTACAACCCATAAACAAAAGTAAAATTCTTAAACAAAGTTTTCAAATATTTTTGTCAAAGTTTCTTACATAGTTTTCTTGAAGTTTCTGAATTTATTAAAAGTTAAAAAAAAATTGAGAAACTCTTTGAGTTTAAAGAACGTTTTCAAGAGTTTCAAATTTCAAAATAGATCTAAGACAACATTTTTAAGTTTCACGGGCAACCTAGATCCAAGCATAATGCTAGAGCAAGACCCTAGCGTTTAGTGCAAGCATCGGTAACATTGCGTGGCTGGAAAATAACGGCACAAACGTACCTATTTTTATATTTGTTGAACAATTAGCAACACTCAATATAACGGCACAAACGTACCTATTTTTATGTTTGCGACTCAATATAACGGTATAAATTGTTTGGTTCTTTTATGTAAGAGAAGAAATTTGTTACACAATCATCTCTTATCATTTTGTATTCTTGTACTTAGTATACTTATACGATGTACACAAATTCTCTTCTGTAATATAAACATGAACTTGTGCTAGCTAAGATTCTTCTTTCATCATACGTCAAGTATTTAATTGACAATATTGAATACGATAAATTAATACAATAAATAAATTTTTTTTTTCTTAATACTATTAAATTGGTCGAGTCTATGTACCCTGCCCAACATGTCATTAGATCACGTCAACAGCCCCAGGAAGTTGGAACTATATATGATACAGCCATAACTTGCCAAGTATGGGCATCTGATGCACTACTAAAAGACAAGAATTTCCTCATTCTTCCTGCCAAATTGGGATGGTATGGCCGGTAGGAGTAGCCATCCCTAGTGACTATTTCTTCTATAAATAATGCTTTTCTTGAATGTAACATGCAGGTGATAGGGTTAGCTATACATGTACGCACCAGTTGTTTTCTTTGTGCTTAAACTAGACGAGAGAGATAAGTATGTTTGATAATACTTAAAAGTCAAATATTTTGAAAGTACGTTTAAAGTAAGTTTTTTGAATAAAAATGAAATTTTGACACTTTCGATTGACAAAATAAGTAGCTTATTGACTTTTAAGCACACTCGAACATGCTCCTAAAAATTTAGGTGAAATGTTTTTGCCCTTGTTTAAAAATGGGGAGGAGGCAAAATATTTTCCATTGTTTGTAAATGAAAGGAAAAAATATATCATAATTGATGAAATTCAAAACGGAAAATTAATTTTGGTGGGACTAGGGAGACAGTGCAAAGCTTTTTTTGTTACGGGTAACATTCGACAAAGGAAATGGTCCATCCCTTGCACCTCGCGTGCCAACTAAAGAATACACAATTCAATTATTTTAACTTTTTCCCGACAAATCAAATGCATGCGCGATTTATTAAATTATGTAGTATATATCTATAAAATAAGTTAAGGTCGGGAGTACCATCCAAATCATCACTTGGGTACTAGATATAAACTTTTCGTCTAGCAAAATGTCTAATATTTATAACGTTTGGTGGGTGTCACTTAAAAACTCAAACATACACAAAATGAGAAAACTCACATCTCTAGATTGTGATAAGTTTCAAATAAATATACTTATATTTATTTCTTCGAGCATACTCAATATTTCTCCTGATGATTTTCTTGTTCTTATAATATTATACTTCAATTTAAATCTCTTGGTTTCGTTTTTGTCTTTGTTTTTTCTTACATTCATGTATCACGCTATGTAACCCGATGATCAAAAAATAAATGTCGAATGAACTTGACAAGGAAAACAAGATGGAGTAGATGGAGAAAGGCAAGAGAAAAGAGATTGAATAGGGTAGTTGATAAACTTGTGGCTTAAATTTAGATGTTATCTGTTTCTATTTCTGGTGTATATTGATTCAAATCAACTACAAATGTGGATCAATCAATCATACAATTAATAGAGCCCACTCCCAACATTTTTTGAATCCCATACATGTTCAATCACTGTAAAAACACCTACTGCCTCGTGGACCACTTACCACGATTGAATAAGCCATGGTATGCTTTGGATATTCTTCCTAATGTGACAATATATAGACCAACCCCCAGCATCATTTCCAATAAAACTGCTAAAATGGATCTTTTTTGTTCATTCTCAAATTTCAAGTATACGTATACGAATTCAGTGCTCTCGACTTAGTGTTAGTAACTCCTAACGTCGCGATAAAATTGGAATGACCTAACACTCCATAAACACATTTCTTAGGTTTCGGTCATCATCTCCTAGTCACGAGTCATGCAATCTTACACGATACTATATAAGAATGCAAATTAGTCAAATTTTGTACTTTCTCAAGTTATATATTTATATGTATCACTCGATTAGAATTTTTATAATGTACTAAACATTATATTCATTTTTTAAAGTCGAAGGGTCAAAACAGTGATAATTATTCTTATTATTGTATAAATATTGAAGAATATTAGAGCTCAAAATTTTTTATTTAAAAAAAATGTGAAAACATTTTTATACCATTTGAAATTTTTTCCCGTCACATGATCGAATTTTTAAAGCCTATTGCTGAGCACACAAAATAGTTGTGATTTGTTAAAAGCATACATTTAGTATCAAGGGATAAATCACACATCATGTATCGAAATATTAACCAGTATATAAAAGTTTGAAATATTTCTCTTAACAAAGTTGATATTTTAAGATAGAACTCAAGTCTTAATATGGTATCAGAGTCTATTAAGTTTAAATGAGCGATTCGATCCGACTAAGACTAAAAAAAAGAGCACACGAATTTCAAGATTGATGTTCTCAAACGAGCCACCATCTTGTAAAGGCATATTAAGGAATAAATCCCACATCGGTTAAATACCAAAATATTAACCAATATATAAGGGTTTATGCTACTTCTCTTAATAAAGATAACCTTTTAAGATGAAACCACAAGTTTTTATATGGTATCAGAATCTATTAAGCTCAAACGCGCAATTCAGTTCGTCAAAAAAGCTCACACGAGTATCTTGATGAGTGCAATTTTAGTATACGTGTTACCCGCTTATCTTATTTTGTTATTAATTATTTATTGATAAAAGTAATAATTAATGTTTTATTTGAATTATGACATATTGTGAATAACTATGACAATTTGGGAACTAAGATGAAAAGTTTTGAAAGTATCGGACCAAACTTAAAACGTTGGAGAAAAATGACTAGATCCTACAAGTAAAACTTGAATTGAGGACCAAATTGTATACATGTCGGAACTTTGAAAACCAAGTGTACAAATATAGAATTAAAATACAATTTGCCAGCAAAAGCTCACTGCTTGCCGCGGTCAACCGGGTTTGACGGCGGCATTGCCGTAGTAAGTAAACTACGGTCCATCTGGACATTTTTTTTTATATATTTTCAACTTTAAGCAAGTGCATTTTATGTCTTTTCACGTACATGAGTTTCAAGATTTATAAAATACTATATGAAGACCAAATTTAGGTCAAATTGGGAGAGGACGACGACTAGAAACAAGTGAAGAGAATCACGTGGCGAAAAAGACTTTTAGAAAGATTTATTCTTCTTCAATCCATGTCAAGTTGTATAAAATCTTTTGTTTTTAATTTAATTATATTCTTTTAATTTTCCTGAGTCAATGTAAACGATAAAACATTGTTTAAACGAAATGATTATCTTGTTATCCTTTTAATTCTGTTTTCGAGCTTTAACTTTCATGGTTCGTTCTTGTTGGATTAATTAAATAAAATCTCTTTCATCTTAAATATCAAGTATTCTTGATAGTTAGAAATTAATTTAATTAATTTGTGCTTGGTGCTTGAACTTGTTCTATTGATTTCTTTTGATTTTCTATTATCTTGTTATCAATTTGAGATACATAGAATGCTTAGAATGCGAAAGCTTTGATTCTTTGTTTTCTTTTAATTGAGTTTGATATGGGAAACACTTAAGTAATTTAAGATTGAAGCAAATGGGGACCGATATTGGATTTTATTCTTTTGGATTTAATTGATAAATATTTTAAGACGACAATAAATTGATTTTGAGTTGTTGTTTGTTTTTTAAAATTAATTAATAATTGAATAATTGCTAAGTTAAACAATAGTGGATTCCGAAACCTTGTTACTTTAAACAATTTCAACCTTCAACTCAACTTTTTAACATAGTTAATTAGTCTTTAAATTAAATTTTTTCAACTAAACTCCTTTGGACCCAAATAGCCTAAAATAATTGCTAATTCGGATTTAATCAACTTTCTTTATTGCAATTCATTTGGGATCGACATTGTTGTTACTTTTCTATATTTCAATAAATTCGTACACTTGCAAGTTATTTAAAATTTGACAACACATTCAGATTCCAAATATTAGTATGCTTAAACGAGTCACCATCTTGCGAGGACATATTAAGAAATAAATCTCACATCAGTTATATTATCTTCTTAATAGTGTTAATTTTTTAAAATGAAACCCAAATTCTTAATACTTACTTTATCACATATTCTTTTTGGTATTTTACAAAAATTAAATAAAATGAATTCATTACATTGGCAAGATCAAGTAAAAGGATAAAGTATTGATTTTCTGGTTTTAACATGGAAAAAATTCGATTATATTTCAAAATGATACAAGAAAAGCAATTAACTACCGTACAAACTACAAAGCAAATGTTCATGATAGACAAAATAAAACTCAGAGATTGATTTTCAAAAACTAATCCAAATTATTCAACCTTAAAGTGGCCCATAAATCATATGAAGAGAGAAAGAGAGATGGTCAGTCTATCTTGTCCAATTGGCAATTATATGGGTTGAGCCTACCAATAAAAAATAAAAATTTAACTGAATATTACACTCAGTACTTATGAATATTAAAATAATGCTAAATATAACAACTTAATTTATTTATTTCAAAAATACTATATTCTTAAAAATAAATAAATTATTTTAATATTCAATATAATAGATAAAAAATAATTTTAAAACCGTAAATTAAAATTACCACTTTAACCTTCCTAGATTTACGCACCCTCTACAATGAAAAAACTCCAACCGTGAAGAAACCTTCCATTATCAAACTGGTGCAAGTTTTTCCAAATCTTCGTCCCAAAGCCCTAAATCGTAGTTCATTTTTCAACATTTTTCATTTCCTTTAAACAATGAAGACTCCAAGCCGCAAATTGACATGGGTCGAAAGGAGCGTCGCCTAGTGGAGAAAATAAACTGAAGTCCAATGTTTACAGTCTTCGGCGAATAACCTTCTCTATACCCACTAAAGATTCCAAAACGAAAGAGACAGCGAAGATGAAAGACAATATAAACTCAATTAGGCGATGAAAAATCTGTATGAAATATTCTTTTATTACATAATATGTATCTATATGTCTGATACAGTACATTGTATATATTAATAGGAATTTGTTAAAGTTTGGATTTGGTTCTAGCTGTTGTAACAGTTGTAACATATTCTCTTTAATATTAATGTTTGATGTTGTTGTTACAAATAATATTGTATATGGATGTTTGATACAGATGTTAGGAATGATGTTGTGAATCAAGTTCTAATACAGATATTACAATTGATATTTTGTAGCAATTAATATGTTACTGAATATGTTACAGATTAAGTTATGTTACATATTGGATTATGTTATTAAATCATGAGTTAAATTTGTTCTCACTGTTACATTCTGATGTTGCAATGTGTCAATTTGTTTTAGAGTCCAGTATGTATGTAAATAAGAAATTTTTTGAAGTTTATAGTTGGTTTTGCAGTTGTAACATTTGTAACAGATTCTTTTTAATACCATGGTCTGATACAGATGTTACAAATGCTATAGTGTATCATTGTTTGATACATATGTTCCAAACGACATTCTGTATCACTGAATATGTTACAGATGATATCATGTTATTTTACCCAGCACATGTTACATTTATTGGTATTATCTACCACTGATGTTACATATGTTACAATTGATAAAATCATGAGTTTTAATATATATCACTGATGTTATATATCATACTGAAATGTAGCATACGCAGATGTTCTAAATGTAATAAACATCTGCGCAAACCATAAATTTCCAAATGTTACAAGATCATAACAGAAATATAATGTAATATATGCAAATGTTCTTACTCTAACAAAAACACAAAAAATCATGAATTCTGATATTTTTTTTGTAACATTTGTTTTAGAGTGATGATAACATAAAATAATATGTTATCAATATCTAAATGTAACATATGTAAATGTAACACACGCAAACGTAACACATGCAAATGTAACATATGAAAATGTAACATACGCGATTGTAACATATACAAATGTTCTAAATGTAATAGACGTCTCCGCAAACCAGAAACTTCCAAATGATATAAAATCATAATGTAACATGTGCAAATGTTCTCACTGTAACATAAACATAAAATATCATAAATTTCAAAAAAAAATTGTAGCATATGTATTCAAATAAAGAATTTTTTGGACTACTATACATAATCACATTTATTCAAAATCAGATTACATATATTTGGATTGATAAACACGTTACAATAATTAACTTTATGTAATTATTTTGATCTTCACGTTCTGATTTTTTTCACTACGCATTCTTTACGGACGAAAGTTTTTCACGGACTGATATTCTTCGCCGACTGATGTTATTCACAGAATAATGTTTGCCTGATTTTCTGAAATTGTTTGTTTTCTATTTTGACAAAGAATCAATTAGAATATCTAATTTAATGAAAATAGCGGAAAATTTCCCTTTTTCAGGCTTACTGTTACACCTGGTAATTATAGCTAGCAATTATTAATTAATATATGAAAATAGAATAAATATATTTAAAAAACAGTATTTTTTGAAATTTCTACAACAGAAAAAACTTTTTGGAATTATTTTTGTGTCTCATAAAAAATCTCAAAATTTAAATATTACATAAAGTACTCCATCAAGAAAGGCCAGCCCAAAGTTCGAACTAAAAGTTAAAGGCCCAGAACCTGAGCCTTATTGGTTATTAGTTCTGTACTTCTGTGTAACTAAAGTTTAACTATTTCAGTCCCACCTCGACTAAACACAGTGCTTCTTACCACCTCATATACCCAGACGATACATGATAGGAGTGTCCCTTCGGGGACATCCGATAAAATTGGAACGATACAGAGAAGATTAGCATGGCCCCTGCGCAAGGATGACACGCACAAATCGAGAAATGGTCCAAATTTTTTTTATTCTGTTTGATGTTATTTCCGGTGTGTTTTTTTTGTCTGATTTTTGATGTAGGGATTAGGGTTCTAATTTTTAGCATTTTTTGTCGTAGATATTAGTGATTTTTGTTCATATATTTTTTCCCACTCTGATACTTCGACGTATAATTCTAATTTGTTGGTATTTTTTTTTCCATTTTTTGGATGACTTAGATTTTTGCTAGTGATGTGAAACTTGGTGGAAATTCAAGATTCTTTAGCTTTAATTTGGTGTCAATTGCTGTGGACCGGCCGCCGCCGCGGGGCTGAAGCGGCATAAAATCAGATAACCCTTTAGCGGAGTGGGTACCGGCATCGGAAATCCACTCGATAAGTTCGATTTCATTGTTATTGTGCCACGGGTACTCAAGGGTTTCTATATTGAAATGCGATGGTATAATTTTATGCATTTTGTTTCCTTATTTATCAATTGTGTAAATTTTTTTAGCAACTTGTCATGACTAATGAGCATGGGAGCTTCCAGAAGTTATTAATGCAATAATGGTGTTTTGGGGTTGGGGTATTTTCTTTTGCTTCGTCTAATGTTAAAATTTCAGTATTCATTTATTCGATTATCCTCAGAAAAGATTATGCTTTTAAAATGCTGGAGAATGTACTCAAGGTTTTAATAAATGAAAGTTAGTTAATGAGAATTACTGGGGAAAATCAAGTAGTTTACACCAGATCATTCAATCATTATCTATGAAGTGAAGCTATTCCACTTCAGTCTTTATTGCTGCAAATTTGTTTTCGTTCTTACCAGTCAAATTTTGCAGCCTAAAATGGTTGAGGTTTTGACAATTGCTTGAGTGGGTTGCCATATCCAGTCACGAAAGCTCATGGGTGTTCAAATGCTCAGTACAAGGTCTTTCAGGCCTTTATATGTTTGATATCACTGGCTATATAATTCTCAACCATTTTCTTTTCCTGGTGTGTTGAATAGATGATATGATACTATTTCAGTAAATGAAGAAGGGGAAGGACAAGGAGGCCGCGCGTGGCTGCTGCAACCTAATTGCAGACGCCCCTTTAGCAGAGAGTCGACCAGCAGCAGAAACCTCATCGATAATTTCAGTCTTCTCATTAAAATTGTAAGGTACTGTATCCGGTTCCTTTTAACAGCTTCTGAAAATTGTCAAACAAAAATATTTCAGAGTCTATGCTATTCCCTGTACAAGTACAAATCAATAACTTGAGGTATAACGACTAATGAGTATTCCAGAATATAAAAACCAATGGTCTTGTGTCTGGAATGTTATGTTTTGTAAATCTTCACAGAGTAGCAAATAATAGTTTTTTAATTATTTGAAGGGTAACCTCATTTCACTATGATCTCTTCTTGTTTAACCACTTGCTACCTTAACATTTTCATCATAGTTACACCAATTTATGTAGCTTCTTTCTTGGATATGAATGTCATTGCCAAATGTTTTCTACAACACTGATTAGATCTTCTATTGTCAATCATCTTTTCCTGTAATTGATGAAAGAATCTTAACTTGCAATAGGCACCTCAGTGTACAAAGGATGCTACAATAGCAATGTAGTATCATATCAAGACACGAATTTGTAGAAGGATTTAATCACGACCGTACATAGTTTCTCCTCAAAAAAAAAACATATACATCTGTCTTCATTTTTCATTGTCAAAATTGATTTTTTTCTCTCACATCTCCTCTCATACGTCTCCTCAAATCAAATTCTCAAATTAATTTTCTTCTTCATCTGCTTACGGTCGAATCCACTGTGAGAAAACGGTATATACTAGTAGACATTAGAAGGGGAGGGAGTAGAAGTTTTTATATAGAAGCAAAATAAGATTTTCACATAGCACGGGCCGCCCGCCGCTCGTTCCTAGATGATTTTGTACCCGGGTTGAACTCAAATTTTGGCCAAGTGGGCCGAGTCGAGTCCTTGTGCCTAGGCCTGTTGGCTTGACGAGTGGG
Source organism: Forsythia viridissima (assembly GCA_030279155.1). Lineage (NCBI taxonomy): Eukaryota > Viridiplantae > Streptophyta > Magnoliopsida > Lamiales > Oleaceae > Forsythia > Forsythia viridissima. The sequence continues at coordinate 9,451,201 of CM059040.1, read as the reverse complement.
CTTTTGGGCCAAGTTCAAATAAATTATTTTTTTTAATATTTTTGTTGCAACGCCATCACGTTTTATTTGTAATTTGCCGTACAAATAACATATGTTTGGGTTTGTTGTAAGATTATATCATTTTTTCAGAAAATTTTAGATTTAAAATAAAAAAATCGACATGCTCGTAGGCCAGCTCGGCTTAGCTCATGGTGAGCCCCAGCCGTGAGCAGGACCGAGCCCCACTTTTGGGCAGTGATCCAGCCATGCTCGAATTTTGGGTCCAAGCCTGAGCTCATAAATGACACTAGCTGGGCCGAGCCTAGAGTTTGGGCCCATGGATCGGCTTGGCTCGGTTTAGCCCATTGCCATCCCATATGTTTCTGAATTTGAGCCCTTTTATCTTCTCTTATATAGCGTATGGCATACCCCTTAATTGATGGTGTTTTATTCTCAATGTTACCCCCTTCCTTTCCTCAAAATCCCACCCCCCACCCCCCCCTCTCTCCCTAAATTCAAATATGACCGTACAGTTTATAATATTTTTCGATTCTTGAAAATTTTATGCAGATGATACGAGTCATAAGAGAATTTCCTTTCCCTTCATCCGAAGATCCCCGGCAAGAACTCTTCTCAGATAAAAGGGAACTAAAATATTGTACATTGGCAAGTTTGTTAGGTTAGCAATGCAGGATGAAGGATAAAAAACTGTCAACTCGACTAAGTGCTAAAAAATTGAAAGGTCGAGGACTGCATTGCTTAAAAATATATTAGATACTTGTTACATTTCACTTAAGTTAACAGATTTCAGCTATAATTTTTCTGAATATAGTTCGTATGATATGTAGTGGTGAAACTTCATTGAATTTTTATTTTTTTTTAAAGCAAGCATAACTACTTTTCTGCATATTTAATTATTCGAAACTGTAATAAAGTTCATTGTTCTTTACAATGTTCAAATCTTGCTTCATAAGGATCCTTACGAATCCAAGTGGAGAAATGTATGGGTAATTTATTGCATAAAAATATAATCCGATTCTCACAATTTAAATTATAATGGGGATTACATTGGTGGGAATACAGGCAGATACATCTCTAACTTGTGTTTCAATGACGAGTAAGGCGGTGAAGCTACATGTGCTTGTCTGTTTCGATCGTTTAGTCGTTTTTTATGAGAAACGAGAATGTAAATAAAAAATATCGTATAGAAGTCAAATTAGAAATGTAAATAGAAAATATCGTATAGAAGTCAAATTAGAACGATATTTTACAGATTAAGCAATTAAAGTAATAAAGTCAAGTTTTTGTCGAGTGTTTCAAGTATCGTCAGTATGAAAAGTATAGGTCGACTAATTGATTGGATTGGTGAATTTCATGACTAATTCGAAAAAGATCAGCTTAGACATGAGAGGGAAATTTCTATGGAGGTTGTCCAGGTCATGTATGATTTCCTTCGATAAGAATAATAAACACAAATCTACCAACATTTGCAAGATAATGAGTTAAAATCTCAATTAGTGGTTCTCATAACGAATATGTTGTCCTACAAGAGAAATTTTTGTGGTCAAGAAAGGTCTCTTCCCTGCTTTAGGACAGGCCACTTAGCGTTTAGCATTCATATGAAAAACACTAAGTATTATCCGTGCATCAATTCGACTATCAGTGTTTTTTTCTAGAAATTGAAATATTTGTTGGTAAACTAATTACCATTCCCATGTCACCTTCAATGGTTTTTAATTTTATAATATTATATAATTGCACATGTTAGTGACTAATTCAAGTAAATTTACGGGAATTATTGATAAAATTTTAATTTATTTTCTTTCAATATTATTTTGTTTAACTAGAGTTACTAGAATAAAATATCGAATAATTGTGCGTAGTAAACTTTTGCGGTTCAGATGAGACCAGCCAGTCCAATCCAGTCCACCTACTCAAATCCAACCCAACCTCTGACCCAAAATGGCAAACATCACAAATTTGGGCCTCAGTCAAAATTCTTGTAATCCACTATTAATTCTAGATATAAACATACGTATTACATACATATATATATATATATCATCCCCACTCCCTCTATTTCTCTCTTTACTCTTTCATGCAAAACCCTTCACTTGTTGTTACAATGTGAGAGGTGAAGGGGACTTCAAATCCCCACTCTCTCTGTCTCTCTGTGTGCATAACCCATTTTTCGTTCCTCCAGAAAATCACCGTTTCACCCCCCATTTCGAAAAAAAGAATTCCTAAATTTCCCCATTTTCCTTTTTCATTGCCCCATAAATTTTTTAAACAGGATATATTTAGTGTAAAGCTTACATCTTGAAGGTCAGATCTCAATCTTTTTTCTACTTTTTGCTAATTTTCTTGATCTGGGTGTTTATTTGAATTTTTTATTTATATGTTTTTATTTTTTGATGAATTCTTTATGCAGATTCTGTTGAACTGCTTTTCTTGGTTTTCTTTTGTCCTTATGTGCTGCGGTTTTAATGAGAAAATGGCTTTTTTGCCCACAAGTGATACAATACATATAAGGGAGGTGTGGCATGACAATCTTGAAGCCGAGTTTGCATTAATTCGAGATATTGTAGATGATTACCCTTACATTTCTATGGATACTGAGTTTCCGGGCATTGTTATTTGGCCCGTAGGCGATTTTAAGACTAGAGCTGAGAAAAATTTTAAGACCCTAAAGGCTAATGTGGATCTTCTGAAGATAATTCAATTGGGTCTCACGTTCTCTGATGAAAAAGGGAACCTCCCTACCTGTGGAACAGGCAAATACTGCATTTGGCAATTCAATTTCCGTGAATTTAACCTTGACCAAGATGTTTACATGCATGACTCCATCGAACTATTAAGCAACAGTGGCATTGATTTCAAGAAAAATAACAAGGAGGGTATCTATGTTTATCAATTCAGCCGGCTTCTGATGACGTCCGGGGTTGTGTTGAATGATGAGGTTCATTGGTTGACTTTTCACAGTGCTTATGATTTTGGGTACTTGTTGAAACTGTTGACTTCGAAGAGTCTGCCTGATACTCAGGCGGAGTTCTTTGATTTGCTCAAGATGTACTTCCCGATTATCTATGATATCAAGTATCTAATCAGGTTCTGCGACAACCTTTATGGCGGATTGAACAATATTGCAGAGTTCTTGGGCGTGAAGCGAGTTGGCATCTGTCATCAAGCTGGTTCGGATAGTTTACTTACTTGTTCTACATTCGTCAAGTTGAGAGATAATTTCTTTCAAGGCTCAATGGAGATATATGTCGGTGTGTTGTATGGTCTTGATATTGAGAAATGAATTGACAGGTTACTTGATGAAAGAAAAAGAAAAAAGTATAAACCCTCAAAAATAAAATAAAAATCTATCTTGAGACTACCTATTGCCTTTTCTTGCATTATCTGTTTACTGCTAACATTGTTTCTTTTATTGTTCAGGTTAAGTTTCACTCTCCTGAAGTATGCTTTTACTTTCTTCATGTGCTCTTGCATATATAGATGATAAGAAGAATAAATGATCTGAACAAACAATAACTAATCTTCATATGAAGTTTCAGATGACAGTCTGAGTACAATTACTTGCCACCGACCAAAATAGATGCAAACTTGTCATTGCTGATGAATGAGAAAGCATTTTTATTATTCACATTAAATTGTGCGGATGAGTCACCCGCTCTCCTCTGTTTCCTGTGTAGCATAGTGTTTGAAAAGAACATGAATTAATGTCAGCATGCCAAAATCATGGTAAATTTAAAGGTACGTAGAGGGTTGATTGTTACTAAGGAAATTTAAATTACTGCACCACATTCTCCGGGTCCTAACTTCCTTATGACCCTAGCTGCATGTTTAAATCCTTCGTCTATTGAGGGCTAGCCTGGGCTATAGCCCAGTCCAACCAAATTCCCAGATCCAATAGGCAATGGGCTTTTTTTTTAAAAAAAAATTATAGTCCAGTCCAATTAATTTGTAGTCTGGTCCAAAAAAAAACCCAAATAACAATTATTCATACCCATTTCCAGCCCAATCAAATTCTAATTATTTCAATTCAATGAATCCATTATAACCCATCAAATGCACAAAATAATCCATCACCCGATTCACCCGTCTACAATAAAAAAGCAGATTTGAAAATAAGATTAAGTGAAGAAAAAAGACCTAGAACAGTAGAGGCTCTAAACGGCCGAACGGGAACGAAAAAAATCTGCAATTGCCATTTGCCAAATCAAATCTATTAACCTGCAATCTGTTGAGGAAACAAGAAGAAGAAGGTCGATGAACGACTGGAACGAGAAGAAGAAGAAAAGGTGCTGAAGGCAAAACCACACACTTTCTGCAAAAGGCTGAACCGTTGAAGTGAAGTGAAATGTTTTTTCCTTTTATCTTCTTCAGAATCTTCATTCTTCACGTTTTCTGATTTTTTGACAGCATGTGCATACAATGCTCTTGTGGCTTATTTTGGTTAAAGACTTATATTAATAATTTAATATGTAATAGGTTAAATCATAAATTGTTATTAGTTATTAGATTAAATAGTTAATTAAATTAGTTATTAGGTTACATCTTAAATAATTAATTAAATTATTAGTCATTAGATTAATTAATTAGTACTGATTACCTCTTATTATTAGTAATTAGGTTAAATAGTTAATGAAATTAGTTATTTGTTAATTAATTATTAATTATTAGGTTAATTAATTATTACTTCGGCGAAATGGTTAATTAAATTAATTATTTGTTAATTAATTATTAGTTATTAGATTAATTAACTTATTGTTGATATCGATTATTGCTTATAAAATTATTAGGACAATTGATTTCATCTTTATTGATTATATTGTTGCCTTACCGGCTAATTATTATATTGTCGTTGCTAGTTAGTAATTGTTATTGATCATATTGTTGCCTTGTCGGTTAATTATTATATTGTCGTTGCTAGTTAGTAATTGTTATTGATTATATTGTTGTCTTGTCGGCTAATTATTACATTATTGTTGCTAGTTGCTATTGATTATATTGTTGCCTTGCCAGCTTAGTACATTTTATGTTGGTATTGAATGTTGCTTTGTTTTTGTTGTTTTTAGAATTTAAAAAATGGAAGGTCGACCTCCTGCAAAAAGGGGAAAAACCTTGTTCTCATTATTTAAGAAGAATGATCAAACAAGTGAAAGTACAATTTTCGGCGTGGTAAATGAGGATATACCTTTAACCCCTACTGTGGATCCTCCTCCTATTTCATGTCCCGAAATCAACCACCCTTCATCTTCAAATCCTGAATTGCAACCGTCTAATAACATTGAACGAGATCCGAGAAAAAGATAGCAAATGTATGAAAGGCCGGTTAATTTGCGGGATGAGATTAGACGGTTATATCTAACAGTTGGGCCGTATCAACCCCAACTTGCGGAGTATAAAGGCACAAAAGGAAAAACTCAGTCTCGACGATTTCAAAAAAGATAGTTTAATCAGTTTCACTGGTTGGAGTATTCGCCTACAACAAATAAGGCATATTGTTTTTATTGCTTCTTATTTCTTAATGACAGCAATCCGTACAATTGTTCGACGCTAGTCACTCAGGGATACGACAACTGGAAGAGGGTTAATGATGGAGCAAAGTGTGTATTTCTTGTTCATGCTGCTTCATCTAATCATATCATGAATGTGAGAAAAGGTGAAGATTTAATTAAGCCGTCTCAACATATAGACAAGGTGATAACATCAATTTCAACTGAGGAATATAAAAAACATCGTTTGCGAGTGACAACTACAGTTAAAAGTGTTCAGTGGCTAGCACTTCAAGGTTGTGCTTTCAGAGGTCATGACGAATCCTCAAGCTCATTGAATCGTGGAAATTTTATTGAAATGGTAAATGCTTTTGGACAACTAAATACAGAAATTGGGAATGTTGTGTTGGATAATGCACCAAAAATACAACATATACTTCTCCAAAAATTCAAAAGGAAATTTTGAATATTATGGCTAATAGAGTACGAAAAATAATTCGTGATGAAGTTGGGGATGCAAAGTTCTGTATTCTTGTTGACGAAGCACAAGATCAAGCTAAACGAGAGCAAATGGCTATTATCTTGCGATTTGTGAATAGTGATGATATTCTAACAGAGCGTTTCTTTGCAATTAAATCTGTTAGTGATACTACTTCATTGAATCTATTCAATAAGATATCCGAAGTATTTGTTCGCAACAACCTCCAGATTGAAAATCTTCGAGGCCAAGGGTATGATGGTGCTGGCAATATGCGCGGTACTTGGAATGGACTTCAGGGATTATTTCTGAAACATTGTCCATATGCTTATTATGTCCATTGTTTTGCTCATCGATTACAGTTGACATTAGTTTCTGCGGCTAAAGATGTCAGTGTTGTTTGGCAATTCTTTTCTCATGTGGACAATATTGTTAACATCATTACTTCTTCACCGAAGTGCATTACTGAGTTGCAAGCTGCCCAAAGAAAAGATATTGAGCATTTATTGACTATTGGAGAACGCGAGTCAGGAAGTGGGGCTAATCAGATTGGTAACTTGCAACGAGCTGGAGCTACTCGTTGGAGTTCTCATTACGAATCGATAAAGAGCTTGATAGATATGTATACTGCAACATGTAAAGTACTTGAGGGTTTAAAGGATCATTCTCCAAATGCAAGAAGTAGAAGTGAAGCTGTTGGTGCATATAGAAAATTTACAAGCTTTAAATTTTTGTTTGTCTAGCATTTAATGCGTAATATTTTAGCAATCACAGATATTCTTTGTCAAGTCCTTCAACGAAAAACTCAAGACATCGTGAATGCAATTAGATGTGTCTCTAGTACAAGAAAAGCTCTTCAAGAATTAAGAGACGACGGACGGGAAGAATTTCTTCAGGAAGTCAATACTTTTTGCTCAAACAAAGGTATTGATATACCCGTTCTTGATAGTTTATATAAGACTGATCGTTTCCATGAACATACTACAGTTGAGCATCACTATCATTTTGATGTTTTTAACAAAGTAATAGATTCTCTTTTGGAGGTCTGAAGAAAGCTGGAATTAATAGAATTTATCTCGTATTTAACTCCATCAAAAGAGAATCTATTACTTCGTTAAAAACATCAAAACGATAGTGATGCTCAACTGTAGTATGTTCATGGGAACGATCAGTCTTATATGAACTATCAAGAACAGGTATATCAATACTTTTGTTTGAGCAAAAAGTGTTGACTTCCTGAAGAAATTCTTCCCATCCGTCGTCTCTCAATTCTTGAAGAACTTTTCTTGTACTAGAGACACATCTAATTACATTCACGATGTCTTGAGTTTTTCGTTGAAGGACTTGACAAAGAATATCTGTGATTGCTAAAATATTACGCATTAAATGCAAGACAAACACAAATTTAAAGCTTGTAAATTTTCTATATGCACCAACAGCTTTACTCCTACTTCTTGCATTTGGAGAATGATCATTTAAACCCTCAAGTACTTTACATGTTGCAGTATACATATCTACCAAGCTCTTTGTCGATTCGTAATGAGAACTCCAACGAGTAGCTCCAGCTCGTTGCAAGTTACCAATCTGATTAGCCCCACTTCCTGACTCGCACTCTCCAATAGCCAATAAATGCTCAATATCTTTTCTTTGGGCAGCTTGCAACTCAGTAATGCACTTCGGTGAAGAAGTAATGATGTTAACAATATTGTCCACATGAGAAAAGAATTGCCAAACAACACTGACATCTTTAGCCGCAGAAACTAATGTCAACTATAATCGATGAGCAAAACAATTGACATAATAAGCATATGGACAATGCTTTAGAAATAATGCCTGAAGTCCATTCCAAGTACCGCGCATATTGTTAGCATCATCATACCCTTGGCCTCGAAGATTTTCAATCTGAAGGTTGTTGCGAACAAATACTTCGGATATCTTATTGAATAGATTCAATGAAGTAGTATCACTAACAGATTTAATTGCAAAGAAACGCTCTATTAGAATACCATCACTATTTACAAATCGCAAGATAATAGCCATTTGCTCTCGTTTAGCTTGATCTTGTGCTTCGTCAACAAGAATACAGACTTTGCATCCCCAACTTCATCACGAATTATCTTTCGTACTCTATTAGCCATAATATTCAAAATTTCCTTTTGAATTTTTGGAGAAGTATATGTTGCATTTTTTGGTGCATTATCCAACACAACATTCCCAATTTTTGTATTTAGTTGTCCAAAAGCATTTACCATTTCAATAAAATTTCCACGATTCAATGAGCTCGAGGATTCGTCATGACCTCTGAAAGCACAACCTTGAAGTGCTAGCCACCGAACATTTTTAACTGTAGTTGTCACTCGCAAACGATGTTTTTTATATTCCTCAGTTGAAATTGATGTTATCACCTTGTCTATATGTTGAGACGGCTTAATTAAATCTTCACCTTTTCTCACATTCATGATATGATTAGATGAAGCAGCATGAACAAGAAATGCACACTTTGCTCCATCATTAACCCTCTTCCAGTTGTCGTATCCCTGAGTGACTAGCGCCGAACAATTGTACGGATTGCTGTCATTGAGAAATAAGAAGCAATAAAAACAATATGCCTTATTTGTTGTAGGTGAATACTCTAAACAGTGAAACTGATTAAACCATCTTTTTTTAAATTGTCGAGACTGAATTTTTCCTTTTGTGCCTTTATACTCCGCAAGTTGGGGTTGATACGGCCCAACCGTTAGATATAACCGTCTAATCTCATCCCACAAATTAACCGGCATTTCATACATTTGCTGTCTTTTTCCCGGATCTCGTTCAATGTTATTAGACGGTTGCAATTCAGGATTTGAAGATGAAGGGTGGTTGATTTCGGGACATGAAATAGGAGGAGGATCCACAGTAGGGGTTAAAGGTATATCCTCATTTACCACGTCGGAAATTGTACTTTCACTTGTTTGATCATTCTTCTTAAAGAATGAGAACAAGGTTTTTCCCCTCTTTGCAGGAGGTCGACCTTCCATTTTTTAAATTCTAAAAACAACAAAAACAAAGCAACATTCAATATCAACATAAAATGTACTAAGCCGGCTAGGCAACAATATAATCAATAGGAACTAGCAACAACAATGTAATAATTAGTCGGTAAGGCAACAATATAATCAATAACAATTACTAACTAGCAACGACAATATAATAATTAGCCGGCAAGGCAACAATAAGATCAATAACAATTACTAACTAGCAACGACAATATAATAATTAGCCGGCAAGGCAACAATATAATCAATAAAGATGAAACCAATTGTCCTAATAATTTTATAAGCAATAATCAATATCAACAATAAGTTAATTAATCTAATAACTAATAATTAATTTAATTAACCATTTCACCGAAGTAATAATTAATTAACCTAATAACTAATAATTAATTAACAAATAACTAATTTCATTAACTATTTAACCTAATTACTAATAATAAGAGGTAATCAGTACTAATTAATTAATCTAATGACTAATAATTTAATTAACTATTTAAGATGTAACCTAATAACTAATTTAATTAACTATTTAATCTAATAACTAACAACAATTTAATTAACAATTTATGATTTAACCTATTACATATTAAAATATTAATATAAGTCTTTAACCAAAAAAAGCCACGGGAGCATTGTCTGCACAGGCTGTCAAAAAATCAGAAAACGTGAAGAATGAAGATTCTAAAGAAGATAAAAGGAAAAAACCTTTCACTTCACTTCAACGGTTCAACCTTTTGCAGAAAGTGTGTGGTTTTGCCTTCAGCGCCTTTTCTTCTTCTTCTCGTTCCAGTCGTTCATCGGCCTTTTTCTTCTTATTTCCTCAACAGATTGTAGGTTAATAGATTTGATTTGGCAAATGGCAATTGCAGATTTTTCCGTTCCCGTTCGACCGTTTAGAGCCTCTACTGTTCTAAGTCTTTTTTCTTCACTTAATCTTATTTTCAAATCTGCTTTTTTATTGTAGACGGGTGAATCGGGTGATGGATTATTTTGTGCATTTGATGGGTTATAATGGATTTATTGAATTGAAATAATTATAATTTGATTGGGCTGGAAATGGGTATGAATAATTGTTATTTGGGTTTTTTTTTTGGACCAGACTACAAATTAATTGGACCGGACTATAATTTTTTTTAAAAAAAAATCCCATTGCCCATTGGATCTGGGATGGGGTTGGACTGGGCTATAGCCCAGGCCAGTCCCCACCGGTCCGCCTCTGGTCACGCTTGAATAATAACAATATCGAGGTCTTTCAACTCTTTTTTACGTAGATCTTGAACCACTTGACATGTACCTAACCAAACACAGGGCCTTCGTATGGCCATGGTCCAATGAATATTCTTTCATGACAACTCGTGCTTTTTTTATCTATAGCACGGTAAAGTTCGACTTAATAATTTATTATTTTGCTTGAAAATAAAGAGAGTTTATACAAAGAAAATGCATTACAAATTGTAAATTTGTTAATTTAACTAAAATTGAATAGAAAACTCAAAAATATCCTTTTAAAACATATGACTTTGAAGCATCGATACCTTTATCTATGGGAAAAATTGAAGTTCTTCTTGGCCAAGAAAATCTAAAAGGAATCATTTCTGGCAAATTGGGAGCTTCGGTCCGTTAATGTCCAGCTATTAGGTCTAGTGCTTGAGCCATTCTGATGGCCCGGTGGCCCTTGATTTCTGTTACTGGGCTGTTGACCTTTTTGTTGTTAATCGTGGAATTAGGTCGTGTATTGTGTTCTTTGGAGCAAGATACTTGGGCTACCACTCTACCTCCTTTTTCTAACAAAATACATAACAATGTATGGCTTGGTAAACAGGCTGACGGCCCATGTGCTCGCCCCATGAACAGCTCAGATTCGTTTTCGGTTGAGCCCCACATTTAATTTTGGGAATATTACACTTACTATTTACCAATCTTAAAATAATTCTAAATCTAACAACTTAACAAATTTATTTTAAAAATACTACATAATTAATATTATATTAATTAATAAAATAATGAATTAATTATTTACACGATAAGTCCTTCATCTTTATAATATCTCCACTTTAGTCTCTGTACTTTTTCTTTCATTTCAATTTTGTTCTTTTTTATTTGCAACTCAAGTCTTTCAACTTTTATATTTTTACAAGTTGGTCTCCATATTTATATTTTTATGTTAATTTAGTCCTTTATAATAGTACTATTTGATACAAATGTTACAAATGATATTTTGTATCACTGAATATATTACAGATTATATTATGCTATTTTACACATCACATGTTACATGAATTGATATTTTGTACCACTGATGTTACGTATGTTACAAATGATGAAATCAATAATTTTATTTGTTAAATTTGATATTATGTTACATATCTATATCATACGGATGTTACACAGTATCAATAGGTTTTTAAAGTCCAATGTATATATTAATACGAACTTGTTGAAGTTTAGAGTTGATTTTGCAGTTGTAACAGTTGTAAGAGTTTATGTTTAGTATTGCGATTTAATACAAATGTTACAAATGATATTGTGTATCACCATTTGATACAGATGTTACAAATGATATTTTGTATCATTGAATATGTTACAAATTATATTATGTTATTTTACACAGTACGTGTTACATAAATTGATAATTTGTATCATTGATATTTTACATCTAAATTTGTAACACAGATTGTTACAAAATATCATTTATAACATTTGTATCAAACATTGATACATAATATCATTTGTAACATATATATAAAATAGTGATACTAAAATGACTAAATGGATATAAAAGTATAAATATGGGAATCAACTTGTAAAAATTAAAAAGTTGAAGAACTTGGATTGCAAATAAAAGAGGCCGAAATTGAAATGAAAGAGGAAGTATATGGACTAAAGTGGAGATATTATAAAGATGAAAGACTTATCGTATAAATAATTAAGGACTCAAGCAACAAATTTACATATTCAGTTACCATATATTATTTAATATAATAAATTAAAATAATAGTTTTTAGAAAAATAGTATTTTTATAATAAATGAAACAATAATGGTTTTTTGAAATTATTTTTAAAAACTGGCTTATTTATGAAAAAACTCCTTTAATTTTGCGTAAATTCAAGGTTGGTCACTGTTGTTGTATTTATGGGCTTTAAAGTCATATGGTCAAAACTTAATTTAATTAAAGTCACATTTTAATGCTAAAAGACCAACATACCCCTGCAATTGTAAAAAATAATAATGCAAATTCAGTTATACTATTTTATTGTGATACTGTTTTGTACGATACTGTTTTATTATGATACCGTTTTCTGTTATACTGTTTTATTTATGCTTTTAACTTTAATACTATTTTATTATGATAATGTTTCAACCTATGATACTGTTTCAATCTATGATATTGTTATTGAATGCATAGAGTATTAATGGTCTTGTACAACTAATTGATCATTTTAAGAACAGTGTCATTATTTCAAGCATTAAAACATATCTACTTAATTATATCTATGATACTGTTTTATCTAGATAAAGTGATATGATATACTTATACCATATTTTTATCTTTGATACTATTTTATTACAATAATGTTTCAACCTATAATACTGTTATTTAATCTATGATAATATTATTTTATTAGATTGTAGTTTTTGATACTGTTTTATTAAGATACTTTTATATATGATACTAATATGTTAAGATACATTTATCTATGATACTGTTTTAGTATGTATAATACTGTTTAGACAAGAAAAATTAAATATTGTCATTTTAAGATAAAGAGACGACTTCAAATGACTAAAATCCATCATACATAGTAGCAAAGCTACTAGTCTTGATCGGCTCGTCGAGACGATTCCGAAAACATATTATAATAACATTTTTGACCACGTATGCGAATTCTATGATATTTCTTTTATGATACTATTTTCTGGGATAATGTTTTATAATACAGCATCAAACAACACTCATAACTAATTAATAATACAAAGAATAATCTAATGGCCAACTTTCGTCATAGCAATACCCACATCAAACTTTTTCATTCCTACAGAAACTATTTACAGCAACAAATCATGGCAACTCTACATAAATTCATCAAACAAATCTTCCATAATATTTTTTATAACACAGTATCATGATAAAAATGTGTTTATGATATTGTTTTTCATACCACATATGTCAAACCCTTCCAATTCTCATACCTACCTCAATTCTACAATATTTTACACAGAATTTCACAAGATATAATACCAAAATATATATCTGCATTGCAAATACAGAATCCATTTGTTATATAATATATTAAGAGCATAGATGAAACAGTATCATAGGTTGAAACATAAGTATATTGGTTGTGGCCATAGGTTGAAATATAAGTATATATGTTGAAATAATTTAATGGCCAACTTAATACAGTATCGAACTATTTTTTATAATACAGCATCAAGTTGCTATTTACAGCAACAAATCATGGCTACAACCAATATACTTCCTAAACATTCGCTTCTAACTCTGATGCCGCCTATGCCGCTCTCCGGAGCCAAATCCACTCTCCCTCGCCTTTCTTGCTTGGGAGTTTGATACCTAGTTTTGAACCCATGAAACCCCATAAGCAACACCACGTACATTATTGGTACATTTTGCATGTATGCACCACGAATTGGTAACCAATCTTTCAGCTATATGATCAAACAATTTTACTCATCATATCAAGTACATTATTTGAGTTAAAAGAAGAAAAATTCATGCCCACGTCTAAGCTCTCCCTAATTCAGTAGAAAACCCATATTCAAAAAATTCCAACCAAATTGAGGCAAGTAACTAAAGAACAATAAATAAATAAATATATAACTCAAAAGAAATAGAGGAACCAGGATATATCTCGATGCTACTTAGAGTCAGGAGTGAAGTAAATTCCACCTCGGGCTGTTGTTTCTTCTTCTTGTTTTTTCATGTTATGCCATTTTACCCTTCCTAATTTTGCATTTACAGCGACGGAAGAGGTTGTGAAGGTGGAAGAAGGCTGCCACTGCGCCGTAGAAGAAACACTCGACGAAGGTGGAGGAGATTTGTAGAGGTGGAAGAAGGTTGCCACCGCGCAGCCGGAGAAAAAGCACTTGCCGAAGGTAGATGAGATTTGTGGAGATGGAAGAAGGTTGCAACTGCGTGGCCAAAGAAGAAGCACTCACCGGAGGTTGAGGAGATTTGTGGAGGTTGAAGAAGTAGATGGAAATCTGGTTTAAAAGGATTCATGGGTAATTACGGTATTGGTTGAATTAATATGATTTATTGACAATTTTAGAAAGTGTTTGGACCTAATTTAGAATAAGTCACCTATAGATGACTTATTGGCAATTTTTCCTTTAATTTTCGAGGTGAGCATGAGTTGTCTGTCTCATGGGCCAAAGGGGCTCAAACTGTCACAGAAGTGACTATTTGGTCCCCCGCATTTTTTTTAAAACAGTTATAAAAAAAAAGAGTCATGCTCGTAGGTGGCTCGCCTCTGCCCATGAGGTCCCACGAGCCATGGGCCAAAACCGAGCGGCCTAGTGGGACACGAGCCTAGCTCAGGCTCGTCTCGTCTCCACATGGACCGATCTAGGCTCGAGTGGCAATGGCTAAATTGACTCGGCTCGACCTATTGCCACTCCTATAAGAATTAGGGCTGCACAAAAAAAAAAATCGTCAAACTGTAAATCGAATCGAATCCGTGAGTTTGAAATTGTTGGTTCGGAACCACATGGACTCGTCAACGTTTCAGTTTTAAGTCAAATTGAACCGTTTGAAAATAGTTTGGTTTAGTTTTCAATGTTTAAAAAACTTCTTAAACCGAACCAAACTGTTTTTAGTTTTTTATAATTAAAAATAAATTAATTCTACTTACATATACACAGTGAGCAATACTAGATTTATTGGGGCTACCTTATTTAAGTTTTATCAAACTATTATGCCATTAACCCATAACCTACAAGTTTATTATTGTGCATAGTTATTTACTAATTAATATCAATTTCCTACTATGACAAATATAGACAAATATTAATACAATATGACATTTATGTTTAAAAAGTTCTCGTTTAAGCTTTTATTGATAATTTTAGACTAATTTACTTATGTTTTAACTTGTTTTAAATGCATTACTATTATGTCGATATAAAATCGTAGTTTAAAACCGAACCAAACCGCAAATTTGATTTGGTTTGAAAAATGAAATGGTTTGGTATAGTTTAAAAATTTTCCAAATCGTTTCAAATGGTTTAATTTGAAAATAGGTGTAAAATCGTTCAAATCAAACCGTGTTCACCATTAATAAGAATGGCTCTCTCCCTTAGTCGAGTCACTTTACATTTCAACATTTCTTTGAATTCTTCTTACCAAAATAGATATTCACAAAGTGTTTTTGTGATGTGCAATTAGTTTTCTTTATTTATATTCAAACAATGTTTAGATCCCTTATACGCCTTTCAAGTACCAAAGCTTCTTTCTAGGGAGGCAATTGTCTATCGAGTTTTCTATTATATGATATGACACTCAATCTAGGTCGCTTATCTAACCATTTTCGTAATATGCACATTTCAATAAAATTTCAATCAGGCTTAGAAAAAATAAATAAATTTGGGACCAGTATTGTCGGTGAGGCTTTTGATTGTTCTAAAGCTCAATTGATTCTGTAATAATCCTAGTGGGACATTCCATATTGTTATTCATTATTCTTTAATCCTGTTACTTACATGTGTATTAATTTAAATTACAGTATAATCTCATTTAATAACATTTTAGAGAATTCCGGAACATAAGTAATTAAAAGATTTCCTTACTCTTATTTTATCCCCGCGCGATTGCCATTAATGACTCAGATGAAATTTATTTTACGTAACTTGAATTCAGGTATCGTGGTTATGTACTAATTAGACACTAAAACATGCCTCGTTTTTCTCGATACTTTTCCTTTAAAAGCTACCTAGATAATCCACCATATGACATACACTTGGAAGTCGAGTTGTTCAGTTCGGGTAGTAGAAGAATCGGAACCATCCATTTAAGTTCGGGTATTGTGTAAAAAAAATGGGAATCACCCACTTTTCAATCAGAACCGGAATCGAAACCGACGGTTGAGTTCGAGTTCCACCCAAGTTTATTTATTTTTCAATCACTAGATTGTGGTCAATTCAAGTTGACCATATGTACATATAAGCAAATATGCGTTAGAAATATAAGTTGTAAACTTGGAATAAATTTTATTTATTAAATTTATTAGTGTAAATTGTAAATTTAGAATAAATGTTTTTCTTGAAAGGTAAATCAAATAATAAAAAAGTAAAAATTAAATTAAAAACTAAAAAAAAAAAAAATCCAATTTTGAATCGGGTACCTAAAACCGGTAAAATGCCCTGGCCTACATTATGGTGTGATTGCATTTCATTCTTATTGTTCTATTTTTACGTTGAATTTGAAACTACAGGAGGCGGGAGAAAATTTGCCCACCACTGACGTGGCAAGCTCCACGTCAGCA
Organism: Forsythia viridissima; assembly: GCA_030279155.1. NCBI lineage: Eukaryota > Viridiplantae > Streptophyta > Magnoliopsida > Lamiales > Oleaceae > Forsythia > Forsythia viridissima. The sequence goes on along the minus strand of CM059040.1, from coordinate 9,434,699 downwards.
GAGTTGGGCACGTCAGTGGGCAATTTGAAACACCAAATGGGCTGCAAATTTGGGCCTGTCCATTCAGAAGAAGGCGTGCTTTCCCAATTTTTTGGCTTGATTTTTTCCCAAACTTGTCGGTAGAATTTTTCAGGCGTGCAATGAAGAGTAAATTTTCCCAAAGATTTACTCTTCATTTTCCGGCCAACTGTGAAGAAGAAGAAAACCCGAGCTTTTGCCAAGAAGAAGAAAACTCAAGCTTTTTCAGTGGTGGATTTTATTGGGGGTTTTTGTGGTGATTTTGTTTTTGTGGTTAGAACACATTCAGATCTGGACGGTAGCAATGGCGCAAGTTATCGGATGTGGTGGTGATTTTTTTTTTTTTTTTTTTTGTGGTTGGCGGTTGACGTTTTGCAGTGGTGGCACAAGTGGCAGTTGTTGGTGGTTGTGACCTTTTTGGTGGTTGGAGGTTGGAGCAGATCCAGATCCGGCAATGGACTGGCGACGGAGAAAATGAAGTGGTGATGGCCAAATAATGAAGTGGTGATGTTCTATGGTCTGTGGAGAAAATGAATGTTGGTGATGTTCATTTTGTTTTGTGGCCGAATAAATTCCTAGAATGTTGGTGTTTTGGTGGTTGGCTGTGATTTTCTGGCGAAGGCGATAAGCTGAGAAGAGAGACTAGAAGCGGATGAATTTCAAATTGCCCGCTGACATGGCCAACTCTGGTGACGTGGAGCTTGTCACGTCAGCGGTGGGCAAATTTTCTCTTGCCCATTGGGAGCAGGAGAACGGGACTGTTTGAAATCATACTCCTTATTTCTTTTCTATTTTTACTTACTTTTCATTATGGTGCATGGTTTTTTATCTCAAAGAAAGCTAAAGCCTTATTTTTTATTTTTTAAAAATTTCTTTGCACAAACCGATTAGCCTATTAGGCCCCAACAATATAATTCTAATTATAAACATGGATGTTTTGTTTATTCTCAAGAAAAAAGACAACTAATACAATTATATTTCGACTCAAAAATTATAACTATTAATATGAATTAGCGCTTGTTTGGTGAAGATTTTTAGCAGATTTTGATAAAATATGTGGTTAAATTGATGACTTGTTTGGACGTGCTAGGCCTATTTCGTATTAATAATTTTAACTTTTGGTTGTCACGAAATATGTGAATAAAATGACTTGACGTAATTGTTACAATAATTACTCTATATACCGTGGTTGTTACAATAATTACTAAATTTTAGTCGCGTTTTCGATCACTCGCTGAACTTTTAAATGTTACTGCGTACTCACCATAATCTGAAAAGTTACGCTCCGTTAATCACTTATCACGATTCCCAATTAACGAAAATATACACGTGGTTGACCGAATGCCCAAGAGGCACGAGTTAAATGTTTCAATAATCACTGAATTTTTAGTCGCGTCTTCGATCACTCACTGAACTTTCAAATGTTGCTGCGTGCTCACTAAAGTTAGAAAATTATGCTTCGCTAATCACTCTTCATGATTTTGTAACTGCCAATGGATGGAAGCGCACACATGGCTGATGTAACACCTACGTGGCACACATTTGAGGTTAAATCCTGTCAACCAATTGAAACTGTCCATACATGTTATCAAATCATTTTTTCAAAATACAATATATACATGAGAAATTTATATCCCTCAAAGTCTATTTCTCCAAGTTCAATTCCCTCGAATTCAATTCTTAACGCCTTATCACCCGCAACAAAATGACACTACTATCTTACAAACCAGCCTAATCGAGAATCACCATTCTATTTAAAAATCAATATTGTCACACATGGAGGTAATGTCGAAGTCTATTAGTTTTTTGTTTGGTTATCATATTATGTACCAAAAAATCTACGTGTATGGAGTTCTTCTATGAGAAACCTTATCTTAAACTAGTAATGGCAAAAAAATTCGCCGACCCGGTCCTGCCCCTTCCCGCCCTGCCTTGCCCAGCGGCCTGTCCCTTAATTTTTTTTTTTTAAAAAAAATCGTAAAATAGAATTACAAATTACAATTTTCGCTAAAAATAGGCTGAATAAGACAATTATATAATGATCGCAACTAGTTATATGTTGATCACTAAAAATACATGTAAAGCAAGACATTTGTGTCATTCGAACTCACAACTCGTTTGCAAAGTGATTGTTACTACTTGAGGTTAATGCATTTGTGACTTTTAAATAAATCGAACAATGAACTGCAATGTCTAAATGCAAATTAGAAAAGTATAGGGACAACTCATGGTCACATACAAAAAGTCGAAGGTCACAATACCATAAACAAGGTTACTTGTTTGGTAAAACTTTTTGTATATTATAAGCAGTAGATTCTACGAAATGTGTAGATAAAAAGTGAATAAAATTTATGATTCTTACAAAATGTGTAGATAAAAATGATGTTTGATAAACTTATAAGTTCTTATAAGCACAAACAAACATGCACTAGATATACTAGGAGGTAGTTATCTTGAAAATAAAAAGCATACATAATCTCAACTACTCGAAAAGTAATAATTACTCAAAAACAATTACAAGGAAATAAAGGTAACACTATTTATATCAAGGTCACCAAAATTATGCGAAGCAAAACTTTGTTTGCAATGTGACTGACACTACTTGAGGTTACTATTTTTTGCAACATTCAAATAAATCAAACAATGAATCGACTTGCAGTGAAATTGAAGCAAAATTTTAGAGGACTCAAACTTGAGAAACAAAATTATAAGTTCTTATAAGCACAAACAAACATGCACTAGATATACTAGGAGGTAGTTATCTTGAAAATAAAAAGCATACATATTCTCAACTACTCGAAAAGTAATAATTACTCAAAAACAATTACAAGGAAATAAAGGTAACACTATTTATATCAAGGTCACCAAAATTATGCGAAGCAAAACTTTGTTTGCAATGTGACTGATACTACTTGAGATTACTATTTTTTGCAACATTCAAATAAATCAAACAATGAATCGACTTGTAGTGAAATTGAAGCAAAATTTTAGAGGACTCAAACTTGAGAAACAAAATTAAATTCGAATTAGAGATCACATTAGATGTATTTCCTTCTACAATTTTTTATTATTCGGGTTGATCAGTTACTTATTTTTAATTAGGAAACATCACTATTAGTACTTTTAAAAAAAAAAAAAAATATACAATATTTTTCAAAACGTCACACCAAAGTAGAGTACATATCAAAATTAAATATACAATATTTTTAATGTAATGATCTAATCCTTTAAGGCAATGCGGGTTCGAGTCTGGAATTATAAATTTTAACCACTACACTACAACTCCTATATTTGTATTTTTTATTTTTTTTGTTTTATTTGCTACAAATATATAACAAATTCCTATTTCTTTTTTTTTTTTTAAATTAGTTTTCAGTTTTTTTAAATAAATAAATAAATAACCGGAGCGGTTGGCGGATCAAAATCTTGTCCCGTCTTGTAGATTCATGGGGCGGGGCGGGGCTGACCCACCCAGACCCTCTACATTGCCATCCCTATTCTGAACGTGAAAAGTATATATATTTTTAATTTTTTATAATGAATTTCATGTTGCATGATGTTTGTTTAAACATGTATTTCACGTCCAAAAATATGTATTTTGGCCACATTGGATCTCTTTTACTAACTAACTTCTTTTTCTTTTGTTTTGTGCTACTAGATTTGGAGGATGATTTATACTTTGTTGATTTTAAGAATTTATTTGAGGATGATGATAATCTACTGTATGAGCAAAATGTCATAGGATGAATTGAAACGGGAGTTGAAAATAGAATACTTGAAGGGGTCGGAGAAGTTGACAGTGAAGTAGATGACTTTGAGTATGCTTAGTAAAGATTTTTGTAGATTATAAGCAGTTGGTCTTACGAAATGTGTGGATAAAAATTGTGATTCCTACGAAATATATGGATGAAAATAATGTTTGACCGACTGATAAGTGCTTATAAATACACACAAACATACTATTAGAGTACTCGTGTTTTGAAGAATTACTAAGTGATTATGCATGTGATGATGAAGTTGATTTCTAAACAGAGTAGTGATAATCGATTATGTTGGTTTGTGGGATAGCACTACTGTTTTGTCACATGAGAAAATGGACATGGAATTGATTTTGGAGTAATAGACTTTGAGAGATTTCAATATGGAGAAAGAATATACATTTTTCATGTATACATTGTATTTGGAAAAGGACATGGATGGTCAACTTCAATTGATTGACAGAATTATCCTCAAATGTGTGCCATGTGGGTGTTCTGTCAGCACGTGTGCACTTCTGTCCATTGACAGTTACTGAATCATGAGGAGTGATTAATGAAGAAAGTTAAGGGATTATTGAAATATTTAATTCGTGCCACATCGACATTCTGTCAGTTACGTGTATGTTTTCATCAATGGAACTATGCAACCATAATGAGTGATTATCAGAGCATAATTTTTCAAAGTTCAGTAATTACGTAGCAATATTTAAGAATTCAATGAGTTATCAAAAACGCAATTAAAAGTTGAGTGATTATTGAAATATTTAACTCCGCCAAATAATACAAAAAATAAAATAAAAAATACATTCTTGAAAATAAAAGAGTTAAATGTTTGAATAATCACTCAACTTTTATTCTCGTCTTCATTTACTCACTGAACTTTAAAATAGTGTTGAATGCTCATCGAACTATACAACATTACTCGCCGTTACTCACTCTTAACGATCTATTAACAGCCAGTGGACGAAAAAGCAAACGTGGCAGACAGAATACCCACGCGTCATACGGTTTTGCCAACTAATATTGAGTTGTCCGCCACGTTAGCAATTTGATTTTTTGAATAATCACTGAACTTTTAGTCCTGTCTTCGTTCACTCACCGAACTTTAAAATGTTGCTAATGCTCACTTAACTTTTCAAAGTTATACTCTGTTACTCGCTCATGACGATTCCATAACAGCTCATTGACAGAATGCCCACGAAGCTGACGGAATGACCACGCGTTCTTCATTCTGTGCCATTAAATCTGCCAACCAGAATAGTTGCCCACTATATCATCAAAAATGCATTTTTTAAGATGTCATGACGTGCTACTATTTTGATGTCATTTTTGATGATATGACGTACGATTATTCTAGTTGGTAGATTAATAGCACAAATAAATGGCGCATGGTCATTTCGTCAGTCACGTGGGTATTCCATCAATGGGCTGTTATTGAATCATTATGAGTGAGTAATGGAGTGTAATTTTAAAATGTTAGAGTGAGCATTCAACAATATTTTAAAGTTTAGTGAGTGAACAAAAATATGATTAAAAGTTCCGTGAGTATTTAAAAAATTAAATTACTGACGTGATAGACAACTCAACATTAATTGGTAAAAGCATGTGTGTTCTATTTGCTACATGTGCTTTTTTGTCTACCGATTGTTAATAGATCGTTAAAAATGAATAACCGTGAGTAATTTTGTAACGCTTTTTTGAAGTTCAATGAGAAGATAGAGTAAAAGTTGAGTAATTAGGGTGTGTTTGATTCCTTTCATTTTCCATGGAAAATGAAAATTTTCTACCTATTTTCCAACTTTAGTCTGTTTGATTGACAAAATTTTCTATGGAAAATGCATTTTCTCACCTATTTTCCATCTTTCATTTGATTGGAACTTTTGTTTTTACATGAAAAATATTTTCCATGTTTTCCACTTTTGGTTATATTTTCCTTGTTTTCAAGGAAAATATTTTCTTTGAGGGATAGGAGAATTTATTTTCCATGGAAAATTTGTTAACCTTTTCCAACCCATTTATTTTTCATGGAAAATTTGTTAACATTTTTCAATCCAAATTTTCTTGGTAATTCATTTCTATGGAAAATATTTTCTTTCAACTCAAATTTTCCACTTGCAATCAAACACAACCTTAGCAAATGATTTAACTCAAAATAAAAAATAAAGGTGTCGTTTAGCAATTCCAATTTCCAGCATTGAAGTAACAAATATGCATTAACCTCACCCTCCCGCAAAACCCAGCGCGCGCTCGATCATGGAAGACGACGATGAGTTCGGAGATCTGTATACAGACGTGATCTCATCATTTCAATCTCAGCGCCAAGAAAACAATGCCCAGGGATGTAGCAGTAAATCAACGTCGTTTCGGGTCCACCCGATCGATTTGAACATCAACAGCGATGACAAGGAGATTCTCTTCGGAGCTCAAAATCCCGGAAATTCGAATTCGAGTTGTGCTCCGGGTTTGAAATTGAATGTTCCGATTCAAGAAAAAACCCTACCAGAACTGGATGCCCGGCCGGAACCGAGGGGGTTTGATTTTAATTTGGATTCTGATCAAGGAGCAGAGAGTGTAGAGGGTTTATCTGGAAATGGTGGGGGTGATTTGGAGTCGGAAGTTAGGATTTTGGAGAAGGGCGAGGGTGTGAATGTAACGGGTAGAGTCGAGGAGGATGACTATAATATCACGGTGGAAGAGAAACACAGTAAAGACAATTTCTCAGTCGAAAACGATGAGAACTTGATGAGCAAAAATGAAAAAATTGATAATTCAACTGCCCTGAATGAAAATACCGTTAATTTTGTGGGGGAAAATGAAGTTGGAGAAACGGATTTAGAGCCTATGATTCCAGGACTCTCAGGCACAGTGGAGAATCTTGGGGGAGAGAATTTTGAGGATGAGTTGGATAGCGAAGAAAGTGAAGATGATTTGCTGATAGTGTTGAACGATAATGGTCATGGGCCAGTGCGAACGGAGGACGAAGATGGTGAAGATGGCGAGCAATTGGTGATTTTTGCAGACCATCCACAACCAATGATGGAAGAGCAAAAGCTGGATAGTGACGAACCTGGAGCAGAAGGCGAGAGGAAGGAGTTGGGTGACACGACCATAGCAAGTGAAGGAGGTGGTGCGGCGACTACATCTCTGCAGTTGAAGATTGGGTATAACAATCATGCTTACCACCATCCTTTCCATTCGCAGTTCAAGGTCAGCCTCTTGTTTGACGAGAATTTGAAAATTGAAATGTAAATTGGGATTGTAGTTGTAATTGTAGTATAGTGAAGGGAAAGTGTGGAAACTATGATACTAAAGTGGATCAATAATACTGTCTTTGTGCTTGAATGTTATGTTGGTGGGATAAATATCGAGCTGACTGTAATCCCGCATTAGTTAATTATTCAATTATATTCTTCACGGTATTGGTTTTTATTTTTTAGGCTGCATTAGCTTAGTAATGCTTGTATGTAATGATATTTAGCTTTATAAAATTTTTGTTAGGTTGGCATCAATTGCACAATTTATGCAGTTCAAGGGATTGTTCGACTTGAAGGCCTATCGAGTTTATGAGCCATATCAATCACTGCACAATAGCATTCTAGAAAAACATTTTGCAATTGATTTATTAGCATCTGTATTCCGAGGCAAAAAAGTGTTCCTATCAAGGCTATGAAGGCGTGGATGCAAATGTCAATAGATCTTTTGCCAATTCTCGTCTCATAGGGAATATTTATAGGTAAATTATTTTTCAATCCTGATGAAACCGAAATGTTGAGTGGGCAAAGGTAACACTAGAAAAATGCAGAATGCATAATTGCAAGGCTCAGATTATCTGGCCATACTCTTTGTTAGTGCTGTATTCATGATGCTAAATGAAAAAATGTGTTTCTGAAGCAAGTTAGAATATTCTGGTAGGATGGATTATTGTAGTTGATCACTGCTGGACTCTGTCCATGAAGAGGAGGTTTCGAAAGCAAACTATAACTGATTAGGAAGCATGTCCGCGTGTTACTCTGAGAAACTTCCGGCTGGTTTTCCCTGGATCTCTTTTTTATATTAGTAAATGATGCAAGAAAATAGTTGATGCTTTACCAGTCTAAATGTGTTTTACCAGGTCTAGTTACCTGCCTCTTGCCTTCATAAAGTCAAGGGTTCACTGAGCTAATTTTAGCCATTTTTTCCAGTCAAATATAACTTTATAGATCTCAAGCTGTATAAATTTTCATTTCTCAGGTAGACAGTAGTGAAAAAAATGATGACTGTTCATTTTTTATATATTTGAATTACATGGTGTGGAGAATGCCTAAAACTACTTTTAGATGCTAAATCTTCCAAGTTTCCCTTGACTCTTGTCATGCCTATCATCTCTGATGTCTTTTATTGCTCTCTTTTGCTTCCTCTTTATCAAATCTTAGGATTAAAATGATTGGATCATCAAAGACACGTTAAAATACTGTTGGGCAGGCTTAGACTATGAACTTGTCAAGAGAAAAAGAAACAAAAGAAAACTATGAACTAATTGTGATTCTTCTTGCTCTTATACTGGATTTAGATCTTCCCAGGAAAATTGTTTTAGCAAGTACTCGTCTGATATTGCAGATGTTTTATCGAACCAGAAAAGACTCTTTTATTTCTGTTCTATCCACTACCTTGTATATGGCTAATCTCACTATCTACACTGCTTTAACTTAGTAAAAAATGACTGTAATTTGGGGTATTTGAACTCCACTCACGTGCGAGGCCAGAAAAGACTCCTTTATTTCTGTTCTATCCACTACCTTGTATATGGCTAATCTCACTATCTACACTGCTTTAACTTAGTAAAAAAATGACTGTAATTTGGGGTATTTGAACTCCACTCACGTGCATCCTCGCGACTTTTTTCAACATTTTCTTTTATTTTTGTTTTGATAGCTGCAGTATGATATTTTGCCGGAAAGTTTTACCCCATATTTTCTTTTATCTGTTTCCCTCACTATTAACCTTGTTTTCTCGACTTCTCTTTGTCACTTGCAAACTATTTAGTATGTGAGACCTGGTGCGGCTCCAATGCCTGGAGCAGCTCCTGTGGTTCCTGTCACCATTGGACGTGGTGGAGGTGATTGTCGACCGGAAGCTATAAAAGGTGCTGGCCCCATGCAGAAAGGTTTTCATCCTGGTTATGGCATGCCTGCTTGGGGAGCTAACACAGCAGGCCGTGGTTTTTGTAGTGGATTGGAATTCACTCTTCCATCGCACAAGTAAGTTACTTAGGTGCACATGCTTTAATTTTTTTTTTGTCTGAGGTTCAATACTAAATATTTAGACAAGATACATCAGAAAGTACTATGTAGTTGACTTTTATCAAATGAGTAGGCTCAATTCGGCTCAATTCCCCAGTGAGTCGATGGTTTTGGAGTTGCATGTCTGATGGATCCCCGCATCTCTTTACGCACATACAAACACAGAGAGACACACACAACGCTCTCAAATTTACAAGTTCTTATGTGGACGTAACTTAAAGTTGAAGGAACTATGATATTGATGAAGGCAATTTTGAAGGATGCAATGTATTATTGACAGCTACAGCACCATATTTAGGGGGAAACATATGTGCGGTTAAGTTATGCTTACCGTCTATGATGTTATTGGGTAGGTTGTAATCAAAATTTGCAGAAACATGCGATTAAGGTCTTTCACGGTGGAGACTGACTTTGACTTGGTTTCAAGTTAAGAAATGAAAGATAGGTTGAATTCTAGAAGTTATTCTAATTCCTGATTTGATAAAGGCTGCATATAGTCACTATTTTTGCAAGCAAAATATGAACATCATCTTCTCCCGATGTGTTCCAATTACATCGGAGTACCATGTAAAATAGAAGATGACAACAAAATGAGATGTATCTCATAAAACTAAAAATTGGAAATTTGGAATAAGAGGTTGAGAAGGGATAGAAAAATATGCCATTATTGTTTATGGCTTTATCATGGGTTGTGAGGATCTGAAGAGTATAAAATTTGGTTGGGAGTTTTAGAGGGGAAGCTTGATGGGGACTACATTGTCTATGGCTTTGTAAAATCATGGGCTTTAAGGATATGAAAAGTGTAATAATTATGTGGAAACACAGGGAAGAAAGTTTGCTGTTTTGAAACTAACTTGGGGCTTTGAAAACTTCTATATGTTTATTAACAAAAGTAAAAGAACGACGGAGATTCTTTTCTTTGTCCACGTATACATTTTTATTCAGATTATTTTGGCTTTCGTGGTTTTGCTTAATTTTTATATGTACTGTAGTTTACACTAGTCGTGACAATGGGCCTAAACTAATTTCTGCTGATAAAAGATCGAGCAATCTTATGGATAAATTTTGTGCTCATGGTAGGGTTTATGTCTTCTTTTCTATTATCAGGACCATATTTGAAGTTGATATTGATAGCTTTGAGGAAAAACCATGGCAACGTCCGAGAATTGATATCTCATACTTTTTCAACTTCAGTTTAAATGAGGAGAGTTGGAAAGATTATTGCAAACAGCTGGTAGGTCTGAGTCACAAAATTTTTATTGGCTTCCACACAAATTAAAAATGCGTAGTGTGTGTATGCATTCTTATCTATTTTATCTTTACATGAAGGGAAATTAAAGGTGAATTAAAATTTTTTAGGAACAACTCCGCCTTGGGACGTCTATGCAAAGCAAGATTCGTGTTTATGAAAGTGGAAGGACCGGACAGGTAACGTTTCACTTTTCATATCTGGATATACAGGGCAATCGAAGTCCTTTGATGGACATGAAGAAATCGTCTTGGTAGCAAGAGAATCAATAGGCCAGGCGTTAGCAGCTTCAACCATATATCAACATGTCGATGAATGATAGGCTTTTGTCGCTATCTTTTGGGTTAAGATGGTGTGTTGAAAATTTTCATGCACTTGATTCTTATCCTTTCCTTTTACCGTCTAATTATAGGAGTATGATCCTGATCTTCCACCAGAGCTTGCAGCGGCAGTTGGCATCCAAGATATTCCATCTAAGAACACAAATCCTGGAAAAACAGATGTTGGTACCAAGGACTTAGCTAGAGCACATGGGCGGCCACCCCTTGTATGTATTCTATGTTCTCTTTTATTTGTGTCTTCCGAAGATGAAACAGTTATCCTTTTCATGCTACCTTCTTGCTTGATTCAGGATCTTAATGAAATATGCTAACCACTGTCTTATTCACCTAATCTTCTCTAGAAAATTATTTACAGCTTTGCCTATTAACTTATAGAGTTAATTTGTTATAAGAGTTCCCAACTCACCAGCTATCTTTCATTTGATACTAGCCTGTTGGCAGACCAATACCGGTAGAAACTGGTTTGGGTGATCGTCTCCCATCCATAGAAACCAGACGTCCACGAATGCATGATTTAGATGCAATTATTGAGGCGAGTCTACTTCAACATTGATCTTTCTCTTTGCACGACCAAACACATGAGGTTATAACTGACTTGCACAAGTGATGATGTTCTTTGGCAAACAGATTGTGTACCAGACAGATGATGATGATGTGGCAGAGCAACAAGAAGATGATCCCTTGAGAGAGGATCTCAGAGGTATTGATGAGACTGATGACCTTCAGCAGGACGATACAGATCGCCATCGTGGCTTTTCACACACGAATGATGGTAAGAAGAGGGATCTTGTTGGAAGAAGAGAAAAGTTTATGAACAGTGTTTGTGATGATGAGGTTGTAGAAGATGACATTTTGCATATTCCTTCAGAAGAACCAGTGAAATACCACCCTTGTCGGGAGCTGGGTGTCCCTCGTGAGGAGAGGTAAGAAAGAATATTCCATGAATTTCTGTACAATAATTGTGCGTTGATGACTGTCTTGTGGAAATTGGACAAGATTGAAGGAACTGATGAGGTTGTCTACATACACGAGTTACGTTGTTCAGCTTGTAGTATATGGTATATTCTAAGCAGGATACAAAAATTTGTTACTTCAGTAGATAGAACTGTAACAATTGAGTTTGTGGAGTTGCTTTTCACAGAGAGAAAAACAATAAGTTGTGTGAATGTATAGAATTATATAAATAGCAATTAGGGGTATCCTAAATTGGATAGGGGCGTAATTACTCAAATTACATGGATGGTTTATCCGGAGATGCTTAATTTGTTGGAGGAATCTATCTAGTTTTGGAATGAAATTCATCCTGGATGCTTTTAATTTTCTGTCAGGTGTTCAGCTAATCTGGGTTTGCCACATCACTAAAATCCCAACACTTCCATAGCTATATGTTTCAAAAAAAGAATTTGGTCAACTTTGTTTTCAATACAAATTGCTCATCACACTTTGAGGTTTATTAGAATTCTCATGGTGCCATTTGCTAATATTTTTTGTTGTATGCAGTTTGTCAACAGTAAAAAATTCAAGAATTTACTTTGTCCCATATTTTCTTTCAATCATGCAAATTAATTTGGTTTAGTTTTGTGATGTAGTATAGTAAAACTTATGCCCAAGCTTACTCAGTTGTAAATTTTTTGACACTGGATGCAGTTTGAGCTTCATTACAACCTAACAAACATTATAAAAATTATAAAAAATGTTTTCTGTGACCACAGGTGCACAGAGGGAAGAGGAATTGTAAAATCCTCCAATGTGACTGCTAGTAGCATTAAAAGAGAGAAAATAATGGATTATCAGGAGGAATCATTTGACAGCGGGGATGGTAAACTTAGTCCTTTGTCATCTCCTATCAGCATTGGGTCTGTTGGGGAGCAGACTGTAGGAGATAGTGACATGGATCATAAGACTTTAGTTGAGGATAGAAGCTTCGAAATTGATAGAGAGAAAATGGCTTTGGATGAAGCCAAAATTGATACCCTTGAAGAGGAGAATTTAATGCATTCCACACAGAAACAACCTTCTCAAGATAATGACAACAGGGAAGACTCAAATGCTGCAAGGAGCAGTGAAAACTGCAAAGCAAGATCAGAAAGTAGTAAAGATCATTGGAAATTTGATGACAGTGTTGAGGATGAAGTTCTTCAAAATAAATGCTCAATGCGTACAGATAGCGTCCAGAGACCAGTAGTAGATGAGGATAGTGCTCATAGAAGAGGTTGTCGTGAGAGACGAGAAACCGGAACACCCCACAAGGGAGTGAAAGGAAGAGAAAATTCTTATGTATACAGGACAGGGGATCTTAAGTCATCCCTTCATAGGCATGCGAAAAGTGAGAGTACAGATAGGCGAAAGGAGAGTGATATTTCTGAAGGACGCTGTCATCAGAGAGATGAGAGTCCGCATGGGAGAAGTAACAGAGTTGATGATTCTAGAAAGAGGGAACATGGATGGGAAATTGAGTCCAGGCATCGAAGCAATTTTGGAGAAAGTGAAAGGAGCAAAAGAAATGAACATCATGAACCAAGAAAGCAGTTGGATAATGGTTGTTGGAGGAGTGCACGTCATGACAAAGATATGGGATCAATGGATGAACAGAGTTGTAATGAAAAAGTGGTTGATGTTCACAGAAAAAGAAGGAAAGAAGAGGCACGTGTAAATCAGGAACATGCTGAAACGGAAGAAATCTTGCATAATCATAGAGAAAGTAATAGCAGCCGGCGGAAAAGGGAAAGAGATGATTCCTCAGATCAGCAGAAAAGAGACGAGCAAGCCAGACTGAAGGATGATGATCTACACAATGTTGGGAAGAAGGAAAAGGGATCATTTCAAGGGGAGAAGAGTGAGAGGCAGAGAGGGCGTGATGAATGGAATAGACTTGAACAATCCCATGACGAAATTTTAATGAGGAGAGAAAGAGAAGAAACACGGGCAATAACGAGGAGCAGCCAAGCTGCTGAAGACAGAGCGTGGGCCAATCATGCTAGAGGGAAAGCAGAATATAAGGGACCTGGAAGACAAGATCACTCTAAGTATATAGATCAGCATAACGAGCAACTTAAAAGAAGGGATCAGGTTGAAAATGGAAGTTTTTCACACCTTGTGAGCCATGATGATGTTTACGCACATGGGAATAAACTCCGTGATGTTGAAAAAAGGGCAAGACGTGAAAGGCCTACCCCACGCAATAAACAGGTTCCCTATGCTTCTGATGCTTCTCGGGTGCCTGAAAACAAACACAAAGAGAGCAGTAGAAAGAGTAAAGAATCTGAGAGCGGGGATAGAAGTTCCATGATCTTGTCTAGGAGGAAACAGGATGAGCTCAGTCGACAGATAAGTGAGACGGTATGTGTTTCTTTAGACGGAAAACCGTAATATTCCATGGAGGTATAGCCTCAAGTAGAAGCTCAAAGAACACGAAAATGTATACACATACCATAGATTGCATAAACTGTACTTTTTAGTAATATTTGATTATCTCGACGGCTGAAACCAACAATGTTCATTTCAGAAGCATTGCAGTTTTATGTATGCTTGCACAAGTGTGCTTGTTTCTTGTTTATGTTTTGTTCTTTGAGATTTTCTTTTTTGTTTTCATTTGTGGTGGATACGAGAGCAAGGGAGGGGCATACTGATATATATGCACCATATATGAAAACAATATTTAAGCAGTTTCTGATATGATAAGAAATCACTTAGTTCTGCCAGAGTTCTATCAATGGTCTTAGAAATGTAGACAAGGCTGAAAAATCACCAGCTCAGCCAGCAACATAATCAAGAAAAGTTAACTCTTGCGCTAAACATTAGTTTGTCAAGGACGTGTAATAGTTCTATTTTATTGTCTCCATAAAGTCTACATAAGGCACAATGCTACTGTACTCCATTATTTTCCTTAAGTATGATGTGGCACAACGCATTTCCACCAGCGAAAAATATCATGTAAGAATTAATGGATTTTCCTAAAAGATTTGCATCTCCATTTCCCCCTCTTAGAAAGAACAAAGTAGATATGGGTTCACAAATGTGAGGAAGTATCAATGATTTGTTTGCTTCTACTCAAAATTCTGGGAAGTGATTCGTGGATTATTGTTGGTTTGCTTTGGTTGTTTCTTTGTGGAGACATATCGAGTGAGGTGAACATTGGTTCCATTGACATGATTGTGATGTTTTACTTGTAATTGTTTATTCTGTTTACATGTCATTTGTTCCTCTATTCTTCTTTCCTAATATTTTATTATATTCGAACATGTTAATTTCTTGGCATCTAGATTGAATGATATTTTGGCCCCCAGTTGAGCATGTGTTCCCTTTAGTTGACCGACTTAAGTCACTGGATCCAATCTTTGGTCTCTGTAACTAAAAGAGAGGCACATTCCCTTTTTCATTTGAAACATGTATCCACAAAAAATATGTATCTCTACCACAGAACGTGGTAAAATTTGCTCAAGATTTGTCCGATAACATTTTCCGTGGCTGGAAATCTACATGGCTTCCTTGCCTTAGATGAAATAAAAAGATACTTGTTATTAGTCTCTAGAATAAGGAGTCACCCATCTATTGAACACATTACACGCTCATATTTATTGTACCTAAATGACAGTTTTTCAAATTCAATACATGTTTAAAAATTAGTCCACCTCACGAGTCATGATGAAGTGATGAGATCCTCAATTGATCATGTGATGTTCGGAAACAAGGGGGGAAGAGAGGAAGGGATGGTGTGGGATAATCATGTCTCATTACTGATACGAATGACATAAATCCACATTGCCATTTTTCAATGCCAATTCAAACTCTCTATGTTTTGTCATAAAGAAGTTTTATCTGATGCGTATTAATCCGACCAGAGTCTCGGGTGAATTGCTTTGTGCGGTACCATTATCAATGGCTTCAAATCCATCACACGCAACTAAAACTCTTCATCATGTGATTTCATCAAGATTTGGAGTTGTCAGTTGCGCACGTCGGATTTGGAGCTGTTGCTCGGCAGCAGTGCACCCTGCAGTACCTCCGAGGATCTGAATCCAGAATTCTTTTTATCACTAGGGCTGAGAAAAGATCCAGAGAGTGAAGTGTTTAATGGCCATTTTTGGGATGAAGTCAAATTTTCTATATTGATAATTGCTCCAGATGTCCCCCAAACTGTTCATTTCTTTTTTGAGATTTTTATAATTTCCGTGGTGGAAGTTGTACGCTCTCCTTTTATGGCTTTCTCCATCTCTTTTTTCCTTTTTGTCTGGGACTAACTTTTACCATTTGGAATGAACCATTTGATTTTGGTGCAAAGAATATCATTATTTTTCTCCTCTTCCCTCTCCCCTTTTCAGGTAAACTTTAAAGGCAGAACTGGGCAAGAAAGTGGTGAGAATGAGATCCATATGAATCTCCAGTCTTCCAGAAAGCACAGAGAAGGGGCTTCATCAGATGATGAGAAAACTGGCTCAATGAGGGGAAGTTCTAAATTGGAACGTTGGACGGGCAATAACGAGAGGGATTTTAGTATCATTTCCAAGTCATCGTCTTCTTTGAAAAGTAAAGATATAGACACACACAAAAAGGTGTCAGATCAGCCACTGCGTTCAGCTAACCAGATAGACACTGGGGGTGCACAAGTCAATAATGCTGATGAGAAAACAAAGGGTGATAAACACTTGGATACATTTGCAAAGTTGAAGAAACGCAGTGAGCGTTTTAAGCTTCCTATGCCCAGTGATAAAGATGTCATGGCCATTAAGAAAATGGAATGTGAACCTTTGCCTTCGGCTCAAACTGAAACCCGGCCAGATCCCGAGATCAAATTAGGTCGTCCAGCACGAAAAAGGAGGTGGACTGACAATTAAATGCTAAGTAAAGAAATTAGCCTGGAGTATAATATCTGCTTGACTGTCATTCTTATTGTCACGACAGGCCTTGTTTAGAATTTGAGTTTATTTTGTACCTCGTTAACAGATTTATACATCTCTAACCATACTGCAGGCAGTTTTATATGGTCAGATGTGCCATTAAATAGATTACATGTAAATACCCTTAGATGTAAACATTATAATGGCCGCTGATGGGAGGTGCGGTGTCACACTTTAGTTTGCAGCATCTATTTAGTGTTCTATGGTGCATGGTTTGTCATGATTTTCTACACCATGTCAATCAGCAGATCCGGCCTGCGTGAAGATGAAGCTCCGGCTTCTTATTGGGATGTTGAGATTCAGGGAATTTCATGAGCATAGCAAGAAGCGTTGGCCTTGGAGAAAGGAACTGTGGGTGGAATGCGGTTAGAAATAGATGGATTTCTATGTTGTACTTTGACTTATTTTTCTTATTTTTTGTTTTTATATACAAGTTTTTTCTTTTCCTTACTATAAAGCTAGAAATCCACAAATGTGATACCAAATAAAAAGAGAAGATTACTCAATATTCATGTTGAGATCAATGTTTTAAAAACCGACCCGGGCATCGACCCGAAAAAGTGAAAGGGTCAAGGGTTAAAGGGTCGAACCGGGGTTGACCCGGTGATTTTTAAAAAATTAAAAAAATTAAAAAATGTACAAAAAAAATTAAAAAATGAAAAATAAGATTTTGAAAATCACAAAAATTGCTCAAAAATAATTTTTTTTGGTTTTTCATTCTTTTAATCCATTTCGTGCAAGGAGAGAGATGAATTTCAATGGTCAATTACAATTAATTGTGGAAAGAAATGATTTTTAAAATCAATAAAACCGGGATTGGGTCAACGGGTTTCTCAAAACCGGGCGGGTCAACGGGTTTTTAAGCGGGTTTTTAAATAGAGGGTTTTTTTTACATAACCAACCCGGTTTTGGGACCGGTTCCCGGTTTTACCGGTTGACCCGGCCTGGCCGGGCCGGGTCTGATAACACTGGTTGAGATGCATTTCACATTTTTAATTTTTTTTTTTTTGGGTATACTAACTTACTGAATACAATGCTTGGTAACTGTTACTTAAAGGTGGAACTGGGGGCAAGATCTGGCTACAACTCAGTTCATCTTAGATCTAATGTTTTAGAGTGTTTACAAGTATTTATTAGTTAATTAAAGATAAATTTTATTTGCTTATTTTGTAAAATTTATAATCACCTATCGTAATGAGGTTTACTCTGTTACAAGCACAAAAAAAAGTATTTTTTTGTCTGTCTCTACGTCTTCATCTTCTCAAGCCAAAATCTATATTCCTCTCTCATTTTTTTCATTTCTTCATATTCATCAAAATTAAACTCTCCTCAAACAAAATTCTCTCTTCATCTCATTCTTTTCAACTCTTAAATAGATTAAAATTCTATACGGTCGGATTTAACTGCAAAGAAAAGCGATATACTAGTTTTTATTTATTTTTTATCTATATATTTTGTATTTATAAATATTTATATGTTGGTCAAGTATTATTTTTATCCAATTTTATTTATACTTCTCGTAAAACTAACGATCAAGATCGATTTTGGGCCGTCTCCAAAATCCAAGGAGCCATTTTTCTAAAAGGGGAATACCATTAAATGACCTTTGCACACAAAACATTTTGGCAAATGGCCTTTGACCAGAAATAAACAAATAAAATTAATGTCAAAAATTGAATAATAGGTAAATGACATAAATCTCCTCACTTTATTCCAAATATATGTACTCACCTTTCTCTCTCCACTTTGCACACTTTTTTCATCTCTCTTCTTCCATCCATGGAGAAAAGATCTGGACATTTCCCCGTCTGTGAGAGCGCCCCCCCGCCCCAAACTGCAAAAACCCAAACAAATTACAAATGTCCCCCACCCTCCACTCATTTATTTATACTTTAATCCCCTCCCCTCATTTATTTATACTCTAACCCCCCACTTTCTTCAATCACAACCTATTTATTTACCACCAAATTTATATCCACATTATTAATATAATTAAATTTATTAAATTAAAAATAAATTTTTTATTATTATATTAATGTATTTGTTTTTTAAAAATATAATATATAAGTTATATATTATTTATATCATATAATAAATAATATAGTTAACGTTAATTTTATTATTAAGATTACACTGAGACTAATTAATTAGTTTATATTTGAGTAACAAATTAAATTTTACTTAAAAATAAAAATAAATAAAGTGTGCATAATAAATTTGCTCCAATTGATAATTTACATATATAAAGAAGAAAGTAATATTACAATAGAAATAATAAATTAACGATGAGAGTTAAAGCGTGCATCATATGTTAATAAAATAACGTGCAAATTGTTAAAAACATAAAATATTGTTAACAATGTTACAACTAACTCGCAAATTACAAAAAATAAATCTGTACAAATAAACCAAAATAAAACATAAATTAATAATTTATTACTAACATTTGAAAAATATGAAAAAAAAAATAAATAGAAGACAAATTTGGTAAAATAAATTTAGAGAACAAAAGTGATTGAAAACGTTTGTTGTTGGCTAAATTTGGGTAAAGTAAATAAAGCGATTATGTTGGCCAAATTTCAAGAAAAATATGTATTCTAATAAAGAGGAAAAAATGTGTATTCTGAAAAAAAAAAAAATTGTTACGTTGAATGGTGTATAAATAAGTGGGAAAATGAAGAAAGGGAATTGATTGTTTGGGGTGGGGGAGGTGTAACTTAAATGGGGGGTGGGGTGTAAATTAAATAGGAGAGAGAGGGGAATGTCAAAAGTTAAAGTAATTGGGTTGGGTGGGGTGGGGTGGGGTGGGGTGGGGTGGCTGCGAACATATCTAGACCCTGTCACGGGTCCAGATCTTTTCTCTCTATCCATGGATTCTCTCTCTTTTTTCTGCACCGCCTCTTTTTAGTAGGTGGCCTTTACTGGTTTGTTTGCGTTCTTGGCTCTACCGAACAAAAAGGCAAACATGTTGTCCAGCTATCCAGCAGTTCCGTCGCCAAGGAAAAAGTCCAATATTTTTTCGCCCTCTCAAAGAAATCGAGACGGCCGAGAAAGTTCCTGCCTTCGTCGACACCTATGCATATGATTCTCTGCAAAAAGCCCAAAATTGAATCGTCATAGAGATTGATAGATTGCTCAATTTGGTGCTATGGTTTATTGTCATAATTTAGGTTAATTTTCATTCCATTTTGTTGCTTATTGGAATAGCTTTCATCTTTTTGTAGTTCTTTAATCAATGGTAGAAAATTTGGACTCTTTATTTTTTTATAATCTATTGTTAATGTTGAATGCTTGGACTACCTTAATTGTCTTATGAAATTACTGGGAAAGAAAACAAATTCTCTCTAAATTAAGTCGAGTTTTGGTTAAGCTTATATTATAATTTAAGCTTGTTTTGTAAGATTTACAACTTACTATTTGTTGACCATTAATACTTAAGTAATTTTCATAACGGTAGTCATGCCGTTTTAGTGATACCGTAACGGCATGCATGACCATTATGCCTATAAATGAACCCGAAATGAACCCGAACAGGTTCTAACTTCTTAAAGTAGTAAATTTCGCTATATTTGAACAGTAATATGATTTTTGGGAGGCCCGAAATAGAGAAATACTTAAGTAGTTTTCATAACGGCAGACATGCTGTTCTCGTGATACCGTAATGACATGCATGGCGTTATGCCTATAAATGAACCCGAATATGTTCTAACTTCTTAAAGTAGTAAATTTCGCTACATTTGAACAGCAATATGATGTTTGGGAGGCCCGGAATAGAGAAATACATAAGTAGTTTTCATAACGGCACGCATGCCATTTTAGTGACATTGTAACGGCATGCATGGCGTTATGCCTATAAATGAACCAGAACAAGTTCTAAAACGCTGAAATGCTGAACAAAAAATGCGGAGCGCCGAAAATTTGTGCCATGCGATCGCATGGAATAACCCAAAACTTTTCTGCTCAAAAAATAGATATGTTGCGATCGCATGGTATTTGGCCCATGCGATCGCATAGTTTTATGTCTTGCGATCACATGGAATAACTCAAAACTTTTCTGCTAAATATATGGGTATGTTGCGATCGCAAATACCAAATTTTCATGCGATTGAGGTTTTGATCTCGACTAATAACAATTACAGTCCTTAAACTTTGTGGAATACTGACTTCAGTCCTTGAATTTTTTTATTTATTTCGGATAAGTCCTCCATAAATTGTAGCACACGTCCTCCATCTTTTTGCTTCTTTATACTTCAGTCTCCAAAATTTATAAATAAATAGTAAAATACTTCAAAGAACTCACAAATATCCATTGTAGTAGCTAAAATAAATGCAAAATCCGCACTTATCAGCGTTATGCCTATAAATGAACTCGAACAAGTTCTAACTTCTTAAAGTAGT
The DNA here is from genome assembly GCA_030279155.1 of Forsythia viridissima. NCBI lineage: Eukaryota > Viridiplantae > Streptophyta > Magnoliopsida > Lamiales > Oleaceae > Forsythia > Forsythia viridissima. Next base: position 9,413,759 of record CM059040.1, on the reverse strand, counting down.
AAATTTTGGTACATTTCAACAGTAATATGATGTTTGAGAGTTCCGTAATATAGAAATACTTAAGTAGTTTTCATAACGGCAGACATGTCGTTCTAGTGATACCGTAACGGCATGCATGACGTTATGCTTATAAATGAACCCGAACAGATTCTAACTTTTTAAAGTAGTAAATTTAGGTACATTTGAACAACAATATGATGTTTGAGAGTCCCGAAATAGAGAAATACTTAAGTAGTTTTCATAACGGCAGACATGCCGTTCTAGTGATACAATAACGACATGAATGGCGTTATGCCTATAAATGAACCCGAACAGGTTCTAACTTCTTAAAGTAGTAAATTTAGGTACATTTGAACAGCAATATGATCTTTGAGAGTTCTAGAATAGAGAAATATTTAAGTAGTTTTCATAACGGCAGACATGTCGTTCTAGTGATAGCGTAACAACATGCATGACGTTATGCCTATAAATGAACTCGAACAGGTTCTAACTTCTTAAAGTAGTAAATTTAGGTACATTTGAACAGTAATATGATGTTTGAGAGTTTCGGAATACAGAAATACTTAAGTAGTTTCTATAACGGCAGGCGTGCCGTTCTAGTGATACCGTAACAGCACATGTTACGTTATGCTTCAAATCTCTTTCGCAAATATTTTTCAAGCGTTTTATATGCTTATTCAATGTTAGAATAGTTATTATACTGATTCATAAACAATCTCTCTACCTCTAAAACTATTCTATGACATCTTCTCCATTATGAACACAATATGCACGAATTCTTTTCACATACTAAAGTTCTTTGCTAACAAATCAACTAAATTAAGTATCATTAAGGTCATTATAACAAATATGACACATATTAGCTTATTTGTTAAAAAATAACATCTTTATGGCAGAATTAAGCGAGAAATTAGTATTGTAGGACCATAACGGCAAGCGTGCCGCTTTAGTGTACCCATAACGGCATTGCTGCCGTTATATTTTTAAATTGTTCGGAATGACTTCGAAACTAATACACTAACTTGTTACAATGATTTTATCAAAAATAAGATGTTCAATGTCGAAGCGAACAATAGATAAGAACTTTTAGGACCATGACGGCAAGTATGCCGTTTTAGTGTACCCATAACGGCATTGTTGCCGTTATAGATGAGTGCTAACTACTAACCTACGTCCAATAGCACTTAACTAGTCTATATATTCAAAGCCAAATATCAAACCCAATGCTAGGTAGATGGTGATAGTCAGTAATTAGATAATGCCACTGGTCCCGTTATACATTGTGAATAACGACATACTTGTCTTTATTTTAAATTTTTAATGCCCTCACATATTAACTCACTAAAACAAACATATATTTAACGAAAGTTATCACATTAAAGGTTATAAACACGCTGAAAGTGGAAAAATAAGATAACTGTATGGGTGCCGTTATAAATCATAGATAACGTCATATATGACGTTATGGAAAATTCTTAGGCAAATGCATATATCAGCAACAATGCTGTAAATGCCCAATGTTATATACATGTTGACAGTGGAAAAATAAGATAACGGCATGAATGCCGTTATAGATCACAGATAACGGCATATATGACGTTATGGTAGATTCTTAGGCAAATGCATATATCAAAAACAATGTTGTAAAGGTCCAAGGTTATATACATGGTGACAGTGGAAAAATAAGATAACGGCATGGATGCCGTTATAGATCATAGATAACGGCATATATGACGTTATGGCAGATTCTTAGGCAAATGCATATACCAGCAACAATATTGTAAAAGTCCAAAGTTATATATATGATGACAGTGGAAAAATAAGATAACGGCATGGATGCCGTTATAGATCACAGATAACGGCATATATGACGTTATGGAAGATTCTTATTCAAATGCATATATCAGCAACAATGCTGTAAACCAGAACGAAAATTGAGCCAAAAATTGCAGCAATTGATATTAGTATATATATTTTATCTTCTCTAACTACAAATCTAAAATGTAGATAATTTAACAAGTTTACACACTACTCAAAATTACAATGGACAAAGAAAGAGGACAAACATAAAGATTTTTTGGGTTTCTAGGTAGAACAAGTGCAATGAAGATGGTGATGAGAGAGAGACATGGCTGCAATAATTTTTCTAGAGAGAGAGAGGAAAACGAAAGATGAAATGAAAAAATTAGGGTATTTTTTGTTTTAAGCACTTGGGGGTATTTTGGATATTGTGTAATATTTTTTATACTTTGGGAGAGGCTATTTACCAAAACATTGTAGAAATAGACTTATTGTACTAAACTTATTGTTTAACACGTCCTTTTAACTCAAAACCCGTAAAAGGAAAAATAAAATAAAATTGTGCAGCCCAGCCCGTCTGTCCATTTCTTCCTCCACATCTGTATGAAGACTGAAGAGTGAAGAACTGAAAAAAATTGAAGAGCTAAGAAAAGAACCCGAACCCGCTGTCTGAAGGAGTCTGTTCGCCAGTCGCCACTCGCCCTTGGTCGCGCCGACTGCCTCTCTCTCTCTCTCTCTCTCTCTCTCTCTTCTTGAGTCTTGACAAGAACCCGTCTCAGTCTCTTATCGCCAGCCAGGTACATTCGATTTTTTTCTTTTTTTTTTTGAGTTTTTCTTACTTTTTTATGGTTAATGATGATTGAAGTATGAAAATTGTGGGTTTTGTGATTTTTGATTGATTGACCATTGTTAACTGATATTATCTCCAAAGGGTGGAAAATCTCCAGTCACTATGGAAAAGGGTGGAAAATCTCAGTTGAATTGGTTAATCTCCAAAGTCATTTATGGTTAATGTTGATTGAATTGGCAAAGGGTGGAAAATCTCCAAAGTCACTACGGAATACAACCAAAAATAGCTTTTCTTTCCAAGTGTTTATAAGAATTTCAAAGTCACACATTAAAGACTTTAATATTATATGTGTTAATTGTGAATTATGTAAACTGACTATTAGTATAATTCATATTATGTAACCTAAATTTAGTTATGGTGGACACTTTTATCTGTTAGATAATATAGATCACAGAATTCTTGAGTTTTGTACAGATTTCTGCTGCATTCTTTTGCACATAATGGTTTTTTTAATCCATTTTTTTTTTTTCTCATTTTATAATAATGAGAGAAACTGAAAAGAAAACCCATCTAGTCGATTGTCCAGTTCTAAGACTCGACACCTCTAACGATGGTAGGTTCTTAATACCATATCACAAATGCACTATATTGTTAACTCTTTCTGTTTGAGTAAACTTTTTATATTTATTATTTATTTATATGTGTTAGTTCAAATGCACTATATAGTTTGAATCCATTTGCTGACCCCTTACTTCAATGTGGCAATGTGTATTTTCCACTTGAACATTTTGGTATTAGGAATGAGGGGATTTAGGGTGTGTTGAAGTGGAAGTGATGATATTTTTTTTCTTGTTCAGAGGACATTTTAATAATGTGCAATTTTCGTAATGGTGATGAGGGGGATTTGGGGTAATTTAACGGCTTCTGTGACCTGTTTTTATGCTTTATAGCCTGTTATAAGCATATTTGATCCTCATTATTTGGTTTTATGTTGTCATTTTGTCATTTCTTTATGGATTGAAGTCTGTGAAATTGTGTAATAAATGGTGTAAATGAACAAGGATTATGGTACCATTTTAGAGCAAATGTAAAAGCACTGCCGTCCAGATTGTGAGATTATTTTAAATGGTGGATTCAAAAGGCAAACTATTCTGATGAAAACACAATTTTTTATTTGCTTTTGTTTGATTTTAATTAAGTATATGAATTCTTGTTCTAAGCAGCAGTCACCCACCCTCTGTGCCTCTTATTCCACAATCATTAGACACAGAAGAAAATAAACATTCCACTATCAAAGTAAGTTTTATTGAAGTAGAAATTGCACTGAATGAAATACAAGGCATCTCAAAATGCAGTATCGAAATTTAGCATTCAAAATGGATGTATTGAAGCTCAGAATTAATAACACAACTAAGGTTACATACGATATGCAAGGGCCACAGACTCATCAAAATCCAGATGCAGTTATCTTTCCTTGAACTAAAAACCCACAACATCAAAACTTCACATTAAGGCAGATGTTGTTGTGCCTGTGCAGAAGTTGGCATTTTCTTTTTCTTTTTTTGGTGATTCCTGTTGTTCATTGGTGGAAATTCGACATGACCCTAAATACTATGTTTGAGCAAAAGAAATTGGGGGGAAAAATGACTAAAAGCAACTTTGGATGTTAGAATGAATCTTATAAAACAGACTGCACCGACTGAATCATTTTACATCATGTCAACACAAGACATCTGAAAGTCTCACACAAATGAGTGAAGAAACTGACACTTGTAGCCTAATATTTCTAAAGTAATTTCCAATACATTTAGGGCATGTTCAGTTCCCATTTTATTTTTCTAAAAAAACCCGTGTTTTGCCTTTTTTTTTTGACTTTTCAAACTTTTTACACAATAAAAAAGTTTGAAAAGTAAAAAAAAAGTGAAAAAAAAACCCATTTTTTGGAAAAAAAATCTACACCGAACAAGTTCTTAGGTCATAAAAAACATAAAGACACGTGCAACAAAAACATCACACGCAATAGTTTCATTGTTATCATATATCTGGTGACTTCCGTTTCTTGTTTGTCTTCTTATTCAATGATGCTAGATTTTTGCATGTTCTTTGGCTGTGGCCATACTCACTGCCAGGGGTGGTTGGAGGGGGGCCCAACCCAGATCCAGATGCGATGTATAATTTTTTTGTTTTTTGAAATAGCTCATGTAAAAAAAAATTAGCCTAGGCCCAAGTTCAATATTCAGCCCAACTTCCCAAGTGATTAATTATAGCTTCAGCCAAGTCCTAACTAAAACAAAAAAAAAAAAAAATTCAGCCCAACAACCCAACCCATGTAAAGTGCCCAAGTCCCAAGTCCCAACTAAAACTAGAAAAATTCAGTCTTTCAAAAAAAAAAAAGTCAGTCCCAAATTAATGTTTCTGCCGTTGCCCATTTCCGCCTAAAGTCCAAATTCTGAAACCCTTACGTGCGTACGTTCCATGAAGGCTGAAGAGTGAAGATCCATTTCTTCAATTTATTTTTATTTTTGTCAAATTGAAACTTCAATAATTGAAAATAAGTTGCAAATCCGTTAACCCAACTTTGGTAGCTTGTTTTCAATGGCCTTAAATCATTCGAAAATCTATTTGTCCGCTGGAATCGTTCTCAAGAATAGGTATTTTATATTTTTTGTTTTTTTTTACATTTTTGTAAAGTTTATATTATTTTGCATAAGTTATTTTTGATTTTATAATTTATACCAGATTATGAAATGACTGAGGTCTAAGTCTGATTGTATATTTTCAATTAATGGAAAAAAAATTGTAAGAAAATTTGCGGCTTAGTGGTAGATTGAGTGCAATAAAAATGAAAATTAAATGACTAATTAAAGTTCAATAATTATTAATCAAAGTAAATTTTCAATCATTTGAGCTTTTGGATAGTGTATAAGAGATCTCTCTAAATTTTAGAAGTTATACGTAAACGTGGCCATGTGGGAAACAAAATTATTTGTTGTGAGAAGATTTTCATAACATTTATGTTCTCTCATTCTCGACCATTTTCTTTGGTTCAAACAGAATTATATTGACTTCAGGATGGAAAGTTGTATATTGGTGAATATCATGTTGGAATCCATGAAGACAATAAATAAATTCATTTTTTTAGTCAGAATTTGCTCAATTATTTAGCTTCTTAAATTTGCTCATTCAATAATTAATGCCTATTTATATTTTTATGAAAAACTGTAAGATAATGAATTAACTTATTTTTATTGTACAGGAACAAATCAGCGGGCAGCAGCTAACGTGAGGAAAAAATAAAGAAAAAATACGCTTAGAGTTAGAGCCTTTCTGGTATTTTGCTAATTCGCTTGCAATGGTGTCATTAATTTTTTGTTGCCTTGCCGGTTTATGTTTAAAGCTCTGTCTTTTTATTATTGACTTGTTGTACATTGCCGGTCTATTTCGTATTATTGAATGATTGTGCCTTGCCGGCCTATTTCGTATTATTGAATTATTGTGCCTTGCCAGCCTATTTGTGGATTGTTGATAGATTGTCAATTTTTTTTTTTTAGAATTTACAAATGGAAGGAATCAAGAGAAAAAAGACATTGTTTTCATTTTTTGAAAGACAGGACAATCTAGTGGAAGTACACCTTTTGATAGATTAATTGGAAGATCAACCCTCAATTCTTGAATGTATGACACTATTTATCGAACGAGAATTTTATAAGAAAATTGATGTAGATTCTATCTAGATGAATTTTATGTCTCAAAACCTCGTCGGGAACAAAATTTCAGCCCCTGTGGACTAAATTTCTGGATCCTCCCCTGCTCATTGCATCTTCCTCACTTAGTACATAATTTCTCTCACCTACATATAAATTTAAATGTTACAATTAATTAATAGCTATAAATGTTACAAACTCAGGTCACATTTGATAAACATAAACGAATAATTTACTATTTTGTACATGACGTACAAGAAACTATAAAGTATTGCTAAACATTTCAAAATGCAAGCATCAAAATCTAGCATTAACAACGTCGTATTGCAGGTCACAATTAATATCACAAATGATGTAACATACGATATATTAGGGGTCATAGACAATCCAGACATGGGCATTTCAAATGTAAAAGATAAACGTATGCATGTGCCATCTCCCTCGTGATTATAAAAGAATATTTTGTGGCTATTGAGTATATTCAGTAATCTTGAATTCTTCTTTGTTCATGTAGTATCTCTCACATTTCACATTTCTGTTCCTGTAAGTTTTGATAGATGGGACAAACCTATACACTCCCTTGGTTTTCACCATAAGCATTATGTGTACATGTTCTGCTAATTATTATTTTTCCTTATTGCAGCTGATGATTTCTTTTATAATTAATGGGGATATATTGAATGTGCATTTGCTACACTTTCCTACAGGCAGGGTGCTGCCCGTACTTGCAAGACTCATCTTGCGTATATTTAATTGACTAAACATGGTCTTCATATGCTTCCATTGTTCACTTCTCAAATTGTTTTGAAAAAATATATGTTTCGACGTGCAGAGTGTGAATCTTGTAGAAATTAGGTGATCTTAACTGCCAAGGGTTGATTTAGATGAATGTGGGCACTACATTTTGAACAATATTTTGTTTGAATGCACAAAATAATAGGTTCTCTCAACGAAAGGAGAATATAATTGTCCTCCCACGATGAATATCTGCATTAAGTTTCAATTCAACACAAATTTTGCACACTGTTTCTTTTTTATACATTTTGAATGCCAAATCAAGTTTCAGGGATGAAAATCATTAATGCGGTCTTTTTATTTCAAATTGACAGGAACTGGTCGGTGGATATTTGTGTTTGGGATGCTGCAAGGTTTCGATGTAGTAGTTTAAGTACTGAAAAAATAAAAAAACAAACAAAACAGCCTCCCATTTTCTTTTTAAGTTTGGGATCTTCTGTGCAATATTCTAACGCGAAGGAAATTTTATTTGATCCCAAATGCCTTCGCGCGGACCCCCACTTCCTAGGCTTCTTCTTAACAATGTTTCATGCATGAGAAATGCCCAACAAATTCTTCGCCATGTGAATGTATCCATCCATGATGGAGGAGCACTTGTTCTAACAGGTGCCAATGGCTCGGGAAAAACAACTTTCTTACGAATGTTGGCTGGCTTTTCCAAACCATCTGCTGGTGAGATACTCTGGAATGGCCACAATATTACTGAATCAGGCATTTTCCATCAGTATAAACTTCAGCTTAACTGGCTCTCTCTCAAAGATGCAGTCAAAGAAAGTCACACAGTTCTTGACAATGTTCAGTGGTTTGAAGTTCTAGAAGGCAAGCAGGGAAGATCTCTGCCTGCCCTAGAGTTCATGGGCCTTGGGAGATTAGCAAAAGAAAAAGCAAGAATGCTCTCCATGGGCCAACGGAAAAGGTTACAACTTGCTAGGCTATTGGCTATCGATAGACCAATTTGGTTGCTTGATGAGCCTTCGGTGGCATTGGATGATGATGGGGTCAAGTTGCTTGAACACATTATTGCCGATCACAGAAAGAAAGGTGGGATTGTCATTGTAGCGACGCATTTGCCAATTAAGATTGAAGATGCTATGTTTCTAAGATTGCCACCAAGATTTCCAAGAAGGATGACTTTGGTAGACATGATCGATCGAGGATGATTGGATTATTTTCTAAAGACAATCAGAGTATTCATTCGTGTTTAAGATTTATACGGATATTTTTGTGTTTCGAAGTAAACCAGTGGAGGCTCCTGATTCTTTTGTCTGAAACAAACAGAAATATTTCTTGCTATAGAGGTCTTCTAGTTTCACTATCTATGTTTAGATTATGACCTGCCTGTTTGGCAGGAATTGAAACGAGAAATTGATAGCTCTCAGGAATTGTAAAATATGTATTCTTTGCTGAATTTGTTTGGTCCTTAGAGTTCATTATTTGGGGATGTGCAATAAATTTTAACTTTCATAAGTTCTATTTCACTGTTCCATTGTTGCCTGTTTTACCTGTAAACTGAAACAGTGCACATATAAATTGTCTGGAAACCGTAGATATATAATTCTTCTTCATAATATAAAATCTGTTTGACAATTTGATTTTTTTTTCATTCAACTTTTTGGATATGGAATCTTCAATTTGATCTATTTTCTAGTAATTCTAATTTTCCGCTAGCCCTAGTTGAGTTGCAGCCAATTATGTGCCCACCTCTAAAATATCTATAGAACAAAACCATCCATGGTTATCTTAAATAAGATAATGAAAATGATATATTCAGTAGTTTAGTAAAGCATAAATTATATCAATAAATGGAAACTGAAATTGTTTTATTCAAAGAAACAACTAATAACGTCTATGAAACGAACACATCTTTCTTTCTCTGATGTGACTTTCTACCTATTATTGCAAGTTTCTTTTTGTGTAGAAGGTTTATTATTATTCTAATAATATTGACGAATTCTTGTACATCTGAACCAACATTTTCAAATCAGATTCGATTTGTGATTTGACAGTTTTTGACTTACCCAAGGTTAGCAGTGCTTCACCACATAACAGATTATTATAGAGCACTGATTGGATCATTCAGCTTATTCCCACATGCAATCCTCAGAAGGAAATACAGAGACGGAGTTGAAATGAAGGAAAAGTCATGGGTTTGTACTGTTTTCACACAGCTCACTCTCTGCATTGCACTTTACATTGCTCTCAATATAGGTCAGCCCCAGAAGCGTATATATGGGAACAGAAAAAATGAAGGCAGACCCATTGATATGTACTTCATTAGTGTTGCTGGAGGATTTAGGCCACTTGAAGAACAAACCCTTTTACTTAAACAGGTGTGATTTGTAATCTCATTGATGGGTTCAAAATTAGGTTTTCCTTGATTGTTTCTTCTGCTATTTGGTATGAATTTTTGTTCCGTGTTTGTTGACCCGTTGAAGATTGCCGGTTTTCTTTTGTGGGTGTGTTGAGCTTTCCCTGATTGATTGCTTATTCGTTTGTGGATTTAACCAAACTCAGCAAATTTCATAGGATTTTGTTAAGCAAAAACGAACTTGATTGATGAATTAACACGATTTTCATGGGATGCTTATAAGAATCTTGATTCTTATTAGTAAAAAATGATTTTACTGCTGATACTATACAAAAGTGTTAAAATATTTTATTTTCAGTAATTTAACTTCCATTTTATTGATTTCTATAGAATTTAGTTTGTATTTTCAAGCTATGCCAACTGCTCTAGATATATTTGATTTGATTTGATTTTATCTGGTCTCTGGGATTTTAGTTTTACCATATCTCAAATTGTTATTGTTGGTTTGGAGTCAATTTCTATATCAAATTTTCTTAGAGATCCCTTTATGACTGTGACTTGATGTTAATGAAGATGGAGAAGGTGGTGACATCCTACAAAGCTCGATTTATAGTCAACATCAATGAACTTGGGGAATCTGATACACTCCTGCAGAACGTAAGCTCTATATGCTGATTTTGATTGGGAAATGGTTACCCATTCATATTTACATAAAAGTATTGTTTTTCTTTCTTATTAAAAATACATAGACTTATCACCGAACTTTGTTATGCATTTATTTGGACTTATTAAAATATATTGACGTTCCTTGCTTAAGTTTTAGTTTATTCTTCAGGCAAGTAAAATTTCGAAATGTTTACAAGAGTTTTGAAATTCCTTCATTTGGGTCTACTAAATATTAACGAAGAGTAATGATATAGCACCCACAGTGGTTAAAGAAAAAACAATCAAGGAATTGGTTTCATTTCCATTTTTTTGTTTGTTTGGGAAATGGTTTTTTAAGTAAACGTAGGTTTCATCAAATAACAGCTTCAGAAAACTAATGCATCTTTTTAACAGGCTACACGGTACCCTGAGTTGCAGAAATTGCCATGGTACACTTTCCCTTGAATTGTTTTAAATTTCGACATGTTGCTTTCCACATTGGTACTAAGTGCTAATTTTTCATTATAGACTCATATTTTAAAATCTACTTTTCCAATTTCTTTTTGGCTATCCGCACTTCTAGGTACACTACTAGAGCATTGAAAGGAGAAGGAGCAACTTATTTCCTCAAGAAGATCAAAATTCCTTATGGACAAACACTAGATATTATAGCTTTGAACACTGGGCTACTCCAGGTGTGAATTCAGTTTTTTAAGAACTCCTTCTCTTATGCAATATGTTAACTTATCTGAAAATAGATTTTTGCTTCATATTTCACTGTAATTCATTGACGCGCATTATCTTGGTTTTTAAATACATTTATTACTTTATGCATCTTATATCACTCGCTCATTCAAAGAAAATCCTAATCCGCAGAAAAGGGGGATCCATTGAATTCTTATATTGTAGTTAAAATCATGCTTTGTGAAGGGAACAAACCATACCTCATCAAAATTTTGAACCGTTCATATTAATTTCACCTTGCTGTGACTGTGAGATAAGTTCTTCATCAGTAAAAGACAAAAGAAAAGAAAAAGTGAAATGAGTAGAAGAATAGAAATGGGAGTTCTCAATAAAAAAATTAATAGTTTACTTTATTCATTTCTTTAAACTATAAAGATTCAACATTTATTTGTGATCTACATGAAGATGCATATAAATGAATATTGAGAGAGATGCAAAGTCTGTTTAGAACGAGAAATCTCTTCTAATATGTGAAAAGACGTTACTAAAATTTAGTTAGTTATATTCGGAATAATCTCTGCCCTAATCTAGTGCATTCGCCATATATATTTTTAGTATAAATCTGTATTAACTTGTATTTTATCATTTTATGTATGCATACTATTATTAGGCTACAATCATGGTAGTTGTCTGCTAAGTTCCAGTGCACTATTCTGTATAAGAGAACCATCCGAGAATGATAGTGCAAGTTCATCAATCAAATTCTGTCTTCCATATACAGCTTTGTTGGTATCAGAGCCCTCTTACTCTAACGAGTCCTCAACCATGTAAATCCTCAAGCTCCTCCCTCCTCTTCCTCTCTTCCTCACCCCCACCAATTGCACCTCCTGGAAAATTCAATTCGATGCTCTTCTTATTGGTTATGATCTAATGGGTATGTTGATGGATCACTCCCCTGTCCACCTCCAACTCTCAAGGAAAATGGAGTTCAAAGAGGCAATCCAGCGTACTCTTTTTGGATTCGACGAGACAAACTAATTTTTAGTGCATTTGTTGCATCCCTTTCACTCTGTCATTCCCCTTGTCTGGCACCTGAAAATGTCTATGGAACTATGGGAGAAACTCTCAACCACTTACGCCAAACCCTCTAGAGGTCGCGACATGCAGATTAAAAATGACCTTGCAAAGATAACCAGATACTTGAGAACTATTACTGATCACATGAAACTTGTGAAGGTCTTTCTGTTGACCTTGCTGAAATTGATGCCCATCTCAACCATGAAGATTTAATTCTTACCACTTGGTGGAGGGTGGACTAGGAGATTGCTGCTGCTATTCGAGCCTGTGATAGTCCAATCTCTTTCAAGGAACTTCATGAAAAACTCATGAACTTTGAAGCCTTCTCGAAAAGGAATCAACTCATGATGATAACTGAGCAATCACTGCCAACTATGCAAATAAACCTGGTGGCAGTCATCATAACAATAGGTCTAGGTGCTTTTCTTCTAGTATTCAAGGCTTTTTATTTTGTCTCCGATGGCAGCACCGCCTTGCCAGGGCATATTAGGAATATATCTCAGCACTAATCTAGCGCATTCACTGTATATCAATTGTTTATTAACTTGTAATTATGTATGCATACTACTAGGCGGCAATCATGGTTGTTTGCTAATTTCCAATGCACTATTCTGTATAAGAGAACCATCCTAGAATGATAATGCAAGCATCTATCAAAATTCTGTCTTCCATATACAGCTTGTTATAAGTTAAAAACAATTGTCAATATAAGAAAGCTACAAATTTGAGATGTTATCTCATTACCAATTGTCTAGTTCTTGCCAAGGAAGGGAGGTGCTATTCAAAAAACTGATGTGGAGGTTCTTGATTCTTTCTTTTGGTAATACGTTTTCTGAAACTGTATTGACTCTATAATTTTAGGGTTCTTCAAGTTTCCCTGAAAATGAGCAACTTCAGTGGTTAACAACAACGCTCAAAGAAAGCAGTAGTGACTGGTAAACCTTCCCAACTAGAGCTTCACGTTTCTCATTCATTAAGCACTTATTATCTTAATAATTTATTTCTTCTTCTCCTCTCAAATGATGCAGGAAAATTGTTTTTGGATTCCACCAGTTGGTCACTTCTGAAGATAATGTACAGAAAATGGAACCAATTTTTGAGCGATTATATAGTATATTTCTTAACTATGGAGTGGTAAGAAACAGGTTTTCATCCTCAAAAGTTTTTATATCCTCCCAAACAAATCATTTGAGTTTCTACTTTGCACATGTTGTTCCTGTTGTACATGACGGTTTCAGAAATATACGATGTTTCCCATTCTCCTTTACCCAACTTAGAAATTCATAAAACTAAAAGTGAATACGATCATGTTGTAAGATGCACTCATGTCACCTTCACCTTTGCCTTTTTCTCAAAAGAATGCTTATTGGAGCTGGCGGGCAGATACTGGCAATGTTCAAGGAGATACCATGCGGTTGAGTAATTCAGATCCAATGGATAAACGTCGTTATCTTACTGCTGCAAATAAAAATTTAGTGCACAACAAGTGAGTGCTAACATTCTTAAATTCATGTCTTTTGGGATATATATGCAGCTGATTTGGTGATATCTATTTGCCTTTTTCTGCTTAGTTTTTTTTCCAGGGAAATGGTAAATGGATTCCTTCTTCATCGGGTTAGTCCACTGGAAATTGTGAGTATCAACCCATCACACTGCTTAATCTTATCTTCGAACACGTACATGTTTATGCGGGTCTATCAACATTGTATGTGTGTATATTCTATTTGGCATGTGAAACATTAAAGCATTCTATAACAACTAAATTGCTTTTCTGTGGCAGGTCACATATTTAGTTAAGTTGACAGGGGAGGTTGTGCAAATTTCAGCGCTTCAACAAATGGGCAAGGAGGTGATGTAATCTACAAGGAGACCTTGTTCTTGTTTTCCTTATACGAATCCCAAATTATATTTTTTGATTCATTTATGTACCCATAGGCAACCTTTTTTTTTTGGTCTACTACATAACGCACGATTGAAATGGAACAAATAAGTGAAATAGTAAGACGAAAAGTATCATTCTAAGAAATTACTCTCACATTTTCCCTTCAATGTCCATTCTGAAATGTATATGTAAACTTCAATGCACAAATTTGTCAGTCATTCATACAGGCTAATCTTCAATTGTAATATGGACTTTTATGGATTTGGGAGCAGCCTTCGAGGCTTGCAACTTTGTTAGGGAAAGACATTATCTGGTTTATAATATAGTTATGCAGACTCGTTTACAATGTACCTCCAACGATCTCTGTGGAAACGACAGGTATGCTCAGGTTTAATTGTGATTAAAATTTATTTTTTAGAAAGTAAAGGGTAGCCAAACATGTTGTCCTGGTGTTGACAGTGGTGTTAACAGTTAAACAATGTTGCTTTCCTCTTCCAAGAATTGTGAAGTTGATGAAGTTTGATTAGATGATAGAATGAATGAGTTTAATTAAATGTAGGTGTTTAAGTTGTCATAATTTTCCAAGTGAGGAAGAAAATAAAAGAATAAAACATAAGTGGTAGAGATGTAGAAAATTGGTACAATAGTTAATTAACTAGTCCCCTTCATGTAATATAAGTGTCTGTTTGGTGTAGCTTAAGTTGTTAAAAAGTTGAGCTTATAGTCAACAATTAATTTTAGTCATACATTTCATCAATTTTTATCAAAATTTATTATTTTTTAGAGATGGAATTATTAATAAATATTTACTTTACTAAATAAATATTTTGTTTATGAAGTTATTAATCACTCTTGTTAATATTATTTTTACAACTTTCAAATACATTGTTTGCTACATTTTGCCAACAATTAACACAATAATGTTAACGCTGCAACGTATATAAAATATGATAATAATTTGCTAAAGGTATCGATGATAGCAAGTAAATATGTTGCAATGTAAATAAAAAAAAAAAGCTTAATATGCTTGATATGAGTTAAGCCACCACTACAACTATTGACTACAGCTATTGAATTAGTAGTTGAACCACCACCTATCGACCTTTCACTATGTCTAAATCAGCATCGAGGGCAAGTTTTAAAACAACGCATCTATTAGGACTCGTTTGAGATTGATTTTAGAGTCAAACTTTTGATTGTCAAACAATCAGAACTTGTTTTAGACGTTTCGTAAATTCTTAAAAAGTGATTATAAAAGAATATGTATCATCTGGCAGCAGATTTTGAAAAATAGCAAAATTGTTATAGAAGTAAAAATAAATTTTACAATACTACTCATAATAATAATAATAATATAATACAAATTACTAAAATAGACATTGATTATAATAATATTATTTTGTATTATTATTATAATGAATAGTATTGTAAAATTTATTTTTACTTCTATAACAACATATTACTCCCTCCGTCCTACAAAGATAGACCCACTTTTTTTTCACACAGATTAAAAAAACTCATTTAATGTAATTGAAATTATAAAAATTTCACACAATTCTCCTATTATACCCCTATTTAAGTTAAATAGAAAAAAAATATATATAAAGTAGAAAAAAAAATAGAGAGAGAGAGTTATATAAATAGAGAGAGAATTACATTGGAAAGAAGAAAAAAGTAAATGAAAATTTAGAGAGATATATATTGTGGTTGATAACAATGTAAATTAAATAAGGGTATATTAGGAAAAATAAAAATTTAATATATCCTGTATAAAGTAAGTAGCCTATAATTTGGGACAGATAAATAAAGAAAACGGGTCTATCTTTGTGGGGACGGAGGGAGTAATATTATACTGGAATCATTTAAATTTAAATTTAAATTATTTGTGGAGATGCATTATAATTAGAAGAGGAACGATATACTCCCTATAATGGAAAGTAGATATAAAGGCCACCGAACACGTGTCCGGTATGGTATTAGCATGTTTGGCTAAGCTTAAAAGTAGCTTAATAGTTATTTTTCTCGAAAAGTAAACCCACGGTATAGGCAATAACCGGCCATGTACATGTCTGGGCGTATAGAAAGAGCTAGTCCAGCCACTAGCTGGTTCAACTCTTTGCTTTCGAGAAAAGTAACTTTTATGTTACTTTTAAACTTTAGTCACATAATTGGTAGAATCTTTCATTTACCTGTCACTGATGGACTAGTTGGAGAATCATTAGTTCCATCTGAAGAATCTGGTGGTGAACTCTCTGGAGAAGCCACAGGAGACATTGCAGGGCCATTAACAGCTAACAAATACACATCAGAATTGAATATATATGCATAAAAATATACTAAATTCACTACTAACATAATTGAATCGATGTGCTCGAGGTCTTACCATTGCACCTACTAATCGGTGGAGTTTCCACCTTACACGCGCCAGGCAGTGCAAGCGCTTGCGTTTGGTTAATATTGACTCCCAACGAACCACCACCACCACCGTTAACTATAGTACAGAGGCATCGGGGTTGAGTTTTAACGACATTAGCAAGCGCAGCGCAGCATGAAGAAGATGGGGTTTGTGAGCTTCCGGTAACAAAACTGAGACACGACGCCATGCTAATGAGCACATTTGTGCAACCTGATTGAGCCATGGCTGCATCAGCTGAAAAAATGATCAGTATAATAACAAGAATTGCATTAATGTTAATCCCTTTTGGTGCCATTTGATAGATTGAATTCTGAATCAAGAAAAGACTGTGTTTGTTATGGTGAAATCAAGAAAGCAAGGGGGGAAGGATTTATATAAGCCTTTTTCCAGTTAAAAAATGGAGTATTTGGTAAACTAGAAATGGCTCATGAGGTAAGAGCCGCAACTGATGCCATAACGTGTCATATTCAAAGATGAGATTTATTGTAAATTAATGGAGAATTTAGTATTAATCTAGTAATTCAATGAAATGTCTGGCAATTGCAAAAGGGAATGGTATTGTGTAGTATATTATGGCTGATCACCTACCACTAGAAAACCTTGGCTTGACTTGAAATGTTTCTGCAGTGCTCTGGATTAAGTTTTTGTGTAACTTCAAGTTCTGCGTAAGGAATATGATTATATAATCTAGTCACGTCTAATACTGCTTATCAAACATGCACCGATGGTATGGAGGGTTGTGAGTTTACGTACTGAAGACTCATCGTGTGACTAATCACGTGCGTAAAACTAGTCTTGGATAATAAACACTCGCTCTGTCTCATAAAGATATGCTTACTTTATTTATTTATTTATTCCAAATTATAGTCAACTTTCCTTGTTGAGAGTATAATTGATTTCTTAGTTTTCTAATATGCTCATATTTAATGTGTCTTTGTTAACAAAAAATATGAAGTATGATTGAATAATGGAGGGGTTGTTGGAACTTGGAAGAAAAAGTGTATGCCATTGAAGTTGCATTTGCTCAAATGCGTTTAACTTAGTGGAGCATTTGCTCCTCCTGATGACTTCTGGCTTGCTCTTGGCTGTTGGATGAAGAAACCCTTTGTCTGCTCTTTAAGGGTGGAGTCTTCATTGGGATCAAAAGCAGATAAAAGAAATACATTGATTAATCTTCTACTCTCACTCTCTGGTCGAAAAAAGCTCCTCTCAATAACTTCTTCTTCTTTCCTGATTCTGGATAAAGGGCATAGTGTTCTTTGGTCATGTTTTTGGGTTATCAGATTAAGATTAGAAAAAGTTTTCTTAGTTCTATGTGAACAGTGTTTTGAGGGCGTGTTTGGCCTGTATTATTTAAGTTTAAGCCTTGGGGGCTTATGTGCTTGTAATTTGACAATCTTGTAGACCTTTGTTGCCGTTTGGTTGATTATTAGTGCTATTGGAGCTTAATCTACTTTAGTGGATGTTCAACAAGGAATTAGGTGTTAGATCTGATCAATGAACCTCTGGGGCTTCGACTGAAATAAATCTTGGAGTTCTTTATTACTTTCTTGCACTTTATTTTCTTAGATTTATCACAACATTGTTGGTTAAAACATCGCTTAATACTTTCTGGGCCTTAATAGTGGTATCAAAGCTCATATCTAACGTTGTATCAACCGAATGTGTCCAGAATCAAAGGCGGACATAATAAGAGAACTCTCAATTTTTAAGTTTTTTAGGCCCAAAACCAGCATAGGCCCATATGATTTCCCAGGCCCCCTTCTTTGTTCGCCGTGGGAATAGTGCTAAATGGCCAAGTGACCCAACAAATTTTCTAAATGACTGTTAACTCATTTTGGCCTGCAAATTATCAAATATAACCTTGCCTTCTCTATCCCGCTTATTACATTTCAAATAATTTCAAAATCATATATTACCGTATGTTGAAAAAGAGATTTTCAAGTTAGAATCTAACCCATTTCAAGGTGAGAATCTAACCTATTTCATCTATGTAAGAAATCTCATTTCAAGTTAGAAATTCATCTGTCCATATCTTCTTCTTTTAATTCGCAATAGAAATTAAGGATTTTATAGTATAAATTATGAAAATATGTATATATTTGAGTATGAATTATAATTTTTATTTTAAATTTCTGTAAATGTGAGTTCATTTAAAATGGGTTAATTGAAAAATCAGTTCAAAATGTGTAAATTCATTTTAACAGACCCACCAGATACAATGATGAAATTTTTTTTCTTAATTTGCTCACTTATCAAGAAGTTGTTTCAAATGAACCTTGCACTTATGAAGATGCTTTAAATTGTAAATATTCAAACAATTGAAAAGCTGCAATTGAAGTGGAGATGAACTCTCTTCTTCAAAATAATACTTGGGTTTTAATTGAAAATCCAAAAGATAAAAAATTGATAGATTGCAAATGGATTTTCAAAATAAAATAAGGTGAATGGGGGATTGATAAAATCATGTGTGTAAAGCCAGATTGGTGACAAAGGAGTTTACTCAAAAGGAGTGGACTATAATAAAATCTTTTCTTCTATAGTTAAATATACTATCATTAGGATCCTTTTAGCTTTGATAACTCAGTTTGTGAAAATTGGATCAATTGGATGTTAAACTTCGTTTCTTTATGATGACTTAGATGAAACTACATATATGAGTGAGCCTCCTGGTTTCAAGAAGAAAGTGAAGTCTGATCTGATTTGTTTACTCAAAAAATCTTTGTATGGGCTAAAGTAAGCTCCAAGACTGATACAAAAAATTTGGTGCTTTTTTACTCAAACTTGGTTTCCAAAGAAGTAAATATGATTCTTGTCTTTACTACAAAAGAAATGTTGGTGTTAATTCTCTTTATTTGATCTTATATGCTGATGACATTATGTTAGCTAGTCATAACAAGGTTGATATTCAAGACTTATTTTTATAAATGGTAAATTACACTCATAGTCTTCATTTTTTCAACTCTGTAACAATATCATCTATATTCAATTTTATTCGCAGATATCATACTCATCATTTTATTAATTCGGCAGATAGTCCCTTTGGACATTTTTGTCACTAACTTAAATAAATTAAAGAGAAAATAAAATAAAAAATTGTAGTTGAGGCCCTTAATCTTTTTAAAAGTGTAAATAAATCGCAAATTTTTTATTTTTAAAATTTAAAATAATAAGAAAATAAACATCAAAATTAAAAAAAAAAAGGAAAAAAAATGGTCATATTCCCCCATTTGCATCCCCATCCCCATCTCGATCCCAGGGGGATCCCCACCCTTTTGTTTTTTTGTTTTTTAATTTTTTCAATTGTTTTAAATAATAGAATGTGAATAGACTATTTTGTCTTTGTTAAATTGATCAAATCTAAGTCACATACTTGATTTTTTGTCACTTAACGAACCTTCAGACAAAATCTGTCAAGACTCCAATGGCCCTTTCGATGAACATAATTTGAAGGTCTGTGGCTTGATATTTTTTTTTTATTATTTTAAGTGAAAATCTGTAAAAAATAAATAAATAAATAAAAATTCTAGGATTTATTTGCACTTTTGAAAATGTTAGAGTCTCCAATTGCAATTTTTCTATTATATTTTTTTTCTCTATTATTTTAATTTATTTAAGCTAAAGAAAAAATTGTCAAAAAGTACCATTTGGGAGGCTATCTGTGCGAATTAATGAAAATATAGGGACGATATCTTATAATAAAATTGAATGGAGATGATATTGATAACATAAATTAATGTACAACTAATTCTTGTATATATATATATATATATATATATATATATATATATATATATATATATGTCCTTACAATAATATAAGAGCCTTAATTTTTTTACTGTAGCATTTTTCGTCCAACACGACATCGTTTTGACAATAAAGCCAGCCGCAATTTTTTACTTTGTCCAACATTTCACCCAAAAAAAAAAAAAATTTAAAAGTGATTGCCGAGATGGCTCGGCAATCAATTGCTGATTGCCGAGCCACCTCGGCAATCAAGTTACAATCAAGTGATTGCCGAGATGGCTCGGCAATCTTTTCTGTCCCACCTTTCCTATAATTTGAGCTCCCAATGCGATTCTTATGAGATGAAAAGAATACCAAAATATATATTTATGCAGTTACACTCATTTTCCAGCAATTGATTTCATCTCTTACAGCATATATGATGATGAAAGTTTATCATCAATTTTGAATCATATGTCACTTTCAAGTTTCATCAAATGCAGAGGTTGAAGGGTTTAAAGTAGGCTTTACAACTTAAAATAGGTTGAATCATATGTGATGATGAAAGTTTGTCATCAATTTTGAATCATATGTCACTTTTAAGTTTCATCAAATGCAGAGGTTGAAGGGTTTAAAATAGGTTTTAAGTGTGGGTTAAGGCATCAACTCCCAATAACTTGAAAAGATAGTTACAGATTAAATTTGGGGCAACGAAAGAAGGTTGAAGAGAATCTTGGCAACCAGACTTGGTTTGGTTGCCGAGATTTTCTTCAGTGAACACTGTTACTACAAAGTCCAAATATGGTTGCCAATTTAGTTAAAAAAAAAGTTGTTCAGATCTTGGCAACTAAATTTCATTGCTTCCTTTTCCTTGAGCAATGAAAAAAGATGATTTAGTACAATAAAATAGTAATCGCATTTAAATTTACCTTGCAACTTTAGATTTTTAATTAAATTTACCTTGCATGTTTTTAATTCATGTAGTGGTATTTTCAGCAGGACACAACAATTGTAATCCGTTTCCTTTCATTTTTATTTTCAATTGACTTGTCTTTTTTGTCTAATCTTGGCAACCTTTGGTTGGTGAGCTCTCATTAATATAAGCGATTGAATTTCTGGGCAAAGAAATATCGATTATCCAGAAAGTTAGCAGATTGTCTTAGAGATATAACATACAGGGATATGGGCAAAGATTTTTTGAGCAATTGACAAAGATGAACAACAATAAGTGGCTGAAATTTAAATTCCAAGAAGCTAACTAAATAACAAATATCATTAGCAACTGGTTTTATATTTATGAATAAATAACAACTGAGAAAATTGCTCAAGCTTATATTTCTAAAAGTGAGCTATACAATTATAAAAGATGAACAATGAACATAGTTACCGAGATTCCTCGGCAACCAAATATGGTTGCCGAGGTTTCTCGGCAACCATACTTGGTTGCCGAGATGTCTCGGCAACCAAAATGTGGTTGCCGAGACTCGGCAACCACAATTGGTTGCCGAGAAATCTCGGCAACCAAAGAAGGTTAGCCGAGATTCTCGACAACCCTTTTGTTGGTTGCCGAGAATCTCGGCAATCAACTATGGGTTGCCAAGATTCAACCTCGGCAACCCATACTTGGTTACCAAGCTTTAGCCAATAAAAGTTACCTGAATTTCTGAGTTTTTGGGAGGAGTAAAGCACATTTAAATTCTAACAAATATTTTCAAGTAATCATATTTAGTAAACAATTTCAAAAAATAACTTGAAAAGATAGTTACAGATTAAATTTGGGGCAACGAAAGAAGGTTGAAGAGAATCTCGGCAACCAGATTTGGTTTGGTTGCCGAGATTTTCTTCAGTGAACACTGTTACTACAAAGTCCAAATATGCTTACCAATTTAGTAAAAAAAAAAAGGTTGTCCAAATCTTGGCAACTAAATTTCATTGGTTCCTTTTCCTTGAGCAATGAAAAAAGATGATTTAGTACAATAAAATAGTAATCGCATTTAAATCTAACACTTACGGGTTAGATTCAAAGGCAGAAAGTGAAAATGTGGAGGCCATCAACGTGACTAGCAATAAGAAGTTTCTTTAGTAAGAAAACAGCAGCTCATAAATTCTGGGCTACAATTTTTCATTCTCAGGTACCCAATTCTGAGTTTCAACAGATTATTATTTATCGATGACTATGGTTGTACTTCAGTTTCTGCTTGTGGCTACTTCAAACCCAATTGCATCTACTTTGCACAAGATAACTTGGGATCTTCAGTGCTACCTCAGCAAGAACAAAATATGACTGTGTACAGCATCAAGGATCACAACTTTGTTGATTATCAGATTAATGCTAATCCGAGCCATCTCGGCAATCAATTGCCGAGCCACCTCGGCAATTGAAATTGGCGTTTTTGTTAATGCACGTGATAAATTGCTTGAATTAAAAGAAAATGAAGAGAATTTTTACCAAAATCTAAGCCATTTAGAAGATGAAAATAGAAAATTGGTGGAACAACTTGATGAACACAAAGTAATGGTTGAGAATGCAAATGGAGAAATTGGAAGACTAAGTGCAGAAGTTGAACAGGAGAAGACCAAGTACTCTAATACCAAGGAGAAACTTAGTTTGGCTGGCTAGGAAAGGCGCTTGTACATTGTAGCTAAACAAATCTTCTTTAGATAAGTAATAGTAGCAGATTCCAATGGAATAGTACAAAGCAGGAGAGTACTCTTCAAAATTACACCCAGAAACACTCCCACTTGAACTCAATAAAACCAAAATAATTAAGACAGAGATAGACTAAATATTCAACTCAAACCTGCAATGAATGTTGAAAGAATTTTTTTTTTTTTTAAAAAAAAAAAAAAAAAAAAGAGGTAAGAATAAGTGCCCGGCTCGGCAATCAAATTGATTGCCGAGCCATCTCGGCAATCAAAATTGATTGCCGAGATGGCTCGGCAATCAATTGATTGCCAATTGGGCTCAAATTGAGCCCAATTGGCAATCAATTGATTGCCAAGCCTGATGAATAGTTTTTTTTATTTTTTATTTTTTGTTTTTAAAATAATAATTGCACAAAAGGTCTCTATTGTTTTAAAATAGTTGGAATATGCCATCAAGCATGCAAGTGTTTCATTTTTAAATTTTACTTTTGAGCAAGCTACTTACATTAAAATAAATAAGTAGATTTTAATATAAATAATTTGATAATAAACATGCATGTTACTTATTTTGTTTATATGTTTAACGATTTCTATATATTATCCTAAATGTATGTTCACCAAATTACGCTTAATTAGAGAAACATTATTCAATTAGAGTGGTGCAGTATGATCAATGCCATATTATATATATTCAATGAAATTGGAATACATTTTTATTAATTGAATAATATAGCATAGACCTAATAGTAATATAAACTAATTATCACTTTAAGTACTATTATTGAGCTTAACACACACGTTTCAAAAATATGAGGCATATTAATTAAAGTAATTAATTTTCTCAACTAAATCATCAATAAAATTTATCTGTCCAATAATGTCTACAAAACATTTTAATAATACAATCTTTTTTCTTGTCCTTTCATAACCTCGGCAACCATTCTTTGGTTGCCGAGGTTGCTCGGCAACCAAATGCCATATAATATACACTACTGCGAATAATAATGTTAAGACTCCATAATCTAGCTAGAAAATAAAGGGCAACTTCACTTACATTCTCACTGCATATTTATAAGACCACGAACTATTGTAACATGAAATGGAAATTTTTCATATTTTTAGCAACAGAGAAGCAACACGCACCTGCCAGTACATAAATGTCTGTATAATATTATGCTGCCAACTGCATTTTTAAAATATAGGTTGAGGAAGAATATATCTCAAACAGAAGCATAATTCGTTAAATTAACATAACCCATGTAAAAACTCACAAGACTGTTTAATATATTCACATTACAATCCATGCCAAGCTTCACAACATAACAGTGGTTTGAGAGGTAGAGTTGGAGGAGGGAGAGGAGAGTTGAGCAGTCGGTGATGGTGGAGGCCTGTGGTGATGAGTTGATAGTGGAGTTGGAGAAGTTGGCGGCAATCAATTGATAGTCGAGATTTTGATAAGCAAATGTTGGGCACCAAGCGTTCCATTAATAATCAGATATGTGTATGAATTTAAAGATATGTTTTTGGATTAAAATACAGCTGCATATTTTGTTATTCTTTCAATGTAAAATTGAATTTATATAATGATAAATTTGTTATTGAACTCTAAATGTATATATACCTTTGTATGGTTCACCAATTTTTTTTATTTTATTTTTTCTAAAAGTTAGCTGGAGAGTACTTAGAATTGTGGTCATTTTTCGGTTTCAGGCACATTCGAACCAAGTAGCAGCGTTATCATTGACATGAACGTGCGTCATATAATTTGAATATATATATTTGGAAACAAAGTTTTAAAATTTTAAAATATATATGTTTGGACACAATAAAATTTTAAAAAAAAAAATAAAAAAGGCTCGGCAACTTGATTGCCGAGATGGCTCGGCAATCAAGTATTTAATTTTTTTTTTTTTTTTTCAATTTTTAAAGGAATAATTGCACAAAAGGTCCCTATTGTTTTAAAATCGTTGGAATATGCCAACAACTTTAAAAAAAATCTTTAATTTATTTATTTTTTTTTTTTTTTACACTTAATTTTCATTCAATTTTTTACTAATCTTGTTTTTTTATTTTACCTTTTACAAATTATTCTAAATAAATGCTAAAAAATGCTTTCAAATTCCACGGTGGCAAATTGAATGATTTTATTTTTTTTACACATTTTTATTCAATTTTTTTATTAATCTTTTTTATTTTATCGTAAGCAAATTGAATGTTTTTATAATTATAATATTGCCACATTAAAAAAAAAAAAAAACTTGACCAGTAAAATTCTCGGCAATGAATTGTTCATTGTCGAGCAACTCGATCTTAAGCCTATTTTCTTTAACACAATAAAATTAAAAAAAAAAAACATATTAACAAAGTCATGGCTTGGCAATCACTCAAATAGTCTCAAAAATTATAATTCTTTAATCACTATAAATTCATGTATTGCCTTCCACTCCTTAACCAATCAAGCTCGAATGTATCGATCAACTGTAAAATGTCAACTTTGCTCTTAATAAACTTTTTAAAGTGGCCATCTGCCTCACCAAAATTTTCGACATGGCTTGACTACTTGATGGACTCATTGTCGAGCAAGTTGAATGAAAAAGGCAACGCCATTGAATGCTTCTTGATTGAGGACCAATGAATTCCCACTGTAGACACCAACAAGCGTGAATTTTGAATTTTCACTTTCAAGATGAAAATTACACAAACATCCCCCTCTCTATAATTCCTCGATGAAAAAATGGCACATGGAATCTTGTTCTATCTAATCCATACCAAAATTTTGTCGATTACAATTAGGTTTTACGTGTGAAGTGCAATTTAGATGGTTCTATAAACAATACAAAACTCGTTTAATAGGTTAAGAGTTTCATCAATGACAGAATCTTGATTATTATGACTCATTCAATCCAATAGTTAAACCAACCACATTTCATATTCTTTTATGTCTTGCTGATGTCAAATTTTAATTAACTCGCAAGTGTACGAATCTATTGGATTATAGAAAAGTAGTAACGAAGTCGATCCCACAGAAACTGCAATGGTGAAAGTCTAATTTAATCATAATTTATTATTATTCTAAGCTAGTTGAGTCGAAAAGAGTTTGTTGAAATTATTTAATTTAAACTATAACTAATTATGCGAAAATAATGAAGTAGAAGAATCAAGAAGGTTTCGGAATCCACCATTGTTTAACTTAGCAATTATCCAATTATTGATTAATCTCCAAAAACACACAACAACACAAAATCAATCTATTGTCGTCCTAAAAGATTTATTAATTAATTCCAGAAGAAGAAAATCAAATATAGGCTCCCCTTAAGCTTCAAACATAAATTACTTAAGCGTTTTTCGTATCAAGTTCCATTGAAAGAAAACAAAGAATCAAATATTTTTTAATTTTCTAAGCATTCTATGTATCCCAATTCGAATAAAAAATGACGAAAAATCAAAAGAAATTAATAGATCATGTTTAAGCACCAAGCACAAATTAATTAAATCAATTTCTAACTATCAAAAATACATAATATTTGAGATGAAAGGAATTTTATCTAATTAATTCAATAAGAACAAACGATGAACATTAAAGCTCCAAAACTGAATTAAACGAATAACAACATAATCAGTTCGCTAAAATAAGGTTTCATCGTCTACCTTGGCTAAAGAAAATTAGAAGAACATAATTAAATTAAAAAGACAAGAGTTGGTAGAACCCAACATGGATTGAATGAGAAAAAATCTTTAAAAAGAACTCTTGATCGCCAATGAGTTGTCTTCTCTTGTTTCTTCCGTCTTCTTCCCAGTTCGGCTCCCAAAAATCCAACCTTGTTATGAGTTAATACTCCTATTTATACTACCCTAATATAATTGTGCCCTAAAAGATCCCAAAAAGATCACAGAATTTGCGGGCCAAAAGTTACCTAACGAAATTAAAACTAAAAAAGGAAAATAAATTCGCGGACCAAAATTAACACTGCCCAGTACACACATTAAGCTCTATGATGTTGGTTGGCCATCGCCCAGCTTGTTTCTTTTACTCTTTGCAGTTTGGTCCTTTTTAATTTTTCCATCCTTCCATTTGGTCCTTCAACTTTAGGTCTTCGACATTTTAGTCCACAAACTTTTCATAACATCCCATTTGGTCCTTCAACTTTACATAATCTCCAATTTGGTCCTTCAACTTTGGGTTGAGTGCAATTGAGTCCCCATACGTTTGAGACACCTTCTAATTTATTGCTCTTTTCATCAAATCTTCTCCAATTGTTCACAAACGAGTCCAAAACTGAAATAGAACAGTAATAAACTAGATTAAGTAGAAAATCAACTATATAACGGGATAAATGCTTAATTCAAAGGCCAAAATAAGTGCACAAAACGCACTTATCACTTGCATTGTTTCATAATTAGACACTTTGCCAACATGACGTAAACAATGTCTTGCTACATGGTCATCAATCTAGAGGTGTCTTCATGGTACAACCAAGCTTCACAAAGCACTATATGGTCTCAAACAAACACTTTTTGCTTGGTACCATGAATTACATAATCTCACTCCAATCACTCATTATTTATATTCTCAAGCGCAAGACAAATTTAGACGGGAACTAAAAAAAATTTAAACTAAAAAAATTTGTTTGTTCAAAAAAATAATTTTTCTCCTATACTATATCCGTCGTTGCTTATGAGAATCTCATCATGTATTTACATGTGTACGTTGACAATTTGATTATCACCGACAATAATTCTAGTTGAATACCGAAATTTTTACTGCACAACCATTAAACTGTTTCATTACATCAAGGTGAAAATAAGAATAACTCTCATATTTATGGATTGAGTCCGACTCTACTTTGGCCATTCACTGTCTAACCAGAGGTGGATGACCTTGGTCTATACAGGCAACTCTTCGCCACATCAGACATCTCATTGTCTTCGACCGTGATACTATTTCTCATATTTATCGTGAAGGCAATCAGGTGGCTGACTTACTTGCTTTTGAGGATTGGAATCGTCGTTGCTATTTCGAGTACAACGCTCAGGACTTACGTGACGTTACCGCATCTTCAGTTCAGATTGATAGACATGGGCTTCCTATAGTTTTGGATCTATAGAATTTTTTAAAACTATTTATTTAGGAAGTAGTACTTCATTATTTATTGCTTTATTATTTATTCATTTATTTGTTTGCTTTAACTTAATGATTGGAGGTTAGGATTTATGCCCCCCTCCTATGTATTTTTTATGAGTTATTTATGTATAGTTGGAGTATCCGAAATCCCCCCTCCCAAATCTTTTCCTGGTAGAAGCCTGACAGCCACATTGGGGATGTGATGGTGCGTTGAATAAAAAAGAAGAAGGTGAAAATAAGAATAAGAATGAATTTCATCAAACTACAAGAATTCAATCACAAAATGATCTAGTATTTGAAGATTTCAACAACCATATGATTTTTAATTAGATCGACTAAAATGTAAAGCTTCACAAACTAGTAACAAGCTTGAAAAGCCATCATGATGCAACAAATAAGGCATCCTTGATAGATTCACGCCAAGCATATTCCCGTGCCCCGTCCTTGTCAACAATTTTTATCACAAAGTTGGGTGGAGCCCCAACCAGCCTCAATCGTATTTCCATTATGACCCAAATCAACGGCTTCTTCAACTGTCATGTCGCTACGGTAGTGCCTATCCATCATGGAGAATGTGAAATGTGAACCATAACCAAATGCTGCCTTTTCAAGTTTGTGCAGGGAGGCAATAAGTCGACAAAGTAGAGGGAAGGGCCCGTTTCCTTGCCGTAGTTAGCTAGAATAATATTTACCATATATGGATTCTGAAGAACAAAAACAAATTAACATCTTTTACATATATAGAGATACAGACAATTATCTTCATTTGTCACGCCCGTGTCATACTTCTATATATTTTTTAGTACACTACACAAGAAAACAAATGTACTTAACGAAACTTACACAACACATTTCAACAAGCTCGATATAGAATATTCTACTACAACTACTATGCAAAATTACTTTATAACATCATTATCATTCCCTACTTTAGGCATTTCATAATCCGACAAAAAAAAACCAAATAAATAATCTTCTTTTTTCGGGTAAGCCCAAAAAGATATCCTCACAATAGACAAACTATGAAAAAGATAGAAAATCCTAAAACTCAACTACAAACAAGTAAAATGATGGAACATAACCCCGGACGATATACCTTCCGCAACACCGTAGCGAGCTCGCCCTGAGTAATGTTTGCGGCAGCAGCAGTCGTCAAAGGAATGCCATTTCGAAATTGGTGCAAGGCCACATTCTTCTGTATGTACTCTGTAAACTGAGCCCTAACATAATTTCCCAAGAAATTAAATGAAATCACATTAAAACAGGCACTAAGGTATTGAGCTTCAGACAACATAATAAGAACGCCTGCAAAGAGAAATTGTAGCACAATTTGACAATCCTAAGTTTAGAAGTGAAAACCCATAAAGCGAATAATGTTAGCATAAAAAGAAACCCAATTTAGCATTACACATAATATGTGGGTAAATATTATAGCACAACCTGATCCATCATAGACAAAGAAACAAGAAACTAGAGATAATATAACCTTAACAAGAGTTATTTGCAAACTATCCCATGTGGTTTAAAAAATATACTATTGCCTTGTGGTTCTAAAATAACTTAGAACTTATAGTTTTCAAAACCCTGCAAATTATAACCAAGTGGTTTGCGAAAATTTTGATAATTACCCACTTCATGTGTTAGCACAAAGAAAAACATACTTAAAAATTAGCACAACACAAAGAACATGAAGAAATTACCAAAATGAAAGCATTATGGCTCCAATTGTTTCAGCAAAATTTCACACATTTTTCAGTGTTTGGCATACCATTCCGGTACATCACGTCCACCCACCACAACCATTCATTACTATCTTCTTCCACTATAAAATCAGCGCTTGTTTCGGGAAAGTACTTACAAACATTTCATATCTAAGAAGTCTAAAGAATTTATTGTTTGCATAAATCCCCAAAATGACAACTTTTAATACTCTATCACTAAAAAGGGTAGCCATGTAAAATTCGCTGTAATGAGTTGATAAAATATTGGATAATTATATTCACACAACAGTTTTTATTATATGCACCACGTTTTAATTGTAATGAAAGTCTTCCATTCTTTGACATTATAGCATTTATTTCTCCAACTTTTTTTCGCCGTATTTTTATCATTAACTTTCATTTAATGATGATTTTTGTCCAAATATTTTGCTAATGTGTATTGAAATGAGAGACAAATATTTTGTCAAACTTTTGTTTTTTGTATTTATTTTATTTATTTAAAAATACTAAAGGCAAAAAATCTTTTTATGCTCTCTTAATTAATTTTTTAGACAGAAATCATTATCAAAGACATATAAGATGTTCGAATTAATAAGTTGACGATAAGAATGTGATTAAAAAACAATCGAGGATATAAATACAAAAATGAGCAATAGTTGGAGAACTTCATTGCAATTAAAATGTAGTATTGTTAAAAAAAATGAGTTGTGTATATAATTACCCTAAAATATTATGTTTAGAGTCTTTAGACCAAAACACCCTTAAACCAAGTTAGCAATCATTTGTATTTTGTAATAAGAAGTCTCTTTGAGAACTGCAAATATGATAAAGCTCCAAGCAAAAGTTCTACCAGAAAGCTTCTAATTAACATCTCCTCCCTCTCACCTCTTAACTTCGAGCCTGGAGGAGGTTCTGCCCCATCTAAATAGAGATTGCATAATGACAGTCGTAGTTTACTGCAAATAAGGAATGAGTTTCACTTCATGCCATTGACGATGAAAATTCATTTAATAGTAATGTTGACTACCAAAAATGAAAACAACAAATCCTTGACCACCTCCTTGCTTGTGGCCTATGAAGACAAAAATATCCGATTCGCCTCAAACCCGATGGATACCTACTCCGAGTAGAGTGAAAAATTCCCGATCCGTAGGTTAGTGGGGGAAATAAGGGCAGTTTTTGGTGATCTGCCGCGAATCACGGGTCAGATCGGATCATGTGTGCCCCGATTTGATCCGCCCCATTTGAAAAAAAAAATTGAATTTTATTATATAAAAGACGTCCCACACTCCCATTTGCCCGCTCCCACTCCCAAACCTAACCCTAATTGATGCATTTTAGAATATTGTCTACACTATATACTAAAGTAGTAAAGTTTATTTCAATGTTTGTTTAATTTTTGAATGATAATTGGGAAAAAAAAAAAAACCCACGAATCAACTACGGATCACTGCTTTGATCCATTCCGACCTGCTCCACCCCGAGAAATGGCGGATTCATCTGCAAATTTGGATCTCATTGAATTATTGCGAAGGTATATACGGACTAGGTCAATCCAATAAGAATCTGCCATGTTGCCATTACTACCTGTGGGGATGGGGGTGGGGAATAAAACTATTTTTGGTTTTTTTTATTTTTTTTCTTTTAGTTTGTAAAAATAAAGTATTTATAATTTATTTACATTTTTATAAAAAGATGGGAACTTCAAATACAATTTTTTTCATTTTATTTTTTTTTAATTTATTTAAGTAAGGGGTAAAATTGTCAAAAAATTTATTTGGGTACCATCTAAAAGAATAAATGAAAAGATGGGGATGATATCTACAAATGAAATTAAATGAGAATAATATTGTTATAAAGATAAAAGAATAGAGACTATAAATTTAATTAACCCTAAATATTTTAGTGGTGGGACTGTGCCAGCACTAAAATGATGACTTAAAATTCTCCACCAAACCAATAAATTAATAAGATTGAGATGCACCACCAAACACAATAAAATTAAAGATTGAGACGCACCACCAAACACAATAAATAAATACCAACAAACAAAACTATTTAATAAATGACTAATTGTTCTCAGATGCACTGTCCTTCTATAATCATACATTCTTCAAATAAATAACATTATTGGTAATTCACAATTATTAGGGATTGAATTTTAGTTTTGACAACATGAATACATCGTTTTATAAAATCTGGTATTACTTTTAATTTTGACGACAAGCTTAATATATTAAATTAAATATAATTAAGTTGAAGATTATATGTTAAATTAAAAATTGTTTTTACCCTTTTTAACTTCTTTTTAGACTGGGGCGTTGGGTGAGTTGGTTTAAGTATTTCGATACCCAGAAATATCTGTTACACTTCGGATATTTATTAATGCGATTATTCTGATCCATTTAATTATTGAAATCAAACCCAAATTGGTACCATCAGTTCCATTTTGGATTCAGTTCTACCCATATCATTTTTTTTAATCATGAGTTGAGAACATGTTTTGTGCAAAAAAAAATTAAAAAATACAAACTCGTTAACATTAAAATATGTTAGATATGAAAATAATTTCTAAAATATATAAATATTAACTGAAAAAATAAATGGGAATATTAGGAAAAAAAAAGAAAAAGAAATTACTTTTCAAAATTGAAGATTCATTTCAATTATGGAGGAAGTACGCCTTTGCCCTCTCACTGTGCGTAGAGAGAAAAAGAGTGCGAGACAGACGATAATATATATTTGTATTGTCTATATGAGCAAATAGCGATTGGGAATTTGAAATTGAATCGATTGATTGAGTTTAGGGGTCATGAGTTTTGTACTTTTGGTTTGGATCAATTGAGAATTTGGGATTTGGATGATTTGGTATTTGTGATAATTTTTATAGTGTGATAAATATTGACATTATAATCTTCCAAATATGGTATGCAAAATATTACATAATATGATGATTACATTGCTACGTAATTTTTGTTTTGTGTGCACCACTTAAATTATACTAAAGGGGTTTATTTAATCTAGGCTTTTAAAGACTTTGATTAATATTTTTTAAGTGATTGACTTTGATGGATTTCATTAATTTTTATTGACTTTTATAGATTTTAATAGACTCCTATAAACTTTTATAGATTTTTATAGATTTCATTTTGAAAGATTTTCCTAGACTTTTATAGACTTTGTTTTTTCAATTAAAAATTTTGAATATAAAAATTTAATATCCCACAGTGAAAAAAATTGTCGCAAGAGAAAATTTTAATAATAATTTATTTAGTTATATTGATATTAATAAATTCATAAAAATTAATGTTCTATTTAATTGCAGCAATTAATTATGTCAAAAGTTAATGATATAACTTACTCTATTTTTTCTTTTGGGTAAAACTATGAAGTTATCTTATTTTTAATGAAAAATGAAAAAATGATAAATAGAGAGAGAGAGAGAGAGAGAGAGAGAGAGAGAGAGAGAGAGAGAGAGAGAATTGTTTTGAGAATATTGAAAAAGAAAAAAATCACATTGTCTCTAAAGGTTCATAGGAAAAAAGAGAAGAAAATAGAAAAATAGTTAAGAGAATATTGAAAAAAAATTAAATTGAATAGAGATAAAAATATTAAAAGAAGAAATAGGAAAAAAAAAGTTAAGACAATATATTGAAGAGGAAAAAAAAACACATTGAAAAAAGAGGAGAATATTAATCTTGACTATATAGTTTGTTGTATAAAAAGAAAAGAGAAATGTTGCATATTAAAAAAATAAGGAAATGAAATATGTTTTTTCTTCTAAAGTCTTTCATAGTTTTAGGGTGAATGTGAGAGAAATTGTAATATCTTTTATTTATATCTTGTGCTTTAAAATTAGTACATA
Source organism: Forsythia viridissima (assembly GCA_030279155.1). Lineage (NCBI taxonomy): Eukaryota > Viridiplantae > Streptophyta > Magnoliopsida > Lamiales > Oleaceae > Forsythia > Forsythia viridissima. The sequence goes on along the minus strand of CM059040.1, from coordinate 9,380,578 downwards.
TAAAATTCTCTATAAAGTCACTAAAAGTCATTGACATTTTGAATACCTCTAAATTTCGTAGGATTTTAAAAAGTCTGAATTGAATATTGCACGACTTTATAAAACTTTTTAAAAGTCTATAAAAATTTATATTGAATACTCCAAAATTTTGATAGAGTTTTAAAAGTCTAAATTGAATACACCTGAACTTCAAAACTCCATATAAGTTCTATCAAATCTTAATTGAATACATCCTCCTAAATGTATCTAAAAAGCTCAATACAACACTAGTGATTTTTTTTTTCATCAATTTTCGATTAATTTATACATCTTATCAAGATGATGCTATCTGTCCAAAAAGTCCTTTAAAAAGGTAAAAAAAAACTTATTTGTCCATCAAATTTTTAAATAAGTTTAAAAATAACAAATACCAAAGTAAGACATAATATTTATCTTTCATTTTAAAGTACAATATAAATATTTTGAGTCGTATATGAAAATAGGTTTAATTCTACTTACAAAAGATTATTAGATAAATTAAGATTATCGATATACAAACTAAGTATAAATTGAATTAGAAGTGCGATTTTAGGGATTAAAATAGATACTAATAGTGGAGCTGGATTATTAGCATATATAGCTCGTCTACTTGATTTTTAGATGAAAGTCAAAGTATTCGTGAGAACGATATCTTTTTTTTACTAATTTTACTATTAATTGCCAACGAAATTGTGCGTTTGCAGAATTTTACCGATCATAAGTCATTAAAAAAGAGTTCACATTTGTCTCAGCTTGTCCTCTTTGCTATTTCACTGCTAAAATATTGACACATTATTAGAATTTTAAAGTGTCAAAATTTTTACCTTACGAATTGTGCCACTAAAATTTTAATATCTCAAAATTGTAATATTGAGATGTCAATGTTTTAGTGATAAAACATTTCAAATATACTTTTGACTTAATTGTCCCACCACTCAAATGTTAACTAATATTCTCCATTAAACACAATAAATTATGAAGATTAAGACCCACCACCAAACACAATAAATATTTTAGTGGTGGGACTGTACTTATTATTTATAATGACATATTTATAATCTTTCTTTTTTATTTTTATTATTTTTTAAATACAAAATTGTAACACGATAAATTAATTGAGCAGTTGAGCACAGCTAAGCAATTCATTAATAAAAATTGAATTCAATTTCCACTCCTTCATGTGAATTGGAGAAATTAATTTCTGCAAATGATATTTTGTTGAATTATTTATAATAAATTTCCATTTTTTAAATAAAATAATTACTTTCTCCTTCAATATGATCTCTCATCTGTTCTAATACCAAACCACAAACAACTTTCTCTCTCTCTCCCTCCTGAAATCTATCAGTTCAAAGCAATAAAATGGATCCTGTGATTAGTGCCACCATTGAATTTACACTGGAGAAGTTGCTTGCAATCACCACTGAAGAGTTCAATCTCGTGAGGGGTTTCAAGCAAGACTTAGCAAACTTAACTGATTCATTGCTTTCAATCAAGGCAGTCTTAAAAGATGCTGACAGGCGCCAAGTTAATGATGAGGCTGTTAAACTCTGGCTCAAGAAACTTGAAGATGTTGCTTATGATGCTGACTACGTTTTGGACAAGATCAAATATGAAAATTTGCGTCGTACCGTCCAGATCCAGAACCAGATGAAACCAAAGGTGTGCTTATATTTCTCTTTCTATACCCCTTTGGCATTCCGATGGAAAATGGCTCATAAAATCAACAACATAAATGTCAACTTGAAGAGGATTAACGACGAAGCTGATCGTCGTGGCTTCGAGAGGAGAGTTGCAGAATCTGCTCCCTCTCGACCTCAGGTCAAGGAAACTGATGCCATAACTGCTGATCCAGTTTTTGTTGGAAGAGAAAATGATGAATCAAAATTTGTGGAGCACATAACCGGCGAAATGAACGATGTTTTTTCAGTCCTTCCCATTGTTGGAATGGGAGGGATTGGCAAAACAACTTTAGCTCGCCGTATCTTTAATCATCCGCGCATAGAGACACGTTTCGATGAAAGAATTTGGGTATGTGTGTCAGAAAATTTTGATGTTTCTACGATTTTAAAAAGCATTCTGGGAACTTCCCATGGAGATAGCAGACAAGCTGTCATGGACACGCTTCGAAAGAAATTGAAAGACAAAAGATGCTTGCTTGTTCTTGATGATTTGTGGAATGACAAACGAGGAGATTGGGAAGATTTAAAAAATGCTCTCATGGGAGTAAACCCGAACAAAGGAAATGTCATTATTGTCACCACACGTAATGAAAGCGTGGCCTCGATTGTCAACCCACACAATTGGTATTATAAACTGGAAAAATTATCAGAGGATGAATGCTGGTCCATAATCAAGGCAAAGGCATTTGAAGGTGGAGACGTACCAGAGCTTTTTCAAACTATTGGAAATGAGATTGCTCAACAATGTAGAGGTTCACCATTAGCTGCAAATGTGATGGGGGCAGCTCTAAGAGGAAAGGAAATAGATGATTGGGAATCAATTCAAAAGATTGGCCCTTCCAATATTGAAGGAGATGAGAACAGCGTGGTACAACAAGTCCTAAAGATAAGCTTTGATCGTTTACCTTCTTCATCACTTAAAGAATGTTTTGCCTATTGTTCAATATTTCCCAAGGATGCAGAGATAAAGAGAGAATGGTTAATCCAGCTGTGGATGGCCGAAGGATTTCTTACAGATAATCAAGGATCTGATATGGAGACTGAAGGCAACAAGTTTTTTAACATTTTGTTGCAAAGCTCCTTCTTGCAAGAGCCCGTAAAGGACAAGTATGGCAATATCAAATGCTGCAAAATGCACGATCTTGTGCACGATCTTTCATGCTCAGTTTCAAAATCGAAAATGTTTAGTATTGCGAAGGATCACACTCAAGATGACATTCCTCAAGTAAGACACCTTACAATACTTGAAGAAAGCGCACCGGAGATCACAAAAGAGAAAGCAAGTTATGTACGGACATTGGTCTCAAAAAGCAGTGTACCATGCAAAAATTTGCCAGACTTCAAACACTTGCGTACTCTAGTTCTATGCGATGCGGAAATAGAAGATTGCCCAACCTCAATTGGCAACTTGATACATTTAAGATGTCTTGATGTGTCGAAAAATTATTACATCAGGACATTGCCTGGTTCTATCTGCAAGCTTTACAACTTGCAAACTTTCAACATTATTGATTGCTCCCTTGAAAAGCTTCCAGAGAAGATACAAGATTTGACTAGTTTGAGACATCTCTATTTTTGTCCAGAGGTAGATTTTCCCATGCCACCTCATATTAGAAGGTTGTCTTGTCTTCAAACCTTACAATTTTTTAATGTGGGTAACACGGAAGGATGTCGAATAGAAGAGTTGGGTCACTTGAAGAATCTTAGAGGCAAAATAGAGATACGCAATCTTGAACTAGTAAATAATGAAGCAGAAGCTAAGAATGCGAATTTGGGTGGAAAGACGAATATAATAAAGTTAAAGTTTTGTTGGAGCGATACAAATGATGGCAACACCACGTATGAGAGTGTCTCAGAAAGTGACACGAGTAACAAAAATGTTTTTGAAAGTAATATCCACGATGAGAGTGTGCTCAAAGGCCTCCAACCTCACCCAAATTTAAGGAGCATAGTGATTGAAGGATTTAGAGGTAAAAACTTTCCGTTGTGGACTATGAAGATGTTGAAACTTGATAAGTTGATCAATATTGAGTTAAGAAACTGTTACAATTGTGAAAAAATCCCAATGCTTGGCCACCTACCACTCCTCAAGTATCTAAAATTGGAAGGTCTTACTAACGTAAGATCAATAGGGTTGTCATTCTATGGTGCGAGTGATTGCAGCTCAACTAGTAGAAACCATGGCCAGGAGACACAAGTATCATTCCCGTCGCTTAAAAGTCTCATAATAGAGAAAATGCCGAACCTAACAGAGTGGGCAGAAGCACAAACGAGCGGAGTGCAGGTATTTCCTTGCCTTGAAATTTTGAGGATTGTGAATTGTTGCAAATTGATGACTGCTCCAAATCATTTCCCGTGCCTCAAAGAATTGCACATTGATGGTGTGGATAGTGATTTGCCATCAAACATCATATCCAGCAGTAATTTAACTTCTCTGGTTAAGCTCTCAATCTGGAGGATATCAGAGCTCACTTGTCTTGTTGATGACCTATTTTACAAAATTCAAAATCTTTCATATTTGGATTTATGGACGTGTAAAAAGTTGGCTTATATTCCCCAGTTTCGGGGCTGCGGAGCTTCTCTTAAACAGCTGGAGATTATGTTTTGTGATGAATTGAGGGAATTACCCGATGATCTAGGCAGCCTCGAGTCTCTTGAGACATTGAAAATAATTGATTGTAAAAACCTGCAATTAATTCCATATCCAAGTGAACAAAAAGGCCTCTCTTCACTTCGAAGTTTGGAAATTTATAATTGCAAGAGGTTGAGCAACCTGCCGAGTGAAATGCTCGAGTCTTGTACGTCTCTACAGAGTCTAAAGGTGTATAACTGCAAGAATCTCACTTCGTTTCCTGAATTGAGTGGGATGGTATGGTTTAACAGCTTAAGAGAATTGGAGATTGGGCGTTTCTCAAATTCAGATACTCTCGAAGTCATCGGACACATAAAATCTGTTCAGTTATTAAGCTTATATGGTCAAGCAGATTGGGTCTCTCTGCCATATCAGCTTGAGAATCTCACTTCCCTGAAAGAATTGCGGATATATGATTTTGGAATTGAAGAACTGCCAGATTGGTTAGGGAATTTGTCATCTCTTGAAGAATTAATCCTATGGCGGTGTGAAAAGCTTAGGCATCTGCCATCTAAAGAAGCTATGCAACGACTCACCAAATTAACTCTTTTAGAAATCTTGTTTTGTCCGCCGTTGGAGGAACAATGCCATCCTGATAATTCCGAGTGGCCAAAGATTTCTCATATTCCTCAAGTATGGATAAACGCAAAGAGAATTATATAAGGATTTTGTCTTCTTGTAAGTATAATATTTTACTTTTCATTTATTTCATTTATTATTATTTATCAATTTTCCCACCTTTTGGTTAATTAGTATGCTTAAATAATTACTATTACTAATTATGGAAGGTTAACATGAATATATATACACTACTAACTTATTTTCCTTTCAATTTGTAGAAGTTGAAGAGGTGGGACTTGGTATTCATTTGTTAAACTTTCGGGGTGAACCAACGCGATTTATCTTCGTGGTATCATGTAAGACATTCGAATGATTTTGTGCAAAATTAAACTTTTCCAGTAGAGATCAAAGGTCGTTGAAACTATAATTAAGTGCTTGTGTTACGTACAAATTAACTAAAAGAAAAATTAAATTTAAAAAAGGTTAAAATACTTGTATCGGATTGACTTTAGCACAAACTAATTTATTTTTTCTTTCAATTATTGTTGAAATTGTACAAAAGGGTCGTGAGTATTGATTTGTCAAATTTCGAAGGGGAAGGACGTAATTTACTTTTGTCGTGTTATTGACATTTTAGTAAGAGATTGAGCAGCTCTCCTACAACACTAGGCAAATGAACATCGTGAATCTTGAATCTGGAAGTCTTGGAGTTGATAATAGTTTATATTTCTAGTTTGTTAGAACAATTAGTAAAACTATTATGTTTTTTAGTAATTTCTTAATGTGCCCATTAATCCTTTTGAACCCAATATATAATGCTAATTAGTCATTATATTACTCATAGTAATTGCTAAACTCAATTTCTATAAATATTTTCCTTGTTGAATCGATAACTAACAAGGATGATAAGCACCTTTCTTGCTTATGGTGGCAGCAAATGAAAATTCACTTTTACTTTATTTCTCTTGCGAAGTCGATGAGAATTTGTGAGGTCATGTGGATTAATTTGTATTAAAATTTATACTGTTTTCTTCGTGATTAGTTTGTGAGGTTCTTGATGGTCTCGAGTTCAAGTTTCCCATCATTTTCTTGGCCAACACAATCTCACAACATTCTCCATCAAAATAACATCAAACTCCTTGCCCCGACTGGTACATCTTGTTTACATAAAGGAGTTCTCTTCTATTACACCAATGATATCTCTCTTTAATGGTTCTTTAACATCTACTCGATGAGCACTAAACTTTTGTACAAATTAACAAAAAAATAGAAATAAAAATCAACTTTATAGGATTGACATCAACACACAAACTAATTTATTTTTCTTTCAATTATTGTTGAAGTTGTACAAGTGGTACGTGAGTATTGATTTGTCTAATATTCGAGGTCAATGATGTGATATGCTTTTGTAATATTACATACATTTATTAAGAGATTGAGCAAGATTAGACTTCTCCAATCCAGATCATTGAGTGAACTAAGCAAAAGTTATCGTCAAGAAATATGTCCATGAATCCACCAAAACATCCAAAAGAGAAGAACTTGTATATATAGAAAATACGATTCTTGGGTAGCATCATCCGAACTTGAAGTTTTTTTATGGAAAAAAATTCAAAAGAGACAGTCTACAGAATTTGAAGTTTGAGGACCAATCTGCAAAGAAACTTAGAAATATGGAACCAAAGTTCTCATATACCTATAGGAGGATGCAGGGGCAATATTCCTTTTATTATATAATTTGAATCTTCTTCTTTAACTTTAAGCAAGGCTAACTAGATAACCCTTAGTTAAGAACAGGGTTATAAATGGCTAACGTTCTAATGGCTAACTAGATGCCAACATGTTCTTAAAAATGAATTGTCAGCACAAGCCACCTTCAATATGTCAGACTTTAAAATCAGCCATCGTCCTCTGTTTTGCTTTACTTAGCCATATGTAGAAATTGTCAATAGTTGCTCCAATTCAGATCTTAATAATTAATAATTACAAAGCTTCATGTCCAACATAGCAATTTGAAAAAAACTGTCACCCCAAATTCAATGACTTTTCCAATTATATATTATATGCGTATTCTCGTAGTGCTCTAAAATGTTAACTTCTTTCAGTGTTCGACGCTCACTCTCTCATTTGACAATATGATCTTTAACTTCGGGGGTGTTCTTAGTCATAAAAACACAATGAAAATCAATAGATACTCGAAAAATCACTAGCAATTATACAATAAATGGACACTAAATAATTAAATAAAATATACTTATCATGTACCAAATGCATTAATTTAAGAATAATGCTTGTTGTACACCTACAATTACACCCACACTTACTCCTTCACATGTGTCAAACTTAAATTCTTTTGGTAATTTTCTAGTTATTTTTTCTTTTCCAGATGGTTGCAGATTCAAACTTTCTAATTGTCCTAATATGACTCTTAAATCGTTCTCTATACTAGCAGATGACGTTGACACTTTTGCCTTGTCCAAGGAATCAATTTTCTTATGCAAAGAAATTAATAAAGTTATTATAAAGTTATTCTGTTTAATTAAAATTGATTCTAAAGATTTATGGGAATCTAACTTAGTAATTCCTTTTGGTTCTTTGTGAAAAGAGCTGCAATATTCTAAGGTTTCAATATAATTTTTGTCTACTATATCACTTTCGTTCATTAACTAAGAATTAAATTTCTTAGTTCTTTAACTGATTCTTCAGTCTTAATAACAATTTTTCTTATTTCAACTTCTATTTCTCTAGATTTATTAAGATCTAAAATTTTTGCTATTTCTGAAAAGTCTGGTTTTTGTACTTTTTTCTGTCTTAGAAACTTTTTCTAAAATTGCACAATTTTGATCTTTAATATAATCTAGACTCTCTTTAATATTTTTTAACTCTGTATTTCTTATTTTAAGAAGTTCTAAAACCGTATCTATAGATTTAATATTTCTTTTATTTTCTATTTCTAGGTTCTAGATAAATTAATTATTAAATCTATTACAAGGTTTTGGCTATGTTCTTCTGAAAACAAGCTATGTAATTTATGAGTTGTTTCTAAATTACTACCTAAAATATTATTGTCGATGGTCTTAACTCTTTTATAATTTGTACTTATTTCTAAATTTAAAAATTCTAAGTTCTTTTTATTATCTTTAGCTCTAATACCAAAAAGGGAGGGGGAGGGGGGGGGGGGGGGGTTCTAACAGACAAACTCAGTCACGGGTGTAGAAGGGTTTATCTTAAAGATAGGTTTGCAGAGATCTGCTTAAGGCAGAAGTCTTGTTCTATAAGATTTTTTATTTTTAAATAAAAATCTATAAATTGGCTATCTTGTTCTATAGTCTCGTCTATTACAATTTCTTCTAATTCTTCTATTCTTTTTTCAAAGTTATTAATATCTTTATTTTGAAAAATAATAGTTCTTTCTAACAAAAATGAATTTACTTCTGGAAACCGTCTAAATTTTAAATCTAATAATTTATAGTTTGTTCATGTGCTTTTTCTTATTCTTTTTAATTCTTTCTCTGTTTCTTCTAATAGGAATCTAAATTCTTGGAGAATTTCTGTAGTTAATTTGATTTCGTTTTCTGATTTTGAGCCTGATGTTGATGCGTTCATGAAATTTTTTTATTTTTTCAAAAATTGACTTTAATCTACTCATCAAAAAAGAATGCCCTTGCAAAATAGAAAAAGAGTGTCAGTTAGTAGATAAACAGACATTAGAAGAAGAGGAGTTAGAAAATGAACATAATAACTTTGAAGACTTAGATTTTAGCCCAATAGATTTTCTAGACAATGAAAAAATCTATTATACCTTAGTAACAAAACCAGAAATTGAGAATTTAGTCTCTAAGTAAGAAAAAATAGAAATTTTAGGAGAAAATGTTTTAAAGTATTGGGAAAAAGACAAGATTACATGTGAGTTAAAAACTAAGAATCAAGAATATATAATTAGGTGCAAGAATATAGAAGCCACAAATTTGGACTTAGAAGATTTCAAAAGCATGCAGAAGATTTATTAAAATTAAGAGTAATAAGAAAATCGGATAGCCTACATAGATCAGCAGCCTTTATTGTAAGAAAACATTCAGAAATAGTCAGAGGACAGAGTATAATGATTTTTTACTATAAAAGACTAAATGATAATACAATAGAAGATGTTTACAAACTTCCAGACAAGACAATATTGATAAATAGAATCCAGAACTGTAAGATATTTAGTAAGTTTGATTTAAAATCATAATTTTGACAAGTTAGAATGCATCCTAATAGCATAGAATGGACAACTTTCACATGTCCAGAAGGACATTATAAATGGCTAGCAATGCCCTTTGGATTAAAAAATGCACCAAGTATTTTTCAAAGAAAGATGGATAGCATTTTCAATAAACATAGTAAATTTGTAGTTACATATATAGATGATATCTTAGTATTTAGTAAAAACAGAAGAAAACATAGAGGTCATTTACAGATTATTTTCTCAGAATTCATAACACATGGATTAATTATAAGTAAAAAAAAAAGGTTTTGTTTAAAGAGTTTATAAATTTTTTAGGTGTAAAAATAGGACAAGGAAAGATTTCTCTTCAACCTCATATTGCCCAGAAAGTCCTTGAATTTTCAGATAAGTTAGAAAACCTAAAGCAAATACAAAAATTCTTAAGACTTGTAAATTATGCTAGACCTTTTATCAAAGATTTAGGAAAAATTGCCGGACCTTTATATTCTAAGACTTTCCCTACAGGACAAAGACATTTTAATCAAGAAGATATAAAATTAGTTCAGAAAATTAAAGAAAAAATTAAGAGTTTGCCAAAACTAGCAATGCCTTTAGACACAGATTTTTTAATAGTTAAAACAGACGGAAGTAATCTAGGATGGGGAGCAATTTTAATATGTAAACCAAACAAATATGCAGATAAAACTAGAGAAAGAATTTGTAGATACAATAATGGAAACTACAAAGAAAAAGAAAATTTAAGTAGTATAGATGCAGAATTATTAGCAGTAAATTATGCTTTAGATAGCTTTGAACTATTTATTGTTTCTAAAAAAGAAATCTTAATAAGAACAGACTGTGCTGCAATAGTTTCCTTTTATAACAAACTTAAATTAGATTCAAAAAAGAGTAGTAGAAAAAGGTGGCTAAATTTTGTAGATAGAATAACAAACACATGAATTAATATAGAATTTGAACATATTAAAGGCATAGATAATAAAGCAGCAGACATATTAAGTAGAATGATTTCAGTTAAAAAATTTTAAATGTCTCTAACTGTTTCATGATTCTTACAGATGTCTAGACCTCCTTTGAGACCAGGAATTCTCCATGGGAATTCATTTGCTTCTACAGCTTTGCTTCAGAACTCTATTAGCCAGAATAGAACTACTTATTATCAAAACAGGATAAGATTTGGTACGTAAGAATTGATTTGTTTTCCCCGAAGTAATATTTCTTTTAAAGTATTACCCCATATTCCAATCTCTAAAGAAGAAAAATGCATTTTAGACAATCTATGGATTTTCTATAATAAGAAAATATTTTCTAGCAACCATGAATGCTTTAGCAGAACAATTTAATCAAAGCAGAAATAAATTTAAATTTCATGTTGTTATTAAGGGAAAAATCTTAGGAATCTTTCATACATGGTTAGAAGTTATAGAAAGTATTAGTGGATTTAAAGACCCGCTTTATAAAAGATTTATGAGCTACTAAGAAGCTTTAGAATCTGCAAGACAATTTATCGGATTAAATTTCTATGTTTCTCCGTCTCTTAAAAATTTTCAAGATCCTCCGTTAGACTTTTCTCCTAGCAAAGATAAAAAGATTTTATGTACTCATTGTGAGTGCATGCAGAACAATTTTAAAATCATCAATAAATCAAATGAATCTCTTATTTTAGAAAGAATTGCTTTACAAAAGAAAATTACTTCATTAGAAAAAGAGATTGTTAAATTGAGACTCACTTATCCAAAAGGCACTACTGAGCCAAAAAAGTCAGTAGCTAGTCCAGTTCAAACGGTAACTAGTAAAAACTTATCAAATCTGTTAATGGCTATGAACTTGCCAAAAGTTCAATAGACTCAGGGAACTGTTGATTTCCCTAGTATCCAGAATGATCAAAAAACCCAAATCTGGGATACCCTTGGCCAGCCCAGTGGTAAATTTGATTATTTACTAAATTATTCTCCTAGTTCATCCCAGAACACAGATATCTAGACTAGTAAAGATAAAGAAATTTTGCAAAAAAGCCAAGACCCAGATGATGATGCCATTTCAATTAACAAACTTCTTTCTCAGATACAAGAACTCCAAAAAGATGAAGTAACTTCAAAAAGAAAAAAGAAAATTGTAAAAAAGAAAAAAATTGAAGAAGTCATAAATGAAGCCATTAATAGATTTTTAGCAAAGAAAGATTATAACAAGGAAAAAGAAATCCAAGAAGTTCATCAGAAAAAAGATCCAGAACCTAAAGATTCTTCTCAAAAATCCAGTGAAGATGATAAAATTGAAGAGCGAGAAGGATACAATAATTCAGACAGTGGGATGTCATTTTCTCCTACAGCAGAGCACAACTTTGATACTTAAAAAGAGAAACTGCCATGAAGGTTCTGCCAAAGTAACTTTTTAAAAGAAGACAAATCCAAAAGATGCTGAGTTTGAAAATTTTGCTAGATTTTTTGAAGAAATGCTGACAAATGTAGCCTAGAAGATTTTTCAAAGATGCTGCCAGACAGATGCTTTCAGACAAAAGCTATTAGACTTTTGAAAAAGATGCCAAACAAAGTATTGCAGACTTTTTGAAAAAGAAAGAATTTGCTTTTCAAAATTTTTGGTCAAAAGTTTTTCGGTGAAATGCTAGTCAAAAATTAAACAGAAGAAAAGACATAAAGAAGACACGTGAAGAATTTGGATTCTATGAAGATTTTTATTAAAAGTTTTTTGTTTCTTTGCTCCCAAGAATTTATCTATATAAGAAGGAGTGTTTCATTTGTAAGGAGCATGGTTTTCCAAAATATTTTTCATACACACTGCTCTCTTACAAAAACCTCTTCCTTATATCAGAAAAATTCTCAATCCAAACTGTACAAGAAGCTTGTGAATATTTAAGGTAATTACTTCATTGTAATTTATTTTTCAGTTATTTGGGGAATTCCCAAAAGAGAAATTCTTAGTAGTAGTTTCTTTTGTATGTCTTAATTAAATCTCCAAATATGTTATCTGTATTTATTTTGATATTTTTAATGTTATACGAAATGTTATGTTAATATTTTGTGATCAATCATTTCATCCTATGCATATCATAAAAGCATTACTTGATTTTTAGAAGCCATACTCTTTCTAAATTAATCCTGAGTGACCCAAATGATTAAGAATTTTTGGCCGGAGTGAGCCTTTTGATATCCTTTAGTATTGAGGAAAGGGAAAAAATTAATTTAAGAATTTCTTAAGGTAGTGCCTCGGGTGACCTTAATGAAAAAGAATTAGGTACAAGTTGATATGTCTTAGGTGGTGATAAAAAAAATGTAGATTTGTTAAGTCATTAAGGGAAATTATAAAGAGGAGAGTACTGAGTAGGATTAAAGTAAATTTTTGAAAAAACAAAAAAAATTCATGAACGCATCAACACCAGGCTCAAAATCAGAAAACGAAATCAAATTAACTCCAGAAATTCTCCAAGAATTTAGATTCCTGTTAGAAGAAACAGAGAATGAATTAAAAAGAATAAGAAAAAGCACAAGAACAAACTATAAATTATTAGATTTAAAATTTAGACGGTTTCTAGAAGTAAATTCATCTTTGTTAGAAAGAACTATTATTTTTCAAAATAAAGATATTAATAACTTTGAAAAAAGAATAGAAGAATTAGAAGAAATTGTAATAAACGATACTATAGAACAAGATATCTAATTTATAGATTTTTATTTAAAAATAAAAAATCTTATAGAACAAGACTTCCGCCTTAAGCAGATCTCTGCAAACCTATCTTTAAGATAAACTCTTCTACGCCAGTGGCTAAGTTTGTCTTTTAGAACCCCTCCCCTCCCCTCCCCTCCCCTCCCCTCTTTTTAGGTCCTTTTACTATTTAGACATTCATCCATATTTTCATTTAATTTTTTACCAATTTTTTTATTTGATCTTATAGGCAAATTGTACACAATTCTTTTTTCTCTTTTTTTCATTTTTTTCCCTTCTTCCTCATTATTTTCTTTCTTTCTCTAATCCCAATCCAAACATATTTTTATTTAATTTTTCACCAATCTTTAAAAGTAAATTGTACATTTAATATTTCGCTTTAGATATTTTGGTCACTTCACTCTTGAGGTCCAATTCAATAAGATTATATATTTAGAAATTTTTTTCTTTCACTTTGTCTAATTTAAAATCCACTTAGTACCATTGCTTCAAGTTAGTAGGATCCAAATGTAGATTGTCAATTGAAGTATATATTATACAAACATGTCATTATTATACAAATTTTATATAAAATAGGAGTCCAATAATTAAATAGTAAAAAAGTTAAAAAAAATAAAAACTAAACAATAAGAGGAAAAATAAAAACAAAATTAAATATTTGTCGAGTAATTCGACAAACTCTCTGTTGAGTAACTCGACAAAGATTTTGTCGAGTTACAATAAAAAAAAATTAAAAACTTTGTCGAGTAACTCGACAGAGAGTTACTCGACAAACACTCTTTTATTTTTTTTGGTGTTTGTCGAGCAGCTCGGCAAGCATAAGAAAAATTTTTTTATTTACTTATTATTTATTTTAGTGTGTGCCAATCATTAGCCAACAATTTTTTTTTACACCTTTTTATTCAATTTTTTACTAATCTTTTTATTTTATTTTATCTTATAAGCAAATTGTATACAATTAGATCCAGTTCACTTTTACTAAATTATTTATTACAAATTATTCTAAATAAAATGCTATTATTTTTTTCCTTAATTTTTTTTTACTATTCACACATTCGTCTAGATTTTCATTCAATTTTTCACCATTTTTTATATTTTTTTATTTGATGTTATAAGCAAATTGTACACAATTCTTTAATATTTGACTTTTGGGTCATTAGTAAAAAAATTGAAAAAGTTGGAGCCGAGTTTGAAGAATAAGGGTTTGGTCCAATTCAAATTCTCGAATTGGTGCAATTCAATAAAAATATAAAAATGATCACTTTACCAACATCCCAATGTCATTTACGAATCTTAGTTATTTAATTTTTTTGTACGAGTTATTTAATTTTTTTTGTACGAGTTATGTGTTTATTTGGTTATGGTTTTCTTAATATAATTTCAACTTAATTAATTATATTAAATAGTATGTTCAAAAATATGTTTTTCATACTTATTATTTACGTATTGCTTGAATATATATGTATAAAACATATTAAATATATAATACGTAAATAATAAATATGAAAAACATATTTTTGAACATACCATTTAATACAATTAATTAAGTAAAATATTGAAATTATATTAAGAAAAGCATAACCAAATAAGCATATAATTCGTATAAAAAAATTAAATAACTCAGTAAAAAAATTAAACGGAGAAAACTGACGGAAAGTGTGAAGAGACACCTACGATACTTATTCCTTCATACATTGGAGATGTATGGTGCTATTTGTTTAGATTATGGGTATATTTTCAACGATTTTGAAATGATAGGGACCTTTCATGCAATTATTCTTAAAACATGTGTAAAAAAAATCCTAAAATAAATAAAAAATGAAAATGGGCCAATGTCCAACACGTGTAAAAAAAATTTTAACATTCAAAACAAAAAAAAAATCAAATTACAACATTTAAAAAAAAAACAAAACAAAAAAAAATTTCAAATTACAATGTTGTCGAGTTACTCGACAACCAAAAGAAAAAAAAAATCAAATTCAATGTTGTTGAGTTACTCGACAACCATGATATCAAAAGATGATTTTAGATCTCAACCCACACAAGCGGATAACCATGGCAGAGATAAGCATTTTTTAGGGGAAAAAAAAAATTCTTGGTGTTCATTATCGAATTACTCGACAATGAACAGTAAGTTATCGAGCTGTTGTTCACCAAGATTTTTTTTTTTTGTATGTGGGCTTTTAGCCAATTTCCTTTGTCCTTAAGAAAAAAATTCTTTTACATATATATTTTACTCGACTACTCGACAAGAATTTTTTTTCCTTTTCCTCTTACAGTGTATAGATTGTTTATAGATTCTTTTCCTCATGGTTGTCGAGTTACTCGACATCCAGGTTATCGAGTTACTCTTACTACCTTTGGTGGATTAAGGAAAAGGTTTTCTATTTTTCTGAGCTACAACTTTGATAAGAATTAAATATCCTTTAGCAAAATCTCTGCGTAAATCATTGGAACCGCCTGATGCAAATTTGAAGAATCCTGTTAAGAATTAGAAAATGGAGAAATGATCAGCTTTTTTGGAAACAGGAACTGAGTTTCTCATATTTACAATAGAACTTCTCGTATCACAACTTGAGTTAAGATATTTGAGATTTGATATACTCATGGGAAGCAACTTAAAAACTTGACACGAACTACCTGTTCTTCATGATATAATAGTTTTCAACATATTGGGGATGATAACATTAATAGTTCCAGTAACTTTGCTTGTCACTTATATGATGCATGTGAATCCTGGGATGTATCTGTAATGTAAAAATTCTTTCATTCTGCCAAAATTTTGTGCTTGATATAATCTTGTAACTATTAAGGGTTGAAGGCAATACAGACTTACTCATGTCTCTCAAATCTGTTTCACTATTACTGCTAATTTTGAATTCAATCAATCTCAATTTATAGGCCTAATAATTTTATTTATATTTCTTAAAGGTTCATTCTCATGTTGATATTTACAATTTCACGGATAACACATTGGGGAGGAAGGTTTGATATGCCAAAAGAAATGGCGCATTCCCATTTAGGTATGGTGACGGATGGGAGATATATTTAGACAATATGGTCCTCAATGTAGAGGGCCTATAGCACGTACATTCATATTGGATAGAGCAACAAAGCAATGGCAGGACTTGCCTCCTCTACCTGTTCCAAGGTAGGAATTCCATACATGCTGGATTATATGTTCTCAACTATATCGTTCAAGAATCCTAGTTATTTCATTTTTTTTCTACGAGTTATATGTTTATCTGGTTCTGCTGGAGAAGCTGGAAAATGGATGGACCTTGGTTGTCGAGTTACTCGACATCCAGGTTGTCGAGTTACTCGGCAACCAAGCTAACTCGACAACCATGTTGGTTGTCCAGTAACTCGACAACCATGTGTAATCCTCCATTACTGATCCTAATTAAATTTCAATTACTCAGGTGATTGATTGTCCTCAAACATTGCTCAAGAAATTTAAGCTTCAGATAAATAACAACTTACACAACTCGATAACCAATATGGTTGTCAAGTCAGGGCGATGTAATCCTCCATTACTGAAAAATTATTCTACCATTCATGCTAATTAAATTTCAATTTGTCAGGTGATTGACCTCAAACATTGCTGAAGAAATTTAAGCTTCAGACAAATAAGAACTTACACATAAATATGTAAAATATTCTATAACATATGTAAAAATTAAATTTGATAAGTTATAGACATAAGAACTTAGACTTTTAAAAATAGAAACTTGCAAATAAAATAATCCACAAATAATCTATAACGAGTTCTATAAAAAAAAACTGTACAATAATGTACAAATAATCTATACACTTACAGATAACTTGTTTTACGAGTTCGAACCCTCCCTCTGAATTGTGAATTCCAATCTAAGAACTATGGAATATATTGAATAATTTGAGAGAAATTTGGCTGTCAAAACTTGCTTGATGAGAACAGTCTGAATTCTAAGCTCCAATGGAACAAGTATGGAAAGACGACAAGTTTGAACAATCCGGCGGCTAAATTCTAAGCACAATTATAGAAACAAATATGGAGAATAAAGATAAAGTAGGCTGTGGAAATTAGTGTTATGAATAGAAACTAAACATTAGATTTAGATATTATGCACTAATAACAAGTTGTCACTTCGAGCTGTTCAAACAAGATATGTGCATTTATTAACTTGGTATTTTAGCATTTCTCTTAAACAGAATCTTCTCTATTGAATTCTCCGAATTTGAGCGATTGGTTGATTATTTAGTTAATGGAAACCACAACCTCCATAAAAATAATATTCCCTGTGAAAAGCAATTTTAGTTTCATACATTAAATTAAAAAATATAACCATGGAAGATAATTCCATTAAAAAGTTTGGTCGGCTTTGAGAAATGAATTACTGTTCTATTTAGCATGGGCTTAGTACATCGTGATATACCAGAAAGGTCTGGCAAGCAAGCTAGTATGTCAAGATGACTGTTCATGTGGAGATACCTTGATTGTGTTCACGTTCCTAATGTCAAAATTTGCCTTTTTCAAGATCGCTCTTCTCAAGTAGTGGATTGCAAGCTTAACCTAAAAATAAGAAAACAAAGTGCTAAAAAAAACAAGTAAAGAAAGGCGTCAGTGCAGTCACTAAGTTAGCAGAGCAATCCAAATATCACACCCGTTATATTTAAGAGCAATTAATAATTCCTTGTGCAGGAATAAATATATCAACGCTGAAACTAAGTGCAGGCAAATGTCAACAGTAAGTATGCATAACAGGGCTGCCGACTAACAGGCATGCTGCCTCTAACTCATAGTATAAATTAGATATATTTTAGCTGTGATAAGAAATAATGCAGCAAAAAAAAAATTAGAGCCCAACAGACCTAAAGAGCAGGATGTGACTCGGAAACTGGCTTTGAAAAGTGTCTCAAAATATTGTGCACCAGAAAAATCATATATCATCCCAACAAAAATGTCATACAAATTTCATTTTCAAAATACAAATACAGCTCTCTCCATTAATATATAGAGTAGCTTTAACACATTGGACATGATATTGTACAGCCGTGAACATCTAGCCATCTAGGCAATTCATCAATTTATCACAGTAAGCATAAACTTGGCAATTCAAATAGACATACAACAGGAATTTTTGGACAATAGTGATAGCTAACACTTTTTTATGAGATAATTAAATCATCAAACTCAATATCCTATCAAAAATATGTTAGTGATATGCCCTAGGTCCAATCGTTGATAGGGCCCAAACATTTATTTGATTAATGCATTTATATATTCCGGCAAATATGTTATTATGCTTATTTATTAACTAAATATAATAGAGTCCGAAAAATAAGTTTTAATAACTTGTTAATCACAAAGCGTTGTGATTGTGAGATGCAAGTTATAAATAACTTAGTCTTGAAATATCCTTAGTCGTAAGTAATAACAAGATACAAAGATCGTCATTACAGATAGATTAGCACATGTCACATGTCTTTCTTATGAAGAAGTAGCTGATCTCACAATGTAGAGACATTTAAATGAATTCGTGGATGTACTGTTAAGAGAACAAAACATTGGATGGCCAACAATAGGAATTCTGCATTGATAAGTAACTCATTTAAATCAACATAAGAGTGGATGAATAATATGATTAATTAAATCGAGAATGACACTTTTTCATATCTCATAATCAGTTGGGTTATACTGATCAATAAATTATATTTCCATGGTAACCGAACGTATTGGTCTTGTCATACCACATGACATTTTTGGTTACATAGGTTGCCTTGACACATTAGATGTAATCGGGGAAAGCATTAATGTGAATTAAATTAATCTAGATGAGTTCATGATAAATTAAAAGGATGGTTAATTTTTCTTATTCTCATTACATCAATTTAATAATTTACATTGTATGTCATAGTGATTTGGATCATAATGGATCACACACAAAAGACGAGAATTCGAAGATTGAAGTTAAAAATTAATTGATTGGCAAATATGGGATATTTATGCAATTAATTAAATGATGGTTTGGGCTATTACTTGATGGGCCATAGTTGATTAATTAGATTAATTAATTATTGGACTTGATATCAATTGGGCTTCTAATTTCCTAAAGGGCTTAGGATTAATTCAAGCTATAAATATAAAGTCTTGGTCTAGGGTTCAGTTAGTTGTTATTGATCATAATATTGCTAGCACAACAAGAAGAAAAAAAACCTAGCCCCAAACCACCACCCGCCGCCCCCGTCCCATCACTGGCCGCCACCTCATTAGGTCGGTTATACCATTCTTGTTCTCTCCGTGTAGATTTCTGCTAGAGGCCGAACATGTGGACAATTGTAGTGAGATTGTGATTGATCAGATTTAAATTCGCCTAAAAGTTTAGAAATTGCTAAAGGAATAAATCTTATTACAGATTCTTCCAAAACACAAAAGAAATTCAGTGAAGGAAATCGAAATTTTATTAAATTCAATTGTAAAGGCCTAAGTAGATCCCAACAAAATATATATCCAATACTTAGGTATAGGAAAACAAGTATAAATTAGAAGCTATTTTTCAGTTTGCCTTACTCGTTGCAATGTATTTGTCAAAAGGAAATCCATTACTAAAATCTAAGCTAATGTGTGTAACAGTTTTTAGTTCAATATACCATATCACACCATATGGTTTGATCTCTTCATCAGGTGAATATTCATTCTCCATCAACTTGATCCAACAATTTTGTCTTCTTTGTTTTAGTGGGGTGATTCAGATCCTCGGCTCCACAACTCAACTATTTAGTAATATCGTTATTTACTCTTCCATATATTGTATACAGAGACCAAAACATAAAATATTTCAAACACTTTTAGGGGGATATTCTCAACTCAGATTTTAATAGATTTCTTAATATTTATAAATTTTTATAAATTTCATGGAATTTAATAGAACTTGACATATTTGATAAGATTTTAATAGATTTCTATATCATAGATTTTAATAGATTCTCATGGATTTCATTGAATTTGTGGTCTTTTTATTAAAAATTATATTTTCATCCTCTCAATTGTGTCAACTTTAAATTTTGAAAAAATTTTAAAATTTCATCATAACATTTCAAGTCTATTTTTTTTTTGTTAAAACCAAATTATGTCTTGACGAGAAACTTGCTCTAAAATTAATGTTGACAAGTAAACTCACCATAAAAGCACAATTTAATTTTTTTTTAAATAGACTAATAGCAAAAAAAAAAAAATGGACAAGTAATTCATGATATATTGATACATATAATTTACATTTTAAATATTAAAATTGAGTATCAAAACGTTTTAACTTTTAAAGAATTCTAAATAATAAAGGTTGATAGAGTTCATATTTGTGATTTTTTTTTAACCATAACCACTCATTGTGCATAAACGGATTATTTTTTTAAAAAAAAAAAGCTAAGAAAATAGTATAATGTCTGACTAGATCACTAAAAAAAATAACATTGTGATTAAAAAATAAAATTCATAACATTATCGTACGTTAAAAGAAATTCCTAACTTTATCATTTTAAACAAAAAATTCATGAAATTGGAAATATGGGCATCGTTTTGAGAAAAACGGAATAAAGACGTGAATAATTACAAATTGGTATAAAAGAGTTTCAGTAAAATTTTATGTGAAATGTGAGAGGTTTGTGAGATAAAGAAAGACAAAAAGTCAATTGATACAAAATAATTAATTTCAGCAAAATTGTATGTGAAAAGTGAGATGTTAGAAAGAGAGAGAGAGAGAGAGAGATAGAGAAATCAATAGAAATTTTGAGGTTTGGAACAAGAATTTTTAGAAGTTATAATTATAGTTTCAAATCTATTGAAATCTGTCAAAATCCATTAATTAATGAAATCTTTAGAAATTCACTAGTTATTGAGGACAGCTAAATTTCTAAAGAATCTATTTAAATCCGAGTTGGGGACACCTAAATTTCAATGAATTCTATTAAAATTTGAGTTGATGACACCTAAATTTATGTGAATTTTTCAAATTCATTCAAATCTGAGTTGGGGACACCCCCCTTAGTGTGGTGTTGTAGATCATAATTTGGACCATTGGATAATATATGGAATGAATGGCTGGGATTAAGTGGGTGTATTACTTTGACTAAGAAAAAGGAAAACTTATTGCTCTAATTATTTCTTCCTAGCTTCATTGCCCTTGTTGGGCTGAATGCGATGATGCCAACAATCCAAGGGCAATGATGATATTGGGTTTAGCCCAAATATGGAGATGGTCCATGATCCATTGCCTGAGATGTTACACCTCTTTTATCTTCGGCCCATTTACGGAAGACCCAGCCCAATGCTGAAACAAGACTTGAGATGGCTGAGACCATTGGATGACTTCTTGATCAATGGTTGGCAGCTCTGATATAAATACTGTCTGAAGTTGCCCTATTCTTCATAATTGCATTCCGCCGTCTAAAAGAGAGAGAAATAAGGTTAAAGTTTCTTCTGTTGAAATTGCTTTCGTCTTCTTCTCTGATTTCACTAAAACCTCTGGTTTTAGTGTTCTTCCGCTTCTTCTTACCTTCTGATGAAGGTTTTTGAGTGATGATAAAGAGGGAAGTAGTGTAGGTTGTGGTCTCTATTTTTGACCGCCGTTCTGAGTTACTGTAGCAACTCGGTGTTTTGTTCAGAGGGGTTTGTGGTCTCCGATTTGGGTCTGGTTCTTGAGGTTGTAACGAAAGGTACAATGTTCTGAGCCCTAAATTCGTTAGAGATATTCTTGTTGACCTATGGTTAACTTTAAACCTTAATGTTTTGATTATAACAAACAAAATAATTGTGTTTTCTAACAATCTATTTTCAAGTAATATTCAAAGTGCTACAAATCGGACTCTCATTTCATATCAAGATCAAGTCAAAATCAATATAAGAGTTCAAGTATCTCAAGATCCAGAATTCAAGATACGAAAATCAAGATCGATAAAACTGTCAAGGTATTAACTCTTTGATCTTTAACAATTAAATGAATGAAAGCTCAAAATATTTTTATGCACAAAACATATGTCATTATCACTTGCATAAAATATTTTTATCAAAGCCAAAAATCAATTTTTCAAAACTGTGAAAACGGTCATCCGTTTGATCATCCGTTTGAACCGATCGACCGTTTGGCTGTCATTTTCCAAAAAGTATCCGTTTTGATTTCTTGCAGTTCCAACGGCTAATTCTGACCATCTGACCGGTCGACCGTTTGGTCATCCGTTTCAACAGAAAGTGACAAAAATGCATCTCTATAAATACCACTTCATTTATTATCATTCTACAACACTTACAAGACCATGTATAGAAAAAATCATATTGAAAAACTTCAAAGCTTCATGATATTTATATCTTCAATATCTTTCATTGAAAAACTTTGTTTGATTATATCAAACTTTTGATTCATCATTCTCAACAAAGTTTTCTTCTAACACTTGAGCTTTCTTCATCTATTGCTATTCATTAAAGTGTTAGTTTCTCTCTTAGAACCAAACTTGCATTTATCATTCATATAGAGATAAATACTCAAATCTATTTCCTTATATCTTTGGGTCGTATTGAGGTCCCTTGAAAGCTCAATATTGTATAAGGATCGATGCTCCTTGTTTGTAAATCATCGGATACATTATAAGGGTTTGGATTGCACCATAAGTCAATTAAAATAGTGGAAAGGCCGTGCTCGTGTTGGAGAGCTTGGTAACGGGGGACGTAGATCATTGGTTGGATCGAACCTCCATAAAAATATCGTTTGCACTATCTCTTCCATTTTATTTACTTATATTGTACTTATATTTTTGTAGATTATTTTTTATCATACTTTGAGAATATTTTTCGAAAAAGTTTGAGAAAACCAATTCACCCCCATCTTGGTTAGTTATTTTTGGGCTATCAATTCTGCTATTCTGGTTCTTGGAATTGTGTTCTTGGTTTGTATGTGGATCTTGTATTTTAACAGCCCTCCTCTTTACTCTCTAGCTTTGGCTCCTTGCTACAATGGTTGTAGGCAGCTGGATTGTCTCCTTATCTGCAGATGGGTGCTTATTAATGGAGCTCCTCACATTCTCTTCCTTAGGTAACTATACTATCTTCTCCAGATTGGGTTCCCTCACTTTCCTTGGTTTAATCTTGGTGCCATTCCCTTTGGCAGATGTTCTTTGATCCTTTGTGTGGCATGATCTGAGCCCACCTTTATTTCATCTTCTTGACTGTTGAAGAAGTGGCTGCAGATCCGAGTTCTTAGAGGCAGAAATCTTAGAACTCCATTTCTTGGTTTTTTCTCCATTTTCATGTTGGTGATTTGTTAATTATGGTTGTAATATTTCATTCATAAACCATATGAAAACTCTACACTTAGGATACAGAAATGCCTGACATTTTGCCATGAATTTGGAACCACCGAACTGTTCAAATAAAAGCTTCAATATTAAAAAGAAGTGAACTGTATGTATCAAGAAAACAAAACACACGAATGGCTCTCTGAAGGCATTGATTCGGAACAGACTGCTTTAGCCATGGCCACTCCTAACTTTCACACTGCACCCCACTTGTTGATCTCATTAAACAAATAGATAGTGGCAAAGGAGAATTAATCACAAAGCTCTCAGTATTTTCATGCAGAGCTCCCTCTTTAAATAAGAAGATCAACAATTGAGTCTCAAATAATAATTCACACAAAAACACCAAAACAATGCGTGCGTGTTTGGTCTGTAGTATTAAATCATAACGAACAATATAATAGACAATATTTTAGCCTCTTTTTCTTAACCTTAATAAACACCCGTTCAAGTTCAATCAGAATAAAAACATTCCAATATGGCAATTTTTGCACCCAGCTAGTCAGCACATAAAATTTCTCAAATATAACTCAAGAAAGCATCAAGACTAACCCATATTCACTGGAAAAAAAAATTAACCCAAAAGGGAAAGTTTCAGAAGAGAAAATATAAATTAAACCCACCCAAAAAATGCATAAAATTCCGTTAATTAAAGCAAAAACTTTTGAAAAGATTAGAATTTTACCATCATATACTCACATAAACAACATGCATACACAAACTATACATATATGAAGAGAGAAAATGGTGTCAAAAAGAAAAAAATATATATATTTCCTGTCACCCGGGTGGTCTTATAATGAAGTTGATAAGCTGTTCCATAACAGACTTCCATGTTTCCTCTCAATAAGCTGTCTCTTTCCCCTTTTTTCGTTTCTTCAAATTATGCAAATAATGGTTCTTGTTTCTAGCAATACATGTGTGTATATATGAATATACTCGAACATTTTCTATGCAACGTAAATTCAAGAAAAAAAAAACGTTATAGTTTGAAAAAACGAGTAAGGAAGAAGCATTGTAGGGTGTTATGATGTCTTTCATCGGAGAATGGGAAAGGGAATAAAATAGAAACCGGCCTCGGTTGTTTGTGTTTGTTGTTGGCGATTGAGGGGCCATTTGCATTTGTTTCTTCCGAAACAAAATGATAATGGAAAAATTGCAACATTGATCCTTATTATAGTTGTTATAGCAACTTAATCCTTCATCGGTGAACGGAACATTTGATTATCCCTTTTAGGGTGGAGAGAAGTACCGAACAAGAGAGATTCAAACTGTTTTACTTAAGTTTTAAATAATTCTGAGTATTAGAATAGAGAATCGTCTTTTTTTTATTCTCGATCTTAGTACTTAGAATCAAAAACTCGAAATCAATCAAACTTTTAATGTTTCTGGTTCAATTATTTATGGAACTTTAGTCTATATTTAACATAAATTCTCACGTTATCATTATGAAACTTTAATTATGGAACCATAACAAACCGAACCGAACAATTCGGTTTGATTCAATTCCATAACTAGAGTTGGAATTAATGGTTTCATTTATAAGATTCTTATTGATTCTCCGTTTGGTTAAGTTCTCTTTAGAAGTGTATCGTACTCACCCCTATTAACATTCAGTTTAGTTGGAGCAATTTGTGCTAGTAGATGGTTTTCTTCCAATTTTATATTAAAATTGAGAGCACCTTACTTAGATTTTTCTAAACTAAATTCAACTTAAATTTGTATGTCAATACACGAAGAAATAAATATAACGAGATTTGCAACAAATTTAACTCTTAACTTCCATTGTCTTCAACATGGTTATAAATTACGTAAATCTTCTAATTGAGACATGGTCAAAAAAATTCTTATTATAACACCATGGCTCTTGCTATCACTCTAGTGTACATAATGTCATTCAAATCTTAACACTATTAACACATTCTGAGTTACAAAAATTAAAACAAAGCTATTGTGAACATTGGGAACTCATAACTTATAAATCTCATACCTAGGATCCAAGGGGAAAATTATGAAAATATAAAACTCTAAATCACAACTTCTTATTATTTAGGGGTCCTAAAAAGTTCAAGAATGTCAGCATCTCCAACAACACTTGTCAACCACTGATTGGATAATTAGAGAACAGGTTAAAATCATACATATGACAACACAAAAATTCATGTGTATTAATAATTAAATTAAATGTCAACAACATTAAACATTTTATAGTATAGTTTTTGTCTTCTCATTCTTTATATTGGATAAGTGTTTGACTTTTATGTCAAGCACTTTTTGATTACCCACTAGCCACCCGACACGTGTTTGGTGGCCTTTAGATCTACTCCCCACATTGGAGAATAGATCATTCCTCATAATTAGAATACTAATAAATTTGTGATATAAAATGAATTACTTTAGTTAATTAAGGTCAAAATTAATATTTTAATAATAAATAGATAGAAAGATTAAAAGCAGAATCTGAAAAGTTACTATTTTACTG
This sequence comes from Forsythia viridissima, assembly GCA_030279155.1. NCBI lineage: Eukaryota > Viridiplantae > Streptophyta > Magnoliopsida > Lamiales > Oleaceae > Forsythia > Forsythia viridissima. The sequence goes on along the minus strand of CM059040.1, from coordinate 9,354,971 downwards.
CTTCTCAAAATTTACTATTAGATGATGTAGATTTTTCTAGAATAACTTTTTAAAAATTTAAGAAACGTTTAAAACAACTTCTCATTGATAATCAAAAATTGTAATCTAAAATCAATCACAAATTAACAATAATCCATGTTGGTACATTTTGCACCTCACTGTCTAAAATGTCCAAATTGTCTTGTACCTCTCCTCGGTCAGGTCTTTCTTCAGCACTCATTAGGTTTTCTTTTCAAAAATCCCAACTCAAGACAGAGGCCAAACAGAGGGATGGGAATTTCTTAAGGGTGGTTGCCCTCCCTTTTTGCCAGTGATTTCTTTATCCACAAAAACCAACAGCCCTCTTATGCTGCAAATATCTATTTTCTATCGGTAATTATGTGCGTATTTACGCGGGTTAAAAACACTTGATCTTTTGTGAAGTTTCATCCAGTATCTTCTTGGTTTGCCTTTTCAAAGCGAGGCTCAGTTTCGTTGTTCTTGCTGCAGATACTACGTGTAGGCTGTGATGACTATTGTGTCTGAGTTGGGTCGGGCATAGGGAAATCTGGCCCGTATCTTGGCGGGGCGAACCCAGATGGCATTTGGAGAAGAGCTCTCTCTTGCAAATGCAACTGGGTTTCTGCAGCCATGGCGGTGTCTCACTCTCTTTGCCTGTTCTATTTGCAGATCTGAGCCTCACATTATTTACTTGTCAAGACAGTAGGAGTTTTCTCCGCGGATGGGAAGCGGTACACTAGTAAGTAAACTTTTTTAAGCTCTGCCAAACATGCGCTAGATCTACTTTGCAAAAATCCCAATTCCCAACTCAAGAATGAGGCGATCAAAGAGATGGGGTGTTTTGTAAACGGCGGTTTGCCCCTCTCTTTTGCCAATGATTTCTCCATCAACAAACAGCCACAAGGGCTGCTTTGGCTAAAAGGCCGTGTCAAACATGCTGAATCGGTAAAGGATTGACCCCCTACCCACTTATCCTACCTTGGTAGTCCATCGGTAAAGTGCCTAAATTATAATATTTAAATAGGTCGGTTAAAGCCAGTTAAAAACTTATTTTCCAATTAATCCACTTTAATATTTTACAAATGGAGTCAAATTTAATTTCCAGAAATTTGAAGTATATCAAATCTATACATACTGTCATAATTTATGCCATAAAATTCACAATTTTTATTATAAATTAAACAAAGAAAAAATAAAAACACATTCTACAAAGATGGGTTAACTCAACGGCTATTTAAATAACAGCCAAAAATAAATTAGTCACCCAACATAGAGCAAAGTTTCATTTGTTCTCTTCATTTTGAAAACAAAGCTTAGTTTTGCTGTGTTGCTGAGGTTGCTGCTGCTACTACTATTACTACTCCATGTAGGCTGTGATGATTATTTTCTTTGAGTTGGGTCGGGCATGGGAAATCTGACCCATATCTTGGCGGGGTGAACCCAGATGGTATCTGGAGACGAGAGATGGACAGAGTTCTTCTTTCTCTTGCATATGCAACTGGGCTTTTGCAGCCATGATGGTGTCTCACTCTCTTTACCCGTTGTATTTGCAGATCTGAGCCTCACATTTTTATTATTCTAGAACTTCTTTGCTTACAAGTTAAATTTTAACCTTAGCCAACCATGATCATAGTCTTCCTTGCAAAAATCCTAACTCAAGAATGAGGCGGATAGATGGGATGTTTTCTAAAGGGTGGTTATTATGCCACCATTCCCTTGGTACATTGTGTGCGACTGTTTGTGTGTAAGCACGAAGTTTCATCCATGGAATTTTCGTGTGTTTTGTTCCTTCTGAAAACTAGGTATGCAGCAGTGTTGAAATTATTTGTTATGTGCTTATAAGTTGTGAGTTGTATGTAATGTTTTGATAATAAGTATGGTAAGTTATGGGTACAAATGTGAATAAAAAATATGTTTGTCCAGCTTAAATTATAATTTAAGCATAGTCAAACATATTGTTGCTGAGGAGGTTGTTGCCACTACCACTATGTATTGTCTGTGATGATTATTTTCTAATTACATTACAATAGGTTATCTCCTATTTGTGAATATGCATAAATAAATATAGATATATGAGTTAAAGAATGATCTCTCTCATAATATTCAATCAAATTTTGCTATTTTTTTTTGTCACTTACCTATGGTGTACAAGATATTACAAATATAATCACGGTGAATAAACAAAATGGAAATGACAAACATATTTTTAAATTACCATGTCACAATTTCAGCTGAGACGAAGAAACATAAAATATACATACAGGTAAATTGCATGGTAAAGGGTATATGCAAAGCATTCATTATCCAATGACAAAAATACTAAAATATAAATTAGTTAGACAAAAGGTAAGTCTAATAGCATACCCGAAATGGGCAGTGTTGTGGGGTAGGATAAAACAACTCACTTGCTGATGTGTCAGCAGGTGAACTGTTTTGTAAATTAATTGTCCTCAAGTGAACAACCCACAGGTGGGTTGTTTTATCCTGCCCAGGAGAACACTGCCCTACCAGAAATATCCACACACAAAAAGTTGACAGTAAAACAAATGCCTGGTTGATGGACTTCATGCAGTGAGAGTTCCAAAACATGTTTTGCACAAAGGGTAAAAAGTATCTCCACAGCCACAAATCAACTACCCCCACACCAATTATTTTCTTCACCTCCAATGAGCATTTTATTACCCTAAACAATTAGCATACAACTTGTATTGACTCTAATGTGGTAAAAATGTACCTATGAGTTAAAACAAAGTTCTATGTAGTTATAAACCAGTTATACTTTACGGCACTTGAAGTTAGGTCATTAAAGGACAAAATGTGCATAAGATGAACAAGGTAAACTTGAGATAATTAAGAAGATGTATAACCAAAGTGTAATGAGAGAAACAAAATGAATATCTACATATGGGGGACATATAAGACAATTAAAAAAAAAAAAACCACGATCAAATGGCTTGGGCATCTCTTGTAAATGATTCATATACATTACGTCAATAAAAGTTTAATGAGGATAATGTTTAGCTTATGAATACATTTAAAATTATATAAATATTTTAAGATAGAAACAAGCAAGACAATATTATTTTTGAAAGAGTCAAAGGGAACTGGTAGAGAAAAAATGGAAGAAAATTTTGTAGATTACACACATAACTGGATTATTTCTTGTGAACGTAGATAAACTGTTCAAAATTAGGCCAGAACATAGAACCTTGAGAATTCTCTGGGCTCGAATGAAGAACTCTATGTAAAATTTGGATTGAATGTGTATAATTCTTTTATGCCTAAAATACAATAATATGGAACCATGGAGAAACAAAAAAGGACAATAGAAAATACCATTGATTAGTGATTACAAATATCAAAATTTTCTACCTGAGCCTAGATGGGAGATGAAGATTTTTGACATTCTATATCTTGGACGAATAGAGAGAAATGACTAAACTTTTAGTTTGTCCGTGTTGCTAAAGAATTAAACGATGCATAAGTGAATTGTTCACAAAAAAGAATATCCCATCAAAGAGTAACTTTTTCTCAAATAGTGAAAAAGAATAACATTTTGGATGATACATTTCTTTTCTCCAGTGCTACTCTATACAACATGGCTAAGTAATTAAATCCAGATGTTTTCGTATATAAAAATCTTCTCATCCCATACCTATTATAGATCTGACTTTTCAAATGCACATTATTCAGCTCAATAATTTGAGCTCACGCCAAAAAGGAAAAAAAAAAAAAGAGAGAGAGAATTACACACTTGTTTGGCAAAGTGAAATGAATGCACACTAACATAATTTTTGTAAAAACTCCAAATTGAATAGGCGACGGGACGAACTCTTCAAGTATCACAAATTTGTCTCGTGTCTCATCCATTTTTTTGGTTTAAAAGGTTACCGGCGATGCGCTGCAAGAAAAAATATTCCCAAGGCAAAATGTGCATTAGCGACATATGAAACAACGCTATTGGTTGAAAAGTTCATAAATCAAAGACCACATAAATGCATCTAAAGTCACTCATTTCACATGTATGTGATTAACTTGTCTGTACTCAAACACTCATTGCACAAGTGACCACAAACAAATATGAACAATGTTCATAGCTCCAAAAGAACAGTATAACGCACATACAAATATACATATACATCAAATTGCAAAATAATTTTTACCATCATTAGTCATTTACTCATTTATATCAAGGTCCAGCCAACATCCCAAACATGATCCTAGTAATTTATATCAAGGTCCAATCAAACATTCAAAAATCTTTCCAAGGTCCTCCAAATTCAAGTTCATAGAATACGTCAACCATCCGCATGCAATCCAACAGAGATTCAATGCACAAGAAACCACTCATCTGAAGGGACCTACCTAACCTAGTTGTATGAGAATCATTGTTCTGAGCTATATTCCAGAAAATGTTATAATTTGAAACATGATTATAAAGCAACCACATGTTTACATTAAAGAGTAAGCTATTTATTTTAAAGTTAATTACACTAATGATCTCTATTTTTTCAAGTTTGTAACGATTTCATCCCCATTCAATTTTTTTAGCAGATATCATCCCTATCATTTCATTTATTCGCATAGATGGTCCATAAATCACTATTTTTCATTATTTTGACAATTCTTTGATAATTTTGCCCATTGAGTTAAATAAATTTAAATAATAGAAAAAAGAAAATACAATGAAAATATTACAATTGGGCCTTTAATCTTTTCAAAAGTACAAATAAATCCTAAACTATTTTATTTTATACAGATATGTATTATTCTCCAACAAAAAAGGAATCATTTTTTCCAACAAAAAAAAAATATAAACCAGAAAAAAAATACAGGAACAAACGTTGTCAATATCACCATCATCAAAACCAACAACAACTACTTCTAGAGTTCCACCCCACCCCACCCTCCAGAGTTCCAATATCACTAACAGCCATTTTGTACCATATTGGAGCTCAACAACAATACATAGTTTTCAGGCGCTTCAATCAAACAGGCATCTAGGCAAAACCAGCTTCCAATTCCATCATATTCCAGGCACTTCTATCCGCATTTTTATGGACAATAAGTGCTTTGATCATGATTGTGTTGGCCGGAATAATAATGGTAGCGCCGAAGCATTGGTGGAGAAAGGCGGCGACAGAACCTCTCGGAACCTATGGTGGTGCCCTTCGGATAATTCAACAAAACCTCTCGGAACCTACGCGTCAGATCTACCTTCTGGCCGAAGTCTTCCAAAAGGAGTGGTGGTTCCATCACCGGGGATTATCGGAGGTTCTGAATTCTGTGTTGAATCATTCAGGATACAATATGAAAATAATCTCTGCCTTCGAACTAATAAAAAAATCGAATGTATATACAGAGTTTTGTATGAAATTAATTCTTTATATCATTTTTGTCTGCAATTTCTTTCTGTCCAGAATTTTTGTCCACTTTATAATCATTATTGTCCTCTATGTGTTGCTGGATAATGGTGTCTTGTAGTTTGAATAGAAAAGGGTAATTTTCAGTGAATAGAAAAGGAAAATAAAAAATCTTCAGGAGTGGGGTGGGGTGGGGTTTTTTTTTTAATTATTTTGAATAATATAAAATGTTTAGGATTTATTTGTATTTTTGAAAAGATTAGAGGTTTAATTGTAATTTTTCTATTGTATTTTCTTTTTTCTATCATCTTAATTTATTTAAGTTATGGGCAAAATTGTCAAAGAATTGTCAAAATAGTGAAAAATAGTGATTTGGGGACCATCTGTGTGAATAAATGAAAGGATGAGAATGATATCTGCTAAAAAAATTGAATATGGATAAAATCGTTACAAACCTGAAAGAATGTGGACCATTAGTGTAATTAACTCTTTATTTTATTTGTAGAGGCATCTACATTAGAATTGTCATGCTTTTTTCATGTTGGTCATTTCACTAAAGAGAAGCTTAATTAGCTTTTATAAGTAAACAAAATGTAAATTTATTCACATTTATGAGTCATACTATTGGATGTATAATTGTAAAACTTGTACTATTCAAAATATATTACAGAAGTACGAACAACATTTTGTAGTGGCTAAATTGTTGTCACGTCCTCAGAGGTGGTTTGTCATGGAAGAAAGAAAGTAAGAAAGAGAAATGTGTTCTAACTAAAGTGGTTTTCTCAAGGTCTTGGCAAAGATCAATCTCCACATGAATTTACTAAACCCATTAGCACACATATTTCGAGTTAACAACTAAGACAGTAAAGCAAAATTCCAGCAACATATATTGCACCCAAATACTATAACACCAATACTTATCAATATTCATAACCGCTTCACTTTATTGACCATGTCACATGAGTAACAAAAATAATATCTTCTCCTGTAAGTGCAAGATTAAATATACATTTATCACATTGATTGCAAAGTCGATAAATAAAAAATATACACACAAACACAATGGGCATGTTAAAGGTAGAGGAGGTAGATATTGAAAATAATGCTTGTGCTACAACATTCGATTAACACTAGAAGCTCGAACCAATTGATATACCAAATGCCTAACAAAGATCAGATCCGAAATCAAACGAAAAAAATCATAATATGTGCGAAAACAAATGAAAAACATACCAAGAAATTATTTGTGTATGTTTTCATTTTTGACCATTTAATAACCCTTCAAACATTAAAATTTTTTTTTAAAATTTGTTGAACTCTTTTTTTTTTTTTTGGTTAGATCTATTATAAAGTATAAACAATATATCTCTGTTGATTAGGGCTGATCGGAGGCATCATATTGGTAGTTCATGGTCTCATACTCATTATTTTTACTAATCATGTAATGTGACTTCAGCGTTGTACTACCAACTTGGTACATTTCGCAACGTAGCAGTGTGATCTCACTTATTCAAAATGTCCAAATTGCCCTCTTACTCAACCTTGAGTCCTCGCTATAAATTTGGGTCTCTGGTCAATCAATTGGGTTTTCTTTGCAAAAATCCCAACTCATGAAGGAGGCGAAATAGAGATATGGGAATTTCTAAAGGGTGGTTGCCCCTCTCTTTTAGCCTGTGATTTCACCATCCACAAAAACCAACAGCCCTTTTACGCCACATCTGTTATCTGTACTCAGTTCTCTGTGTGCGTATATCTTCGGGGAAATTATCACTAATGGTCACTGAAGTTAATACAAAGTTTCATTGTTTGTTCTTCCTGAGGTTGATGCTGCTCATACTATGTGTAGGCTGTGAGGATTATCTTCTTTAAGTTGGGTCGGGCGTGGGGAGATCGGACCCGTATCTTGGCGGGGCGAACCTGGATGGCTTTGCGAGGAGGAGATTGACGGCGTTTTCTCTCTCACTCTTGCGCATGCAACTGGGATTTTGCAGCCATGGCGGTGTCTCACTCCCTTTGCCTGTATTTGCAGATCTGAGCCTCACACAGGTTTACTTACTACTGAACTTTATAAGCTTAGCGAACATGCTCTAGGTCCTTGCAAAATCCCAACTCAAGAATGAGGCCAACAGAGAGATGGGATGTCTTGTATAAAGGGTGGTTGCCCATCTCTATTTTCCAATGACCAAGCTTCAACCCGACTTGTTTTAATTCAATTAAGATTTGATTTAATTCAATTTTCAGACCAAATTGATCTAATTTGTTCAATTTTCAGCAAAGATGAACATGACCTAAAATTGATAAGTTCAGCCCTAAATCCGATTGCAATACTTTCATCCATTTTCACTCCAATTCCTCAAATTCAAGCTCTAATCAGCCGAAATAAGCCCTAAATCTGTTAACCCACTGGCAGCTCCGTTTCTTTTCTTCCTCTAATGTGTGAGTGCGAGTGTCCGTCCAACCGATTGCAAAGTGCGACCAAACAACAACAGGTATTTATTTTTTTGTTTTTTTGTTTCTTCAGCATTTGTGTGTAATGTTTATATTGTTTTATATAAATTTATTTTTAATTTTCTATTTTTTTTCAGCCTCACTCCTGATTTTATTTGTATTTTTTCTGCTCTAAATAATTATTTGTTTATTAAAAATTTTGTTAATGCATTAATAGAGAAAAATTAAACCTGCCATGAAGTAAAGAAATATAGTATTGCATACAGAAAGAAAACTATGATTGATTATGAAGAAGACCTGTCATGATTTTTTATTTTGTTTCTTAAAGAGAGAATGTTATTGCAGAAAAAATTTATTACTTTTGTATTTTGTTTGTTTTTTCAGCCATTGGAGCAAATTACTTAAGTTATTGATCAGGTCATGTTCGGTAGCCATTTTTTTGCCTATAATTTTTGACTTTTCGACCTTTTTACATTATAAAAAAGTTTGAAAAGTCAATAAAGTACAAAAAAAAAAACCCATTTTTTCCTAAAAAAAACTACATCCAATATGCCCTGAATTTTTTTTATTAATTTGGGTTAACGCATATTAAACTATGATTTTCTTCAGCGTTTGTATTTTTTTGTGTATGGATCCTATTTCAGATTTCCTTCACTCCAGACTTACTTTATTTTTCTTTATTTACTTGGTTTCCTGATTAATATCAGTGTAATTTGTATTTTTGGTTTTTTTTTTATTTATTATTTTTTTTTCTATTGAAACGCAGCTTCTTGAATCCATCAAATTAAAATGGTTGTCTCATCAACCATTTGATCTTTTAAGAAGCGAATCGTAAGTCCTTTGATGAATTTTTTTCTTGTGGGGTCCTAATATTTCATGACACATTAATTTCAAATCCTATATTTTTCCTCTTGTCATAACATGTGTGGATTATTTATTAGTTTTTTAGTTTAGTTAATTACTAAATTCTTGAAGACTTCACTTATGTCATTCCAAATTAGTAAGCTTTTTTATTTTGCTATTTCTTGATTTCTAGCAATTGAAAACTAGGTTGTCAGAGATTTTTTCCATTGATATTATAATAAATTAAAAGTAATTACTTGTTTTGATAGCTTTCAAACTTGGTTTCTATTTGCTAGTTGCTCCAATTTCACGCAAATACACATAGTTAGCACTTAGCAAGTACTTCGTCAACCTCGTGAACTAAATTTTTGGATCCACCTCTAGCATCAACCTTTAGTTCAAGCCCTTTTATGTTGTTGATCGATGTTTCTATGTTTACACTACCTCGGATTTTACCCTTAACAGATCTAGTTCATTGTTTGTAGCTTATGGCAAGGTTTCATCCATGGAAATCTCATGTGTTGTCTTACTTTTGAAAACAGGGCATAGTTTTGTTGTTGCTGATGTTGCTGCTGCTACTCCTAACTGCACGTAGGCTGTGATGATTACTTTCTTTGAGTTGGGTCGGGCATGGGGAAATCTGACTCGTATCTTGGCAGGGTAAACCCAGATGGCGTGTGGAGAAGGGATATTGAAAGCGTTCTCTCTCTCTTCCATATGCAACTGTGGTTTTGCAGCCATGGCGGTGTCTTACTCCCGGCGCCTGCTGTATTTTCAAATCTGAGCCTCACTTTTTTTAATTAAGCTTACTTATCTACTTATAAGTAAACTTTTAATCATAGCCAAACATGGTCCTAGGCTTCCGTTAAAATATCGCACTCAAGAATGAGGCAAAGAGAGAGATGGGATGTTTTGTAAAGGGTGGCTGCCCCTCTTTTTATGCCAATGATTTCACCATCCACGAAAACTAACTGCATATTTACTTTACCAGTCTCCCGGATCCTGTCCACTGTACACTGTGTGTGTATATATATATATGCTTGTTAAAACATTGTTAGTACCTTTGGCAGGGGAGGATTAGATTGGACACTGTTAAAAAGAAGGAAAAAAAAGTTAGAAGTTGTTTATTATACTCTTCAATTTTGTTGGTACACGTACTTAGTCACTGAACTTTGCTTAGTTTACCAATGAGTGTACTTTTGAGGTTCAGCCAAACATGCTCCAGTCTTCCTTGCAAAACCCCAACTCAAGAATTAATGAGGTCAACAGAGAGATGGGATGTTTTGTAAAGGGTGGCTGCCCCTCTTTTTATGCCAATGATTTCACCATCCACGAAAACTAACTGCATATTTACTTTACCAGTCTCCCGGATCCTGTCCACTGTACACTGTGTGTGTATATATATATATGCTTGTTAAAACATTGTTAGTACCTTTGGCAGGGGAGGATTAGATTGGACACTGTTAAAAAGAAGGAAAAAAAAGTTAGAAGTTGTTTATTATACTCTTCAGTTTTGTTGGTACACGTACTTAGTCACTGAACTTTGCTTAGTTTACCAATGAGTGTACTTTTGAGGTTCAGCCAAACATGCTCCAGTCTTCCTTGCAAAACCCCAACTCAAGAATTAATGAGGTCAACAGAGAGATGGGATGTTTTCTGAGCGTGGTTGCCCCTCTCCATTTGCCAATGATTTCACCATCCACAAAAAATTAACAGCCATTTAATTCCACTTGATTCTATAGTTGAACCACCTCAACTTAGCGCATGATTGGTAGTTTTGAAATTATTTTTTAAGTGTTTATGTTATGAGTTGTTGGTAAATGTGTGGATAAAAAGTGGATTCTAAGTTGTACGTCCTATCAAATGTGTAGATAAAAATAATGTTTCACCAGTTTGATCAGTTGAAATCATAATTTAAGCAATTTCAATCATGTGCTTAGCTTGTCACAAAAGTTATCATAGAGGGAGGGACATGTATATTTATATTAAGGGAAATGCTACTTGATTGAATCAAAAGTTAGATCACCATTGTCAAAATGTCAAATTTGTTCATTGAAAAAATATAATTCAAATTCTCTTTTATATTTTTTCAAAGGCCAAAATGTCAATTTTGGCAATGATGGTTCAACTTTTGGTTCAACTTGTTGTTCAACAAGCATTTTCCTTATTTAAATATAGTCTTCAACATTTCTATTCTATAAAGAGAGTTCAATTTTTACAAAGATGTGTATAAATTTCAATAGATGTGGGATTTGAGTTCACGACTTTTGAACTAACACGTGTAAAAGTTTTAGTTGACAAATTAACATTTTCCAATGAGTGAATGTGCTTATGTACAAGCAGAAACAGCCAAAATTTCTATATATTCACATTTCATCCATGGGACTTTCATGAGCCTATGTTCCTTTTGCATCTTATAGACTTAGTGCGTGTTTGGTAGTGCTGAAATTATAAGTTGGTGAATTTATGGATAAAAAGTGAGTTGTACTGTTGTAAATTATGGATCTTATGAAATGTGTAGATAAAAAGTATGTTTTACCAATTAAAATTATAATTTAAACAACTCCAAACGAGATCTTAGTTTGTTGGTTTAGCTGCTTTGTGGGCTGTGATGATTATTTTCTGTGAGTTGACCCGTATCTTGGAGATGAGAGACTGACTGGAGTCATTCACTCTTGCATGTGCAACTGGGTCCTGCGGTGTGCAGTGTCATTCCCGGTTTCCCCTTGTGCCTGTTGTTTTTGCAGATCTAAGCCTCACACATTGTTATTTTATTTTTCTTGAGTGGCTGTGCTGTGTTTGTGCATTGTTCGTGTGATGTTGCATGTTGTTTTGTTAGGTTCAATGCTGTATCGGACAAGCAAGTTGTGTTGCACCTTTTGTGGTTTGTACGAAAGCATCTTGCCTGCAATTCCACGATTTGTTTTTTAACTGCAGTAAAAATATATTATGTAATTAGTTTAAAAATTGAAGTAGGATTACACCAATACTCAGAAAGATTTGATAAAATCTATAGGAGAAATAAAACTGAAACTGACTGGTAAAAAGCAATGTGACATGAGCACATTTTAAACAGTGTTATGACTAAAAGTGGTCGTTCTTATTATTTTTTTCCAAATTAAAATTTACTGAATTTTAAAATATGGTGAACATATACCGTTCACCCATATTTGATAGTGTTGAAATTTTTTTATAAGTAATAATAAATTGTGAGTTTTATGAAATGTGTAGGCAATAAGTTAGTAGTAAGTTATGAATTTTACAAAATTTGTGGATAAAAAGTATGTTTGATTAGCTTAAATTATAATTTAAGTTTAGCAAGAATGAATTTAAACCTTTTTTGCCCAAACATGTGTCGGCATTGTTGTATTTTTATTTTAAAAAGTTGTGAATTCTTCTTTAAATAGCATTCGTTGTAATGCTTATTTTGATCATTTTATCTATGTTTATTCTTAATTTTATGATTACGAATTGCATGAGTGCTACTATAAAATATGTAAACTCTTGACATTTGATAATGTACAAGATTGTGTTGTTTACATATATCGAATGACATTAAAACAGACAAATTAACGAGGAATGATCTACTCCCCATGGTGGGGAGTCCCGTGGCCATTGTGGATAATATCATTCCTTTTAACTAACAATAAGAAATATATAGAAAAAAGATGGACATTAGAAGTTAAAAAAATATACAGAACATATTTTCAAATGACATTTAAAACAAATAAAAATACAGAATACACATAAGACATAATGGTGCAGGTAATAATAATGAAAATTCATCATTATTTGTCGACGCCCAACTCCTTGCTTGTTTGGTCTGCCTCTTCTTCAGAGCTAATTACAAATATAGGAGGAAGTGGGATTGTTTCTTTTTGTTCGTCACATTTCTCAAAAATATTTTGATCTGTTATAATTCTAGAAGATAGATAGAGTCAACATTGGAAATTTGTACAATTTGAAATTTAAAAAAAAAAAAATTGCTCGTCAATTTTGACAGTTAAGCACGAAATCAACATATCATTCAGATTGTTGAATTTGAGGTTGAAATGTTGATTCATGACACAACACTTGCCAATCTAAAAAAATAGATATTCGGATTCGAACTGTCCAAACAATCGACAATTCAGATTTAAACTTTCTAGAATTGACAATTAGATTTCAATTGTCTATTTTCTCTATTTTCTCATATTGTTTAAATGTAAATTGTCTGCATTACATGTATCTCAATTACATTGTATTTTTACATCAAAAAGTCGTGATGATAGCATTCTTGTAATAACCTATCTTGATTGTTGAAAATAAGTGATTGTTCTGTCCAAATCGAACGTCGAAGTGATTCCCAAAACAACAATAACCAAATGGGACAAACAAAAAAAAAAACTTAAATTAACATATGAATGAACAGAGATTCAAAAATTATTTAAATTTGGGGAAGTTTTTTTTTTTTGTATAAATGGTCCCTATTGTTTGTTCTTGCTGATTGAGGACGTATTCTTCTATTTTTTGCAATAACGTCTCTATTTCAACATTTTTTGACTCAAATAATCCATTCCGTTTGTTGCTGTTCAACTCCTCTGTTAACTACGCGTGCAGTGCGTGGAACAATTATGGCAGAAAAGGATAAAAGAAAATTTGTAGCAAATGTCTAAAATCTTTCAAAAATACGTCAAAAAGTTCCAAATCTTCTAATCCTAACACATATAATCTAAACCTTTAAATAAATATACTCTTGAAGGACTTCTTGACGAATTTCGTTCAAATATTCGTTAATTGACCAAAAGTCAATAGTTCGACCTTAATTTGACTGGCTTTAGAGCATGGTTGGATTTTTTTCAAACTCTTTTTTTTTTCAAACTCATTTTATGGAACTCACAACTTTTATCAACTTTTCAACCACCCAAATTTTTTTTCAAAATCTCATGAAAAACTATATTTACTTTAAAACTCTATCAAACATGCACTTGATAAGGAAAAAAAATAGTATTTTCATATTTCCTTATTTCAAACAATTAAAATATAAGAAACAAAAATAAAAACTAAAGAATAAAATAATTAAAGAAATGAAAAAAAATTTATCTTTAAAAGTCCAGATTAAATATACCCCTTGTAATCTTCACTCTACAGTTTGTTTAAAGAAAAAGAAAAGAGGAATGTTGCATAAGAAAAAAAATTAGGGAATGAAAGATTTTTTTTTTTCAAAGTCTTTCAAAGTCTTATGGATGAATGGAAAAAAAAATTGTGATAGTTTTTATTTATACATTATGCTTTAAAGTTAGTAAATAATTTTTTTTTTTTAAAGTCATTAAAAATCATCGACATTTTGAATACCCCTGATTTCGTATGATTTTAATGAATTGAATATCGCATAATTTTTTAAGAGTTTTTAAAATTGAATACATCTAGACTTTTAAACTCCATAAAAGTCTTATCAAATCTTAATAAAAAATTGGCACAAATGGTCTGGAACCTTTGTCCTTGTGTGGAAATGGTCCTTGACATTTGTTTTTTGGCGCAGCAGTCCCTAACCTATGTGTTTTGGTACGCAATTAGTCCTTATTTGATAAAAAAGACAAATATGTCCTTATTTTTAATTAAAAAAAATTTCAATGGATTCTTAACCTTTGCAAAAAGTGCAAATGAGTTCGATACTTTTATTTTTTATAAAATATTAAAAAAACTAACAAATTGGTAATATACTAAATTATTTTGTATATTTTATGAACTATTATAAAATAACTAAAATATAAGCTCATAATTATTAACAAACGTGTTAATTAAAATTATTTTATTATTATTAAGTAATCATATAATTTAAAATTCAAACTTTAATTTTATTATTACAGCATAAAAAGAAAAATAACTTTTGTCTCAAATATTTTTATTTAATTGAATAATTCGTTTATTAACTACAAATATTAGAGCTCAAATATTGTTCTTCATATTTTAATTTATCGTTAAAAAATAAAGAACACATAATGTGTAAACTAATTTTTGGTTAGTATTTTTATGTTAATAAACATAATAAGATTGGTTCAATGTCACAAAATTATATACGCCATTTTGTTATTTATTTAACTTAATTTATTCAAAATTTTCATATCACATAGCAATTATATTATTATATATACCCAAAGCGCAATAATTTTTATGAAAAATTTAATTGACACGACTATAGTGATATATTTAATATGCTAAATTATATATTTAATATGCTAAATTAAATATTATTTAATAAATATATCAGACATTTTGCACATTTTACAAATGTTACAATCTAATTGCAATTTTCTTTAATTATAATTAAGAGTATTTTTGTCTTTTTCATCAAATAAAAATCAGTTACACACCAAAACACATAGGTTAGGGATTGTTGCACCAAAAACCAAAGATTATGGACCATTTCCACATTAGGGCAAATGTTAGGGACCATTTGCACTAATTTTCCAATCTTAATTGAATACACCCCCTTAGTTTTTCTTTGCAAAAACCCTAACTCAAAAACGAGTCAAATAGAGAGATGGAAAGTTTCTAAAGGGTGGTTATGGACATGGCAAAAGGGCCGGGCTGCTCGCGGGCCCATGAAAGCCTGGCCTGGGCTAAGAAAAAAAAGTTCGGCCCGTGGATTGGTCCGTGGATCATAATAGTTTAGCATAATTTTTTTTTTACCTTTTAAACTCAAAAAAAAAATTCACAGGCTGGTCAGGGCCCCTTTTTTTGATCGGCTGAGTCAGTCCGTCTTGGCAAGCCCAGCCGGCCCGTTGCCATCCCAACTCCTCTCTTTTTTGCCAATGATGTCACAAAAATCAAGAACCATTTTCTGCCACCAGTAACCTGGAATTATTTGTGTGACTGTGTGTGTGCTTGCATATAGAACTCCTATTTCTTGTGTTCATCAATTTGTATGAATAGTGCTATGTAGCTCCGTTTAGAGAAAATGAAACTTATAAGCTTTCCAAACATGCTATTTCGTTTCAACTGAACCCTAATTTTTGCTTTTCGAGTTCATTTCCTCGTAGGATGTGATGATAAGTTTCTTGAGTTGGGTTGGGTATGGAGAAAATCTGACTCGTATCTTGGCTGGGCAAATTCAGACGGCATGTTTTGCAACTGGGGTTTGTAGCCAAGACGAGTCCAAAATCTTTTGCAACTGGAGTTTGTTAATTCCACTATGGAAGCTTTGTTGCTTTTGCTTCAGCCAGTAAAGAAGCAAATTGATTAAGAGATTTATTACATGAGATCCCAGTATGGAAAAAATCAATACCTTCTATATTGATTCATTGTGATAGCACTGTTGCCATTGGTAGAGTTAACAACTATTATTATAATGGTAAATCCAGACCTATAAGAAGAAAACACAGTACTATGCGATCTTATTTGAATGGTGGCATAATTAACGTGAATTATGTTAAATCTTGTGATAATCTTGCAGATCCATTAACTAAAGCCTTAACAAGAGAAAGGGTCTGAAATTCTTCGAGGTGGATGGGACTTAAGCCCATATCATCATGAGCCACATATAAGGATACCCAACCTAGGGACCAGAGATCCTGTAACTAGGTTCAATGGGACAAACGAATAATAAGATGGTCGTAAAAAATAAATAAATAAATAAATAAAAGCACAATTTTTTCCCATCTTTATGATGTAAGAGCATTAATCATGTAACGTTTGGAGGGTTGAGTTTTCTAAATAAAATAAAAACTCTTAACAAAGTCTGTAGCTCGTATGAGTGGGGTGCAATAGTTACATGAGCACTCTTGACAGATTTTACCTATGTGAGTGCGAGAGTGGGGCCCCTCTCTTTGAGGATTTGGGCATTTCTCAAAAAACACTCATGAAAACTAGGATCAACACAAGGCCGTAATGTGGTAGCCATTAAAGCTCATATCAACACCTGAATTATTATGTGTGAACAGTAATTCTTTATTTCCCTTAACCAGTTATAGTTCAAATCTGAGATCACTACTAACTGTGGAGTAGAGATTGTTGTTTCACTAGTGGATGTTCAATGCAGAGTCACACCTATCATGATGCATAATTATCTTTCTTTTGGCAAATGTATTTTGACTTATTTTCAAATAATAAAATAACTGGGGAAATGTTGTAACATTTTATTTTTTAAAATTGTTTTCATTTTTTGGAAGATAAAATGTTAGAAGTTTCATGACATGATAATGGTGAATTATGTGGGTTGTTATTAAGGAAGATCATAGGTATAGTGGGTTGTTATCGTGGAAAATTATATGTTATGAGTTATAGAAATGAGTTTAAGGGATTTAATTTCTTATTAAATCTTATTATCTTCCAAACACCTATAAATACTATTCTTTTCTCTCCAACTTTACATAAGCAAGCATATGAAATTTTATACATTTTTTCTCTCTAAAGAGTTAATATATTTGTCGTAAAAATTTGTGCTTATAGTGGAGCTTTGAGTTCATCTTCTAGTGCAAAAGAGGTTGAACTAAACAACGTTTCAGTTGGGTTGTTGTATCCTAGAGGGGACAAGTCAAAGAAGATAATTGTTGCACCGGTGATTGATGAATTCTAACACTACAGAGAGCTTGAATCTCCTTAAAGAGAGCGACATACCTGCGCCTCAGCCTAATTGGTTACGAGTTTGCTTCTAATTTTAGTTGTAAATTTTTATTTACAATTGTATTGTCTAACATTTAATTACCAAAGGCTTGCATGCTTTTGTATTTCTGGATGATGACATCTGATTCTTACTTGTATCTTGTTGCTTTCTGCCTTTTTTTGTTGTTGAGTTACCTTAGTTTTTCTCTCTGTCAAGTGAAGGCGTACGCATTACATATGCAACAACTGAACACAAGCTCCCATTCCACATGCATTATAATGTCTTGATGGAACTTGAAGACCACAGACAATAACATGGTCTTCAAATGGACTGGAGGAGCGACCTTTGACGAAGCAGATGATGCTCTTCCCCAAGTATTTCTAGTTTGTTTACATTGTCTGCAGCTTTCATATTTCCTTTCTTCTTGCTATATTGACGGTGTTGCCTGTGATTCGTAACTGCATGCCTTTGTGAATAATTGAATGAGTATTATTCAAGAAAGCAGTGGGCATGATAAGTTTTGCCTTTAGTTTCAGTGTTGCTTAGTAAAGGTCAATGCTGTTCGAATTTGTTGGTGATCCGGGATTTCTTATGGGGACAGGCATCACTAAGTTTGAGGCAAATAGTTCACCTTTCAGCTTTATGGACATGCTTCTTTTTAACCGTTATTCCGTGTGGACGAGAAAGTTTCCATTTTGTCATTCTTTCGAATCTCACAAGAAATGTCCCACTTTGTGATTTATTTAATAGTGATATTACTATTTTGTGATTCTATATTTTAGTTGATTTGTAAGAAATTTGTCTTTTCACACAAATAGTGTAAACTTCGCAGGGGGACAAATTTTTGGGTTATTTGTTTCTTCTTGGATGATTGTCTACATGAATGCCAACATCTGCACCTAGAGAGAACCAACTAAAATTTTGTAAAACCGAGTTGTTATTTATTTTATCTTTTTGTGTGTATGTATAAGTTATAACCACATGATCGGCATGAGATCGAATAAAAGATAAATTTTATTGGTTTGGGAACTAATTGTCTGGTTTCAGTCTCAAATTTGATTTTCGCATGCAGAATTGTGATCTAGGATCAACGGCCACTTATACTATATGATAAGTGCATTTTGTGCACTTATTCGAGCCTTTAAACTAAGCTTTTATTATGTTATTTTATTGAATTTTTACTTAATTTAGTGTATTATTGCTTCTATTTCAGTTTTGGACCCCTTTTATAACCAATTAGAGAAGATTAGACGAAAAGGGCAACAAGTTGACAAGTATTTCAGAAGTATGAGGACCAAATTGCATTCACTTGAAGCTTGAGGACCAAATTGGAGGTTATGAAAATTTAGAGAACTAAAGAAGACAATATAAAAGTTTGAGGACTAAAATGACCAAGACACAAAGCTTGAGGACCAAATTGTGAGAATTGAAAAGTGCAAGCTGGCCCAGATTATAGCTGGGCGAGCGCCCAAATGCATTGTGCAAAAGCAGAGAGCAAACAAGCTCGCCTAGGCGCAAACATCTGGCCAGTGTGTTTTTTTCTTTATTTTATTTCCTTTTCGAGTCCTAATACACTTAGAAAATCTTTTGGGTCGCGGATTTGGTAATATTTTTGGGATATTTTGAGCCACAATTAGAAAAGTATAAATATGAGTTATTAACTCATAACAGATGAGTCGTTTTTGGTAGAGTTTTGGGAGAAAAACAATAGACAAACGCACTAACCAAAAATCAAGATTGCTCTTTTCAAGAATTCAACGAAGATCAAGATCAAGAAATCATCCTTTTGAGTTATCTTCGTCTCCGGGTGATGAATTCTATATTTTCTCTTGCTTTTTATTTCTTTATTATTAGTATGCTAGGCTAGTTTATTTAGTGTTAGGACCACGATGAAGCTTGTAGTTTATTTCAATATAGTTTTGAATAATTAATTTTGATTTATTTAAATCTAAAATTATATACGCAGTAATTGTATGAGTGTTGTGGTCTGTTTTACTATCGAAAGATCGAAAGCAGGCTAGAAAATATTTTAATTATCTTAAAGTCCGATAGGGGATAGAAATATACCTCTATGCTTTAGGTGATCTTTAATTATCTATAGAGACTTAATGCATTCGTTTGTATTCGCATTCGTCATAGAGATATAGTCGAGTCATACTTACGAATAAGTTTAATTTTATTCGAGAGAAATCGTTAAACAATATAGGGATATTGATAACTGATGTAATTTCTCAAAATTAAGAATCAAAATAGAGGAATTAACAATTATAAGTAGATTCGGGATCTTCGTACTTTTCTTTCTTAAAGTTAAAGTAATTTTCATAAATCCATCTTTTACTTAATTGACTTATAATTATTTAATTGTTCTTAGTTTATCATTCTAATTAGTTCTTAATCACCAATTTTTCAAAGTTAATTAGATTTGATTAAAGTTAGTATAATTGGCATTGAATTATCTAAATCTTTGTGGGAACGATACTTGGACTCATAATCTATTTTATTACTTGAGCGATCCGTACACTTGTAGAATTATTAAACACATAAAATCGCTGACACCGAGTCTCTGTTTTTCTGTGCGTTTCTGCAATTTTAGAGAAGATGAGGAAGAGTTCATTAATTTGAGATCACGTTGGCTGTGGAATTCATGGAATGTCTAATTTTTTGTCTATGCCTTGTGCTGTTGTGCATTATTATCCTCTTTACTGATTGTGCAAAGTTCTTGAATGGGGAACGTGCTGTTATAGAACTTCATCCATCTTGTATCAAGTTTGTGCAAGTGTACACTGGTACTATTGGCATTTCTGTTTTATTGGGTTGTTTGATTCTTGGACTTTAATCTACTTGCTCATCCTGGAATTTCGTTTGATTATTTCCTATTCATTTACTTTGTCCATCTTGTATCAAGATTTGCTTTCCCTGTGATTAGATATCTATGTCTCTTCATCCTTTGGTCTACATCTCGTCGTTATCTTTTTGGTCCTTTACCTGGTTTCGCAATTGTGATTGTAATTTTTTTTAGCTGTGACATGGAGTTTGAATGGCAAGGGCTCTAAATTTAAGGAATTCATTTGATATAGCCACATAGGGTTAAGCGGGTCTTGATCTCCTACCCACTTATAATGCACACGCTGAGATAGTATCACATGATTGGTAGTTCATAGTCTCACACTCATTATTTTTACCAATCATGTGATGCCACTTCAGCGTGAGCATTATAAGTGGGTAGGAGATCAGGACCCAATGTTAAACTATGCTTCAGATTTGGTTTTATAGTTGGTACTACATGATTTTGTGCGACACAAATTGTCCTACTGGCCTATGACCCACCACAATGACATCACTACAAAACGAAATGAAATAAGCTTCGTCAAAGTTGCTTCGCAATGGCAAAGCTACAAGATTAACTCACCTTTTACATAAAAAAAAGAGGTCGACTTAGCAGGTGAACCCTAGTAGGTGAAGGGTCGAACCTAGCGAAAAAGGTCGAGTCAATTAAAGATTAATTAAATTTCAGCAAAATATGTTATTCGAGGCTGAACAAACAAACATCTTATTGACTATGTAACAGTCGGGTTTGGTGCCAAGTGGTAAAACTGTCAATGAACACGCACAAAAAATGAATCTAATGAGAATAACAATCAATACTACAAGTAAAAGTCATGTATCATAGAACCTTTTAAAATAGCAATGTATTATCAAACTCTCAAATAACAAAATGACACAATGCCCACAAATACCCTAAAATCACAAGAAAAATGGGAACAATTGAAAACCTTAGACAAATTTTCGCTTTTAGAATTTTCGATTCTTAGACGGCAATTATTAAGGTTGAGTTATTCTTCTGAGCGAAGAGGTGGATAAGAATTTGTTGGCTCCAATTATTTAGGTGAACAATAGTGTAGAACATAACGATTGTCAATGAACACGCACAAAAGATGAATCTAATGAGAATAACAATCAATGCTACAAGTAAACACCATGTATTATAGAACCTTTTAAAAAAGCAATTTATTATCAAACTCTCAAATAACAAAGTGACACATGTTTAGATAATACAAAATGACCAAAATGCCCACAAATACCCTAAAATCACAAGAAAAATGGAAACAATTGAAAACCTTAGTCAAATTTTCGCTTTTAGAATTTTCGATTCTTAGACGGCAATTATTAAGGTTGAGTTATTTTTCTTAGCGAAGAGGTGGATAAGAATTTGTTGGTTCCAATTATTTAGGTCAACAATAGTGTAGCGCATAACGATTGTAAATGAACACGCACAAAAGATGAATCTAATGAGAATAACAATCAATGCTTCAAGTAAACGCCATGTATCATAAAACTTTTTAGAATTTATAGCAATTTATTATCAAACTCTCAAATGACAAAGTGACACATGTTTAGATAATACAAAATGATCAAAATGCTGCCCACAAATACCCTAAAATCACAAGAAAAATGGGAACAATTGAAAACTTTAGTCAAATTTTCGCTTTTAGAATTCTCAATTTTTAGACGGCAATTATTAAGGTTGAGTTATTTTTCTGAGCGAAGAGATGGATAAGAATTTGTTGGTTTCAATTATTTAGGTCAACAATAGTGTAGCGCATAACAATTGTCAATGAACAAGTGGAAAGATTGGAACTGTTAGAGTTGTATGATCCAATTTCCATAAAAAAAAATGGTGCATTAAATCTTTGAAAGTGACATACCGATAGCTATTGTATTCAAAAACAATTGTTATGGATAAGCCTTACAAACAAACCATCGGCATCATCTTCAACAGATAACAGGTAGTACAGATTTCTGTTCATCGATCCATCTTATGGAGGAGGAGAAAAATTCAGTTAAAGAGAGGCCAATTATCATAGCCATGAAAGGGCATCCAGGGACAGGAAAAAGCACTCTGGCTCATGCCATAGCCAGGAGACTCAAGTGTCCTCTTATAGATAAAGACCATTTTCGAGACTGTACAAACACACTCCAGCAAACCCTCATGCTATCTTCACCCTCCACAGCAACTAAACTTCTCAACGACATATCGTACGAGGCCATGTGGAACGTGGCCTCGACTCAGCTCGACTTGGGATTAAGCATCGTCATCGACTCTCCACTCTCTCGCCGGGGCCACCTCGACCGGTTGGTGGAGATGGCAGCGAGAAATGAAGCTCGGCTCGTTGTTGTGGAGTGTAAGCCGGGAGATGAGGCGGAGTGGCGCAGGCGGCTTGAGGTGAGGGGAAAGGGTGATGATGGCTCGGGATGGCACAAGCCAAACACGTGGCACGAGATGGAGAGGTTGTTGGAGAGTTACGGTGGGTGTTGTGATTATGATGTGGGTGAGGTGCCTAAACTTGTTTTGGACACCACCGCTCCTGTTAAGATTGTGCAGCTGGTTTCCAATGTGCTACAGTTTGTTAAATCTTGATTTCAGGCTTGCGGACCTGATCTTTGCGTGCTTAAAGTAAGTCGTGCTTAAAGTGGGAGGAGATATCTCCTTTGCTTAAAGTAAGTTGAATCTTAAAAGTAAATAACTTTTTAATGGTCAAATACTCAAATAATGTATTTTATTGCGTGCATGGGTGTATATATAATATTGATATACTACGGACACACTTTTCATACATTCGAATTTGTAACAATATCATTCTCGTTTAATTTTATTAGCAAATATCATTTTATCTTTTTATTAATGGGTAATTATATTTACACAACATTTTTTATTTTTTGCACCATATTTTAATTACATTTAATATTTTTAATCTACGAACATTATAGCATTCATGTCCTCAACTTTTTTTATCACATTTTTATCATCAATTTTTCATTAATTAGCATATCTTGTGTTTGATAACGATTTCCATCTAAAATATTTGTTGGGATTTCGTAAAAAGACTTATTTTTCTGTCATATTTATAAAAAAAATAGATTCAAAAGTACGATAAAATATTTTTTCTCATTTCAAAGTTCGTAAACAAAATATCTCAATAGAAACCATCATGAATGATGAAATATGCTAATTAATGAAAGCTAAATATAAGAATTCGATGACAAAAAGTTAAGAACATAATTACAACAATGAACAAAAATTAAAGATCTTAAGTACAATTAAAATGTGGTGCACTTATAACAACTTGTAGCCACCCTTCATTAATTCGCACGGATGGTCTCTAAATGGTCATTTTTGATGATTTTGCCTTTAGTTTAATAAGTTAAATAACAGATAAAAAATTTATATAATGAAAAAATTGTAATTAAGAATTCAAACTTTTTCAAAAATGTAAATAAATCTTACATATTTTAGTTTGTTTTACAGATTTTCACTTAAATTAATAAAAAATATGTAATCAAATTTTAAATTTTCTAATTATGTCCACCAAAAGGAGAAATCCCCCTCGATTGTACGTTGTTGGATTGGAGGGTTATACGTTTTGGGATGGAATGAGATGGGATGGGATGGTGGGGTGACCTTTTTTTTCTTTTTTTCTTTTTTGAATATTTTTCCTTCTTCTTTTCTTTTTCTTTTAATTTTTAAAAATAAAGTTATGATTTACTTACACTTTAATTGTAATTTTTTCATTTTTTCCTTTTTAATTTATTTAAGTTAGAAGTAAAATTGTCAATGAGGACCGTGTGAAATAATGAAAAGATGAAGATGATATTTACGAATAAAATTAAATAATGATTACGTTGTTGGAAAGTTGAAAGAATGAGAACTATGAGTGTAATTAATTCTATAATATTATTTACACGTAACTTAAATAATGTGTAAGTATATTTTTGTTTGAGATAAAATCTTGTTTTTTTTTGTTTTTGTTGGTTCTATTTGGTCATTCAATTCTTTGGATGAAAATAAAAGATGAGGTAAAATTAAGATGAGCTTTGAATCTTGATCAATCAATGAATCAGAATTTACAGAGATGAAAGCAGTTTTAGGATCAATTAAGTCAAATAATTCGAGTAAATATTGTCTGAGAGAACAATTTCTTGTGTTCCCCAACGCCCAAACTGTATTTTCTCATTGTTCACATACTAATAAATTCATTATTTAAATGTCTAGCACTAATTTTCTATTTGAATATGTCAGGAAAAAAATACTTTGTTTGAATGATTTGTTTCTTATAATTAGTTTTACTTGAAATTCACGTGTTCTTTTTGGTGACATGGAGAATTTGCAGGAAATGTTTTAAATCTTCAAAAAAAATGTATAGTGAAGTTTTAAATCTTCTAATTTTAGTAATAAAAAAAGTAATAATATTCATATTCACTCACTACTGATAGTCATTCTACGTAGCATTACTCAATTGAACGATTCATAATTAATGGATATAAATACATTACTTAATTAGAGTAAATAATTCATTCAATTGAGTAATACCACGTATCATGACTACCGATAGTTAACGAATATGAATAATATTATCCTAATGGAAACTACAGTGTGAAGAGAATTATTCATATCCAAATACCAAAATACCAATAGTTTTATCAGAATTACCATAGCACCCTCAAATTGTCAGCGGTAAAAACACGGTCAAACGAGGGCAAAAGAGGAAATCGGGGACAAGATAAATACCAAACTTGGGCGATGAAATTAGGTTAAGAGCTCAGATGGAAAGAATGAGGGTAGAGGGAGATTTGGGAGTTCTTAAAGGGTGGTTGCCTCTCCCTTTTACCCAATGATTTCCTCATTAACCCAAAACCAACAACCCTTGTGTGTACATACAGAGAGCTGGGAGTTCCTGTTGATCTTTTTCTTGGTTTCTTTCTTTCTGGTACATATTCAGCTTTTGCTGCTGATAATCGAAACAGGGACCTTTATATTGCTAAGACCATGTTTGGCTAAGCTTATAAGGTTTTTTGTTAGTAAATAACTATAAGTGCTTGTTTGGCAGAGCTTAAATTATTTTTGAAATTTTTGGAGGCTGTGATGATATTTGTCTTTATTCCTCTGAGCTCATGAATCGGGCAGGGAGACTATCCGTATCTTGGCGGGGCAACCCGGATGGCATGTGGGTTGGGTTTTTCCCCCTTTTCTCTCACATGCAACCGGTGATTTTGCAGCCATGGCGTGATCTGTCCTCTTGCCTGACTTAACACAGATCTGAGCCTCAAATTCCATTCCTTGTATATTCAAAATCGTGAACATTTATACTTTCGTATATACAAACTATCAAATCCTCTAGGTCTGCTAAGTTAATATAATTTAAATGGGAAGATTTTTCTCTATTATTAACAATCAAAATGAACAGCCCTTGGGAAAATTGCAGTGAAAACAGGAATTTCTTTACCAAACGCACCGTCAATCATACTGTTCATCCTTGAGCGTGTGTTGCTGAGTTTTCTGAGGTTATTGACTCTCAATTAATGTTGATCAACTCATCTGCGAGCTTAAAAAAAATACTAGAGATGGACCACGGTTATTCATTTAAAGCTTCTATCCTAAGGCTGTGGTTCTTTCGGGATTGAGACAAGCTGATCCATATCTTGGCGTGGCGACCCAGATACTAGTGCATTTTGGGCTAAGCAAGGGAATTTGGGTGCCGTTGGTCAATGCTGGTGAGATGGTGTAGTTCGCGCGAGGCTTGACATGGCAATAGTGATATGACATGTGTGGCCTTACCCCTCACACGTTGGGTAATACACTCTGTAGTACTGGTACCTGCTTCCTTCTGTTCCAAATTAAAACCAGTACATAAACCTATATTAATCCCAAGACCCTTGAGAGTTTACCATTACTATATGTGGTGGATCACTAATGGAAAGAATAATTCTAATGATGAAGCATCCATTTTAAATCCCCAGGAGGCGAATTTGACCGTTGAATCTGGAAATTTCATTTTCTTGTGGAAAGAAATCAAGATCAAAATTGTAGTATAATTGAGGGGTGTGCACAGTTGAGACGATATTTATTGGGAATGGTCACGTACAACGGGTCAGAGAGTTAATTACAAAGCCAATTTCAGACCATGCATGGAGTGACACACCAAAATTCTCCAGAGACAAAATTGGTGCAAACCGAAATTATAGGGACTTATAACTAGAACAGTTAGGAAAATATGGGGACCAATTTGCTGAATAAAGAAAATTCAGGGGATAAATTGGAGAAAACAGAAAATGGAGAGGAAGAATTTCATAATCCAGGAACTCCCCGGACCATCTTGCAGAAATCAGAACATCGGGAACCAATTTGCATGTTTCAGAAAATATAGTAACCAGCTTGTCGATTTCAGAAATCTAAGGGTAAAACATGCAGCTTCTGGAGAGTTCACGGGCAGACTTTGAAGCAGCTGATACTGGAGTGACCGAGTTAGATAATAACAATGAGCCGGTTCATACTGCCACAAAATCAGCCGATGGTTGCTGGAGGAAACACGAGTCAATAATGGGACCTTGAATTTTAAGAAAGGTTGTGTCAATTTATAACATGTTTGTTAGTGTTTATAAATATTTATAAATTGATCAAATATTATTTTTAACTACATATATAGTAGGATTTATAATTTTTATTTACTTTTAATCTACACATTTTGTATGACACGCTACTTATAATTTACAAAATTTTTTAACAAATATATGTTTAGCAAGTAATTGAGAGATGCCGTAATAGATATGGTGTATGGAGTGTTGTAAATATCGAATATTTTTGAAAAAGTGGACGAAGAAGATTCGAGTTCGATAAACTAAAGAAGTGGATTCACGAGCAAAAACAAAATAAAAAAGAAAAGAACAAATAATGATATAGATTGCATGTAGTGATGGCAATGGGGCGGATTTCGATCGGATCGGATTGACCTGATCCGTATCAGCCCAGATCAATTTTAGAAGATCTAAATCTGTAGATTGATCTATTATTTCTCGAGGTGGATCGAATCCAGGTCGGAGCAGATTACTGATTTGATCCGCAGATTGATCCGTGTATTATTTTTTTGTCAATTGTCATTTAAAAAAATTAAACAAATATTGAAACAAACTTTACTACTTTACGATTTTTTAATAAATTTTTTTTCTTTATTTTTCAAATGGGGCAGATCAGATCGGGGCACACATGATCTGATCCGCCCCGCGAATCTGCGGATCAGAAATTTTTCGCTCTATTCGAACCGGGTATCCATCGAGTTTGGGACAAATCGGATATTTTTGCTATCCATAATTGTATGGGACTTGGTGATTGTACTGTCAACAAGGAATCTAGCCCACCATTTGCGTCAAGCCAATCTACCATACAGGTAGAGCTAGCAAATAGACTGGGTCGGACCTGCCCGGCCCACCAGAGTAGGGTCACACATGAATTTTGTGCGGGACAGAAATATGCCCAATCCAACCTATCGGGCCAATCCAGTCTTAATTTTAATTTTATTTAAATAATTTTTTTTATACAATCTAATACATTGCGATTTTTTTATACAATCATATATAAACTTAGACAATATATATTTTAAGATTTTTAAAGAAATTAATTTATAAAATTGAGACTCTCACGTATTAGTCAATAGATAAACATCAATTTTATTTTAAAATAATAATATTTTTTTGGTTAATTGTAAACTATTTCTTGACACTTTTTTTTAAAAATATAAATAGTAAAAACATGCTAGCCTTATTGTTTTGAGATATAATCATATTTAGCTTCAATTAAAAAATTTACTTATAAGTAAATTTAAAATAAATAATTTATTTATCACACCAAACATAATTTGAATTGAAACTTGAATTAAACTAAATTTTAATTAAATTTAAACAATTTTATATTAGAGATTGGGACTATTGGACTAATGTTTAAAAAAAAAAGACAATTTAAGTTGAAGACTTGGACTTAGGCCATTTTAGATTGATATTATTTGAATTATGTATTGAAACTATTCACAAAATGAGTTAATAGTATTAATGAGAAAAAAATTGTAGGATAATTGAGCCGAATTTGAGTTATATGGGCCGACCCATGGGTTGGGTCAATTTTGCCATTTCTACATGTATGCTTAAGCATGAAGTGAGTTTCATGTAGTGAGTTTCGTGGATTAGATTAAGACAATATAGGGGATTATTCAATGGGTTGGGATATCAATATTGTACTATCACCATCAAATAGCGATTTGGATAATGATGAGCCTATTGAATACATCACGATAGACATGATTAGCATAAATTGGTTGTAATCAAAATATGTATCTATTTATTTAGGAATAATTGTATATTTGGTCTCTAATTTTTCAAAAACGTTAGAGATATATTTCTAATTTTAAAAAATAGCACCAAACATTTCCAAACGTTTGAAAAATTCAACATGGTAGATCTTTTATGATAAAATTGTCATTCTTTTTAAATAAACAAAAAACAAGAAAAAAGAAAAAAATGATGAAAAATAACCAAATTTACCTCAAAAAAATAAAAAGTAACAAAGTGACCCTCTTTTTTATCAAACTTCAAAATAATGAGAGAAATATTTTTCAAAGCAAATCAAATATTCCAGCTCCATCATCTCCCCCATCATCTCCCCATATACGATCGGCTACTCTTGTTTACGTATGTGCTAAGCTATGAGCTGATTGTCCGATTCCAATGGAACCTACAATCTGTAAAACCCAGATCAAATACAAAATCATCTCAAAATCCCACTAAATTAATACTTACAATAGAAAACAAAAAGTTTGAAATTCTTGAACTACACATACTTGGTGAAGAACATGCCAAGAAAGAAGAAACATATAGAAAATATGGGGACCCATTTTGCAGACGCTTTTCCATAGCTTTTATTCTTCATCATTTTCCTCCATTCTCTTTCCACACAAATAGGAAATTACCAAATTTCAATTATGTATGTGTGTGTATTCGTATACAATTGTGAACAATAGAAAAAAAGGAATAGACGTGAAATGGGGAGATGATGGAGCTGAAATATGGATTTTTCTTCTCTTTTTTCCCCCTTTCTTTGGGGTGGGGTGGGTTTCCACACAAACAAAAAATTACCAAATTCCAATTCTGTATATGTGTGTCTGTATTCGTATACAATTGTGAATAATAGAAAAAGGGATAGATGTGACATGGAGAACGAATATTATTTATTTTAATTTTTTTTCTTTTTTTTTTAAAGTCAAGTCTAATCACCTTTTTATTACTAATTATTTTTTAGTACAACGTGTCACTTATAGCATTCCCAATACAATCTTGAATTGTCCTAAAAAGTGGTAAGAATTAGATTGTGGGGTGGCGTGGGGTGGCGTGGGGTGGGGCTTTTCCATAGCTTCTATTCTTCATCATTTTCCTCTCTTTTCTTTCCACATAAATAGAAAATTACCAAATTCCAATTCTGTATATGTGTGTGTATTCGTATACAATTATGAATAATAGAAAAAGAGATAGACGTGAAATGAAGAGATGATCGATGGAGCTGGAATATGGATTTTTTCTTTTCTTTTTTCTCTATTTCTTTGAGGTGGGGTGGGGCTGAAATATTTGATTTGCTTTGAAGAATATTTTTCTCTCATTTTTTTTTTTTTTTTGAAGTTTGATAAAAAAAAATGGGATTTTGTTATTTTTTGGTTAAATTTGGTTATTTTTTAATTATTTTTTTCTTTTTTCTTGTTTTTTCTTTTTTTCTTTTTATTTAAAGAGAATGACAAATTCATTATAAAAGACCTAATATTGCAAAAATTTTAAACGTTAGGAAATGTTTAGTGCTATTTTTTAAAGTTAGAGACATGTCTCAACGTTTTTGAAAGGTTAAGAACCAAATATGCAATTATTCCATTTACTTATTACTTTTATATTGTACTCCAAGTCTTAGGACGAGTAATATTTATTTTAAATTTTTTTCTTTTTTTTGTAAAGTCAAATCTAATTACCTTTTTATTACTAATTATTTTTCAAGTACAACGTGTCACTTATAGCATTTTCAATATAATCGTGAATTGTCCTAAAAAGTGGTAAAAATTAGATTGTGTTTTTTTAAAATCAATTTTATTGTATATTATATTATTTTATAGGACATCGTCTAAATAATTAATTTTATTTAATTATATATAAATCAATTTTGTAATTGTTTAACCTAGAATTTAAAATTTAATACCAAATTAACATTCATTGACATTTCTTACAAACAAAAATCTCTTATAACAGTAGCACAAAACCATAAACACTATTATTTGATTTTTCATCATTTTCATCCTTTCTATCATCATATTGGAAAACAATCTCTCTAAATTTTAATTTCACTGCGTTAATATGATTAGGGGTGGATGTGGGTCGAGTCGGCTCGATTTTCGATCCAACTCGACTTGAACCAACAAAAATTCAATTTGGCAAACCGACCCAGTTTGAAAAAATCTAGCCCGAAACCGACCCGAACCAATTCGGGTTTTCGATATCGGGATCGATTAAAGCTTTTTTTTATTTTATTCTTTTAAAAACAGAGTCGGTTTTCCAACCCGAAACTGGGTCGATTCGGGTCGGTCGGGTCGCAATTTTGCAGTTAATTTACACAGTCCTAAATGTGATTTCATTCATGTTCAACACCATAATCTTCCAAAGTATTTCGATTTGTTTTTTGAATTTAACTCAATTGTTGTAAACAGGATGACTTCATCACGCGACAAACATCATCAAATAGAAATCGGGGACAACCTAAAACTCTAGCTAAACCCGAAAAGAAGAATGGAAACATTCCGGTGCCAGAAGGACAAAATGTAAAAAAAATTGATTGTTACATTTTTTCACTTCATGCATGATGTTTTTTTTTTCTTCAATACATACTGTCATGAAATTGAATTTTTGTTTGGGCATTTATTAATTTAGTGGTATTTCTTATGATTGTTTTTCATCTTTGTGTAATTGCAAGTTCTGCATATTCTTTTGCGTTTTAATTACTATTGTCTTTCTCAATTTCTCCTTTTCCTAAAAAAAAAAATTAAGAAGATTCAAGTTTCAGTCGGTCTTTTGGCGAGAATGGATTTCTGTTACATTTGTCATTTTATGCATCCAGTTGATTTTCTTTAATATACATTGTTTTGAAATTGAAATTTTTTTTAAGCATTGATTAAATTAGGGGTATTTCTTATGTTTGTCTTTCATTTCAGTGTAATTGTAATTTCTTATTTTTTGTTTTATTTTTGTTACTGATGTTCCTAACAAAATTATGAAGATCCACGGTTTGATTGAACTTCTATTGAGGATGGATTTGTGTTGTGTGTCCTATTTTTGATTTATATACTATTACTTGGTTACTATTAAAATAATCAATATATCTCAACCATGCCGTAATTGTATTTTTCACTTTTAAATTTTTGTTTTTGTTTTGTTTTCTCCTAATATGAATGATAGTGACCCTAATTCAGTGTTTGTGTTTGTATGGACCATTTAAGGGAAAATTAGTGCAAATGGTTCCTAATATTTACTCTTAGTGCGGAAATACTTTATAACGTTTTTTTCCGTACATAAGTCTATAACCTATGTGATTTGGTGCACAATTAGTCATTATTGATATAAAAAGACAAATATGCTATTAGTTTTAATTAAAGAAAATTACAATTGGATTCCTAACATTTGTAAAATGTACAAATAGGTCCGATATATTTATTAAATAATATTTAATTTAGCATATTAAATATATCACTATAGTCGTGTCAATTAAATTTTTTATAAGAGAAAAGTGTAAAACTATTTCGTTTTAAATATATGTAATTGCTTTGTGATGTAAAAAAACTCTAATAAAAATTAAATTAAATAAATAAATAATGGCTTGTTTAATTTTATGACATAAAAACCAATTTTATTATTATTTTTAACATAAAAATACTAATAAAAATTTATTTTCATATTACGTATTCTTTATTTTTGAACGGTAATAAAACGATAAATTAAAATATAAAGAATATAATTGAAGCTCTAATATTTGTAGTTAATAAATGAATAGTTCAATTAAATAAAAGTATTTGAACATCAAATTTGTGAAAAAAATTTGTAGTGAATAAATGAATAGTTCTTTTTATTTAACATATTTGTTAATAATTATGAGCTTAAATTTTAATTATTTTATAATAGTACGTAAAATAAACAAAACAATTTAGTATATTATCAATTTGTTCAATAAAGTGTTAATTCAAAAAATACAAAAGAACTTGTTAGGTTCTTTTAATTTTTTATAAAAAATAAAAGTATCGGACTCACTTGTACTTTTTGCAAAGATGAATAGTCCAATTGAATTTTTTTCGAATTAAAACTAAGGACATATTTGTTTTTCTAATCAAATAAGGATCAATTACGCACAAAAACACATATGTTAGAGATTTCTGTACCAAAAAACAAACATTGGAGACAATTTTTACATTGAATACAAAAGTTAGAGACCATTTACGCCAATTTCTCTCATGTAAGTGGCAACAAATACACGTATAGTGACCAATATTTCACTAAAAATAATAATGTGCTTTTATGTCTATTTGTTGCAACAACTTTTCGGAATATAAAACTAAAATATGCTCCAGAAATTGTAGTGGCTACCAAAATTGATATTGTTGGTCCCAATTATGAACATGCAACTCATAAAACTTGTAAAGAACATAAGAATGCAAGATTTTCACCTTTTCGAGTCCGGATGTTCAGCCTCAGAAGCCTAATCACCCGTTGAGCTTCCACAAATGTGGTTCTTGCTCCAAACTCACTAGCACAACCTCAAGAACAGTCAATATTACAAAAGATACATCAAGTCTAACCCAAAACAAAGATATATGCCCTCAGACCTCTCTCTCTCTCTCTCTCTTTTCAGAAATACACCAAGTATAAACCGCCTAGTTACTGTTCACCATATATGTAACGAACCAGTCCTAATCTAGCCATCTATCTATTCACCAAGAAAGGTAGAAGGAAGAAGAAGGTTTTCAGAGAAGAAGAAAATCAGAAGAGAGACTCAAGAAGGATGAAATCGAAGAAAGTTGCACACCTATTCAGTATGCCCTCAAAAACAGAATATAGTGTATATATATGGATTCAGCGTAACCCTTAAATCAACGACAATTATCAGTCCACGTATCACCATCAGACGAAAGCCACAACTCCAGCATTATTGCACAAGTCGTGTTTCCAAAAGGGCGACTTCTGAGGAAGATGATTTGGGCCAATTCAAGGACTTCAACTTGGGCTGAGAAGGTTTGCATCATTGGGCTTTTGTCTTGGATCAGAGCTTTAAATGGACAATTGCAGATTAATCCAACAGTTGATCCAACAGATACAACCAAATATATCATACATGTTAAATGTTTATTGGTTGTGCAACTTCTTGGTGTCGGGACTTAATCTTACCAATATGTGATTGTTGACAATGGGTGGAAACTGGGCAATGTTAATTGTACAAAAAATCAACAGTTTCATGACTGATATCTATTGTCATTTTTTAAGATTCTCTCGTTTCATTGTAACCTCTTAATGATAACAATGTGATATTGTGTCAATGAGTCGAAACTCATTAGTGTTAACTACATTTGATATTGCTATGGCTGGATACCTATTTTGTTGATATTTTAGTACGTCATTTTTATTGGTTAACAAGTAGTGCTACCAATGTGATCTTGTATCTATGAGTTGAACCTTATTTGTGTTAACTATAACAAATAATGATATGATTGAAACCCTATTTATTGTTATCTTAGTACGTCAATAATTAATAGTCTTTACCAAATAATGTCACCAATGTGAAATTGTTTATATGAGTTGTAAGTCATTAGTGTTAACTATATCGAATATTAATATGGTCGGAACCCTATTTATTGATATCTATTTCTACTCTGTTACTAATTAATGTTACCCATGTGTAGATGTTTCTATTATACCTTTTAATGATATGGACATCATCCCACGCGCCAGCCGCCAAGTCATGATAGTAGCCAAGTTAGCTCCAACTAGGAATATTTGAACATTGACATGTGGAAAGAACTTTGCCTTCGTCTGGACCATTAGTTGAGTGGTTCAGAGTGCTTACTCTTGAGGAGACCCATTGGCGGTCTGGACTGAACCAATGTGACAATTACCATGATAGTCTGTTAACGTGCCAAGAACAAAGAGTGCAGTAGGGAAGAAATGATTACTTGGACAGTAAAAGATGGACACATATGGGGATGACTATACTGCTTGCGTGAAAGACACATGGATTTGCTAAACATGTGGAAGGACTAAAAACCCTCATTCAATTTAAACTCTGATTATAAATAGCTCAAGACAAGGCACAAAGGAGATAAGTGGGAAAAAAAACTCCCTTTAGAGCCTTTTTATATTAATATGAAGTCTAACTACTCTGGCCAAGACATGAATTTTAACTTGAGTGTCGGAGAGCATGCACCAGCCACCCTGGTTGCCTGTGCTTGCTGACCATTGTGTTTGAAGTGTGCAGGATACCCAAGCTCCAAGGAGGGAACATTCCTCAATTGTTGATGTTGGGTCCGACAGGATTCAAAGGCCAACATTTTAGAGCTGTCTGTAGGAAGTCGTGACATTCCAAACCACGAAAAGCACATGTGAAAAAAGTCCAGCCATTTTTTGACTGACTGAGATTTTTCCACATTGACAAGTCAAGAGAATCCTAGGATTTATCTGAAAAAGTTTCTTGCTAGGTTCTAAAGAACAATCTTTATGCCAATTTGTGAAAGAAAGATTTGAGAAATTATTCGAATCCCTTGAATAAGAAGTTATTCGAATCTCTTGAATAAAGGGTATTGTAGTTGTAATTAATCCACTCCTAGAAAAGGGGTAGCCTGCTGCCAAATACCCTTGAAAAAAAGATTTCGTTAGCCAAGAAAGATTGATCTCCTTGTAAAAAGGACGAAGCTCGATTCAAATTAATCTGAGATTTGAAAAAGAATCTCCATACTGAATGGCACTGTGAGAGTGACCGTGACACTCATCCAAAATTGGCCGTGCTTTTTTAAAATACAACCATAAAACTTAAGCTTCCAAAAAAATATATTGATCTTGAAATAATATAGGGTTAATTACACTAATGGTCCTCATTCTTTCAGGTTTGTAACGATTTCATCTCCATTCTTTTTTTTAGCAGATATCATCCTCATTCTTCTATTTATTCTCACAGAGGGTCCCCAAATCACTATTTTTCACTATTCTAACAATTCTATGATAATTTTACCCATTGACTTAAATAAATTAAAATAATATAAAAAAATACAATAAAAACATTGCAATTAGGCCCTTAATCTTTTCAAAAGTAAAAATAAATCCTAAACTATTTTATTTTATACAGATAGGTGTTCTTCTCAAAAAAAAAAGAATCATCTTTTCTCACCCACCCCTCCACCCCACCCCACCCCACCCCACCCCACCCCACCCTAAATGGCGTGTTGAAAACTTGCCAACCTTCACACATTCACATATTTGTCAAAGTTTCACAAAATCCTCCAAACCTTCACAGATTTCTCCAAGCTTCCACTGTACACTATCCAGTTCTGGCCCCAATTCTCCGCTTTCTCCTCGTGATTCTTCTCCACCGCCAAGCACTTGACAGGTCCACTGTGCCCAATAAGCACCGATACGCAGATGTGGACACCCCTCTTTCTAACGCCACACACAAATGCTTTTGTCAGCGGAGCCGCTCAACACTGTGTTTCTATCCACTGCCATACACAGGACAGCCAGTTTGTGTCCCCTCAGCACTCCGCCGTAGGACATGAAGTGCTTTTCCACTAGTCAGCCAAACCATCTCAGCCGCCGCCTTGGCGGCTGCAAGAGCAGCCTCGGCTACCGCAGCAATGGCTACTGCCACTGCTATGGCATGCTTGTTTGCGTCCAACGCCTCAACATAAGAACTTGTCAAATGGTATTCTTCTTTATTTTTGTATGCAATGCTAGGTG
Organism: Forsythia viridissima; assembly: GCA_030279155.1. Lineage (NCBI taxonomy): Eukaryota > Viridiplantae > Streptophyta > Magnoliopsida > Lamiales > Oleaceae > Forsythia > Forsythia viridissima. The sequence continues at coordinate 9,318,893 of CM059040.1, read as the reverse complement.
ATGATTTATGAGTCCCGACTTACTCTTCTTCTTCCCCGGCGCCGGCGATGATGAAGATACCGACGTCGACTTTTTGGAACCCAGAAGAGATTGGAACCATTTGGTGGTCTTACCCATGCCTCATTATAGCAAGTTTGAACATTTTCTTGAAGAAAGCATTTAGATAGACAGATAGAGATATAAAGTGAGAGAGAGTGATTCTTGTAAGGAACGCACCGCCATTGTTGTAGTGGGGGTTGGAAGTTGGGACCCCGGGAGTTTGAAAGGAGACGACAAATGACAGGTAAGAAATTGGTCCAATTTGTATTGAAAAATCTTATTTTGTACTTTTTTCTCTTGTTTGTGATGATGCTTCTCATAACAAAATTCTTTATTTGGATGTTGGAGAAGAACACTAATTTAAATAAAATAAAATTGTTTAGGATTTATTTGTAATTTTGTAAAGGTTAAGAGTTCAATTGCAATATTTTCATTGTATTTTTTTTCTATTATTTTAATTTATTTAAGTCAAGTGGTAAATTTATCAAAGAATTGTTAGAATAATGAAAAATAGTGATTTTGGGGACCCTTAGTGAGAATAAATGGAAGAATGAAGATGATATCTGCTAAAAAAAAAAGAATGTGGATGAAATCGTTACAAACCTGAAAAAATGAAGACCATTAATGTAATTAACCCAATAATATAACTCTTAAATTAAAAACCTTCTATACGTAAACTTTACATACTATAGTAATATATTTATCTTAATACAAAGCAATGAAATAATACAAATCCAACCATAAAATTTAAGCTTCCAAATTCGTTCTTTTCGAAATAAATAAGGAAAAACAGTTTGATAAATCATTATCTCCGTAAAGAGCCGATGGAGGCCAACTAGCAAGTATTTGTTGAAGTATAAATTGAACTTATAATGCATCACAACAAATAATTTTTTTTTAATTGAAATCTAAATTAAACCATTCCAACTGTTTCAATTCAAATTTGCTATCTTTTTTGTTCACCCATAAAAAGTAGCTATTAAATCACAATTAGAGAAGTAATCAGGCTACATAATGATAATAGACTAATCAATATTAGTGTTTTAATTCAAAATTTCAATCCTATTAATTATGGTCTTCAAAATCTCTCCATGTAAAAAAAATGGGGGCATGTCCTTGTACTCTCCCTCAATATTAGCAACTTTCTGGAAACACATTTTGATGGGACATGTCCTTGTACTCTCCATATTCAATGCTTTTCCATATCCCAGAATATGGATTTGTTTGAGATAGATTATAAATCAATTTTTTAATAAAAAATAGTCAATAATGTCATACTCTAAAAATAATTTTTTTAGTCAAATAAATTAATTTATAAACTATACCAAATAGACACTATATTGCATCAGCTCAAAATCATTTTGATGCCCATATAGTCTTTTACTTCGAGATAATTACGTGAATTCAAATACAAGATACATGAACAATTATAAAAGATATTGGACTTTCAGATTTGGTAAAGAGCATTGCTAGAATGCAATAAAATAGGACATGAATATTATAATGAGTAAAAATTAAAAATGTTAAGTACAATTAAAATATAGTACAACAAATAAAAAGTGTGATACGGATATAATTACCCTAAAACATTTACCAATAATAAAAGCACCTCTAAATACATTCTATGAATTCCTACCTAAGTGGTACAAAAATTAAAAGACCTCTAATTTATGTGGTATTCAGGAACGGAGTCAGAATTTTTGGAAGAGGGACTACTATTTTAAAAAAAATACACTTCAACTGCTAGTGGAAAAAATTCCACTACAAAATTTGATTTTATTCTGGAGCGGAATCGGACTACAGTCCAATTTGTAGTCCCACCATTGGTGGCATTGAGGTCTATTGAGTCTACTGTCGTTTAAATTTGGTTTCTAATACATTCTATGAATTATTATCTATGTGTATTTTATTTTATTAGAATAAAAATAAAAATAAAATTACATTTAAATATAGATAGAAAATTTAATTTTACATATGTTATTTAAATTTTGTTGAGTCAACATGTACAAAACTTCTGAATTTAGACAAAAATCTAAATATTTGTTTTTTTTAAGAATTACGTTAGCTTGATAAAGTCATTGACAACTTGCATTAAATACTAAATAGACAATTATTTTAAATTACAGTCTATTTTACTTTTGTATCAATTTTTTTATGGGTAATTATATTTACACAACACTTTTTATTATTCACACCACGTTTTAATTGCAATAAATGTCCCCAAATATTTGATATTTAAACACTTGTGTTTCTAATTTTTTTTCATCTTATTTTTATCATTAACTTTCAGTTAGTTTTCACATCTTGTCTCCAGTGAAAATTTTTATCTAAATATTCTGCTAATGTACATTGAAATGAGGGAAAAATATTTTGTCAAACTTACGTATTTGTTATTTATTTTAATTATGTAAAAATATTAGAGGCAAAAAAAAAATTTTTTTACGCCCATCTAATTAATTTTTTGGACAAAAAATATCATTAAAAACAAATATAAGACATGCAAATTAATAGGTTGATGATAAAAATTTACTAATAAAAATTAGAGTCATAAATACAAAAGTAACCAATAGTTGAAAATTTTTATTTTAATTAGAATGTAGTGTACTTAACAAATAATGTTGTAGTAATATAATTACCTTTTTTTTTATTTTTTTGTACAACCGAAATCACCACTGTATCCTTTTGCCTGCTATCCCAAATTATTCTTCTGGTCTGGAAAATGCGGCACAAAGAAGGGGTAAATTAGGAACAGTGGGGTACTATAAATGAAGAGCTAAACCAGAATTTAGGGTTAGCAGCTTGGAAGGGAAGAATGAGGTTGACAGAGAGATTGGGAATTTTTTAAGGGTGGTTGCCCCTCTCTGTGAAACCGATGATTTTCCCATAAATATACAACAAAAATCAACAGCCCTTGAGAAATAAGAAACAACAGCCATTGTTATCTGATGGAAATGGAAATATAATTACCCTATTATTCTTGGAATCAATTCCACCATAATTCATAAACACACACACAGACCTACAGCTCTCTCTCTCTCTCTATATATAATATATATATATCTATCTATCTATCAGCGAGTTTGCTAATTGTATCGATCTGATACAAACATGCGATTATGCAAAGGGGCTGTGATGATGATTCTTGATTCTTCTGAGCTGATGAATCGGGTATTGAGATGAACTGACCCGTATCTTGGCGGGGCAACCCGGACGGCATCTAATTTTATGTTCTTCACATCACATGCAACCGGTGATTTTGCAGCCATGGCGTGGTTACATTCTCCTTGCCTGATCAGGACATCAGATCTGAGCCTCAATTTCTTTTCCTGCATAGTTTCTATTTAATTTCTTTAAATTTTTTATGGTTGGGGAGTGGGGTTGATCATTATCTTTAGAAGAAAGAGAAAATAAGAGGTAAAAATTATATTGTTTAATTAGCATTTTTATCCCATTTATTGGAATACTAACGAAGAATTCAATTAAATATCTTTTGAGGAGAACAATTTCTGGGTGTGATCCCCATTTGTCTTTTCTAATTTTCCACACCTAACAAAAATTATTAATTTAAAGATTTAGCACTACAAGAGTTATTTGAACTTTGGTGAGTAACAAGGTTTTTAAGTATTAGAAAGGTCCATGGTTTTCTGAGATCAAGAAGTAATTTTGGGCGTTGGCTTACTTTCGAGCTTTTATACTTGGTCATGGATATATTCTTGTATTGCTCGATCAAGTTGAGCTTGTACTTGGTGTGGTTTCTATCGTTCAAGTGGATCTCAAACTCTAGAAATAACAATTTGCTAACCTCATTATAGCATCAACACGATAAATTGGTCGTTTATGTTAGGTTAACCGTTCACTTTCTAGTTCATTTTTTCTCAAATGATCAATGATATGTCTAGCAAAAACATAAATAGCAAACTTATTTAAATCATAAATCTTTGGTAAAAGATGAGGAAAACGAAATATATACATGGGGAAATTGCAGCCAGAACTCACTAGCCCAAAAAACATATTTATTCCTCGTTAGTAGGGATAATTGGAATCTTATGGGAAATTGGCGTAAATGGTCCATAACGTATGTCATTAGAGCGCAAATGGTCCCTAATTTTTTATTTTTGGCGCAATAGTCCCTAACCTATCCATTTAGGTGCCCACATGGTCCTTATAGACGGATTCCATTCATTCCTGTCGTTAGTTGCGCGAGTGAAGTCAAATCTCTTATTTTTTTGTCTTTAATGGGGGGTAAATATGTCCAGACACATTTCATTTCCTCTTTCATCAACCTCCTTTCCTCCCGCCAACACTTATTACACTTACTCACTAATATATATACACAAGTTCGAATATCAACAGAACATTATTGCGGAACTTGGAAAAGAAAATGGACAACAACACTTGTCGATGTGGGCTACCTTTGGAGCTAAAGACTTCATGGACAGATCTGAACCCTGGTAGACGTTCTTGCTTGCCAGCGAAGACGGGTGAGCTGGTGTTTGATATTTGTTTGTGGTAAAGGATTATCCTCAAAATTTCTTGATCCTTCAAAAAAGTTGATTTATTTTTGTGATATGTACAGGAAGTAGGTGGCTGTGGATTGTTTGTGTGGTGTGACTCACCCACTTGCCCCAGATGTAAGGATACAATGCCTGAATTGCTGAACTCCAACACCACGCTGCGAGAAGAAAACATGTTCCTAAAGAGCAAAAACAAAGAATTTCCTTGGAAGATTTGATTTCTGGGTTTTATTTGCGGAGTTGTTGTTATGTGGATGAAGCGTTAAGGGTCTGTAATGTATTGTATGTGCACCTATGTTATGATTGAAGACTTTTTTTTTGCATATTCTGGTATTGAAATTGACCTGGAGTACCAGTGAAATTAGTCCAATTCTAGGTCTGATATTGGCAAAAATTGTGGCGGAAATGGTCCGAAACCTTTGTTAGTAGTGGCGCAAATGATCCAAAACGTTTGTCATTGGGTGCGCAAATAGTCCCTAACTTGTTAGTAACGGTCGCGCAATTGGTCCCTAACGTATTGGTGAAATGTGCATTAATCGTCCCTAACTTATTGGTTAAGGTGCGCAAATGGTCCCCAACGTATTGAAATGAATCACGCGTGAAACACCTAGCCATACCTAGTCCTGCGACTCAAACAACCATGGCAACAATCAGAAAAATAATTATTCAACATCCAAGCATTAAACATTCAACATCCAAGCACTAAACATTCAACATTCAACATCCAACCATGCGAATGCATGTAACATCAAAAATTCACATTGTCAGCAGTTCTTGTACCAGACTTTCAGGAGGTAGAATATAACATCAAAATTACACAGTAAACAAAAAAAAAATGGACAGTTTATCTAAACATTTTCTTCATCAGTTCATTCTCCTCCTTGTGATTTTTTGCATCTTCTCTTGTTGTGTCCCTCCTTGCCACACTTTCGACATTTTATTATCATCTCGGTTCTTCTAACTTTGCTTGACAATGATTGTACTTCATCTGGCTCTCTCCGCCTTGCTTTCTTTGGATGACCAGGTATCTTTTTGATCGGTGGAGGTGCCAACGGATGTTGACCAAGGTTAGGCCATTGCTCTAGGCCTGTCATAGGGCATATCGATGGTGAATATGTCCTCAAATAAGCATCCTTCTTGCAGCAGTCACTAACGCACATCATCAAATCACTCGACATTCCTCTTGATTCCAAGGCACAAATCACGTGCCCACATGGCAACCCAGAGAGTTGCCAACTCCGATAAGAGCACGTTTTCGCCACGAGGTCCACTGCATTGATGTGACCAGAGTGGATATTCCTGACTTCAAATCTTTTGTCTCCAGTGTAAGTTGCATGAAGATACCTATATTTCAAAAAACAATTTTGGGCAGTGATGGATTCAAATGACATAATTATATGTTTAAGAAAAAAATTTGACAGTGATGGATTCATACCGAAGAGATTTTCTATTTTTGTCAATGATCTTCTCAATTCGGGGCCCAACATCTGTTTTCCATTTAGCAGGCTCTTCCTTTTTGTTCACCATTCTTATCATCAACTGAAATTTGATTTGTTCCAACATAGTTAGGATTGGCTTCTCCCGCGCGTTGACAATGGAACTGTTGAAGGCTTCACATAAATTATTTAGTAGAATATCGCATTTGCATGATTCTCTAAAAGGAGACTTCGACCACTGATAGGCTGGCTTCGCATCTAGCCATTCATATGCCTCAATGTTCATTTTTTTCAACATTTCCATTTCCTTCTGCCACAGTGGAACAGTTGTGGCTCGGGCAGCATTCCATAGCGTGTGCTTTAACACCATTCCCTTATAAATCAGTTTGAAATTGTTGTACAAGTGTCGTACACAAGTTCTATGTTCACTTTCCTCGAACAATGTTCTCACTGATTGCATCAAACTATTCTGCTTGTCTGAAATAAAAGTCCACTGAGAAGGGTAACTAATCTTCAAATCACACCCCAGCAAACTCAAAAACCAAGTCCAATTTTCCCCGTTTTCCGTATCGACAACGGCATACGCTATCAGGAACATTGCATTATTCCCATCTATCCCAACTGCACTCAAAAGTTGTCCACCGTACTCCGACTTCAAAAAACAACCATCTAACCCTATAACTTTTCTGCAACCCCCTAAGAATCCTAACTTGCACGCTGCCAAGCATACATAAAGTCGCTTGAATTCTTGATCATTCCTCTCCAACACCACAGTGTTGCCGCGTTTGTTGTCTTCAGTTGCTCACAATAATCATGAAGCAACTTATATGGATCTAGGATGCTCCCCCTGATGAGATTCAAGCACTTCATTTTTGTCCTATAAAAAGTCTATTTGGAGATGTCCACATTGCAATCTTGCTTAACTGTGTCCCGAAAGCCGCGCATTCGTAAATCAGGGTCACTTCTGAACGACGAGGCATACTTTTTGGCCATATAAGTGGAACCTACCCGCTTATTGTTGAACGCGGATGGGCAAGTATGATCATCGATCAAAGTTTTTATTTCAAAACTTGTCTTATCACTCCTAACTGTTGCGTACAACACCCATGGGCAGCCCGAATGCTTGCAAATAGCTCTAAATCGCTGCTTGTCATTTTTTTTCCATTTTAGCGCTCTATTGTTGATCACAGAATAATTTTTAACTGCCTCGATCAAAATCCACTCCGTTTCGAACGCATGACCGGCAAGCAATTAACAAATGTAATTAACACATTTGACTAGTTAAAATTTAGCTCACTGCAATACAAATATGTTGTACCTGTTTTGAATTGTGGATTGGTCAAATCGACGTTTGCATTGAATTCAAACTCCTTATATATGTTCGAACAACGAAATTCTCCATCGCTTCCCAAACTTTCGAGCTCATCGGAATCACCATAATCCGTATCAGTTTCTTCTAGTGCTTACTCATGCAAGTCACTTAAACCGGACATGTCAATATTCACAGGCGAATCTGCAGTAGGCTGATTTTCATGTTCGTTCCCCTCATTTGTCTCATAGTCCGAGTCCATGAGTTTGTCATTTCACTTGCTCCAATGTGGTCTGAGTGTTCTGGTCGGCCACTCACATTGCCCTGGTCCTCACAATCTGGCCTCAACTCTTCGTGTTCTGATCGGTGAACAAATGAGTCTATCAAGTCTTCATCCCACTGCCCGCTGCAAACTCCATCAATTAATTCTTTCCAATTTACACCATCCCATTCCTGTTCTTCACTTTGTGGCACATAAGCGTCTTCACTTTCTTCATCAATTGGAGGCTCTTCACCACTAAGGGGCTGACTTTCAGGCACCCTAATACACTTCGGCTCTACAATCTCTTCAATGACCACATTGGTCTTCCATTTCACAGTCGGTGACTCCCAAGACAAAACAAATGTTCTAACAGGGAGAACCAAGTACACTTCCAACAACGTAGACCTGCCTATCCCATCCAACATTATCTTCACATCCTCTATATTCTTAATTCTAACCAACCCATTTAATAGCGACATCCTTTCCCTCTTGTACAAAACTCCAACTGGTAATTTATAGCCAAGATACTTCATAAACCTAGCAACCCTTTCCACCGTCAACTTTTTAAAGTCGTCAACCTCAACAAAATCCACATACTCCACCTTACCATGCTCATACTTCAAATTATTCGGCTTCACAAAAAATCTGCCGCCATAATGCCATGCAATGGTGAACTGCTCGGTGTTTTCTCTTACAAGAATAAACATAATATTGTCAGTTTTTTAGTCGAGTCTAACACAATATAAAGCACATCATGCAGTAAAGGGACACAGTAGCATTATACGACACTAATCTAACCCCACACTATATAAACAACAATATTTACGACTGTTGGAGTGGAGTGCAGACCCATGCAAAGCAAATAAAAAATTTTGAATTCTATAGCGATGAGTCAACTTGAAACCATAATTTTTCAATCCAAGACAAATGATTAAATCTGGGCAAAATACTTACCATACACTGGCGTCAGATTTTGTCATCTTAGTCGTGCAACCATTTTATCCCAATTCATAATATCCTTATCTCTCGAATTTTTTTTGCTTCACACCTCTCAAATCACGTTAGTATGGCGTTTTCTTCACATTAGGCAGCAACACAAACAAAAAATAGCTATTGGGACGGTTTATCACAGTACCCACACACAAAACACCTTTCAACCACTTTCACTTCTTCAAATTCGCAGCAATGAATCTTTTTTTCCCTCTTCTCACGCAGTTTCTATCAGTTTTTTCTTGGAGTGACTTTTCGTATCCTGAGGAAGGGAAGTTGATGAAAGAGGAAATGAAATGTGTCTGGACATATTTACCCCCCAATTAAAGACAAAAAAATAAGAAATTTGACTTCACTTGTGCAACTAATGGTAGAAATGAACGGAATCCGTCCATAATGACCATTTGGGCACCTAAATGGATAGGTTAGGGACCATTGCGCCAAAAATAAAATGTTATGGACCATTTGCGCACTAATGGCATACGTTAGGGACCATTTGCACCAATTTCCCAGAATCTTATACATCTTATTTAAGTTTGACTTGGAAAAACGTAGATGAATCACAATTGGGGAAATAATTGTTCTATCTAATATTAAATTGTTATTACTGTTCTTATTTGAAAAAAACAAAAAAGAGCATGTCCAGACTCTTGGGGATGACAAAAGGGCCAAGCTGCCCATGGGTCCATTGGCTCAACCTCGTTATGGGTTTAGGTTTGGGTGAAAAAAAAGACAGGCTCGACCCGTGGATTATAATATTTTAGCATAAATTATTTTTTTACCTTTCAAACTCAAAAAAAAAAAAAATCACGGCCCGTGTTGTCCATGGGCCGGTCCAGACTCCATTCTTTTTTACTCGGTGCATCTCTTTACGGGCCCAACCGGGATGGCCCAGCCCATTGCCATCCCTACATGTCTTTGTGAGTCCCTCAATATTAACAACTTTATGAAAACAAATACTCCCCACCGGTGGAATAGCCGTGCCTGAGTGCACATTATCTTGTCAAAGTAGGACAACGTAAATAGCCTAAAGATGCAAAATAAATGACATATTTCTGTTAGGGAAAACACTAGATGATGTGTTAAAATATTTTTTTCTTTTTATCGTACAATTAAAATGAATGTTATCAACTCAACCTAAGCAATATAAATATCAAAATAATAAATAAAGCTAAACAACACCAGAATTATTCTTTAAAGTCGTAAAACTTTTTAAGTTAAAGAAAAAATCGACGGGGCAAACCGACAGTAATCCACTATCAACCAAATGAATATTACAATGTTTCTTCTCTAGATTTATGTCCTAAATCAAGATGTAATCCAACACACCAAATCAACACCTTATTGGCTCACTATAATAATCATCATCTAACACAATAGATGGAACCCCAAAAATATTAAGCCAATAAAAGAGAGAAATACCTCACCAAACAATTAATGATGGAATACAAAAGTTGAAGAAGAAATCTCAAACAATCTTTTCTCCTTCCTCCTTTTAATTTTCTGCGTGTGTATATAAACAACGTATGTCCTCTGCCTGTTTTTTTTTTCAGCCTCTGCGCGTGTGTATCTCTTTTCCAGAAAGCAACCATATATATATATATATATATATATATATATATTCAATTCTACGAAACGGAAACAAATTCTAATCAAATTAGAATTCTTGGGATCAATAATTGTAACTTTAGTCCTTGGACTTTTAATTAGAATTTTACTTCGATCCAAAACTATTTAATTCTCATAGACTGGACTCATTTAATTAAAATAAACTATTCGGTTGAATAATTAAAACTAAACAATCTCCCCATCCAGTCCATGAAGAGGGTATACCATAAAACTCCAGTCAATCACTTGGAGTTCATCCCCGCTTGCTCGTTACAAAACATAAGCTTCTGCTTGGTGACAACCTTGGTCAACATATTGGCAATATTTTCATCAGTGTGAATCTTTTCCAACTGTAAATATTTTTTCTTCAAGTGCTCTACGGATCCAATGATATCTCACATCAATGTGTTTGGTGCGCGAGTGATATGTGGAATTCTTGCTCAACTCAATAACGCTCTGACTGTCACAATAAATGATGTACTTATTTTGTTTCATATTCAGCTCCTCAATAAATCTTTTCATCCATATCATCTCTTTTCCTGCTTCAGTCACTGCTATATACTCAGCCTCAGTAGTGGATAAAGCTACACATTTTTGCAGTTTTGACTGCCAACAAACAGCTCCCCCTGCAAAAATAAACAAGTACCCAGATGTAGATTTTCTGCTATCAAGATCTCCAGCCATATTTGCATCTGTATATTCTGTCGAAACTGGCTGAGCTCTCCCGAAACCCAAACACAAAGTAGATGTTCCTCTAAGATACCGCGTGATCCATTTTACTGCTTTCCAATGATTTTTGCCAAGATTAGACAAAAATCTGCTTACCACACCAAATGCATGTGCAATATCTGGTTGGGTACATACCATGGCATATATCAAACTACCAACTGCTGAAGAGTAGGGAACTACTTCCATTTTCTTCTTTTCTTCACTAGTCGAAGGACATGATCTTTTGGTGATTTGAAATGACCACCAAGAGGTGAGCTAACTGACTTAGCTCCTTTCATACTGAACCTTTCAAGTACCCGCTCAATATATTTTTCCTGTGATAGCCACAACTTCTTAGACTTTCTGTCTCGAACTATCTCCATGCCCAAGATTCGTTTAGCCATCCCTAAATTCTTCATATCAAATGACTTATGCAAGGCTTCTTTCAATTTTTTAATCAACCCTGCATCGTGGCCAACTATAAGCATGTCATCAACAAAAAGCAGTAAAATAATGAACTTGTCACCTGGAAAAGATCTGATGTAAACACAAGAATCTGAAGTCGTCCTCGTGTACTCCTTACTCGCTATAAAAGCATTAAACTTTTTGTACCACTGTCATAGTGCTTGCTTGAACCCGTACAAACTCTTCTTCAATTTGCACACAAGGTGTTCTTTCCTCTTTTGTTCAAAACCTTCTTGTTGCAACATATAAATCTCTTCATCTAAGTCACCATGTAGAAAGGCAGTCTTCACATCAAGTTGTTCCATTTCTAAATCTTGACTAGCTACTAAACCCAAAACAACTCTGATAGATGTCATTTTCACAACAGGAGAAAAGATCTCATCAAAATCAACACCATATTTCTGCTCAAAGCCTTTAACAACCAATCGAGCATTGTACTTCATCATATCACCATTGCCATCTCGTTTGATTTTGTATACCTATTTGTTCCTCAATGCTTTTCTACCCTTAGGAAGATTCACTAACTCATATGTATCATTCTTTTTCAAAGAATTCATCTCTTTTGTCATTGCTTTCATCCAATGGACTTTATCACTATGAATCTATGTCTCTGAAAGACTCTCCGGCTCTCCATCAGTTGTAAGCAAAATGTAATCATAAGTAGGATACCTAGAAGATGGTATGTGCTCTCTAGTAGACCTCCTAACATGTGATTCTTCATCTAGAATCTGCTCCTCCTGATTAGCAATCTCATCAACAGGCATATCACCATGAGCAATGTCATCAATATCATCAGTAGGAACTATATTATCTCCAACAATAGGTTATGGTATTGGAGACATAAGATCAGGAACAACTACAGTCACTTTCTTAGGCTGCTCAACTTTATTAAAGTCATCAAACGTCTGGTCTTCATGAAAAATCACATCTCTACTTCTCACGGTCTTCTTTTTTTCTGGATCCCACAATTTGTAGCCAAACTGTTCATCACCATATCCAAGAAAAATACATGGAGTACCTTTCATCAAACTTTGACCTATGTTCCTTAGGCACGTGCACAAATGTCTTGCACCCAAACACCTTCAAATAAGAGTATGATATATCTTTACCACTCCGCACTCTTTTTGAAATATCAAAATCTAAAGAAACAGAAGGAGATCTATTGATCAAGTAACAAGTAGTCTGGACTGCTTCACCCCAAAATATTTTAGGTAGCTTGGCTGTCTTCAACATGCATCTGACTCTATCAAGAATGGTACGGTTAATTCTTTCTGTCACACCATTATGTTGAGAAGTACTAGATTCTGTGAACTTATGTCGAATCCCAAATTTTAAGCAATACTCCCTAAACTCATGTGAAGTATATTCTCCACCATTATCCGTTCTGAGGCCTTTCAAAGGCTTCCATGTTTCTCTTTCTACCATAGTATGAAACTGCTGAAAACACTGAAACACTTGGTCCTTAGATTTCAAAAGATATACCCATAGTTTCCTAGAAGCATCGTCAACAAATGTAACAAAATATTTGTTTACACCTAAAGAAGCCACATCACCAGGAGAGCACACATCAGAATGTACTAATTCTAAAATATCTTCTTTTCTTCTAAAAGAGCCACTAAAAGAAACTCTATGTTGTTTACCATATAAACAATGATCACATCGATTTAGAGACATACCATTGGCTAAGAAAATGAATGTCTTCTTAGCCAGAACCTGCAATCCCTTTTCACTCATATGGCTGAGCCTCTTGTGCCAAAGCTCGAAAGAAGAATCTTCAACTGTATTCAACCCATTTTTACAAGTTTTTCCATAAGTTTTGTATAGCGTGCAACAAGCTTTCCCTCTAGCAATAACCAAAGAGCCTTTTGACAATTTCCATTTCAAATCATCAACGCTGTTGTGATAACCCTGCCAATCAAGAGCATTAACTGAAATTAGATTAAGGCGCATATCAAGAATGTGCCTCACATTTTTCAACATCAAGGTGCATCCAACATCTATTTGCAAGTGAATGTTGCCAATCCTTACAATCTTAGATTGACTAGTATTTTCCATTTTCATAATACCAAAATCACCCACTGTGTAATTAGCAAACAAATTTATGTTTGAAGAAACATGGTAAGAAGCGCCGCTATCAACAATCTATTCAATATTAAGATCACCTATGTGTAGGCACTCCTGCTCTCCACAAGAGAGTATATCATCACCATTAGATACAACAACTGTAGTATTTTTGTCATATTCTTTCTTCTGATTGCTACCTTTCTTTTGCTCTCTCAACTAAACTCGACAATTTCTTTTAATATGACCCTCTTTACCACAACGGTAACAAACAACATTTTTGTCTTTTGATTTTGATCTGCCTCTTGACTTGCTGTAACCTCTTTGCCATCTATTTTTGTTCCTTCCTCTATCCTCTGTAACAAGAGTCTGTGCATGATCTGAACCTGTACGTATACTTGTAGATTTTCTTCTTGTTTCCTCATTCTGCATACTGTCTTTACAGAGTTCATAGTCAAAACACCATCAGTAGCAGAGTTACGGACAGTACAACAAATGTCTCACAACTATCTGGCAAAGAACTCAAAATCAACAAAGCCTGCAATTCTTCTTCAAGAATCATATCTATAGTATCTAACTGATTTATGATATTCTGAAAATTGTTCAGATGCTCTGTCACACTCATGACTTCTTTATATTTCATGTTGACCGAGTCTCTAATTAAAAATGACTTCTTAGATGCAGTTTTCTTCTCAAACATAAACTCTAATTTTGACCACAATTTATTAGCATTAGTCTCTTGTGCCACATGATGAAATACACTATTATATACTCATTGTCTGATAGTCCCAATAGCTTTTCTATTCTGAGTATACCATTGCTTTTCTGTCATGTCAACTGGTTTAGTCTCATCACCCTCAATAGGTTCATGCAAATCCTTATAATAAAGGATATCTTCTATTCTAGGCTTCCAAGTTACCCAATTATAATTGGTCAGTCTAATCATAGCACTACCAATAGGCTCTTCCATTTTAATTCACACAACCCAACCCGGGCTCTGATACCACTGTTAGGGAAAACACTAGATGATGTACAAATGTATCAAAATATTTTTTCCTTTTTATCGTGTAATTAAAATGAATGTTATCAACTCAACCCAAGCAATATAAATATCAGAATAATAAATAAAGATAAACAATACCAGAATTATTCTTTAACGTCGTAAAACCCTTTAAGATAAAGAGAAAATCGACGGGGCAAACCGACAATAATCCACTATCAACCAAATGAATATTACAATGTTTCTTCTCTAGATTTATGCCCTAAATCAAGAGGTAATCCAACACACCAAATCAACACCTTATTGGCTCACTATAATAACCATCATCTAACACAATAAATGAAACTCCAAAAATATTAAGCCAATAAAAGATAGAAATACCTCACCAAACAATTAATGGTGGAATACAAAAGTTGAAGAAGAAATCCCAAACAAGTCAACGTGCAAAATTTGGGCAATGAACAACCACCATGGAGAAGTCCCTACAAATAAGATGAAAAATGTTCAAGAATGGAATCCTAACGCGTAAAACAATATAAAACTGGCATGGTGTTAGGAATTATGAAAATTCAAAGACAAGATAAAAAATGAAATAATAAAAAATAGTAACAATATAGTCCCTATTCTTTCATATTTCCCTATTCTTTCAGCTTTATAACAATATCATCTCTATTCAATTTATTCGCATTTATCGTCCCCATTCTTGAGTTAAATGTTTGAATAAGTATTGAACTTTTAGTCTTGTCTTCATTTACTTACTGAACTTTAAAATGATGCTGAATGCTCAATAAACTTTACAACGTTACTCTCTGTTACTCACTCTTGACGGCCCATTAACATCCACTTGATGGAACAACACACGCGACAGGCAAAGTGACCACGTAGCATACGTTTCTGCCAACCAATGTTGAGTTGTCCTCTATATCAGCAATATGTATTTTTGAATAATCATTGAACTTTTTGTCGTGTCTTCGTTCACTTACTGAACTTTTAGTCATGTCTTTATTCACTCACTGAACTTTAAAATGGTGCTGGAGGCTCATTTAATTTTTTAAAATTACACTTCGTTACTCACTCGTGACGATTCAATAACAGCCTATTGATGGAATGCTCACGTGGCTGGCGGAATGACTATTTTGTGCCATTAAATCTACCAACCAGAATAGTCAGATGTCATGTCATCAAACGCACTTTTAAAATACATTTTTTAAGATGCCGAAAACAGTGAAACTTGTACCAATTAAAAAAATGATTTCATTCTAATTGATCTCAAATTGATTTCTCCTAAACGTTGTACCAATTGATTACCCACTTGTCTCTTGCATGGGGTGCAGGATCTGCGCAATCAAAAAAATCACACACATCGACCTTCCCCCGTAGAATCTGCAACCCCAAAATTGACGTCTATGGATACTTTCCGTCCAAGATGTCTTCAACATTGGAACATTCCCACAATAACACTATTTTTTGTTCATAATCAGAAGAATTAGAGTTTTCCATCCCAGATTGGTTCGCTATGGAAGATGGGTTAGGGCTAGGGTTTTTGGTAGAATGTTTAGGAGAAATCAATTTGAGATCAATTGGAATGAAATCATTTGTTTAATTAGGACAAGTTTCACCATTTTTGGCATATTAAAAAATACATTTTAAAAATGTGTTTGATGATATGACGCACGACTATTCTGATTAGTAGATTTAATGGCACAAAATAGATGACGCGTGGTTATTTTGTCAGCCATGTGTGCATTTCATTAATAAGCTATTATTGAATCGTCACGAGTGAGTAACGAAGTGTAACTTTGAAAAATTGAATGAGTATTCAACAACATTTTAAAATTCAGTGAGTGAATAAAGACATGACTAAAAGTTCAGTGAGTAAACGAATACACAATTAAAAGTTCAGTGATTATTCAAAAATACAGATTGCTGACATGGCAGATAAACTCAACATTGGTTAGCATAAACGTATGCCACGTGGGCACTCCGTCTGCCACGTGTGTTGTTCCGTCAAGTGGCTGCTAATGGGCCGTCAAGAGTGAGTCACGGCGAGTAACGTTGTAAAGTTTGGTGAGCATTCATCACCTTCATCACCATTTTAAAATTCAGTGACTAAATGAAGACAAGACTAAAAGTTCAGTGATTGTTCAAATATTTAACTCACCATTCTTTCGTTAATTCGTGAAAGACAAAAAAAAAAATCTTTTTCTCCATCACCACTTATGTGACCAAATCAGGAGGGATTTTGGACCCAAGCTCGTTGGGGTTTGAGTTCAAAACGGAACTCGATTTTGCGAACCAGATCTGTAATTATAGATGCATATTATAGTTTCTTGCATGATCAAAATTTTGGCCATTTTCACAGAGTTATTGAAATCTTATATCGAATTCATGAACTCTTGTGAGATGGAAAGACTAAGTCTAGCAGCAAAATGGGGTCCCACTGTTGATTCATCATATGATAAGGCTACTTTGACATGCAAAAGTATTGCTGAAAGAATCTTTTCGCGTGAATCTACACTGGAGTATGAAGGCCTTAGGTAGAAAACGGAGTTCATTAGACAACACAAAAGGATGCAGGTGTGAATACTGATTTTTAGAATGTTTTTAAAAGGATTTTGGAGTTGCTAGTGAACAAAAACTTGCCTGAAGAGAAGATGATAAAAAGGGTTTTTGTGACCATACGTGGGAATTAACGAAAGGATTAGAATTTGCGAATAAAATTGAATGAGGTTGATATTGTCACAGAGTTGCAAGAATGGAGATTGTAAATGTAATTTATCCATAAAAAATTACCTAGAGTCTAGAGATAGTCCGCTGCTAAACTAAGAAACTTACATGTTTGGATTAGTTTTTTTTTTTCAACTACATATTTCAAGAAATTCACAATCTCTATCAAATTTTTAAACACACATTTAACCAATTTTTTCAAAATTTCTTAAAAAACTACTTTTAAACTATATTAGACAAGCACATTTGAGCTTTAAATATATAAAATGCCTACTTTTCTCTTCAGCTTGGAATTTGGATCATAACAATCTAGAGCTATTTTGACTTTAAACAGGGAATGAGGTTCTGCACCAATATCTTTGTATAATAATTTAGGAGATTTAGAGTATCGATACATAATAATTTTGTCCATCCGTTGACAACGAACCAATGTCAACTTCTCTCTGAAAATATCAAGATGGTGAACTTATTTTTATATATACCATAGTATATTAGCAATCCCTTAAACAGCAATTATAACCTTTGAATAAATTAGTAGCCAATTTTCGACCCTTTAGAACTAGAACTAGAACTAGAACTAGAACTAGAACTAGCCCATGCTTGTATTTCATGGCTATTTTCTAAGGTTATTGGCATATGAAACCGATAAAGCAACTCCATCTAATCTCTAAACAAAAATATTAGACCCAATGATATATGGAGAAATGTTTTAACAAAAATATTGAATGCAATAAAATCATGATATGATAACTACAAGTGTCATCAATCTGTACTGAATGTATCTTTATGCATAAAGGTTAATTAATTCGATCATTGTGGTTAGATTTCTAATCACTTTTTTGTTAGGGTCATTTATGAGACAATATTTGTGCTTGTCATTTTCGTCACCGAAGGATCAAGTCTCGTCTGAAAATTAATTATTGTCTAGAGAAGACGAACTAAATCTTTTATAACATTCAATCACTATCATTTGAGTTATCCAACTCATAGGCTTAAGAGTGGTATTGTTGCTCTCCAACAATTTCTCCCTTAACATGATGTTCTTTTGTGATTCGAACTCATGACATTGACTCTGATACCACTTGTATCGAGTTTTAACTATCTCATCTGCAAATAAATTGATATCCAGTGATGACAAGCAAAACTTTTTATGTCATTTGACTACCATCATTTGAATGACTCAACTCACGAGTTTAAGGGTAGCATTGTTGCTCCCTCCAATCATGTACTGAATTTAAAACATATTACTCTCCTCATTCCATAAAGATAGACTTAATTATATTTTCTCACATATTAAGAAAATTTGGTTATTATAGTTGAAATAATAAATTTTACTTACATTTTTTATTAGTTGGGTAGTGTGCTTTTTGTTATCTGTGAGAGATTTAACACTGTTACTATGCCAAGTCCAAAGAACAATTCCCACGTATGTTATTTTGCCATGTATTTTGTAAGCGAATGAGTAACATATGATAGATTAAAAATTTAGTTGAAAATTGAGTGAGAGTTAATATACTTTTTAAAGTTTGATAGTCAAATAGAAATCAAGTTAAAGTTTGATGATGACTCATTGATTTTACCCATAATTTTAGCAAATATTCTAAATTCTCAACTTTTTGTGACGTATTAAATCTATTTAACAAGATGGTAGGGCAGAAAATTAAAAAGATTGAAAGTATTTCAAAATTAAGTCCAAGAATTCAACTAATAAATATCTTTTGAGGAGAAGTGGAGATCAGTGTCTTGTGCTCCCCAAATCCAATTGTCTCTTCTAATTTTCCACAGCCCAATAAAAATTATTAATTAAAGATATAGCACTAATTCACAAGTTCATTGTCAGACAAAAGTCACTCTCTTTTTCTGATCCGATTTTATACGAATTTTTTGTTTTCATTTATTTATTTAATTTTGATTTAGAGCTTGTTTGTTACCGTTTAAAAACAGTTTTTTCTTCAAATTGGTTTTTTTGCTTTTGACCTATGAAAAGATAATTTCTTCAATGACTAAAATGACCTGGACAGCCGCAACAATTGACCGAAAATTTCTTCGCTTGAAATTACCGTCTAAGGCAACAAATACATACATATACAAATAGGGGCAAAAAAGGAAAGAAAGTGGTAATTATTGCTTTTTTGTGTAAAAGTGTGGACATTGGTGGGCCCCTGGAGACAAAAAAATTGACTAACTGTTCAAAAAACAGTTTTTAATCCATGACAAACAAGCGCTTAGTGGAGGGGTCCCAAATAATATTATAGTAATTTGAAATTTCCAATAAGAAATAATTATATTTGCACTAAATTTTTACTACTCATACCACATTTTAATTGTACATCAAATCATCAATCTTTGTCCCTTATAACATTTGGGTCCTTAAACTTTTTTCATCAAATTTTTACTATTTACATGCTTTGAAATAAAAAAAAAATGTCTTGTATTTATTATTTTTTAAAATATGATGGGCTAAAAAGTTATTTTACGCTCTTCTAACGGACTTTTTTAGATAAAAACCATTATTGGAGACAAATTATGCTAATTAAGAGACGGTTGAAAATAAGAATGCGACAAAAAATATTGAAAACATGAGTACTACAATAAACAAATATCGAGAACCTTAAACACAATTAAACTGCATGCAATAAATAAAATGAGTGGTGTTCTTTTCCTCTTTTCCGATAGTCGATAAAAAATTAAGTTAAAGAGGGGAAATTACAATAGCATAGTCTAACTGCCAAACCAAATGAAGCCTCAAACGGTAATAAGATAGTCAAATGAGGGTAAAAAGAGAAATTGAGGAGAATATAAATAACAAGCTTCACCAGTGAAATTAGGGTCAAGCTCAGAGGGAAAGACTGAGGGCGAAGGGAGATTGGGAGTTTCTCAAGGGTGGTTGCCTCTCCCTTTTACCCAATGATTTCCTCTTTAATTCGAAAAAAACAACCCTTGTGTGTGCGTGTGTGTTTGTATGTTTACATACAATACATATGTACAGATAGAGAGAGAGATGGATATATATAGCAGAGAAATCCAGTGGATACGCGAGTCCCATCGCCAGGATCTGGATCTTCTACTTCTTCTTCTTTTCTTGCTTTCTCTTAATTATATGCTGCTGGCGATGCTGCGATGCTGTTTCTTCTGCTGTTGTTGGAAATGGGACCATGATAATGTTAACTTTAACCATGGATCTAAGTGTGTGTTTGATTAAGCTTAAAAAATTTACTTGTAAGTGATCATAAGTAGGTTTTAAGAGGCTGTGATGATAATTGTCTTTATTACTCTGAGCTGATGAATCGGGCAGTGAGACGATCCGTATCTTGGCGGGGCAATCCGGATGGCATGTGAATTTTGGGTTTTTTCTTCTTTCTCATATGCAGCCAGCGATTTTGCAGCCATGGCGTGATCGGCCTCTTGCCTGACTCAAAAACAGATCTGAGCCTCACCTTTACAAAAAAAAAAAAAAAAAAAAAGGTGTCTTTTTGAAGACACGACTTTCCTACAAATTTTGTCCATTCATTGATTGCTGGTACAGTACATAAAAAAAAATGGATAATTGCATCAAATGTCTCTCAACATTTCAAAATCGTTGAGAACATGCCTCTAACTTAAAAAAATAGCATCATACATCTCCAATGTATGAAAAACTTGGCGTGATAGATCTTTTATAACCAAATTGCCATTCTTTTTAAATAAACAAAGAAACAAAAAACAAGAAAAAAGAAAAACATAATTAAAAACTAATATGTACCCAAAAAATAAAAAGTCAAAAATATACCTCAAAAAAATAAAAAGTAACAAATAGGTCGTCTTCTCCAAAAAGTCCAAAAATTTTATTTGTACCAAATCCGTCGAAAAACACCAAACTCGATTGGACATATTTCTAGCCTTGTTAACACCAAACTCGATTGGACGTATTTCTAGCCTTGTTAAGACTAGAAATGAAGAAATCATCTGCTATCACCGTCTTTGGGTCCTTGCAAATCTTTCCAGTCACGAAAACTGCAAATAACATATATTAATTCATGTCATTTAAAATTAAAGATTCATGTATGTCGGGAATGGAAGTTGGATTAACATTTACACTCACTAGTAGCTTTAGAATCATTGACAGCAACACAGAAATCCTGAAGAGGGCTTGGATCATAGGCATAAGCTAATGAAGAAACCAAAGCCAAAATGGTAATAAAAAAGAAAGCCGATGGCCATCTTTAATAATTACTCAAGTCTCTAGCTAAATAAGATGTTAATTGATATATATATATATATATATATATTATGTTGGGGATTTCTCTTGATCATTGGATTTTAGTGCTCAAGAGCGTTGATTTGCAAGGCAAGATAAATGTATGCCTATTTATACTTAATCCTGTTTGAATAAGTCCGGCCAATTGTTTTGTGGGAAATTTGGTACAAATAAAATTTTAAGGCTTTTTAGAAAAGATGACCTATTTATTACTTCTTCTTTTTTGTATATTTTTTTCTTTATATTTTTTGGGGTACATATGGTTAGTTTTTAATTATGTTTTTCTTTTTTTTTTCTTTTTTTTTTATTTATTTATTTAAAGGGAATGACAATTTGGTCATAAAGGATCTACCATGCCAAATTTTTTATAGTGTGGTACTATTTTTTAAGGTTAAAGACATATCCCTAACAATTTTGAAACATTAGAAACCTTTGATGCAATTATTCCTAAAAAAGATCAACACATGTTCTCATTGTTTAAACTATACTTTCAGCTGGTCAAACTAATCAAGTATACTTTCTATCCACAGTTTTCATAGATCCATAACTTACAATTCATTTTTTATCAATACATTTACATACAACTTATAATATAAACACTTAAAAAATAATTTTAACACTATCAAACATATGCGAACTTATATTGTGATTATCTTATTAGACCGTGGAAGGAATTGGACAAATTGATGAACACAAAACGTACTCACTACGTTGAGGAATTCTTCAAGATGATATTTTATAGGAAGATTAAATTTGATTTTCACTTTTAGTTTGTAAGACTTTATCGTTACATAAAACGTTTGTAATATCTTTATTATAAAAACTATTGTTTTTTAAAATTAATCGATTACTTCTAAGCATCTCCAATAAATTCTTTCTTTATAAGAGCATCTTTTATATTTTAGAGAATATCAATAAATTTTTAATATAAAATTTTTAAAACACTTCTTTATCTTTAATACTTTATTTTACCTATTCTAATAAGTACTCCCGATCTCCTGCACCCAAATGGGCAGGAGATGATGCCCACCTCCTTAGCATGTGGG
This sequence comes from Forsythia viridissima, assembly GCA_030279155.1. Lineage (NCBI taxonomy): Eukaryota > Viridiplantae > Streptophyta > Magnoliopsida > Lamiales > Oleaceae > Forsythia > Forsythia viridissima. The sequence continues at coordinate 9,296,491 of CM059040.1, read as the reverse complement.
CATCATCTCCTGCCCACTTGGGTGCAGGAGATCAGCCATCTTCTAATAAGTATTTATTATTTTTTTATTTTTTTTATTTTAACTTGTTTCTCTCTTAATTATTATATATATACATTTTTTTATATAGATATATTTAACTCAATTAATATATGACGCATTGAAAATTGGAATACTTTGACTAAGAAGGGTGTCCTCAACTTAGATTTGAATAGATTTTAAAAATTCATATAAATTTTGGTATCTCCAGCTCAAATTTTAATAGATTCAATTAAAATTTAAGTGTCTTCAACTTAAATTTAAATAGATTCTTTAGAAATTTAGGTGTCTCCAACTACTAGTGGATCTCTTCCTCTGACCTTTCTCCTCAATTTGTGCCACAAGTTTTTATAGTAAACTATTGTTATTGATTTTCAATTTATATTAACATGAAAGTTTATTGAATTTTTTATTTTTTATTTTTTTTGTACAATTGTCAAACATTGTCTTTAAAATTTCATTCTTGATGCTCCATGATCATTCATTGAATATAACAATTGAACTAAAAAATATAAATAATCTATTGATAAATATTAATTAGATAATTATCTAATACCATATAGGACAATTAGATATTAGATTGTAAAATTAGTATAGCACTAAAAATTCTTTGTTGAACTTGTAAAGATTTACTCGTCGATTGGGACACATGTAAATTAGCTTTTTAAGCCATAAAATAATTTTTTATGCAAGATAGTTAAATTTTGGAAGATAATGACTCACAAATATTCATCATCTAGTCTCGGATATGAAAGAGAAAATTTTATAAAAAAGATAAGTAGAAAGAGAGTGAAAATTAAACTTTATTTCATTTTTTTTTAAAGAAACTTTGCTCTTTAATCATTTTTTTATTAATTCAAAACTGAAGAAATTGATATTAATAATATTGTTTCGCACAGAAATGTATTCTTTGCTAACAATTAAAAGATTCAGACGATGTGTAAGGGACGCCAAACCTTTTGAGACAAAGTCCCAACAAGGGGTGTTTGATTTATGAAGATTACACAATATTAACAAAGGATGGGAGAACAAAACAAAATGCCTCCAAGGGACACAAGCACACTAGAATACGCTGCAAAGAAATACTTAAAACTGAAAGGGAATAAAATTACATTTTCTCTGTTTTTTTAGAGTTCTGTCTTCTTGTCTCTTCCGTTCAATCTTCTTTCTTTTATACTTTATCAAACGGTTTCCTTCAATTCTGAGTCAAAAACTGCTCGTCGCCCAATAACTACCCAGTTTCTTCCCTAAATGGCAATAACTACCTACTCCCTCCATGATGGTTCAACTACTCGTAACTCCTGAGACGTGGGGAAATGATAAGAGAGAAGGAAAACTGTTCAAGAACGGTTACTCCATAAGGTGACTAATCGTTCTAGTCGCCCAACGTCCTGGGCGTTCTTTAGGCCTGGGCGACATCCATTCTGGGCCTATCTGGCCTGGATCTTCTATGGGCCTATACATAAATTCACCTGGGCTTCCATTATGCATGGGCGACATATACTTCTAGGCCTATATGCTTGGGTACTTTCTATGAGCCCATACATACAAATTCACTTAAGTTTCTTTCTTGGGCCCTTATTCTTTTGTACGTCAACAATTACCTCCCAATATGGCTAAATTAATATAATCACTTATTAATTAGCCATATTCACTTAGTGGCGTTTCATCTTCTGAAAAGTGCGTTTGGCGCTTCGATTCTGATATCCCAAGTGCACGATTTATATAAACCCAAAAAAGACGCCATTACATTGCACCAATAACCACGTTCTGCTTCCGTCACGTCGCCGTCCATCACGTCGCCGCTTCTTTCTTCCTCTATAAAAGGACACTAATCATCTTCTCCTTGATTTCACATTCACTTTTTCAAACTTGTCATTACCTTTGAAATCCTTTCAATTTGCTGAAGAAATGGCTACGTCAAAAACTCTCTCAGAAAATCATATCACTTTTGAAGATTTCCGAGACCTCCTATCCAAACCTTATGTAAACCCATCGTGTCTTCTACCTTCTAGGCCTGATATGAACGAGTTCTATTTGGGCCCGTCGTTCAGGGATGCAGATTCTATTGGGCGAGTGGCCGTAGCCCAGCTCTTCCCTTGCACCCAAGAACTTCCTTTCTTGGACCCCTTCTCTTTGAAGCCAATTCGCGAAAAGAGCATTCGTACTTGGCCTAAAGCTGATACCACTTTCCACCTCTGGCATGCGCGTATGATGAAACATGGCCCTACGAAAGCACTTTTTGATCGTGCCAGGATTTCTGACCTTCTGGAAATTGCTACACGTCCTCCACTCTATGACCCTGTCCTTTTTCCAATCGCCTTGAGTTTCTGGTCTTCCGAGTACAATACTTTCATTTTTCCTCTTGGCACAATGTCGATTACCTTAAGGGATGTTGGCGCTTTGGTTAATCCCCTCTGGGCGATACCATTTCTCCGGCCATGCTGATATCCTCTCTTGCTCCAAAATTTGATAAGAAATATACGGATTCCTATTCAGACATGCAGGAGCTTTATGACAACTCTGGCAAAGACCCTACTCATGCAGAGCGTGTAGCCTTCCTTCAGGTTTGGCTGTGTAGGTATATTCTTTGTGTACCTGGCCTTATACCTTTTATGGCCTATTTGCCCATCGCTCATGGTATTACAATTTAAATATTCTAGAAGAATATTGAACTATTACTCCCGAAGTAGCAGTAGTTTTTACTGTTCAATTAACTATTATGTTATTTTCTATCTATTTTTTCATGCGTAGTTATGAATAAAAGTTAGCATAAAATTATTGTGGGAATCCAATAAGATTTGTTTATTTGTTTTAATTGTGCTTTTCCTGAAAAAACACAATTTTACAATTCTATTAATATTCCAAAAGAATATTGTATTGTATGTCACAACCTAACATATAAATATTCTAGAAGAATATTTTATTGTTACTTCAGAATAAGCAAAACTTTACATTATATTAATATTTCAGTAGAATATTAATTGCTCTTGAATAGTCTAATTTTATAAAATATAATATTTTATAAAAATATTATAATATTACTTCTAAAGAACAAATCTTTACTTCAAAAATAATAATTTATTGTAACTCCTGAAGAAGCACAACGTTATAATATTCTGATAAAATATTAATTGTTCTTGAAGAGCATGACATTACAATTTAAATATTTTAGAAGAATATTGAATTATTGCTACTGAAGTAGCAGTAGTTTTTATTGTTCAATGTTACATTTTACGACTTGATATATAAATATTATATAAGAATATTTTGTTGCTCCAGAAGTAATACAATTTATATTATATTAATATTTCAGTAGAATATTAATTGCTCTAGAAGAGCCTAATTTTATAAGATCTAATATTCTATAAGAATATTATAATATTGTTCTTGAATATCAAATATTTACTTTAGGATAAAGTTTAATATTTTAAAATAATTTATTGTTACTCTTAAAGAAGCACAACGTTATATTCATATTCTGGCAGAATATGACTTACTCTCGAAGAGCATAATTTATGTAATTTAATATTAAACTATTTGTTTTTGAAGAGCAAGTTTTTATAAAGTTTTATATTTTAAAATAATTTGTTGTTGCTCCTGAAGATGCACAACGTTATATTCATATTCTAGCAGAATATGGCTTGCTCTCGAATAGCATAATCTTATGTAATTTAATGTTAAATTATTTGTTTATGAAGAGCAAATTTTTATAAAGTTTCATACTTTAAAATAATTTGTTGTCGCTTTTGAAAAAATACAACGTTATATTAATATTCTGGCAGAATATAACTTGCTCTCGAAGAACATAGTTATATAAGATTTAAACATTTATTATTTTTTGCTCATGATGAGTAAATTCTTACATAATCTAATATTCTAAAATAACAATTTGTTGTTGTCCTTGAAGTAGCACAACATTATATTAATATTTCAGTAGAATATTATTTGCTCTCGAAGAGCGTGTATAAAGATTTAATATTAAGTTATTGCTCTTAAAGAGCATTTTAATATTTTATAGAAATATTATTTTATTGTTCCGTAGAAGCATAAAATTTATACATGTCAATATTTTTTTAAAAAAATATTAAGTTCATCCTGAAGAAGAATAATTATTTGTATATTAATATTTATACAAATATTTTATACAAATATTTTATTAATACTTATGAAGAAGTATAACTTTATGAATATTAATATTGTAAAAGAAAATGATATTGTTTTTCTGAAAAAACAAAAAATATAAAATATTTTAGAAAAATATTGTGTTGTTGTTCATGGAGAAGCACAATTTAATTAAACAAGTATTATGTTGAATCAGAAGTTCAATGTTCTTAAAAAAATTATTTTTTGACATGTTGTTTAGATCATTTATATTTCAGATAAGATGACAATAGTAATATACCTATTGTACATACATGTATTATGAATCTCTGAAGGTAAAAAGACAAGAATGATGAAAAAAATATTATGTTATTCATTTCTTTTAATTTGTACTACACAAATATTAGTACAATTAAACAAGTACTATGTTGAACCAGAAGTTCAATGTCATAAAATTTTATTGATTGACATTACTGGTTAGTCTATCCCGGATCAATATGATGTTAATTATTAATGAGAATATCTATTGAAAACCAGAAGATTTTTAATATAATGAATTATCACGTAATGCTTGTTCTCATTGTATATAAACTAGTAGACCTTCACTCGGTAAAATCGGAACTGAATTTTCTGCATTTTTAAAAATTATTTAAAGTGATTTATGGGGCCCCCATCACCATCCATGTTGACCATCTATATATTATTTGTATCTAACAGATACATCTACTAGATGATTGTATGGTGTTATTATTCGCAACTTGAAATTTGCGAGATTACTTGCTCAGATTTTAAATTATGAGCATAATTTTCAGATTATACAACCAAGACGGTGATGTGTCTTGTCAATACTAGTGCGTCTAAATCTCAAACTTTTAATAAATATTAGTTGAGATGATGTTAAATAGTTTAGCAATATTGTTTTTAACGCCTCCAATTAAATTATAAACCATTACTATTGAGAACAAAGCGCTTCCCATTTTTGTCTAGGGAATGCTATTTTAGATGCAGAAATATTTATACGCATCATGCCAACATCAAAGTTACCCCCGCTATAGTTGGCTTATGGTCAGAGCCTAATATTATCCATCTAATGATTTTTTATAGTGTAATATATGTATAATCGGTGCACCATAGTGTACTAAGATGGGCTTTGAAAAATGTTGAGAATACTTGTTTAGTATGGAACATTATAAAATATCTTAAATCCTAACGGGTGATATTTTATAATACAGTTTTTCGAATATCATTTTGATAAGACATTTTCTCAACATTATGGGAGAAAAATTAAGTAGCTGGAAGGAATACATGAAAATGCATTATATTATATTTTCTAGATCCTTGCACAAGACAATATGAACCAGAAGTTCGACAAATAATTCATTTGTAAGTTATACAATTGATAGATGCATTTACTGACCAAAGAGATTAAATCAAATCTCATATACCAGCTCTAAATGCTCCAATTTATATTAGCGTCCTTGAAGGACAATCCAATAACATTATATCAGGTAAATTAAAGACACGCCTGAAGCGTGGTGACATTTGATTCCAAAAATTCTCAAATAAAAAATAGAGCCAATTATAAAGATGGTCCTATTGATGAGGTGTATACTCTTTGAGTGTATATAGACATAACTAATTATAAAAACTCTAGAAGAGGTTCAGCTAGCTGAAATAATAAAACGAAAAGATCTCGTTAAGTTATATCGTTATGAGAAAGAAATAGATTCAAAAATAAATGTTGTTAACAACATTTTTGTACATAATGAAGCGCTTTATATTATAAAAGGTAGCGAGAATATTGAAAGAAATCTGTCAAAGAATTAATTGGCCAAATAAAATGATGCAATCCAAGTAAATTAAACTGACTAGAGAAACCTGAAGTTTCTGGACCTATAGTCGGAGCACCTGAAGGTGTATATTTAAGCGAAAAGGAAATGGAAAAATGAAGTCGTAACATGTAATGCACGACTTTTAACATTATGAATTTCGCAAAAGCTTATGTAAAGCAATCATAAGTTGATATCTTGTTAGTCTGTCAATGCATGACATATATGCATATAATTAATATTGTTATAACCAACTCATCTGGCATGACTAATAAAACAATGTATATAAATCTCTGGAGGATTTAATATGCCTAGAGCATATAGTTCAACTTTTCGAGAACTTAATCGATCAAAGTACAGACCTAAGGTGATATTATGATGAGGAGGAGTAAATACGCATTGTACTCTTTTTCTTGACCAAAGTTTTGTTCCATTAAGTTTTCCTGGCAAGGTTTTTAATGAGACAACTTTAATGGCGTATTAAAATAATTATGTACTCTTTTTCTTTCACTAAGATTTTTTCCCACGGGGTTTTTTCTAGTAAAGTTTTAACGAGACATATTTTTTCTGTAAATGACATACAATTGGAAGTTGTATAAATATTATAGTTATGGATATTTATAACCTACAAAACGTTTTATACTCATCATAACCATATGGTTATGCTTCAGTGTATTATAAATTGTATATGAGACCCCAGAAGGAAACAACAACAAGATCTATTTTTAATATAATTGCATCAAACCATCACGCTGATTACAGTCAACCAGAGATAGTGTATGAAGATGATATTGTTGGAGGTTATAATATAGAGCACATTTCACCAGAATTGTTTTATACAAATTTTAACAAGATGGCGACATTGAAGACATTGACGCACAAGATATAGATAGTTCGATACCAGTTTTATTTTCATTGATTGAAATCAGTTGGAGTAGCTATACTCTTTTTCTTTCGCCCAGGTTTTGTCCCACTGAGTTTTCCTTGACAAAGTTTTAATGAGGCAGCATTTGAGTACTCCAATTTTTGATACTTTTTTTTTCTTTCTATTGGTATTTTTGTCCCATTTGGTTTTTGCCAAACAACGAAGCAGTTATTGTGTAATAAGTCATTTAAGCGGGAGTGTTGTAAAATTATAGATAATGATGAATGACTATATAGTTGTATCTAGATGTGTATGTAGTTATCTACTTACTCCAGAAGAGTGTATTATAATCAGGTTGTAACTCCCTTTAAAACCATATAAATAAAGGTCATTGTTATAGTAAATTGACAGACTTGGGTTTTAATCTTCTCTATTCTCTTCTCTCTTTCTCTCTACTTTTCTAATTTCATAACAAATATATAATTTTATTGAAATTTTATAAATTATATATAATTCTATTCAAATATATGAAATCTATTCAAATTCATAAATATTAACAAATCTTTTAAAATCTGAGTTGAAGACATCTTCCTAAATTTAAATTTAGAGTGTTTAATTTTAAAGATTCATTCTCTAAAATAAAGAATATCTTATGTCTAAAAAATATTTTGAAAATGCTATAATTCGTTTAATTTGATACAATCTAGTCAAAATTGACTATAACCTAATCAAAACAAACTCGAAAAATTTACACACACACATATATATACACTGTGAAAAAACAAAAATAAAAGATAATGTATTTTATGTATTAATTGATGATTATCAATCAACAAAAATACTTTGAATTTAAATATATATTTTATTGTGGAAGGTTTTTGTTCATAGAATCAATGTAGCCTCTATTTTGTCATACAATGTAGTCATTATTTATAAATAATGATTTAACTAGTAGTTTATTTCAATTTCCCAAAAAAAAAATAGTTATCACAGTAAACTCCTGATTTTGGGCTTCGTTTCTATTGTTAACACCATCGTGATCGCCCAACTTGCAATGAAGCCGGATCGTGGTTTAATTGTTCAAACTTCACACTATCACCTTTACTTCTGTTGCAAATTAAAACCACTACAAAAAACTATATCAATGGGGTTAGAGCGAAATCACTACTATATCCTTTTGTCTACAATCCAAAGGTTATCCGGGTCAGCAAAATGGGGCACAAAGAAGGGTAAATTAGGAAAACTCGGGTACTATAAATGAATACCTAAAGCAAAATCTAGGGTTAGCCGCTTGGAAGGGTAGAATGAGGTTTACAGAGAGATTGGGAATTCTTTAAGGGTGGTTGCCCCACTCTGTGAAGCCGATGGTTTCCCCTCAGAAATTGACAAACAAAAACAAACAGCCCTTCAGCAACAGGAAACAGCAATCAATGTAATCTGATGGAAATGGAAATTTAGAACCCCATTATGCTTGCAATCGATCCCACCATAAACTCACACATAATCTCTGTCTGTCTGTCTGTCTGTAACGGGGCTGTGACGACGACTCTTGATTTTTCTGAGCGGATAAATTGGGCATTGAGCTGAACTGACCCGTATCTTGGCGGGGCAACCCGGACGGCATGTGATTTTGTGTTCTTCACATGCAACCGGTGATTTTGCAGCCATGGCGTGTTTATATTCTCCATGCCTGATCAAGATAGATCTGAGCCTCAATTTATTTTCCTGCATAGTTTTTATTTAATATGTTTAATTTTGATGGTTTTCAGATGTTGGTTAGGGGTGGTGTTTATTTCATTTCTTTATAAAGAAAGAAAAAAATAAGGTAAAATTTCTTGTGATTATTTAAATTACTTCTTCAAATGGTATTCATTATTATTTTTATATTTTATTTTGACATAATGACATGCTTCTCTCTTATTTACTATATATGATTTTATTTTATTTTGTATATATTATTTTATTTAGTCAATAATAGTCTATTAGAGTATAATTTTAATAGTTCTCTATAAAATAAAGAGTATTTTATGTTCAAATAGTCTAAGAGCATTTCCAATACAATCGTAGGTTGCACTAAAAAGTGTCTTATGTCATCTCAAATTGTTTATGTGATAAGAAAAAAAATGGAGAATGTTTAACACACTGTTCACATCCTTCATTTATTTTTTTTAAGGTAAATAGCACTAGAGTCTTGAAATTTTGAACTTTGTGACAATGAGGTTCCGAACCTTCTATTTCTAACTCTCGGTTCCTTAACCTTTAAAAAACATGCGAGTAAAATCATTTGTTAAAAAAATTGTTAGTTTAACAGTTAACTGATCAAAATTTACTTATAATGACCAATTTACCATTTTCAAATTAAAATAAAAAATAAACAAAAAAAAGAAGAAGCAAAAATTACAACAAATCCCCTCATTTCACTTCTTCTTCTCCAACCAATCTCCCATTCTAAAACTTCTTATACCCTTTTCAAACATAAAGGCATCTCATTAGCATATCACAGCCGTCTTCCTTCCATCTTCAAGCAAAATTAAACAAATTTTTTTCGAAATCTTATTAATATATTAAAGAGGGATAGCCGTCAAAACATTTGTAAGGCTTTTCCTTCCAAAATTTCCTATAAAACAATTATATTAAAAAAACTTATTAATTAAGTTTTTCAAAAACAAAAGGAAAAGATGTATTATACTAGGAATGCACATATCTTATTATTACGTATATTATTGAATGTATTTAATGAATGCACGTATTGTCTGATAATTTATTGTTATATTCAATGCACGTATAATATCAATATGATTAGAAATTATATGGTTTAATTATGTCGTGCATGTTGAATTTTATAAAAGAGTGAGTGTAACCATTCACCATTATTATTATATTCATTCACGTGTCTTTGAAAATACCATATTTCTCATATCTATTCTAGTAAATAGCACCAGAGGTTCCTAACTTTTGAACATTATAACGATTGAATTCTTAACCTTTGTTCACTAGCAGTCGGAGTTCTTAACCTTTCAAACGTACGTAGAAGAAGTCCTTTTTTGACAGAAAACGTCAAAAAATATGCTAACTCATCAGGCGCCAAATTTTTGAAGAGTAAAATTATTCAACACGGGTGAATTATCAAACCAAAGAGAAATTCGTCAAGAAAGAGATTCTACAAATGAAGCCCAGAAATCAAATCCATCTACTACAAATTGAATCTCAAATATCATTCAATCAAAGGAAAAAATAAATTGAATCTGATATTTTAAAGAACGGGAAGAGAATGAAGTTCAGAGTGAAATTTCCAACGGCGCCCTGAATTCCATAGCTTCCCTAGAAGACTCCCTTCCTACGAAGTCAGTAACCCCATATAGTGAACAAAAAAAGAAGATTGATTGTAGCAGAGAAGCTGAGCAGGAAAACAGCAGACACTCCTTGCTAGTTATGCGCTTAAACATAAAACCGAGTTCACGTTGCAAAAAATGGTGAAGAACATTTAGAGGGACCAAGTAGAACGGAACATCAAGGCTGGAAATTGGGTAGCCTCATCCATTACATACAAAAGAGCTGGCTGGAATTTAAATCTCTTGCCAAAGTTTACTTTCAAAAATGTTTCAACTTGAAAATGGTCCCAGTTTTTTGGGCCTTGGACCAAACCTCCCAATGACAGACCCCATCCAAATTTGTCTTTAGGAGTATCAGACATTGTAACAGCCCATTGTAGATATCTGGGATTTGAGCTTTTCAACTCGATCCAACCCCCGATTCGTGTATACTCATCGCGCTCTGATTCGAACATCAGTGCAATAGATGTACGTATATTCTGTACTAAATATGCATACACTACTTGGTTACTTTTGAAGAGGAAATAGAGAGGAGATCAGTGGACAGTGGTGGTGGTGGCGGCGGCGGAAGTTGCAGGCTTGGCGATTGGTGGTAGTGGTGGTTGCACTGGGAAAATCATGTTTAGTGGTATTTGAGAGTGTTCAGACGATTTTACCCTTCAGAAGTGGGGCACGTGATGGGTTAACAGATTTTTTGACGCTTTCTTTTAAAAAATGACCTCTGCTACGTACGCTTGAAAGGTTGGGACTCCAGTTGCTAGTTAACAAAAGTTAAAGACTCAATCGTTACAATGTTCAAAAGTTAAGGACCCCTAGTGCTATTTACCCTATCTATTCTAAGGACACAGAATTCACATTGCCAACTAATTATCTAAATTAATATGTATGAAGAGCCATATTTGTTATATATAAAGTTTAAAATTTTTTTTTTTTCAATACTCATTTTTAACTATAAAATTTATTTGACTTATAATTTTTATCAATTTTTCAACTACACATTATATCAACTTTTTTAAAAATTTCCAAAAAAACTACTTTTAAACTCTACTATACAAACACTTAGCTTGTGTTTGGTTTAGATTAAAAACCGTTTTTGGTTTTTTTCAGCCGTAATTTTTGACTTTTCAACCCATTTTTAACATGAAAAGTCAACAATTTCAACTTAAATAAACTACTTTTGGTTTATAAACTGTTTATAATCTCTATCAAACGCACTCTTAATATAATTTGTTAACAACAAATATGAGATACTCACCTCACGTGCGGATTTAGTGAGGCACCAGAAGGGGCTCTCAACTTTCAATTTTTCAGGCCCAAATGAGGCCCATCCCATACCCCAGCACCTTCTCAATTTTTTAAAAAGAGGAAAATTGCATAATTGATTTTCAATTTTTCAAAAACGTTAGCAATATTTCTCTAATATTTAAAAATAGTATCGAATATCTCCAATATTTGAAGAAATAGGTATAATAGGTCATTTATAACAAAATTGTCCTTCTTTTAAATAAACCAAAAAAAAAGAAAAAAGAAAAAAAATGATTGAAAAATAACCAAATGTATCCAAAAATATTAAAAAGTAACAAATAAGTCATCTTCTTTATCAAACCTCAAAATCCAAAATTCACCACCACCCCAAAATCCATCCCAAAATTGCAATTGGTCATAATTCATGTTTCATATTAATGAGGAGAACACCATGCCAAACTGCTGCTATGCAATTGAGACATGTTATTACTCTTAATCTCTTCAATTTTCTTGATCTGCAGACACCAGGTTGCTACTCTACTTCAGTGCATATACAGTTCCAATTAGGGCACTTACTTAGGTTCGATTTCAAAGGTCAGTGATTCTTGATGAGCATTTTTCCTTTTTTATGATTATGTAGAGTGTAAACTTCCTATCAAACAAAACAGATAGAGGCTGCTGCAAAAGTAAAGAAGGGTGATGGATGTAGGAAGGGCGACGACCCGAAGAAAAAGACAGTGTTTCGTTCCGTCAAAGCCGGCCTACAATTTTCGATCAGTAGAATTGGGCGATACTTGAAAAATGGTCGCTATGCCCAGCGGGTTGGTCCTGGAGCTCCGATTTACGTGGTCACTGTTCTTGAATATCTAGCTGTTGAGGTAACATTTCTCTGTTCAAATTTGTATTCATGGGTTTTAAAATCATTTGAACTAATATTTTGCAATTTAAGTTTTTGTTTTGATTTCTGAAATCAATGACTATTTGCCTTAATTTGATATTTATGCATTCTTTCTTATTAAAGTTATGTTTTGTTACTTTTTATTTTTTTGGAATATATTTGGTTATTTTTCAATCATTTTTTTTCTTTTTTTTGGTTTTTTTTTATTAAAAAGAAGGGTAATTTCGTCATTAAAGATCTACAATTCATATTTTTTCAAACGTTGAGCATGACCAATGCTATTTTTAAATATTAAGAGTATATCTCCAACATTTTTAAAAGATTGGAGACAAAATATGCAATTTTTCCAAAAAAAAAGTAATAAGATGGTCACCATTTCCGTTGACTTAAATTTATACTTTAAGAAGATATCAATTTACTTTTATAAAAATTGTGTACATATCAACATTTTGATAAAAATAAAAAATAAATTGAATTTAACTTTGCACACGGAGAAGTTGATAATAGTAAAATTTAAGTAAATAAATTTATCTCACTTTTAACAACTTCGCCGTATACTTAGTCGGTCATTACAAGTATGGAACACCTGTCATTGGTAAGATTCTTAGAACTTGTTTGTCCTCTCTATTTTTTTGGGACTGTTTTCTTCTTGCATGGTTAAGTTTCGTCACAATTATTCTTGTTAAGAGTATTGTTCTTGCTATCTCAAGTCATGTGAGTTTCGAACTTTCACTAATATTCACTGATTTCTTCTTCCAGTTTGAAATTGATTGGTAGAGGAAAAAAATTATTGGGAAAATTATTATACATGCAAATTATTTTCATAAAAATTCTCTCAAATGTTATTTTACTAAAGAAATGGTAAGTAGGTCTATCCATTTCTATACAACTTGAATCATATGAGAATTGGCGTGTGATTCCTTTGCCTGTTACTTGGATCTTGCTTATAAGTTTAAAGAATTCTCTTCTACCTCCAGCTAAAGATGTGCTAATTGTTACTCCTAAGCCCCTCTCATTCATCTTTAATCTGATGTTGAAGTTCCCGAGCTAGAAATATTCTATAGTGCCCCGTGAATAAAATCCTATGTTCACCATTGACTCCTTCTATTCTATAAAGATAAACTTATTTTCTTTATTCATCATACCAAATTATGGTCCACTTTTCTTGTTAATAATATATGTAGTTAATTTTTTAATTTTCTAATGTGCTCCGCTCCTATTTAATGTATCTTGTTATCAATAAATATGAATTAAGATTATATTAATATAGAGTACATTAGAAAAAAATAGAAATAAAATATATTATTAATAAATAGAAATAAACTTTTATTTATGAGACAAGATTCAGGAAGAACTAAAATTAAATTTTATGCACTAATATTCTAAAAATGGTTCCAATAGCAATTAGCTAGCCCAATTACCCAAGTTATTATTCCCTTTTCAGTGTTGCCGTTTGCTAATGAATGAGAAATCATACATAAATTTCTTATATACAATACCGAACACTTGCAATTTTAATTCAATTTTTCCTTACATTAGATTCTCCAAATTGGTATTCAGATCATTACAGAATAGGATTCTAACGATTTTGATTCACGGACATGACCAGATATATTTGATTATATGAAAATTAAACCCATTCTATGTACAAAATAGGACAATTAAAACTATATATTCCACTATGTAACGAATTGCACAAAAATATATATAGTAAAAGAAAATGAGGCTCAGATCTGTGTTTGAATCAGGCAGGCCGATCACGCCATGGCTGCAAAATCACCGGCTGCATATGAGATAAAGAAGAATATAAATCGAAATCACATGCCATCCGGGTTGCCATGCCAAGATACGGATCGTCTCAATGCCCGATTCATCAGCTCAGAGGAATAAAGACAAATGTCATCACAGCCTCTTAAAACTTACTTAGAGCCCGTTGATATGGATTATATATTCATTTACAAGTAATTTTTTTAAGCTTAACCAAACAAACACTTGAGATTACCCTCAGCAGAAGAAACAGCATCGCCATAAGCATATATATACCAGATAACAAGAAAAGAAGAAGAAGATCCAGATCCTGGCGATAGAACTCGCAGATCCACTGGAATTACCTGCTATAATTCCATCTCTCCCTCTCTGTACGTATGTATTGTATGTAAACAAACAAATTACACACACACACACACACAAGGGTTGTTGGTTTCTAATTAAAGGAGAAAATCATTGGGTAGAAGGGAGGGGCAACCACCCTTAAGAAACTCCCAATCTCCCTCTACCCTCTTTCTTTCCCTCTGAGCTTATCCTAACTTCACTAGTGAAGCTTGTTATTTATATTCTCCTCGATTACTTTTTTAACCCTCATTTGACTATCTTTTTACGGTTTTTGGCTTCATGCCGTTTGACGGTTTGAGGGTGCTATGGTAACTTCATCTATTTAACGTAATTTTTAATTTTTTATCGACTTTCAGAGGAGGAAAAATTCTTTTTTTTTTTTTTTTTACTGAAAATTGATAACAAATTATGGAAGTCGTGTTATTTAGTGTATGTTTGGTAAATTTTTATAAATTATAAACAGTAAATTTTATAGAATATGTAGATAAAAAATAAATAATTGTACGTCATACAGAAAATATAAATAAAAATAATGTTTGATCAACTTATAATACTAACAAACATCAACTCATTTATGCTCTTTAAATTTATTCTCTTTTTTTTTGATAAAAAAGGAATTTTATTTGGTTTTTATTTTATGCTGTATCATCTTGTTAAATAGATTTTTAGTATGTATTGAGATAAAATCTCTTAATTTGCAAAGTATGGGTGCTTTCGTCTTTTTAACTTATGATAGTTATAATTTTACTTTGCCTCGTGTTTTCTTTTTTTTCTTTTCTTTTTTCTTTTTTCTTTTTTCTTTTTTTTGTTGCTAGAGAAATGGACAACAAAAAGATGTGAAATGAACGAATGAGGACGTAATAGAAGCACGCACACTCAATGATCAAGTCGCTACAAAAAAGAATCTACCTATGAAATAAGCTTAAAGAACCAAAATAAATCCTTTTTTTTTTTTTAACAAGCCAAAGACTCAAAATTCATATACAAACACAATTCAATTACATAGATTAATGCAGAGAAAATAATGTGTTGATCTCTTGTCCCAGTGGTTATTTTTTATCATGTCACATTCTACATGACATGTTCAAGTTACATTAAATTGTCATGCCACTTCCACTTAAACAACCCCATATACGAGTTTTCATTTCTTCTCTCCACCACGCCATACCTCCACCACTACAAAAATATTCAGAAACTTTAATAAGGATTGTATAAAAATATTCAGAAACTTTAATACGGATTGCAGTTCTTTGTCGGTCTTAACTAAAAACTTACGAATTCAAAAAATAAAAATAAAAAATAAAATTGTGGGTTTAATTCTTTAAAAAAAAAAATTAACAGGGTAGAATTCCACCACAACTAAACACAGATAATAGTTTTTGGGTCGTAAATGGGCTGATGAGATTAAAACCCTAAAAACCAATATCAAGTTTTTGGTGGTGGACTTATTCAGGAAGAAAAAAAAAACCCAGTGCTTGTCTTAATATTGCTGCCAATTACATTCTTCTTGATTTTGTGAGAGAATTTGACTTTCTTTAGTTGGAACAAGAACTGTACTGCATGAAAAATAATTAAATCAACGGTGAACTTAAGTGTCGCTGGAACCTTTATTTTCTAACAGTACTAATGTATGGCGGAGAGGGAGATGGGTGGTGAAGGTCCAGCGTGGTGTTGGGCTCTTTGACGGGAGGAATGAAATTAGAGTGAAATGAGGAGAGAAGAAATGAAAGTTCATATCTGGAGTAGCTAAGTGGAAGCTGTGACTTGGCAATTTAACCCGACTTGGACATGCTATAAAGGACGTGGCCTTGATAAAAAAATACCTAATGAAAATAGGAGATCAACACTAAAGAAAATAATACTTAAAGTTAGAACAATCTCCTAATAATAGCTCTTCTCAATACAAAATATTAAAACTAAGTTTGACATCGCAACCATTGAACCTAGGAAATGAGAATGACTTAATTCTTGACTTAAGACCACCAAAACAAAACTTATTAACAACTAAAAGACATTAAATAAATATAGAAAATATTGAAGAATCTATCAAAAGACACTCATTCCTGAAGTACTCTTCGAATTAAGAACCATTTTTTTTTTTGGGAGTGCATAAAACTAGACCTGTAGAGCTTCTAGCAATGTAAGATTTGTGAACTTGAACTTTTAGAGAAATAACAATTTAATAAATTAAGTTAATTGAAAATTGAACCAAACGATTTTTCTTGTTAGAATTGAACCCCACCCCATCCCTACTCAAATCTTCATAAGAACAAGGAAACTAATAGTAATCACAACTTTTTCTTGCACTTCCAGAGATTGATCATGAAATCTAGCTATCGAAGCATGAGCATCGACAAGCTTCTTGATATGTTCGTGATCTGCACGTGTTTCATGTGAACCCAACGATTTTTCTTGATAGAATTGAACCCCACCCCATCCCTACTCAAATCTTCATAAGAACAAGGAAACTAACAGTAATCACAACTTTTTCTTGCACTTCCAGAGATTGATCATGAAATCTAGCTATCGAAGCATGAGCATCGACAAACTTCTTGATATGTTCGTGATCCGTACGTGTTTCACGTGAACCCTTCTCGAACCAGAAAGAAAGTGTTAAATTGGTTGTTCTAAATAATTTAACTGACAAAATCTTTGAATCATATTTTCTCGTCGCCAATAATTATAAAAATTATCTTCATAATTTAATTTAAATAAAACGATAAATATTACTGACAGAAAAATCATAGCTAACAAAATAACAATTTAAGATGAATTATGGAGTTTTTCATCAATGGTAATTAAAAAGAAACTTTTATTAATAAATTTAATTAACAAAAATAATTTCGTTGTTAAATAAATAAAGTAATAAAATTATAAAAAGTTCATTATTACTTTTAAAAAATTTCATCTTTAATTAAATAATAATTAAAGAATTAATTTAAGATTACAAGCAATTTTTAGTTAGTCATATTAAAAATATAAATAGTTCAATAAACTTAATTTATTGTATCATGAGAAATTTATTAGTGAAAAAATAGTAAATTCGAAAACTTTGAATATTTTTAACACTAGGGGCCTGTTTGATATATGGTCAATGGTTAAAGATAATGGATAATATTTAGGTTGGTTATATTTAAGGATGGCAAAAAAATCCGCCGCCCCGAACCCACCCCGCTTATTCGGGTAATAGGGGCGGGTCCGAGGCGGGTTTTTCTGTTTAAAACTTTGCTAGAAATGGACTAAAGAATAATCGAACCCGGATTGAAATTATAAACTATAAATCTCAACCATTACATCAAAATCTCATTCTTGAATTTATTTTTTTTTTGTTTGCTACAAATATTAAAAAAAAAAATATTATTTTTTAATTATTTTTTTTCAGTTTTATATAAAAAAAATAAAATGAAAAAACATTTCATGAGGCGGTTGGCGGGTGAAAAGATTGACCCACCCGGCACCGCGCCCCGCCCCGTGAAATTGCGGGTCGCGGGGCGAGGCCGACCTGCCCCATTGCCATCTCTAGACTTATATTCATACTACAATTTGTTATAACCGCACCACATTTTAATTGTACCTAAAATCCTCAACTTTTATTCACTGTTGCAATTATGTTCTTAACTCTTTGTCATTGAATTCTTTTCTTCAACTTTCATTAATTAGCACATTTTATCATTAATGATGAATTATGTCGAAATATTTTGTTGCTTTGAAATGAGAAAAAATATTTTATCGTACTTTTGTATGCATTGTTTTTTAAAAAATATGACAGATAAATAAGTCTTTTTACGAATTCCCAACAAATGTTTAGATGGAAATCATTATCAAACATAAGATGTGCTAATTAATGAAAAGTTGATGATAAAAATGTGATAAAAAAAAGTTGGGGACATGAGTGCTCTAATGTTCATATATTAAAGATGTTAAATGTAATTAAAATGTGGAGCAAAAAATATAAAGTGTTGTATGAACATAATTATCATAATATTTATCTTATGTTATGTAGACAGAATTGATATTCGGATAGTGGATACACTTTTACCCGAACAACAATTTAAGCAAAAAATGATAATAAGCTTTCTTTTGTCCTCAGTAAGAGAGACATTTATTTTTATCTGGATAAAGATTCGTTCATTTTTTTTTAAAGACGAACTTACCATTTATAACATAAAACAAATATATTTTTGAACATTCATACTATATGATAATTGCAACCGCCACCTCCGCCGCTCTACTTATTTTTTTTTTTTTTCTTTTAGTTTTTTTATTTACTTTAAAATAAGGATAAAATTGTCTTTTTTTAATAAATGCCGACTTTTTCCATTTTTATACATAGCTAACCAAAATAAATTAATGATAAACAATTTTATCTACAAACTAATCGAACCCTAGCTATCAATATCTCAAAAAATACAAATATACTAAAATTTACGGTAAATAGCACCGGGGGTCCCAAATCTTTGAATCTTGTGACGATAGAGTCTCGAACCTTTAATTTCCAACACCTAGGTCCCTAACCTATGAAACGTTAGTGCCTGAAGTCCTTTTTTAAACAGAAATCGTCAGTTTGACCGTTAAATGATCAAAATTTTGTTATATATACCATTTTGCTCTTAAATTGAACGATAAAAAAAATTGTAACTAAACCCCAACAACAACAAAATTTGCAACTAAACTCCAACTCAACCACTTCTTCTTCTCAAAACCACTTATACAAAACCATCTGGTTTGTACACTGTGATGGCGACGGCAAATTTCTCTATATATCTCTATATATACACATTCAAATATCAAAATATCCACGCATATAAATATCGCACATTGTGATAATAAAACACTGAACATAATAGAGATAAAAAGAGACCTGAGCGAGTTTGGTCTTTTTTGCCATTATTTTTTAGAATCAAGTAAGGTGAAGATAAAGATTGGGGTGATTCTAATAAGAAGAGAATGAATGGAGACGAGAGAGGTGAATGAAGGTTAAGCACGGCGTTAGAGGAAATGAATTGACGGTGGAGATAGCAGGGCATAGGCTTTGCTATCCTCGCCGTGAACGGCGTAGCTGGTGGTGCGACGTCGGACCGAGCTGCCAGCAATAGTAGAGTCTGTATAGGTGGTTTTGTACATTGCGGCGGCAAACTTTTTAGTGGGTAGTGATGGGCAACGGCAAATTTATAGATATCTGAAGTGGTTAGTTGTAATTTTTTTTGTTGGGGTTTAGTTGCAATTTTTATTTTTTTTTTATCATTCAATTTAAGGATAAAATAGTTTATTTAACGGTCAAACTGACAGTTTCTGTAAAAAAAGGACCTCAAATTCTAACATTTCATTGGTTAAAGACGTGTGTATTAGAAATTAAAAGTTCGAAACTGCATCGTCACAAAGTTTAAAAATTTGGGCCCGGTGCCCTAAAATTTAAATTGCTATCCATAGTTCTGGTTGGTAGAGACTCTAAAACAAAAATGAAACAGATCTCATCACCATCCGGTTCTCTTCCTTCGTTTCATTATGCTTTTCTTTGTAATTCCATAGCATAAAGTAGGATAAAATCTCACACTCTAAACTACTTTTTTATTTTTAGCAATTTTGTCCTCATTCAATTTTATTCGTATTTATCATCTTCAACTTTTCATTAATTCGCACACATAATTCATTTTAACAATTATGACATAACTTAAATAAACTAGAATGGAAAATAAAAAAAATACAGTTGAGTTCCCTAATTTTTTAAATTGAAAATAAATCTCAAAACTTTTATCTTTTACACTTCTTCACTTAAAATAATAAAATATGTGTCGTCGGGTCTCAAACTTTCCAATCCTACCACCTACTTCCCTAAATATATGTGGCTCGAAAAGAATTGTGTAGTTTGAATGGATTGTCCAAATATCTATTAGTTGACTAAAAATCAAGTCCTTGACTTAAATTTGACAAATTTAACAAAAAAATTAAAATAAAAAAGAAAAATAAAAAAATAAAAAAGGCATTGTTCCCCCAAGCCCATCATCTCCCGAACAGTAAGTTGCAACCGGGAGATTTCTTCTCCTCGGTTGTGCCTTGTGTTGGACCCATACTTTGGCGAGTTTGGGTCTGAAATCGGGAAGAGAAATCCCCCGGTTACACACAGTTTTAGTGGGTGGAAGATGAAGACTTTTGTTGGACCCATACACTTTTGAAAAAGTTAAGGATCCCAACGGTAAATTTTTCATTACATTTTCCCTTTTTTTTAGCTATTTTAATTTGTTTAAGTTAGGACAAAATCGTCAAAAAGGACTATTTGTTCGAATTGATGAAAGATTTGGAATGATATGTGCAAATAAAATTAGATGATGATAAAGTTGTTACAAATTTGAAAAGACAGGGACTATAATTGTAATTTACCAGAGATCCCCTACTGCTGGACAGGCTGGCAGAAAAACAGTAATCAGATGAGGGTAAAAAGGTAATCCGGCTCTCCATAAATAACAAACTGCAGCCATTAGACAATTAAAAGCTCAGAAGGGTAGAATGAGGGGAGAAGAAAATTGGGGATTTCTTATGGGTGGTTACCCTTTCCTCTCCGCCAATGATTTCTCCATCAAACTCACTAACAACCCTTTTAACATACTTGCATCCACAGATCTATGCATATATAGAGAGAGAGACAGAGATTCAGTTTCGGGTTCTGGGTTAGGGTTTTCACAGAACCCTTTTCCAAAATCGGCTTCTCCAAATTTGGTGACCTCTGGTGAAATTTACCCTTCAAGTATATAAGTGGGTGTTTTAATTTGAGTAATGCTGTTTATCACGGTGGTGATATTCAGCATTATTCTTTTTCCAAGTGAGTAAGTTTTGAAATAAATACTGTGGCTGTGACGATGTTTCTTGATTCCTCTGAGCTTATGAATCGGGCGACGATATGACCCGACCCGTATCTTGGCGCGGCAACCCGGACGGCATGTGATTTCAGATATCCTCTCTCTGTGGCACATGCAACCGGTGATTTGCAGCCATGGCGGGTCCGACTCTCTTGTCCGGCTTAAAAACAGATCTGAGCCTCAACTTATTTTCTGCCTTCAAACTTACTCACTTCAATTGATTAAGGGAAGTTGGCGCAAATGGTCCCTAAGGTATTCACCTAGTGTGCAAATGGTTCCTAACCTTTTATTTTCGATGGTCCCGAACCTATGTGTTTACCCTCTCAAAAGAACCCAAAATCTCATACTTTAAGAATGAGGCTGCTGCTTTTGCAGCGAGGCAGGGAGTCTTCTAGGGTTGTTGCCCCTCTATGCTTCCAGCAGCCGATGATCTTACAACTGAATCTTAACAATCCTATCATTTCATCAAGATCCTAAATCCAAACCCTAAAACTATACGCTCTATCAAACGCACCCTAATACTACAACTCTTCCCAATGAGACTTGGGTTGGAGACTAATGCCTGCGATTTTGAGGCTGTGATGATTTTTTTAATCATGAAATCAGATTTCGAGCTAACCCGTGTCTTGGCGTGGCGGATTTAGAGGATTTGTGAGATGGGTTCTCCTAAAGCAACTATATCTGCAGCCATGGCGGGTTAGCCATCTGTTTTTTCTGATGATAAAAGGCGAATCTGAGCCTCCAATTTCTTCTTCCATATGCAATTTATTTGTTCTTTATACAGATCTATTATTTATTGCGGGCTATGCATCTTAATTTATACACTAGAATTTTATTATTAGGGAAACTGAAAATATGGTTTACATGAAATAAGTAATCAACTTCAATCAGACTTGTACAGTTTAATTGTAAGGGAAATTCCGCACAGTTTAATTGTAAGGGAAATTCCGCCGAAGTATAAAAAACCAAGGAAGACAATGAACAATTATTGAGGCCTGAAATTATCTATCAGATGACTTCTGGACTCCAAAAATTAGGAATCGTCGAAGAGCCCAAAAATCAGAAAACAGAGGAAACATGAAATGAAAAAAAATATTAGAAATTTTATGTCTTTGTTCTGGAGAGAATCAGCCGGAACTAGCAGAGTGTAGATGAAAGGTGTGAAATGTTAAATTTTGTTATGGAGAGAGAGGAAGGAGGTAAGCGGTGAATACAATTGAAACAAATTGGTGAGGTGTAAATATGTCAAGATGCATTATTATTTTTAATTTTTTGGAATATATTACACTTAGTGCTTGTTTGGAAGAGATTTTAATGGATTTTTAGTTTTCCATTTGTTGACTTTTTGAAAGAAAATGACAAATTGTTTTTCATTTATTATACAGATAGGTGTTATTTTCTAATAAAAAATCACTTTTTCCCACCAGACTCCACCCGCTTCATACTGCAAAACATGCCAACACTATATCAAAAAATACACAAAACTAAAACCCGCGAAGTTGTATAATCCGTCAAAAATTGATCCAATCAAATATAAAATATTTCAAATATAAAATAACAAAATTGTCGACCTATTTGGCTGGCGAAGAGGTGATGAAGTACAAAATGGGTTTCACTTTCACTCCACTAGC
The DNA here is from genome assembly GCA_030279155.1 of Forsythia viridissima. Taxonomy (NCBI): domain Eukaryota; kingdom Viridiplantae; phylum Streptophyta; class Magnoliopsida; order Lamiales; family Oleaceae; genus Forsythia; species Forsythia viridissima. The sequence goes on along the minus strand of CM059040.1, from coordinate 9,273,585 downwards.
AATTTTGGCCGGCGAAGAGGTAATGAAGGAAAAGCAAGTTTTTTGTGTAAAGAACTATGATTGGGGTAAGATTGGGAGGGAGTCGAGTGTTGCGCAGTTGTACGCGGAAAACAGTGGAGAAGAAACAGATGATTCTAAGCCATATGCTGAATTCTGGATAGAGAGCCACCTGTCCGAGCCCTCCTATGTGGTGCCGGTACCGAGGGGTCAGGGAGAGAATGGAGTGTTGAATGGGAGTCATGGCAGCAATGTTCTAAAAAGCGTAAAGCGTGGCTAGACGTAGAAGCCAAGTTTCAAGTTTTTTAGGCCTAGGCAAGGCTTAAGCAAGGGTGAGGAGAGAGCGATGCGTGAAAAAGTGTTTTGTTATTTGTAATATCATTTTAAATATTTTTTTAAAAAAAGATAAAAATAATTTTTTTAACTAAAAAGTACGCAACTAAGCGCGCCTAGGCGTAATTAAGCGCGCCTAAGTGTGACTAGGTGTGCATATGCGAGCTTAGGCTCGCCTAAGCATAAGCTTTTTAGTTAAAAAAAATAGTTGACCAAAAAAGTGCGAACTTAGGACCTAAGCGAGGAGTGGAGGTTACGCTTCACGCCTAGACGCGCTTTTTAGAACACTGCATGACAGTGGTAATGCTTGTAAATTGGTGAATTTGGAGGATTGGATTTCTCAGTATGATTGGAGATAAGGTTTTGCAAAAATGGGGCTGTAGTCTTCCTTTTCTTTTTAAAGTATGCTCTCCCTTGAATCCTGCTCAGAATATGAATTTATCTTTGAGGAATTTAAATGTTATTGAACTTCTTTTGGGAAACTATTTTTCTGTTTATCTTCATTTCAATTCTTGATGAACTACAATTGATTTTTCCTAAGCTTAATTCTATGTTTCTATGGAATCTAACACAATTCGATGGGCAATGGGGTGGAGGGTTGAAAAAGATGGTTTCTTTTTAGTTGGAGAAGAACACTTATTTAAATAAAATAAAATAGTTTATGATTTATTTGTACTTTTGAAAAAGTTAAGAGCTCAATTGCAATGCTTCTATTGTATTTTCTTTTCTATCATTTTAATTTATTTAAGTCAATTGACAAAATTGTCAAAGAATTGTCAAATTAGTGAAAATGGTATTTGAGAACTATTTGTGCGAATAAAATGATATTTGCTAAAAAAATTGAATAGAGATGAAATCGTTACAAATTTGAAAGAATGGGGACTATTAGTGTAATTAACCCATTTTTTTAATCTCATTTTTATTATCAATCTTTCATTAATTAACACATATTATCTCTGATAACGACTCTCATCCAAATATTCTATTAAGAAAGAACAAAAAGACTCATTTTTTCTTCGTATGTTTAAATAAGCAAATAAAAAAAAAATTAATTAAATATTTGTGTTTCATTTTAAAGCACACCAATAGAACTTTTAGTGGAAAATCATTAATAGGAACAAGATGTGTTAGTTAATAGAATGGTAAATATAAAGTCCTAAGGGCATAGCTCAGTGGTTGAAAGGACGAGAGTGAGGTAGTCTCAGCTTCGCTAGCAGCTGCAGTGTGGGGATTCGAGTCCTGCCTTTGGTATGGATTTGACCACTTGTAAGCGCAGTTAAAAAGCAGCTCTCAACTCTGTTCCATTGAGGTACATCATGCGATTTACATCCTCCATCAAGGCTTCAGGACAAGGGCGGTAGGGCCCTCAAAGTTGGGGTTCAACATATTTTAGAATGCTAAATATAAGAATCCGATGAAAAAAAGTCAATGACATAAATGTGACAATAAATAAAAATTAAGAACTTTTATACAATTAAAATGCGGTATAAATATAACACCACAGCCAAATCCAGGGATAGCAGCTTGGAAGGGAAGAATGAGGTTTATGGAGAGATTGGGAATTCTTAAGGGTGGTTGCCCCTCTCTGTATGGCCGATGATATTCCCCCATTTTCAACAACAAAAAAATTAACAGCCCTTCACAAAGAAAATGGATCCATATTCTTAGAGCATCTCCAATGCTTCGGTGGATTGCTTAGTCAAACAAGCTCTATTCCGTGATTTAGTGGTGGTGGCGGTGGCGGTGGCTGTGGCGGTTGTGTATAATTTGTATACTATTTTGATCCCCAGTTGTAAGGCTGTGATGATGTTTCTTGATTCTTCCAAGCGTATAGATCGGCGATTGGGAAAAGTCGACCCGTATCTTGGCATGGCGATCCGGATGGCATGTGATTTTGGGTTTGGGTTTTTCTTCTTTCATATGCAACTGGTAATTTTGCAGCCATGGCGAGGTCGAGTTTTCCCGTCGGTCGAACAACAGATCTGAGCCTAGTTTGCCTTTTTCTATCTCATTTTCTGTTTTTGATTTTTTTGTTCAACTTGTAACATGGGATTTTTTTGTTGGAAATGCGGGTTGTGTTTCGTTGGGAATCAGTTCGAACACTAGATTTAGAACCCTGTTTTTCTAAAAAAAAAAATCTAGAAAGGATAATTTCCTGCATCTTTTGAAGCCCATTGTTTTTTCTTTCCCGGTAGGTAAAATTACATTTCTTTTGTTGGTATTTTAATTTTTTTTTTTTTTTTTACTGCTAACGACTGATTTATTCATTTCCAAACATAAATAAATCACTCGAACTATGTTGTTTATTTTATCGGAGTTGATTTCATACTTACGATGGGTAGGAGATATAATGTCCACCGATGAGGTGGTTAAACATGATTGGTAGAAATTATGAATGTGACACTATGAACTACTAATCATGTGATGCTACCTCAGCGTGGACATTATAAGTGGGTAAAAGATTAAGAGTCTTATTTTATTTTATTTTATTCAATTACTAATTTTATAATTATAATTATTTTATATAATAAGAAAGCAAATTTGTTTAGTTTTCATTTTTAAATTTTTATTTTTGTATTACGACAGAACAAGAGGAAATGTGTTCGGATTTTACAGTTTCAGAAAATATTTATAAAGTTAAACGCCAAAATTTGGGCAATGTGTCTTACGGTAATTTGGGCAATGTGTCTTACGGTAATATGATAAAAAAATAATTAATTTTAAATTTTTTAATCATGTTAAAAATTCAAATATAATTGATAAGTCAAATGATAAATTAATGTGTTTAAACTTTTTTTTTTAATTCCGTTATCAATTTGTTTCTTTTATCCATTAGATTAGTTTTCCTTTAATTTTTTACTAGTTGTTCTACAAGTCCTTAATTTCAAGAAATCTCGGAATAAGTTATGTAAATCATGTAGATAAAATAAAAAAAAGTCGTCATTTGATTGCTATGGAGACCAGTATTAAGAAATTTTCTCCACCATATGCAAATTATTTGAGAAATGCGTTTTCGTACCTGTATTAAACGTAGATATTTGGTTTACTATATTTAAAATGGTCAATCAAAATTGTTTCCTACCTATTCTAATCTTAATCCTATTCTAATCCTAATTATAATAAAAGAGTGGATATTTGGTTTACTATTTAAAATGGTCAACCAAAATTGTTTCCTATCTATCATAATCCAAATCCTAACTATATTAAAAATGTGAATATTTAGTTTACTATTCAAAATGGTCCATCAAAGTTGTTTCCAACATATTTAGTTTAAAAATTTTACAAAGTAATTATAAGAATTCAAAAATGAATTCATCCTAATTAAATATGATATTTAATCACGTTTCTGAAATAATAATATGTAAATTGTATTTTAAAAATTAGGTTTATGTGAATATATTCAGTATTTTAATGTTTTTTATTATTTTTATAGAGATTTATTGGAACGTGAAATACATATGTAATTCTTGAAAATATTGCATGTGAAGTGTAATTTACACTCTTTACACGAATAATTATGAAATGTTTCGTAAATTTGCACGTGTACTATTCTCCAAAGTAATGTCAATGAATAAAATTTAAAATATATTTTGAAATCCAAACCAACCTATGTAAAATGAAATCGTAGAGGAACTTCATATGCATTGTTACGCCGGGTACAAGTTGTAGGACTTAATGAAAAAGTGTTTCAATTTCGAATGCAAATTCTAAGATAATTGTGGCTTGTTATACATTGATCGAAAGAAAGTATCTTGTAAATAATGCAATAAGATATAACACATTATAAGGGAGATTAATATACCAAGATTACTATAATAATATAATCAAAATATTTGGTTTTATCGATTTTTTTTACATAGTAAAACTTGGGTGTTTTTAAACCCCTATCTACGTATCTGTTTAATTTTTCTTTGAATTTGAATTCATTCTGATTATATAGGCTTACACCAGTTAATTGTTACATTGTGTTACAACTGCTGACCACAAATAGGCAAAATGTATATTTAGCATAGTTTTGGCCGCTGTTCTAAAAGACTTGCATAGGCGGTGTTTAGGCTCCGCCTAAGCTTGAAGCTTGGCCTTAATGCCTAGCTACGCTTCACACCTCGCAATCGCATTGCCCTTGTCTCGCTTTCGCCTAAGTCTCGCTTAAGTCTGAAAAGTTTGAACTCGGCCTCCACGCCTAACCACATTTTACGCTTTTTTAGAACACTAGTTTTGACTACTTTTATATCAGTTTTAAATAAACTAAATTATGATTATTCCAAATTTTCAATACATTGTCTAACCAAATAATTCTAAAGAATTATGCCTGAATTTAGAATTAGAAATATTGTCATTAATTTGAATTTATTTTTCGTAAAATAAAGTTTCAAGGAAAACAAAACTTATGAGGCTTTCGAATTACTACAATAAGATGAAGGAAGATAATTGGCAAATTCAAAGTTGTTGTGAAATGCTTTGAACAACTTTGGTTAAATTTGACAACATGTGAATTATGATTATGATTTTTAGTTGTTTTGGAGTTTGAATTTCAGAAGAATTGTAGTTTTACTATTTATTAGATTATTAAATTTTTAAAATTTTAAATTATTTCTGAAAGATTAACTTTATATTGTTCTTTACTTTTATAGTCTTGTTTGTTTGAATTTTTGTCGTGTTTTTTACTCGCAGTTACTTTTTTTTAACTCAAATTGAAAGACATGTGAGTTGTTACTTTATTTTTTGTTTAAAAGTTTGAATTTTGAAAGAATTCTATTAGTTTCTTTTTCTCTAAAGTTTGAGAATTGTGTTGATTGAAGACACTTTATAGTTTTATTCATTAATTTTAAATTTAGAAATTTTAGTTTTGTTTTGTTATAATTTGATAATTGTCACTTAGATGTATTGTTTAACTTGAAATTTTCTTCTGATTTCTTGTTGTTGAAAATGTACTATTATTTAAAACATTATTTAATTTAAAATTTGATTTGTTTAATTGTAATTGAATAATATTATCATTTTTTGAACTACATGAGCTTGGAATGAAAATTGCTTGTTTATATATAGAGTTTTGAAATACAGCATTTTAATAATGTCTTAACTAATTGCATTTTTTTTTTTGAATATTAATGCTACTCTAGTGTATTTTTGTGAAAATGACTTGTTTGCACATTAGCAATACAAACTCTATTTAGTACTTTAAAAATATGTATTTAAGATGCTATTTTTTACACACTGATGGTTATGCAACAATTTTAATTGTAATTACTTGTTTACTTTTTTACACTTTTGTAGCATATTTTTGCCACAATCTTTGACTTGCATCAAATACATACAATTTCACTAGCATGCTTAATTAACAAATGCAAAGTGATTTATTTACTTTTAAAAATTATGTTGTTTTAAGAGTTTTAATTTGACCGTGAAACAACTTAATCAATTAACTTATTGATTATCTCCAGAGCTTCATATAAAGTAATAAAGAAGATTTTTATGAATTTTTTATTCTGCCACTAAACATTGTGATGATCAAATTGGTATACTTACTGAATAAGCCTAATTTGCTATTATTGAAAATCCAAATCTTTGATGATGTAAGCTCAATTCAACCATCTCTTTATCTTTTAAAATTAATGAATTTTTTTTTTTTGAAATTAATGTGTAGATATTGTTGTAGATATTTATGTTTAGAGTCTTATTCTAGAGCAAATGTGAAATTTCTTAATGCAAAGGCATTTCAACTTTCTTTACGTGATTAAAATATTATAAAGGAATGAATTCAGGCTCCGAAGAAAATTTGGGGAAAATGCTAACTAGGAATAGTGACTTTTATGAAGTAAATTGTGTTCAATTTTATTATATGTTTGAGTCATCTACTGTAATAAATTTTAATAAACTAAGTTTTTAGTTATAAGCATGCTATTTAGGTTTCAATTGCCTAATTTGTTAATATTTAATTTTTTTCCCACTTAAATTATCAATATCAAGTCAATTCGTAAAAAGAAGATATAATAAATACTATTACGTTCTTAATTATCGATACATCACGTGCTCACACTAGTCCCTTACAAAAACCTAAAATACAAATATTGGCATTTGAAACATTCAATCATCCAAAAAAGACATGGATAGTAATAAAATAAATTCAGCATTGTTTTTGTGTTTTATGACAAAATCAAATGGGGATGGTCGCTAGTATGATAAATCATGTTGTCTTCCTTATTTGTGATATTGAGAACCAATGAACAAGGCTGTACACACTTCTTTCTCAATCTGTCTTTGCTATTTTTCTTGAAATTGATATCATGTGTGTCCTCACATAATGCTCAGTTACTATTTGTTTCGAGAGTTTTTTTTTTTTTTTATTCAAAGTCCACAAAACAATAATATTTAGTGTAATACACACAACAACCAAAAATAAAATATAGAAATTACTCTCCAATTAAATATAAACCGGCATACCAACTCTATTTCCATACCATTCATTAGGTTGAATGCATGTTGCCTCCTTAGGAGTAGTGCATTCATCTTCACTTACAGTGTCATCAACTATATCTTGCTACCTTGTTGATCATTAATGTCACCAAGTCCTAAATCAACATTTGCATTTGCAGGTTGAAGCTCTTGTCTTCATATGGGTTGTTCTTCATTGTCAAAGTACGATTTCACAATCCCTTCTTCACAAGTATCCCGTTTTCATTTCTTGCATGTTGTATTTCATTCACCTTAGAATTAGCTTCAGAATGACGCCCGTGTCTTTGTATTAGCTCTTCTTCATTGTTCACACCAAATCCATCTTCTCAATTGCTCCAAATCTCTTATTGGTATCTATCCAAAAAATGCTTCCCGCTCAGCATTTATGTTGCAATCAATGTGTTCTTTGAATTGTGGCATATATACACCTTCATGTTGTGTTCCCACACTATCTGCAACTCTTTCTTCAAGTGATGTCACTCTAACTGCAATAGTTGTAACTTCAGTTTCCATTTGATCTAGAAGTCTTTCATTTGGTTTTTCCATCGTAGTTCCTTCATTTTATTTCTCAACTGTACATGCAACTCCTTCACGTACCATTCCGCTTTTGCCACAACTTATTCTTCATCACTTTTAGGATTTGAAAGTTCTATAATTTCAACCAATTTAACACTATTCCTTTTTCTATTTGGTATATATATATATATATATATATATATATATATATATATATATATATATATATATATATATATATATATTTTGTCTCTTGCTTCTCCTTCTTGTAATAGAATCGTATTTTTTATGCTTTTGCTTCTTCTTTTTAGTTTACTTTGCAATTTGGATGGATCCAACTTAAGTAGTTATTCTCCAGTTTCAAGATTTGTGATGACCAGTCCATTCCTCACATTGCCATTGTTTGGCAGTGGGGGTGGTGGTGTTGGAATTGACCAATCTCACGACAATTCATATGTTGGTGTATGAGGCAAAAGATAGACGTCAACCTCGGTTGGTCCAAATCTATCTTTCAACAACATGAAAATTCTCATCCAGTAATGACTTCTTCTATTTCTTGTAAAGAAACTCCATTGGCAAACCCTTTTACAAATTTGTCTAACTTAAATCTATTGAAATTTCTTGAATCCACATAATTCATATAATCAACTTCTCCAGTTCATAAACTTTGTTATCGGACTTGGTTATCATGATACCTCCATATTGGACATTAACCGTAAAGTATGGCTAGTCCACACTTGCATTCAAACGAAACAAATTCAGTCATGAAGCCACACTGATCCATAAAGTCCACCATGTACAGAATACATTATATGAATACAACGAAATTGATTTTTTCACACAATGGGATACATTTAACACTGTTTATTTAAAACAATTGGGTTATATATATATATATAATAACCCTATACAACTGACAACTAATACCCTCAACCTAATAGTGTGAAGATAGGTATTTATTTGCCATTCAAAAAATACGAAACAAAATAAGAAGGGAAAAATTACAAAATAAGAGGGCAAACGAGTACCATTATCAAATAGGTAACAAACCCTACAAAAGTTAAACTAACCCTTTATAGGTGCTTCTTTGCGGTAAAGCTTGAATCTTGGATATTAAAAGAAAACACAAACAAGAAAAATACAAAAAACCGTCTTACACTGGTTGATTAAATAGGATATTCAAAGTATGTACAAAAACACAGTAATGCCAAAAAATTTGGATTGTATTACTCACTTGTTCTTCTTCTTATGTCGCTACAATTTCACCGGAGTGAACTATGGTTTCTTGAATGCGTAGCGCTAGAAGAAAAATATTGGGTATTTTCTTGAGCAATTTTGGGGAAATCTTTAAGATATTTTCTTCTAATTGTGTGTCCATGTTAAAGTATGTAGAGCCATTATAGCGAGGGGATGAAAATACCCTTATGAAACAAGGACCGTGAATTGTATGCAACTCACTGGCGGTAAAATGGGACGAACTTAGGCGGAAATGACCATTTGTACTAGGTTGAAATAGGGACACTATTGTCAAAAGTAGAAGATATGCACTCAACTCATAATAAAGGTATTGATAGGGACAAGTTATGCAAAAAAGGCTCTCAGTAAAATGTAATTAAAAAAGTTTTAAAGTTTATTAAGTCCCAGCTTGGTGTAGACAAACAATAAATATTTAGAGAATTTTGATAAATTTGTAATTGAAATGTTGTGATCTCGTATAATCTGATGAGAAAATTGAAATATAGAAATTTGGGCAGAATTTTGACTAGTCAACTATAAATTACTCCCAACCCCAAAGAACTCGCTATTAACCAAACATGCCCCCATCTGGAGTTGTGATGTGAAATCACAACTATATCCTTTTGCAAACCTTCCCAAGTGGTGTCAAAGTCAGTAAAATGGCTCTTAAATAAGGGTAAATAGGAACACTGGGGATAGTATAAACGAAGAGTTACACGCAAATCTAGGGTTAGCAGCTTGGAAGGGAAGAATGAGGTTTATAGAGAGATTGGGAATTCTGTAAGGGTGGTTGCTCCTCTCTGTATGACCGATGATTTCACTCATATGTAAGAATAAAAATCAACAGCCCTTTACACACAAAATGTTTCTTGGATTTTCTCTTAACAAGTCAATCTTGCTAGGAGTAGTTTAAGCCCTTGTATGTTGAGCAATCTTTTCACATGTAATCCAAGTGGAATATTACCCTCAACATTCATCTGCTTAAACAATCCGAGTTTATTTATTTATATAATTTTAAGCTTAGCCAAACAAAGCACTTAATTGATCCTGTTGCAGTGGTTGTGTACAGTGTGTATACTATATTAATCCCCAATTATAAGGCTGTGATGATGTTTCTTAATTCTTCCAAGCTCATCGATCGGTCATTGAGATAGTTCGACCCGTATCTTGGCGTGGCGACCCGGATGGTATGTGATTTTGGTTATTCCTTTTCACCTGCAACCGGTAATTCTGCAGCCATGGCGACGTCGAGACTCTCGGCCGATATAACAACAGATCTGAGCCTTTTTTTCTATATTTTCCGATTAACATTCAGTTTTGTATTTTTATTTTTATTTTTTGAAATTGAAATTGAAATTGAAATCGCTTTTCTAATATAAAAAGAAAATTTCTGCATTTTTCCAAATCACTCAGATTTGCATTTTGTTGTTCACCTCATTATATTTATTTATGTAGTGTAGAAATTAGAATTAGTTTATGTAAAAAAAGAAATTTTTATAGCTCTAACAAATCTGTTAGAATTAATCTAATTGAGCGTGTATTTGGAAGTGCTATTTTGAAGTTGACAAACACCTCTTTAAAAGTATACTTGATTAAATTTATAGTTGTTTTCCTAAAGTGATTAAGTATATTTTTATTGAGAAGTAGCTCAAAAAAGTGACTAATGTGGCGATGCAACGTAAAAGTGACCAATGAGACGATGTCACGTGGATAGTGGACACTATAATTAATGTACACTGTGGATGCTATATTACCATTTTGTATAAATATTATGAAGTATGTAAAATTTAAATAGAAATATATATAATTGAGTATAACATGAAAAAAAAGAGTAATGTTACTTGTATATTTCTATTTACATTCACACTTACATTTGCTTATGTGACAAAATGAAATAATGAAAAAAAAAAATTCAAAATAATATTTTGGTCAAATGTTTCACTTCTAAATCTTACTGCTACATAAGCAAGTGTAAGTGTGGGTGTTAGAGGTGGACATTTTAACCACAACCGAATCGAAACCGAACTGGAACCTCTGGTTCCAAAAAATTAAAATGAGGAATCGAGAACCGATAGAGTTCGAGTCGACTCTTGATTTTTGAACTAGAATCGTGGATACTCGATTGGAATCAAATATGTCATTTTTTACAAATTTTTCTTTTTTACAATTTTTCACCATAATCCAATGACCTACAATCCAACACTACAGTACCAAAGACAAGAGTTCAACTGTCCAAGATCCAAATAAAAGTACAAATTCCATAACTCTTAAGCTGAAACTCAATTGACCAAATTCTAATTACCCAAATCTCAAATTCTCAATTGTTATTTGCTCAAATTCTCAATACAAACATTGTCGTCTCTCTTGCACTTTCGTTCATCTCTCTCTCTCGCTCGCTCGCTCAACACACAGTGAGACGGGGAAAACGTAACTCATTTTTAACTAAAACGAATCCTCAATTTTAAGAGGTACTGTTCTTTTTTCTAACCTTAATTTATGAGTTTGCAATTTTAGTGTCTATTATTCCTTTTAATGTTTATATCTTTCATAAATTGTTTTACTATCTAACATACTTTAATATTAACGGATTTGCAATTTTTAATTTTTTTTCACAACATGTTGACAACTAAAGTTTTTTTTTTAAAAAAAAGTTACGGGTAGAACTGACGGTTCCGGCTCGGGTTTGGTTCCAATAATTACTTGGTTGGAACCGAATGATTCTATTTATAAAATACCCGAACTGTAACGGGTGGTTCTGGGCATTGAAATACTCGGACGCCCAGGCCTAATGGGTGTAAGTGGAGATGTACAAGTATCATTACTCTAAAAAAAATTTGTTTGTAGAGAAGAGACAAATATTCGTTTGGGAGAAGAAAAATAATGAAGTATATATTTTAAGTTTATGGCAGATTTAAAAATAATTATTTTAGAGAGAGTAAAATTGGAAGATAATTTGAAGAACGACAAAAAAAAATACCGATTTAAGGGTTTGAGAAATATATTCTAAATTACACTCCCTCGATTTTGGATAATTTTTAAACTGCAAAAAACCAATATCCAAAAAATTTACAAGCACCAATTTTTTTTTTCAACATTTTATAAACGGTACCATCCAAAATTAGTCAAAATCGGTGATAAAAACTCACAAACAGACCCTTAAGTAATGTTCTAAAAAACGTAAGTGTTGCTAGGTGTGGAAACCGAGTTTCAAATTCTTCGAATCTAGGCTAAGTGAAAAAAAAGAGCGAGAACGAGATGTTAGGCGTAATTAAATGAAGAAATCGTGTTTCCAAGTCTATGTAAGTTTTTTTTTTAATTAAAGTACTCTTTAATAATCGAGTGTTTAAAATAGTGAGTATTTTGTTTGGATAATTAGCACAAAACGTTTTTACCTTTTGAAGTCATTGTGCAAATCGTTCATATCTTCAAAAATTTGGTATTTTCACTATCGCCTACACCATTTCTTGCGCAAAACGTTATTTCCGTCCAAAAGCTACCGCTACCTCACTTCCCCAAGACGAATCGTAACACAACTGATGGGTAAATTAGTCCACCCACCTATTTTCATTTGGGTTTTTTATTTTTGAAATTTATCTGGTCTTTTGCTTTCTAAGACGCCATAAATGAAGGCCGGAATTGCAAATATAATGAAGCAAACAAATGAGATTCGAACTCATCAACCGACTGTTGACGACGATACGCACAATGCACGGCAGGAATTACAAGATTTATTCAGCCAGATGAAAATAAGTGATTATTTTAATTTTACTTATTTATGTATGTATGTGGATTTTGCTTCTTTTTTTGGAGGTATAGCTTTGTTTCAGTCATTGCCGATTGAGGTGTGTGGGCGGAAAGTAAATCATGTGAACTGAGCGGTGGGACTTTTATCTGCTGGGAACTGGCACATCTGCCAGGCGATGGTGAAGACGGTGCTCACCGGTGGAACTCTCCTGCCGATGCCCATCTTAATTCTACTGCACAACTCCGATGAAGCTTCTGAGGCAATTGGCACTGTCAATAAAAATCAAATTTCAAAGCGCAACTGCTTAGATCGAGTAGCATCATCATCCGTAAAGCTCCGCTGTCAGAACTCATGATCAACCCTGGCGCTGGGAGGACTCGGCCGTTGATGGAGAAGACTGCATCGTTTGGGTTCGGGATATCAAAATTATTGCTGGAATTTACAAGGGATGAAGATGGGATTAAAGGAGTAGGTAGAAAGAAGCCAAAACTGCTCAACCTTTTTGCATAAACAGACAACTGAGTAACAACATCTTTTGGATGGAAAGGACCAATTTACCCTTCAGTTGTGTTACGAGTCGTATTGGGAAAGCGATGTAACGGCAGCTTTTGGACGGAAATGACGTTTTGCGCAAGAAATAGTGTAAGTGTGGTGAAAATGCCAAAATTTTAAAGGTATGGACGATTTACACAATGATTTCAAAAGGTAAGAATGTTTTGTGCTAATTACCCTTTTTTTTCTGTTGACCATTAAAATCGTAGGTAACAAATTCTCGGCCACCTCCTCGCTGAAATAATCAACTTAATCCTCCTATGGAAAGCCGTATGAAGATTAAGAGTTAAAAGAGTAAGAATTTGTCTAAGATTTTCAATTGTTCTCTATTTGCTTTGATTTAATTTGGACTATTTATAAGTTTTACACGGTTTGGGCCTCTTTAGTCTTTTTCCCTTTGTGGCCACGCGTCACCTTCTTATTGGAAGGCTCTGAATCCTAGGGGTTTCTGTACCACATAGCAGAAAGTCATTGGCTCGACTGTCTTTTTTTTTAGATTTGGTTGTTATTTCATCATGTGCTTTTGTTGTGACTGATTTTGCCATATAAAAATCCATTTAGTGATCCCAGGAATATTATTTCTATTTGAAATAGACAGATAATGATCAAGGCATAGGTTCGAACCCTTTGCCTAAATCGGCGAAGGTTAGAACAAATCGTACAACTGTGTGTCTAAGCTGGATGTTCGTCCAATTAAAAATGAGGAGTAAGAGTTTCTAATTGAGGTTAAAACTGGCATAGAGGTGTCAAGGCGGGTCGACCGGCTGAACTCGCATCGACCCACCCGTCTCGACCCGGAACTGCGGGCCGGCCCGTGCACCAGGCAGGCCGTTCAAGGGCTGAAGAGGCCGAACTGCGAGCCGACCCGTGAACTGGACGGACTGTTCACTGCCTGAGAGGTTCAACTTTTACCGCTGATCTATTTTGATTTTTTTTTTTTTTAAATAAATGGTAGAGAGCCGTTTAAAGTGAAAGATGTGACATATGCGTGTTATTCTAGTCTTTAAATATATATAAAAAAGTAGAAATTGAAATAAAAAATTAAAAAATATGAATTTATCTTTTTTATTTATTTTTTATTTAGTAATTTAACACATTTTTTGCCATATATGTAAATATTTTTTTTAAATTACAATAGATAACTAAATTTTTTAGTAATTTAAAAAAAAAATTATTTTTTTATTTATACGTGTTGAACTGGATTGAACCGCGGTTCACATGGGCTCGACCCAGATAGGCCGACGGATGGGTCGGACTCGTATTCAATTTTTGTGGGCTGGATTGACCCGGCCCGCAATCCGCCATGACGCGAATTTTTTCTAATGCAGGTCGTCACCGGACTTAATTGAAAGCGGGCCACCTGACCCGGATTGCATAGAAGTACACCTCCTAAATCTGACTATATCGACGATAGATTGTGAAGTTCCAGAAAATAACCCAAAATCTCATTAGTTTAAGTATGAGGCTCCTGGTTTATGCAGCGAGGCAGGGAGTTTCTAGGGTTGTTGCCCCTCTATGCTTCCAGCAGCCGATGATATTACAACTAAATCTCAACAATCCTAGTCATTTAATCAAGATCTTGCGCGTGTTTGGTAGTGCTGAAATTTTGAGGCTGTGATGATTTTTTTTAATCATAAAATCAGATTTCGAGCGAACCCGTATCCTGGCGTGGCAAAATTAGAGGATTTGTGAGATGGGTTCTCTTAAAGCAACTGATTTCTGCAGCCATGGCGGGTTAGCCATCTGTCTTTTCTGATGATCAAAGGCGAATCTGAGCCTCCAATTTGTTCTATATACAATTTGTTTGTTCTTTATTAAGATCCTTGATTTTTTTTCCCCTGGAGTGAGGGAAATTTTACTTTATTAAGCTTTGATTTTGAAGGCACAGATTTTGCAGCTTTCTCGTAGTCTATTTTCTATTTTGTTTTTATTTTTGTGATAATCCTATTTTGTATTTTCTCCAATTTTGCTACCCAAATTTTGTCATATGTTATACGTAACAGACTAGTTGTGATTTGCCATTAATCACTGAACAGGACCTCAACTTGTAATTTTTGGTTCTCCAGTTCCATGTTTAGAATTTATATTGGTATTTTACTCTGATTGATTGTTATATTTAATTTTATATGTAAAGTATTTTTCTATATCCCAATAACATATAAGAGTGAGTTTGGGCAGTGAGTTTGGGCAGCACTGTTCATGCAACGACCAATACGACGTCGTTTTTGGTTTGTTTTAGTATGAGAACCCAAAAAATTTCATTTGCCAGAAAACGTAGCTGTGTCTTCCGCCGACCCTTCTCCCTACTCATCTTCTTGTATGTATATTCCGAGAATGAGGAATAGTGGGAAGAGTACACAAATTTCTTTCCCGAAATATTCCGAGTAAAATATAATGAGTTAATTTATTAGATTATCAATAATCTTTTTGCTTATGTTTTGGATGATAGCAGAAAAGTTTATAATCTCTACCAGTAGTGAATCAAGATGTTTAGTGCCTTTTGAGTGCAAATTTAGATTTATATTTTGAAAGCCAGAGTCTTTTGAAATATTTTAGTAAAAATGGAGGAGAAGTTGCATACTAGAAGGGTCTAAATTGACCACGTTGAAGATAAATTGACTACGGGTACACTTCATTTTAGTATAATTTTTTTTACATATATTACTTCTTTTGTCCAACAAATATAAGTTTATTTTTATTTTTATATAGATTAGAAAAATTAATTAATTCAGTTCGAGTCATAAATTTTACTTATATATTTTTTAATATATTTTTACATTAAATAATAGTAGTTTATATTTGTGTTAAGATTAAAGACATTAAAAAATTATGAATGATATGAAACTTCACCTGTGTCGATGCTAGTATGTGAATTCCCTTAAAAGTTTCTTTAAAAATAATAACTGTTAATGCAATAACATTCTATTTGTAGGATCTTTTCTGAACTCAGTTTTCTTGCCAGATGATCGCATTTTGGATCCCTTCTCCATATGAGAGACTTTTTTCTTCGCTTCTCATGCTTAGACTTCACATTTCTCCATCTTTTAGAACACTGCTTAACACCATTTTCATTTCTCTAATTTGGGGTTAAGAAAGGCATAGAAGTACACAGTCTAAAATGGACTATAAATTGAAAACAAAATTCCAAAAAATAACCCAAAATCTCATTAGTTTAAGAATGAGACTACTGCTTTATGCAGTGAGGCAGAGAGTCTTCTAGGGTTGTTGCCCCTTTATGCTTCCAACGGTCAGCCGATGATCTTACAACTAAATCTCAACAATCCTAGTCATTTCGTCAAGATTCTAAATCCACACTCAAACTCACCCTATTACTCTTACTCTTATTCTTACCAATGACTTGGTTGGAGACCAAGGGTTTTGATATCCTATCTATTTATGTTGTCCAGTTATGATGTCCACGACTCTACGTTGAGGTGGCATTACATAATGTCCCAGTACTAATTATATGATGATACCTCAGCGTGAGTATTATAAAGAGCAATATAAGTGGGTAGGAGATCAAGACTATGAAGACCAATGCCTGTAATTTTCCCTTGAAGTCTTGAACTAAAAGTATTTCGAGGCCGTGATGATTTTTTTAAGCAAAAGATCAGATTTTGTTTTCTAAAGTGAGGGAAATTTTACTTCATTAAGCTTGATTATAAAGGCACATAATACATGTATTATAGAGAGTGTATTAAATTTTTTTTTCCTTAATATACTCTTATTTAATTTACATTATTATTAACCCAAATAAACTTAACATATTCCAATTATAATGTGAAATTACATAAATTTGTTCACACATTTACTCAAATAGACAGTCAATAAATTTCAGATTGCTTAGAAACACTCATCCCCCAATAACAAAGTCAACAATTGATTTCATTATTGTTTGCATTCCAATTGTAACTTAATGAGCATTTAAATTTATTAGATTCATGAATGACTAATATTAAATGGGGGCATAATAGAAAAAGTGTGTAAAAAATTTATAATTTCAATTACATTAAATGAGATTTTTTAATCTGTGTAAAAAAAGAAACGAGCAAATCTTAATGGGACGGATAGAGTATGTGTGTATGTTAGCCTTTGTTTGGCTATATTTAAATTATAATTAATGATATTAATTTGTTTTCTTTAATTTCGTTTTTTTGTTATTTTAATTTATTTAAGATAATGACAAAATTGTCAAAAAAATTCATTTGGAGACCATCTATGTAATTTAATAAAAGGCTGAGGACCATATATGCGAATAAAATTGAATAGAGGTGATATTGTTATAAAATCGAAAGAATAGAAACTGTAAGTATAATTTCCTCTAAAATTTAAGTTGGTTCAAAAATTCACAACTTATAAGTACTTAAAATTTAATTTCAGCACCGCCAAATATGAATATCTTCAATGTAACAGTTGTTATAAAAATTTGTCGTATAAGTAAAATGAACAATATTTAAAAAAATAACAAGAACTCTGTCAAGCTGACTTGAACAAAGTGAAAAAATAGATATTGTCTAAATCTCTAGATTTAGTCCCTTTTAGACATGCATTGATAAAATTTATATTTTTCTATGCACATAGATGTGATTTTATTTTATTTTTAAAAAATAAGACATGTAAAAAATATTGTTATTAAGTTACATATAGAACTAGTTGAAAATAAATTTTGAATATTAATGTCTATTTATTAAGGATAATTTTCACTTTTTGTCACCAATCTTTGCAGTTTATTATTAATCTACCCTCAACAATTTTTTTATGAAATCAAACATCCTCAATTTTTTATTTAATTACAAATCACGTCTCAATTAACAGATTTTCACAAATTTGCCCTCCTTATAAAAAAAAAAAAAAGAGATCTAAAAAAATTGCAAATGAAGTCCATAACTTTTAAAAAATTTGCAAAGTAATTTCTTCCTTCACACACCCCAACTCATCCTACCATAACTACAACATCTACACCACCACCATCACACCACAACCGCCACCGCCACCGCCACCATTACCAAATGACAGAAACAAAATGATCATTAATGATAGCCCCCAAGAGAGAGTTTGCCCAAATAATTAATTATCTGACAAATCAACCACACAACCTCCTTAAACTAATCATCCTACTGAGAATCAGACCCCAAAGCGAATTATACAACAAATTAAGCAGGCAAAGAGACGACATATATCTTATCTGATCGAGAATGAGCCTAGAGAGACTATATCTCTGAAATTCTAAAGTCTGTAAAAGCTTTTTGTACTTTGTACAAGTTATTGGTTGTGGATAAAAGAAAGAGAAACATTTGACGAAGCCTGAAGTGGGTCATTTTAGATCTCAGGGTGTACCCATGAAGAGGAAGCTGAAAGTTTCTAGTGACTGAAGGTACATCCATAAGTGTCCGCTATTTTGTTCCTGGACAATGTGTGGATGTTACTGAAATTACAAAAGGAAAAAGGTTTCAAGTGACTATCAATCTTTCTTGCGCTTGTCTTTGATATTGCTAATTGCTCATAGTTTTCTTCCTTTCTACTTTTAATTCCATTTGACAGTTAGAAGCATCATTGATTTGAACATTCAAATGGAGAAACTCTTCATTCAAAATGTGTATCCTTCTCTATATATAATAAGGATATTCAATGGGAAAAAGGTTTTAGAAGATATGTAGATTTGTAGGTAATTTGAGGATTCAAATGAATTAGATGTTTTATTTTGTCCACAACCTGGAGGTAGGGGTGGACGTGGGTTAGATCGAATCGGTTTTCGATCTAAGTTGACTCGGTTTGGACCTGAATGGACAAATTCGAGCCCGAAATCGACCCGAACCGATTTGGTTTTTCGATTTCGGGCCCGGTTAAAGTATAATTTTTAATTATTTTTTTTCTCAAAACCAAGTCAGTTTCAGGTTAGATTTTACCCAAGTCAATTCGGGTCAGGTTTCGGATTTTTTGCCCAGCCCTACTTGGAGGAAAAAATTATTTTGTATTTTTAAAAAGTTATGAGACTTCATTTACAATTTTTTTTTTTTAGTTTTCTTTTATTTAAAGAAGACGGCAATATGTAGATGTTCCTGGACAATATCTGGATGTTACTGGAATTACAAAAGGAAAAAGGTTTCAAGTGACTATCAATCTTTATTGCACTTGTCTTTGATATTGCTAATTGCTCATAGTTTTCTTCCTTTCTACTTTTAATTCCATTTGACAGTAAATTTGAACATTCAATTGGAGAAGCTCTTCATTCAAAATGTGTATCCTTCTCTATATGTAATAAGGATATTCAATGGGAAAAAGGTTTTAGAATATATGTAGATTTGTAGGTAATTTGAGGATTCAAATGAATTAGATGTTTTATTTTGTCCACAGCCTAGAGGTAGGAGGTGGGCGTGAGTTGGGTCGGGTCGGTTTTCGACCTAAATCGACTCGGTTTGGACCCGAATGGACAAATTCGAGCCCGAAACCGATTTGGTTTTTTGGTTTCGGGCCCGGTTAAAGTATAATTTTTAATTTTTTTTTTTCAAAACCAAGTTAGTTTCAGGCTGGATTTTACCCAAGTCGATTCAGGTCGGGTTTCGAATTTTTTGCCCAGTCCTACCTGGAGGAAAAAATTATTTTGTATTTTTTAAAAGTTATGGGACTTCATTTACAATTTTCTTTTATTTTTTGTCTTTTTTGTTTTCTCTTATTTAAAGAAGAGGGCAAATTCGTCAAAATCTATCAATAGGAACGTGGTTTGCAATTAAATGAAAAGTTTGAGATGTCGAGTACTATAAAAATTAGTTTAGTTGATAGTAGATTAATAACAAATTGCAAAGATTAAAGACCAAAAGTGCAATTTTCCCATTTATTAAATATCAATACTAGTATAGAGGAAGTCTATCAACATATCACCTAAATAACATTTCATGGAATGCATTGGAACCGAACTATTCTCCAGCGCACAGTGGATAAATGTAATTTTGCCCCACACCTCCTACATGACACATTCACGTCAGATCATTTTGCCATGTTAGCAATCTTAAAATTCTCTCTCCTTTCCATAGATCTCAATGTGGGGAGAGGAGAGAGAATTTTAGAGTTGCTGACGTGACATATGGTAACATGGCAAAATAATCTAACATGAACATGCCATGTCAAAAGGGAGCAAGATTATATTTATCTAGGAGAACAGATTAGTCGCTGAATATTTTCCTTTGATAAATGTGTTTTTGCAATGGAGAGTTTGATTAGAATAAAAACCTTAAGTTTGCCATTTTTTTTCTGGACTTACAGTTTGTTTGATTAAGATTGAATTATAATTTAATCGAATCAAACTAATTAAATATATTTTTTATTTATATCACTTCCAATTTATTATCTTAATATTTCACAAAGTTTATAATTTAGAGATAATTGCAGCAAAGGTCTCCAACGTTTCAGAATCGTTAGAGATATGCCCATAACCTAAAATAATAGCACTAAACGTCCCCAACGTATGAAAAAATAGGCACCATAGGTCCCTATTAACAGTTTCCATCCATTTTCTCCGTTAAACCCAAAATTTAGAATGCACGCGCTATATAGGTGACCTTCAAGATTTTCCTCAAGCACAGAGCTATTACACAAATAAATGTTCAAACAGATTAAGAAAAAACAAAAACAAAAGGTACAAGATAAACATTGAATGTGCAGGCAAGGAACAAGAAGGGAGAGATTACTGAGTAGGATCAATTGGGCATGGAATCCATTGTCCATCAGACCTCTAGGTGTGATTTCCACAGAATCCGGTGGAATAAAGAACAACAATTCATAAATTATGTCCAATGAGTCATTTCAGCCTCCAATTCCGCCTCCCACGGCAGCTGCCACCATCGCACGTGGCAGCGATCTTCGTCTGAACATTCTCAAATTCGGATTTCCAGCAAGGAATTTGGATCCCACCCGGATGATTGAACTCGTAAACCTTTTCAGCTTCCCTTAACAATTATCCAAACAAAGGGTGATTTATATACGCCACAGGCACCAAGATTCGACACGTATCATCGTCCTTGTCGCCCACGTACACAGCCAGGTCCCCTTTTGGTACACTCATAGCATGATTCGGCTTAATCCTTTCTTGCCCAACCTGTATGTAAAGACCCGAATCCTTTTTTGCATAACATAGGGACCTTTGATCCTTCTCCGGTGGCTGGTAATAGCTCTTCCCCCTACGCGGCGGCGGTGGAAACACTGTAATTTTCGTCCCGATCTCGCTTTAAGCTGCGGTTTATATTGCTATTTTCGCTTTGTTCATCTTCAAGATTTTGTGGTGGTGCAACTGAAGAACAGTTGATGCAGTGGTTACCAAGCGACTTCCTCAATAGTGAAGAACGATTCACCTCAAGAGTAGAGAGAACAAATGGTGGTTTTGGAAGATAATAGACAAAAAGAACTTTACCCCTACCATTCTCACTCGCATTTTTGGGGGATATATAGCGCGTGTATTCTAAATTTTGGATTTAATGGAGAAAATGGATAGAAACTGTCAATAAGGAACTATGATGCCTAGTTATTCATACGTTAGAGACGTTTGATACTATTATTTTAGATTAGAGATATATTTCTAATAATTCTAAAACGTTGGAGACCTGTGATGCAATTATCCCTATAATTTATAAGTGGATGATTGTGTCCATGCTTTCCCCTTCTTGTGCTTTGTGTCAGTATGTGTATTTTTTTGTGGGATGTTTTCGAGAATTAAAAGCGATTAGAACTAGCTATGTCCACTCTTTTCACCTGCCTTGGGCTTGGGCTTGGGCCTTGTACCAGCTAAATGATGAACAACAAAATCAGAGTAAAAGTTTAGGATGAAAATTAACAAGTCGAAGACTAAAATTGAATTCAAATCCTTCAAAATTAAGATTATGATGACCAATTCTTCTAATTAGAATAAAATGCTAAAGTAAAATGATTTTATAGATGTACACAAATTGTTGTTTAAGTATATATGGATTCATGGCTCTTAAATTTAAGAGCAAAATAACTTTTAACCCATTTTCACAAAAAAGAAAAAAGAAGAAAAATATAGCTACCGATTAAAATTCCGGAAAAAGGAAAAGGTGTATACTGAGGTAGAAAAAATATAAGTTTAGAGGCTCAGATCTGTTTTGGATCGGACAAGAGAAAGGCGGCACCGCCATGGCTGCAAATAGCCGGTTGCATGTGTAATAGAGAGTACAAAAACCCTCAAATCTCATGCCATCCGAATTGCCAAGCCAAGATACGGGTCGGATTGTCTCGTTGCCCCAATTTACAAGCTCAGAAAATCCAGAAACATACATCATCACAGCCCCCTTAATTTACCATTACCGGATCAAAAATAACCAACATTAGCAGTTAGCAGTCACTGAAGCGAAGGGAAATTTACACAAATAGCAGTAAAATAGATTGAGGACCTTTAACGGGTTAAAAACACCAATGGTCACTCAACTTATAGCATCCTCTGTATTACTGGTATACAAACAACAGCTATATGGAAGGGTTGTTAGAGATGTAGAAATCATTGGGTAAGAGGAAGGGGCAACCACCCTTGAAGAATTCCCAATCTCCCTCTCCCCTCAATTCTTGTTTTTATTTTTCTGAGCTTAATAATAATTTGTTTAACGGCTGAAGCTTTGTCATTTATAGTGACCCGGTTTCCAACATCACCCTCCTTTTTCACTACTTTTTTGCGGCCTGTCCAACGTTAAGATTTAGAATTCTAGGGGTTCTTTAGTAATTCCCAATATCATTCTCCCACTTTTTAACTTACACACTCCACTTTTATTGACTTCAAATATGCTGTCACAATTTTATGTCTCTTTGACTGTTCTTTCATAAAAATCTTATACATCATCAATGTAAATATATTAAATTAATAATGTATAAGATTTTTATTGGAGGAACAGTCAATGAGACATAGAATTGAGACATTAGATCTCAACTTAGTTTTATCGTCTGCACTATATTTTAATTGTAATAAAAGTCCTCCAACTTTTAACATTGACATATGTATCTTCAACATTTTTTCTTCGTATTTTTATAATTAACTCTCAATAATTTTCACATATCGTCTTTGATCAATATTATACTAATGTGTATTAAATGAGGGGAAAATATTTTGTGAAACTTTTGTGTTTGTTATTTATTTTGTTTATTTAAAAAATATAAGATATTTTTTTTTACCCTCCTAGTTAATATATTGGGCAGAAACTCTCTATAATACGTGAAAATTAATAAGTAGTGATAAGAATGTGATAAAAAAAAAATTAAAGACATAAATATCAATGTTTTATAAAGTGTAAAGCGTGGCTAGGCGAGTCCTAAACGAGAGCGGATTAAGAGCAAGGTGAGGGCGATGCGTGATGCGTGGCTAGGTGCGGAGGTCGAGTTTCAAGTCTAGATAAAGTCTAGGTGAAGATTATACGGGCTTTTTAGAACATTGATAAATATAATGAGAAATATTTAAAGATTTTTATTGTAATTAAAATATAGTGTGGTTAATTGTGTAATTATTAACTTATTGTCAACAATGACCATCATTGCAATTTGCAAGGGTAAAAATAGGTAATTTTTGTTTAGTAAGTATATAAAAAAAAGGAAAGAGAGAAAAAAGCGGGGAAAAAAAAGAGAAAAGGGAAATAGAAAAAAAAATGTCTAGCAATACATGTGGGATACATCCATGTGCGTGCGTGCGTGCGTGTACACGTGGATAAACTTATTTGTAGTCCATTAAAAAAAAAATTGAGTAAAATTATTTATTGGTAGTAAAGACCATTGTTTTAAAAAGTTTGCCTAGTCGCGAAGCGTGACCTCCACTTCTTGTTTAGGTCTTAGGCGCGCGTTTTTTTAGTCAAGTATATTTTTAACTAAAAAGCGCTCGTCTAAGTGCACTTAGTTTGACTCGCTTAAATGCGCACTTTTTAGTTAAAGACATATAATATTAAGTGCTTGTTTGGTGTACATTTTAATGGGTTTATAGTTTTCAATTTTTTAACTTTTGGAGGGAAAATGCCAAAATGACACTATTTTCTAGTCAAATATTGCGACTCTTTTGGAAAGCAAAAGATTATTTTGGTCATTTTTTCTCAAAAGTGAAAAATTAGAAAACTATAAAACCCATTAAAATGTACACCAAACAAGCTCTAAAAATAATATTAATAATAAGAAAAAAAATGTTCACGCCAGAAAATTTGAAATTTGGTCTCTACATCTAGCTACGCTTTACGCTTTTTAGAACTTTGGTAAATACTAGTATTTTATGTAGTGCTACAAACTGATAATAATATCTATTAATGATAGATAAGATTATTCATAATTTTTAGAATAAATTACAATCAGTCTAATATTAATCTTTGAATATTGAAAACAGAAAACTGGAGGAACAAAAAACAAAGTTCAGATACGGAATGGAAGATTAGATATTTAAGGGTGATGAATTAATTTTTCTAGTATTTTCCTATGTTTTGATTTCTGGAATGGAAGAGGAGTGGGGATTTTGAAATATGAAATAGAAAAAACATGGTTTTTGGGTATTACATGTTGCCCACCTGCTGAGGTGTTAACAGGTGGGCAATCCAAGATCAAATAATTAGGTGGGCAACATGTAATGCTCCCTTGGGGGCATTAGATTGGTCATCTTCACCCTTTTGTCGGTGTTTTTTTTTTTTTGGTCCGTTTCATTTTTGGTTGCAGTGGTTGTAGGAAGCGACGGCGATGGGGATTAGGAGTGAATTGGAGAAGATTGAGATTTTCATTTTTTAACTGTTTGAAATAAGAATAATTATATTCACACAATACTTTTTATTTTTTATACCATATTTTAATTACATTTAACATTCTTAATCTTTTAACATTATAGCACTCATATCTTCAACTTTTTTTTTTATCACATTTCTATCTTCAACTTTTCATTAATTAGTACATCTTGTGTTTGATAACGATTTTCGTAAAAAATATTTGTTGAGAATTCGTAAAAATACTTATTGTATGTCATATTTAAAAAAAAAAAGATATAAAAGTACGATAAAACATTTTTTTCTCATTTCAAAACACATAAATAAAATATCTCGACAAAAACCATCATCAATGATGAAATGTGTTAATTAATGAAAGTTGAAGATAAGAATTCGATGACAAAAAATTAAGAACATAATTGTAATAAATGTGGTGTACTTATAATAAATTGTAGTATTAATATAAGCACCGTTTAAATAATTAAATATAAAAATATTATTTTGTCCTTACTAAAATTAGTCAAAGAAAATGTTGATCAAGTATATGTCCCCACGAAATTTGCCATGTGCTTCAGCCGTACGTCTATTGAAAGGTTTAGGACTTATGTATTAGGATTAAAAAGTTTAAGATCCTATGACATATATTTGAAAGGTTTGGAACATCTGATGCAATTTCTTTATTTTTTTTATGTTGTTTTGATTTATTTAAGTTGGAGAACTAAATTGTTAAAAATGATCACTTGTGCAAATTACTAAAAAGTTAGAGATGATAAGTACAAATAAAATTGAAATAATTTTCAAAAGTTAAAGAGCTTGAGTAAGTGAAGCATAAAAAAATTACAACTTATTAACTAAAAAATTAAATTAAAGAACATATTTGAACCTAATTTCAGAGATTAACTCTTTAAAATTAAAAATATTTTAAATTTTAGTACTTTAAAGAATTCCAATGGTAATATACCCAAGACAAGTTGTGCTAAAAGGCCCCCTTTAGGATCTATTTCCAATCTTCTTTCCTTATAAGGGTTGCTTATGAAAAATATTTTATACATCTTTTCTATTCGTTAAGTCAGTCTTAACCCTATCTATTTCTTAATGGGAAAATTGCCAATAAGTCATCTCCACATGACTTGTTTCAAATTAGGTCAAAACTTTTTTTAAAATTGTGATTAAGTCATACTTCACATCAATATTTTATATTAATTCCAAAATCACCCCTTTTAACCATATTTTTCATTGACACAATCTTTCAACTCCACAAACCTCATCCACCTCCGGCAACAACCTCCGGCAACCTCCGGCGACCTCCAGCGACAACCTCCTCCACCTCCGGTGACCTCCGGCGAGAGCTTCTACGGCGCATTGTCACTTTTTAATTCCATATAGTAAAATTTGGGCTACAATCTGCTTCTCCTCGGTATTATAATTGTTCTAAACTAATTCTAGTTCTTCTTGTGCTTAATATTGTCAACATTGTTCTTGCTTTCCATGGACACCAATTGAATAGAACCAAAAATATGCATTTTTCTGTTGATGTTATGATATTTATTACGTTTACATTGCAGGAATGTATATTGGGACTTATGGATTCAAAACTGTTATTTATGTCACGCATCAAGTAGAATTTTCACCAGTAGCTGATCTGGTTTGGTGAGTTGGGTCACAAAACCTAATTGCTTTATCATCAAGTTATGAAAGATGGAAGGATTACTCAAGATGGAAAGTACAACGATATTCTAAAATCCGTTAGTGATTTCATGGAACTAGTTGGTGTTGACCTATGGTTAACTTTAAACCTTAATGTTTTGATTATTACAAACAAATTAGCTATGTTTTCTAACATTTTATTTTCAAGCAAAATTTCAAAGTGCTACAAATCGAACTCTCATGCAATGACAAGTTCAAGGTCAAAATCAATTCAAGAGTTCAAGCATCTCAAGATCCGTCGAAATTCAAGATTCGAAGATCAAGATTGAAGAATAGATTTTTTAGATAAAACTGTAAAGGTATTAACTCTTTAATCCTTAGCAATTAAATGAATGAAAGCTCAAAATATTTTTATGCACAAAACACATGTCATTATTACTTGCATAAAATATTTGTATCAAAGCCAAAAATCATTTTTCAAAACTGTGGAAACGGTCATCCGTTTGGATCATCCGTTTGGATCATCCGTTTGAACCGGTCATCCGTTTTAAATGAACCGGTCGACCGTTTGACTGTCACTGTCCAAAAAGTGTCCGTTCTGATTTTTGCAGCTCAACGGCTAGTTCTGACCAATCTGACCGGTCGACCGTTTGGTCATCCGTTTGGTCATCCGTTTGGTCAGAAAGTGACGAAAATTCATCTCTATAAATACCACTTCATTTATTATCATTTGAAAAATACACTTACAAGAGCATTTATAGAGAGAATCATATTGAAAAACTTTGTTTGATTAAATCAAACCTTTGATTCATCTTTCTCAACAAAGTTCTCTTCTAACACTTGAGCTTTCCTTATTCATTGCTATTCATTAAAGTGTTAGTCTCTCTTAGAACTAAACTTGTATCTATCATTCATCTAGAGAGAAATACTCAAATCAATTTCTTCATATACTTGGGTCATATTGAGGTCCCGTGCAAAAGCTCAATATTGTATAAGGATCGGTGCTCCTTGTTTGTAAGTCACCGGGTACATTGTAAGGGTTTGGATTGCACCATAAGTCAATCAAAATAGTGGAAAGGCCGTGCTCGTGTTGGAGAGCTTGGTAACGGGGGACGTAGATCATTGGTTGGATCGAACCTCCATAAAAATCGTTTGCACTATCTCTTCTCTTTTATTTACTTATATTGTGCTTATATTTGAGTGAATCAATTTTTATTTCTTAAATTTCATTTTTAAGAATATTTTTCGAAAAAGTTTGAGAAAACCAATTCACCCCCCTCTTGGTTAGTTATTCTTGGGCTATCAATTGGTATCAGAGCAAGGTGCTCATTTTTTTTTGATTACACAATCTTGAGAAATGGCTAACCAAAATTTTCAAAACCTTGAAGGTCACTCTACAAATCGTCCTCCCTTCTTTAATGGCTCCCACTACAATTATTGGAAAACTAGAATGATGATTTATATTCAATCAATTGATTATAACATT